>JAMPIV010020526.1:0-604840 GCA_024509875.1 Oreohelix idahoensis
CATCCTATGTACGAGATTATATCTTGTCTATGCGAGAAGAGAATTCTCATCATTCTAGTGAACGTAGCAGGTGCGTTCATCAGTCCAAAACACATAAAATTGAACTGAAACAACCCTCTGGGAAGTAGCAAAAGCCGTAAAATGTGTACATCTTTCCGCCAACGGGACCTGCCAATAACCTTTTGACAGATCGAACTTACTGAAATATACTGCATCTGCTAATTTTGGTAAAAGATCATCCAATAATGGTAACGGTTCGGCGTCAAAAATTGTGATCCTGATTTAATTTTTCTAAAATCAATGCAGAGCCGAATGTTATTGTCTTTTTTTCTAATTACAACCATGGGGAAAAGCAAAATTACTTTGAGAAGAACTGATTTATTACCTAATTGCATGCATGTCATCTATTTCTTTGCTTACTTTGTCTTGAAAGTGTGATGGTATCGGGTGTGGACGCACGCTAATAGCCTTTTCATCTGTTAAAATGAGGTCATGTGTGAGGGCATTTGTTTTGCCTGGTATATCTGCAATTACATCATGAAACGAATGTAATAATTCGGAGATACATGTGTTTTGTTCTCAAGTGTAGATTCGGACAGATTGGTCACGTCCTCCCAAGTTTCGGTAGATTGAATGGTTAGGACTAGGAAACGTCATTGATACAGCTGGGAAAGAAGATTCTTCTTCCTGAATCATCACTGATAAAGACGCCCAGCTCGTTGGATGTGAACCTACATTATCAACAGCGTGAAAGACTGCCTGAAGATGTTCAGGTCTTGAGTGAAACTCTTTCAAATGTTAATGTGAAAAATCTTTCTTTGTCCCTTAACATCAAGGACATAATCGACATCTGAAAAATACGTGACAGAATCTTGAATGGACCACACCAAGTTATCAGTAGTCGATTCTGTTTTGCTCGGTAAAAGCACGAACGCTTCGTCGCCTGGTACAAGAAGACGAAGACGTCTTGAGTGGTTCTGTAACATACGAGCTTTTTTCTTTAGCTCTCTCCGATGCATCTTTTGCCAGCTGGCATGCTTCCATGATTTTTTTCCTAAGATTTACACCATACTCGTAAGACGATTGAGTTTCTTGAGACAAGGAAAAATCAATCAAACAAGTCTTTGATCAAGGACAATGGACCTCTAGGCTGAGACCCCAAATTAATAACAAGTTGAAATGGACTGAAACCTGTATGCTCATTCGGTATATCACGATATGCAAAAAGTACCGCTGGTAAAACTCGGTCCCACTCTTTAGGAAAATCGATTGTAATCTTTCCTAACACATCTGTTTTATTGATCGATTTAGACGTTCTCCATCCCGTTTGAGCGGCGTGATATACGGAACTCAGTGATCTGTCTATATGAAACATTGCCATAACCTCACTCATTGCACCTGACACAAACTGAGAACCTCTGTCCGACAACAGTTTTCTCGGAAATCCGATTCTAGTAAAGATATGAAACAATGCATCAGCTACATCCTGCGTAGTAATGTTCTTGAGTGGTGTAGCCTCGGGCCACCGCGTGCACAAATCTATGCAAGTTAATACATATCTATGTCCTCTCGATGACATTATAAGAAGTGGGCCAATAATGTCCACGGCCATCTTCTCAAATGGACGCACCGGAATATCGGCCGCTTGAATTGGAGCCAAATGACGTGCCCCTCTAGACTTCACCTACTGACAAGTAACACAAGAACGGCAAAAACATCGCATATGTCTTTCGACATTCCTGGCCAGAAAAAGATGCCAGAATTCTTGATCTAGTACGAGAGTATCCCATGTGACCTGCACAACGGGAATCGTGAGCATGACTCAAGATATAGGATCTCATTACCTTAGGCACCATGATCTGAGTAGTAATATGACAAGATTTACTATCTCTGAATCTTCGCACTAATATGTCATTTACGATAGTATACCATTGTTTGTGAGAAAGTATGACCATTTGTATCATCCTGTTGGACTAAACTAAAAAATTTCTTTTAATGAAACATTCACTGTTTTGTAAAGTAGAAAAAAAACTTCCTTGTTGTTGTTACTGTGTAACACATCATCATTAACTAGTAGCACAACATTATGTTGAGACTGCTCCTGTGCTCGAGTAACCACAACATTAGCCCAGTGTACGTGTTCTCGTTCCCAATCATTTATTTGCTCCAGAGTACACTCTTTAAAATCGTGCCTGCGCCCAAGAACTAAATGGCAAACTGGATTTGGCAACCAACGTACTTTTATTTGTCCCCTTGATTTAAAAAAAATGGCGTCGCGATATGAACAACGGCGCAGTTTGAAATTTCTCAATTCTACCACCAAACGTCGTTTATTGCACAAGTTGGGTTAACCCATGTGCCTGTACAACAAGAAAGAATCAACTAAACATTGTCGCACACCCACCGTCGTGCAACCTGAATCCTTTAATAAAGTTACTGGCATGCCAGTAAGTAAGCCCTTGTGAAACTCTAAAGACCCGGTTCCTTCATGAGCTGACATTGCAGGTAACGCCGACAATGGGTGTCCACATCTCAGTCTGGATACCACGTCAGGCTGAAATAGATTCTTGCATTCCAAACATGTTTCAGGCATTATTTAAAATCAAATGACGCACACGCATTTGCTTGATTAACAGTATTATTGTTATCTGCGACATTATTTTTCCGACATTTGAACGGAATTACCATGGTAAGCAGATCGATTATAACTATTTGACCGAAATGCCCTGTCATTTTGTTGTCTATTGTTATACAAATGTCTATTATTATTCTGCGAGTAACGTGCTTTATTGTAACTGTAAAAGTTAGGAGTGTTTCGTTGCCAATTCATTCTGTCTCTGTTTCCCAAATCAACCTGTTGACCAGTTCCAAAATGATTGTTATTCCATCTTCTGCCAGCTGGTGAATCTTTTCTATTTCCACCTTCAAAATGAGAAAAATTTCTTTGATAATTATTATTTCGATCTGAACTGGCACTTCTATGACGAAACCTATCTCTGTCCCACTATTCGATCTAAATTTTCCTTGTCTGTTATTTACAGTAGCAACACCCGCTGACTGTAACGATTCATGTAATTTAGTGTTTCTGACATTCAAGTTCGGATGAGCAACTGAAAACTGGCGCCCTAGGGTCTCAACTTCCGATAACGATTTAGGATTCCGCTCCTGTAAAAATGCCAAAAACTTATCACTTACTGAGGATAATACCTTATCCCGTAATATTAAATCTGCCAGATCTTCAAAATTCCGTTGTACCTTTTCAAGTTCGATCCAACGATTAAAAGTTAAACGAATATCCGAAATGAATTGTGAGAACTCTTTTCCTGTTTTATTTCAATATCTATTTTATAACGTAAGGGCAACAACTGCTTGAAATTTATAGTCACTTTTCTCGGTAAGCATTTGTCTTCTCGCGTTGGTATCGAATGCAGTTAAGTTTGAGCTGTGGTCATTTTGCGCTGGACTGCGCATGACTTGTCTTGCTTCTTGGTCGATCGGTTTCCGCCCACCACTAGTGGAGTGAGCGATCTGAATGGCGAAAGAGATGCCTCGTTGAAGAGGGGATCTCCGCTATTTTTTGTTCTGTCAGGAATGTGAAAGTCCTCTTATGGATATTTCGTTTATTCGAGATAATACCTCTAGTGTATTTGCACATGCCGGGAGGCATAATATTTCTGTGTATTTCCGGAAGGCAAGGTAAATTAACATTTTCATTAACTCTATCGATTTTTGGTCGTGAACGATTTCTGGTTCATAGCCTGTCTTCGAAAGTCGTCGTCACGAGATGTTTTCCTAGCTCACATGTCGCTGTATTGTGCTGCATCGGTTGATGCAGGTCCCAAGGACTATTACTTGCTACTTGGTTACCTGAACTAGGTTTGAAAAACCTTTGTTATCTAGAGGATATTTTTGAGGACATTATTTATACTTCGGCAGACGTGTCTGTCTTGCTGAAGTCAGATTAAGGAGAGTGAACTGATTTCATACATCTGGTTATCTCCTGGCTGTTATAGAAAAGGATGGAGTTTTTCACCTGACTACATTTACAGCACTATGAAATATAACATGCATCTGACTCATCATTGTAATGCTGTCTACCGTCTATTGCTGTATTGAATGTTGCTGTGATAATGACTGTTTGATGTGTCTACATATTCGCGTAACCATTTTGTCACTGTGGCGTCCACAATAAATAATGAAGAAAAACGTCAACGGCTGTTTCAAGAATCATTGACTTTATACGTCGTGAGTTTACTGACGTCCTATGTGGATTGCCCTGTTATTTTTGTATGAACATTGTTTTGACTGAACACATCTGCACACTACACAAAACCAGACATGCGGATACCATCCATCATCATATGGCATCACGCATCATTTGGTGGCCATAAGCTGGTTTGATTCTGGTACCAGCAAACACGGGGTCCCTTACCCACTTCATTTTCAACAAGAATTCATCAACATCCTTCAAGAAATTAACATTCTTCAATACAGTCAACATCTTCACCATTTTCAAAGTACTCGGCGTTGCCCGGTAAAAGTCAAAATTTCAATTTTTTGACGGAAACAAGAATTTGACAGTACCCGGCGTTGTTACATGTTGCCGGATAACTCGGACTGCTGTTATCTTTTACGCAAGTCAAGCAAGTTGCTGCTGTCAAGGTTCCAGTGCTGTCGTTTTTGTGAAGGTCAAGTGCCGGTTGAAACGGGTTGTTTTCTGAAGAAGGCCAAGTACCGATTTCCATCAACTTACTTTTGGATTAGAAGGTCAAGTGCCGAAACAACTCAACACACAGTATGTCAGAAGCTCAAGTACCATCGTGTTAGCAGTGGAAGCAGTTCAGATGTGCCATCATCGTTGGAGCTTCGCTCTTTAGGACGTTGATTGACATCCGTTTTTTCTGCTGTTCTACGATTGGAAGCCTATAAGTTAAGTGGCCTGTTTGTATGTAAACTGTGCCCTTATACTTCTGCTGAGTCTTCTGTGTATCATCTCATTCTATATGTTATATGTCTATATGTTATTTGTATATTTATATGTTTATATTTCAGCGGGTTCTTGGTTGGGTGGTGTCTCCGTTAGATTATGCCACGTCATAGAGGTCGTCTATTGTGAGCGTTTTCTGTAGGGTAAGCAAATTTCCGATACTGGAATTTGCTAAGCGACTTCTGTTGCTATTTATGTTAGCTGTGATGACATGTTTTAATATTGTTTTCGTTATTATTTCGCATTCTTTAGTTTTGTTTTGATTTGTTTGTATTTGTTAGCCTACTCTTGTCTATAATTTAGTTTCATACAACATTTTTGTTTATACACTGTGGTGTCATGTATTTTGTTTTAATTCTGTCGTAGATATCGTCACATTTTTTGTGATATTTCATTAATTTCTGCTTTATTTTTAGTTGATTTCTGCGAACGTTTTTGTATTGTTGCTGATCTTTGTTATTGTTTACATTGTTATTGTTTACATTGTTTGCATTGTTTACATTTTCAATGTTTACATTCTGCATGTGTTTACATAGTCATTGTTTACAGTTATAGTAATTAGTTAATGGGCTATGCTAATGCACTGTTACTACTACACTGATGATAAATGAATGATCAATAGTGTTGTGCACTATTGAATGAGAAGTGCACTTATGATCAAGAATTGATTGGTGATATTTCATATACAAGTTCTTTGATTGGAGACTTGTTTCCCACAGAGACTGGGATAATATAAGGTGATGTGAATATACAAGTGCTTAATTAAGACTTGTTACACTTAGGTTTGAAATAAATTAGTTAATTATTTCAGGTTTTGGACTCATATGTTAGACAACATGTCTACATTTGAGCACTTTATTGAGCAGGGTAAATTGCTTGGGAAGACTGATGATAAGTTAGAAGAATTTGCAACTGCTCGATATGATAAAGCAATGGAAGCTGAACAAAAGAAACTGCATATGGAAGCTGAACAAAAGAAACTGCAGATGCAGGTGGATGAAAAAAGATTCCAAATGGAAATGGAAAAACAAAAAAGGGAATCAGAAGCTGAGGAAAGAAAACTCCAGCTAGAAGCTGAGAATAAAAGACTTGAAAAAGAAGCTGAGAATAAAAGACTTGAAAAAGAAGCTGAGAATAAAAGACTTGAAAAAGAAGCTGAGAATAAAAGACTTGAGAAAGAAGCTGAAAGACTTCAAATAGAGGCTCAGGCTGAGGAGAGAAGATTACAGAGAGAATCTGATGAGAGGAAAGAGAAAGCAAAAATGGAACATGAAGAAAAGGTCTTAGCTTTAGAGTTGGAAAAATTGAAATTGATGAACATGAGTAATGGTAATGATTCAAACAAGGGTTCATCTTCTGGTAAGGCTAATAATGATACTTTTAAGATTAAGTTGCCAACTTTTAGTCCTTCCAGTGATGACATAATGTTCTATCTGGACAGATTTGAACAAGCATGTACAGCTCATAACATAGACAAAGCAAAATATGTTTATCAGTTATCAGGGATACTGACAGGTAAAGCTCTAAGTATATTAAATATGGTGGATGAACCTGACAAGAACAATTATGAGGTTGTCAGGGCCGCTCTGTTAAAGAAATATCAGCTTAACGAAGACGGCTATCGTCTACAATTTAAAAAACATGTTACCTGAAAATGGAGTTGAATTCTCCGAGTTTATTGCAAGAATACGCATTACTTTCTCACGATGGGTTGAACTATCTAAGACGGAAAAAACTTATGAAGGACTTATGGACTTAATACTTAGAGACAAAGTCATGTCGTCTGTCAATGAGTCTTTCCTTGCTTTCCTTCATGAACGTAAACCTAAAACAATAAAAGAAATGGAAGATTTCTGTTGCCAATACGTAACTGCACACCCACACATAACCATGGGTAACTCTAAGGTGAAAGAAGGTTTACCAGTTGCTTCGGCAGCTCCGTATGGCCAAAACTTTGCTCGTAGATTCCAACAAAATTTTGATAGAAAGAGCAGCGGTAATTTCTGTCAAAATCATGGAAACCAATTTCATGGTGATTCTTCTTCGAAGAATTGGAGACAACCTGATAGTGGTCGTTACTATCATCCTAATAATTATAAGCATTTCAAAAGAGGATATGGTAATAGAGGTTATTCCTGCCGAAGACCTCAGAACCAAACAAATAGATGTTCGCATCAATGTGAACATGATAGTAATCGTGGAAACTGGAATTCGAACCAGGATAACAATTACAATAGAGACAATAATAACTGCAGAGATAATAATAACTCTGATAACTTCAGAGGTAATAATAGTCGGGGTAGATCTCAACACAAAAAAAAGAGATATCAGCAGGCTAATGCTGTACAACAGGAAACTGAGGGAGCCTGTAATCATGTTGTTGATAATAAAAACTTTGACGCTGTCACTGGTTCTGCTTTTGACTTTGAGAGAGCAAACAAATGCCCCCAATGCAGTACTTTATTCGAACCGGGTACCATAACTACTTTGAGTTGTGGTCACCCACTTCCCGCTCTTCCTGCTGCTGTTGCGCATGACGGGAGGGGTTCTTTAATTCTACATAAGGGTCTTGTTAATGATACTCCGGTCTCACTACTTTTCGATTCCGGATGCACCACTATTGGTGTTAGACAATCGCTTGTAGATCCATCTTGTGCTACAGGAAGGGTTATTAAATGTGTCACATTTGGCGGCACTCTAGAAAAATATCCTACTGCTGTAATTCGCATTGCCACTCCTTTCTTTACTGGAGATGTGCATGCTTGTCTCTTACCTAATCCTATTGCGGACCTTATTATTGGTCGTATTCACGGAGTTAGGGAGTGTACCCCACAGCAGATTGCTGCTTGGGAAGATAATAACATGCAAGCTACAAATGCAGTAGTTACAAGAGCACAAGCTCTACAAACACCCGAAACATCACTGAATAGTGATAATGAAGTTGATAGCCAAGATAGTCACTTAGTAATCACTCGTGACTCTTTCATAAAATTGCAAGAAGAAGATCCTTCTTTAAAAAAAATTCTTCGTTCTTGCGAAGAAAGGTGATCCGAATCAGGATACAAATAGAAAATCTTGGATTGCAATGAGAAACGGCGTACTTGTACGTATGGTACAAGATTCGACTACGTCGGCACATTCGCAAATTCTTGTTCCCAAGAGCATGAGAGTGCAAATATTGCAACATGCTCATGACTCGCAATGTGCTGGACATATGGGTTTTGCCCGTACGAAGTCGAGAGTCCTTGCGGCTTTCTTTTGGCCTTTTGTCAATAAGGACATTCGTATTTACTGCCGATCATGCAAGGTATGTCAGGAGGTCAAATCTAGAGGACCACGACATGCTGCGCCTATCCAGGCTGCTGACATTCCTATTCGGCCGTTTCAGAAAATGGCCATAGATATTATTGGCCCTTTTAAGGTCAAGTCGGCCAGAGGACATCAGTTCATCCTTACATGTGTCGATATGTGCACACGTTGGCCAGAGGCTATCCCTCTTAAGAGCATATCTACTACAGATATCGCAGATGCTCTTTGGTTGATATTTTCTCGCTTGGGGTTCCCCAGAGAAATATTGTCAGACCATGGCACGCAACTCATATCTGACACTATGTCACAGGTAATGTCTACCTTACATATTGAACGATCTCTCAGTAGTATCTACCATCCTATGTCTAATGGGTTAGTTGAGCGTCTGAATAGAACGCTCAAGACTTTGCTTGGTAAGATAACTGAAGACCATCCTCAAGATTGGGACAGGGTTTTACCCGCGGCTCTCTTTGCCTATAGAGAAGTCCCTAATGAACACACAGGATTTTCTCCCTTCGAACTTGTCTTTGGCGCGCGTCTACGCGGCCCTATGTCTTTATTACATGATCTCATCACTGCCGATGATATTAGCGATGAAACTCAATCCTCATATGAGTATGTCATTGCTCTTAGACAAAAGATCATTGAGGCATGTAAGCTAGCAACTGCTTCATCAGAAATTGCTAAAGAGAAGGCAAGACAGTTTGCTAACAAGAATAGATGTCTACGACAACTTTGTCCAGGTGACAAAGCATTCGTCCTACTCCTCAGTAGGGAAAATAGACTTCTTATTGCATGGAAAGGTCCGTATGCAATAGTCTCTCGGATTTCCGATGTTGACTATGTGGTCGATATTGATGGAAAGCATAAAACTTTCCACATAAACATGCTTTCGGAATTTCACGAACGTCCGGACTATTTGCTGCCTATTTTCCAGGCAACGGATGATGCTCCTGCACCTCACGGTCATTATTCATCCCTGTCTGTCATACAGGATGAGGAATCTACCTTCTCTGATGTCAACCTTCCCCTTCCAGTGGTTCCATTACATTCCACGGAATCTTGGAAAAACGTTTCTGTTTCTCCTAATCTTTCTGGTGACGAACATCGACAAGTCTCGTCGATGTTACAAACATTTCAGGATGTTCTCACTGACATTCCTGGACACACAGATGTCATAGAACATGACATAATTCTTACCGACAATAATCCAATTAGGGTTAGGCCGTATCCTGTTCCTATACACTTTCAGTCGCAGGTGGAAAAGGAATTGGATGAAATGATTCAATTAAATATAATTGAACCATCGACTTCACCATATTCTTCTTCCATGGTTATTGTCCGGAAGAAGGATAAGAACATACGAATTTGTGTTGATTATCGCAAATTGAATCAGGTCACAAAGTTCGATGCTGAACCGATGCCTTTGTTAGAAGATCTACTGATTAGACTTTCTAATTCTAGATTCTTCACTAAACTTGACTTGTCTAAAGGTTATTGGCAAGTGCCTTTAGCAGAGCATGCCAAACCTCTTACTGCTTTTTCTACACCTAGGGGTCTATTTCAATGGAATGTTATGCCTTTTGGTCTCATGAACGCCCCTGCCACTTTCGTTCGCATGATGCGTCGAATTCTGTCACATCGTTCGGATGTCATCGCATACTTAGATGACATCTGTCTCTTCAGTGATACCTGGGAAGATCACTATTTAGGGTTATATGACTTACTGTCCACTCTACGTGAGAATAATTTGATAGCAAAACCTTCTAAAGCTTTTGTTGGTTTTGGTGAAATCTCTTTCCTGGGTCATCGTGTTGGTCATGGTCTCTTGAAGACAGAAGACCACAATACTTCCAAAATACTGAACATCTCTGTTCCTAAAACGAAGAAACAAGTTAGGAGTCTCTTAGGTTTAATTCAATTTTATGGGAGATTTATTCCAAATTTATCTTCGATCATGGCACCTCTCTCAACATTGTTGAAGAAAGGTTCGCCTAATCTGGTCCGTTGGTCTGGAGAATGCCAATCTTCACTAGACCAAATCAAGAATATATTTTCTTCTCCTCCCATCCTAAGATTACCTACTCTTGATAGGACTTTTGTTCTTCGGAGTGATGCTTCATCCACTGGGATTGGAGCAGCACTGATGCAAGAATATGCAAATACTCTGCATCCTGTTATGTACATTTCTAGAAAACTAAATGCGGCAGAGAGGAACTACTCGGTTTTAGACCGTGAGTTGTTAGCGATGGTTTGGTCAATTCTAAAGCTACAAAGATTCCTCCTGGGCGCACATTTCATTCTAGAGACTGATCAGAAAGCTCTTACAGCTATTCAGACTAAGAATTTGAAGAGTTCGAGATCCACTCGATATGCTATAGCTCTTCAACCTTTTCACTTCACGGTACGAGCTATCCGTGGTGCGGATAATGTGATGGCTGACATTTTGTCTAGATGCCCACATGACTCTAACTAATACTTCTGTCCTATATTCCTATATATTACAGAGTCATAACACACCTATATTACTACAATAGATTAGCACATCTGTACTCACTTTATATGTACACACTATCGTGCTTTGTTGTCATCTTCTTCTGTTCGTTTTTAAGATGATAGAGGAGGACTGAGTAGTTAATATAAGGGCCGTTAGTTTACTAAACAGCCACAATTATTAATAATGTATTGTACCTTATGAAGCATATTAGTTATTAATTAGCATTATATTGCTTGTACTTTCTCAGAATGTCATTGTTGAGCTGAGGACTTACCTTACTAGTATCAAGCATGACGAGTTCTAGATTGTGTACTTACCCTCGGAATACCAGAGCATATGTCCTGGATCGTCATGTAGTTTAACTTTACTATGTACTTTTGTCATTACATGTCAAAGAATGTACTATTTAAATTTTCCTATCAGATTTGTACATCCATTTTTAAAGACAATATTAGAGTATGCTGTTTAATGATGATTATGGTAACTTGCATACGTATATTGTGTTTACATGCTAACGTGATGTGTGTTGGTGACACCTCCCCGATGTGAATATTTTTTGAGACATATTTATTTTTCTGTTGAGGTATATCCTCACCAGACACTCTATAATTAGCCTATTGTTTGGCAATTTAGTTAATTATCAGCGCATAATTCGTGCGTTTTGAGCCGCTTATCGCATGCTCTTTGATATTTAAAAAAAAAAAATATGTTCCACATTTTTTTTTTTATCGGGAGGAGGTGGTGATATGTTGCGTGATAAATTCTCGCAACATCGTTTTATTTCAATATCTATTTTATAACGCAAGGGCAACAACTGCTTGAAATTTATAGTCACTTTTCTCGGTAAGCATTTGTCTTCTCGCGTTGGTATCGAATGCAGTTAAGTTTGAGCTGTGGTCATTTTGCGCTGGACTGCGCATGACTTGTCTTGCTTCTTGGTCGATCGGTTTCCGCCCACCACTAGTGGAGTGAGCGATCTGAATGGCGAAAGAGATGCCTCGTTGAAGAGGGGATCTCCGCTATTTTTTGTTCTGTCAGGAATGTGAAAGTCCTCTTATGGATATTTCGTTTATTCGAGATAATACCTCTAGTGTATTTGCACATGCCGGGAGGCATAATATTTCTGTGTATTTCCGGAAGGCAAGGTAAATTAACATTTTCATTAACTCTATCGATTTTTGGTCGTGAACGATTTCTGGTTCATAGCCTGTCTTCGAAAGTCGTCGTCACGAGATGTTTTCCTAGCTCACATGTCGCTGTATTGTGCTGCATCGGTTGATGCAGGTCCCAAGAACTATTACTTGCTACTTGGTTACCTGAACTAGGTTTGAAAAACCTTTGTTATCTAGAGGATATTTCTGAGGACATTATTTATACTTCGGCAGACGTGTCTGTCTTGCTGAAGTCAGATTACGGAGAGTGAACTGATTTCATACATCTGGTTATCTCCTGGCTGTTATAGAAAAGGATGGAGTTTTTCACCTGACTACATTTACAGCACTATGAAATATAACATGCATCTGACTCATCATTGTAATGCTGTCTACCGTCTATTGCTGTATTGAATGTTGCTGTGATAATGACTGTTTGATGTGTCTACATATTCGCGTAACCATTTTGTCACTGTGGCGTCCACAATAAATAATGAAGAAAAACGTCAACGGCTGTTTCAAGAATCATTGACTTTATACGTCGTGAGTTTACTGACGTCCTATGTGGATTGCCCTGTTATTTTTGTATGAACATTGTTTGACTGAACACATCTGCACACTACACAAAACCAGACATGCGGATACCATCCATCATCATATGGCATCACGCATCACTGATATTTTTTTAATAGCGTAGCTCTAGCTTCCTCATAGTTTTGATTATCGCCTTCTAACGAAGCGACTGCACTTAACGCCTCTCCTGATAAAAAATTCATCAGTTTGCTACACCACTTACTTTTATCAATTTTATATTCTGTGCATACCAATTGAAATCTTGACAAGAAGAACGTTATATCGTCGACCCCTGGTTTAAACATGGGCAAATGGATTTTAATGTCACCTTTTTGACCATCATTCTGAGTGTGTGATTGACTAGTAGCATTTCCATTTTGCAACTTCTGTCTTTCAATTTCTAACTGCAACATTCTCTCTTCATGTGCTCGTTTTTCTCCCTCAAGTGTAAATTCATATTGTCTCCTTTTCTCATTTTCTTCCATCTCTAAGTGTTTAATTCTCTCTTCGTCTTGCCTCCTTCTCTCTTCGTCTTGCCTCCTTTTTTCATTATCTTCCATTTCTAAGAGTTTAATTCTCTCTTCGTCTTGCCTCCTTTTTTCATTATCTTCCATTTCCAACCGTTTCATACGTTCCTGGTTGGCTAATTCTCTATCTTTTAATTCTAACTGACGTTTCTCTCTTTCCTGCGCCTCTTTATATTCTGTTTGAGCAAACTCTTGTAATTTGTCTCCTGATAAACCAAGAATTTTACCCTGTTTAATGAAGTATTCCGCCGTCGACATTTCAAATTCTGAATTCTAATATTTACCTCATCAAATAAACTGTAGTCTTATAAGTAATATCTTATAATCGAAACCTTATCGATACTCATTATTGGAGATTAATCATCTTTTATTTAATAAAATATGCAGCTATAAATCAATCAACTAAGAAATTATACAAGATAATAGAACTACTGAAAACATAATGATCCATGAAGAGAATCAATTACATAGAAATATACACGTTAGCAATGACAATCACCGAACCTCAACAATTAAAGAAGAGATCATATCGTAAAGAACCACGGAGTCAACACAAAAATCTACAACATTTCAGCAGCCCCAAAGAAATTGGCTATAAGCCTTTGCGATTCATCGACCTGAAATCAACCTAGGAAAACACCTCAGGACACCTATGATATGAAGAACAAGCATCTTACGAGTTAAAATGACAAAGAAAGGTGCTCACTAATAATAACCAGGGTACTGACACCATAATAACAATGTCTACTTATCTGAGGGAATCCCAATACTCCTCGTACATATTTCGATCCAACACAGGTTATGAAATTCATACAGCTGAATTCAAGGTTAGCAATTCTCCAAAACGAACAGTAATTTGCTCTGGTTGAAAGTATCTGTTACCGAATGACGTCACTCAATGTAACCTCCGCAGGTACACAGCAGGACTTGAAAATGGAAATCGAAAACTGTAGCATAATTCCCCCGGTACAATTATGATACTTCTCTGGAGACTTGAATATGTACATCACACGAACGTTGACCTTCCAAGTCAGGGTTACGACTTTGACATAACGATCGATTGATTGAGCATGCAACAAGTGTCATTGTTCCAATATGCGTGGCAATTAATTGAGCTCCAAATATCTGAATTTATAGAACGGGAAGGTACATTATATTGGCCACCATGTTAAAGTACTGTCCGCCCGTTCGTTTATTCCCGTGTATTAAAAGAGTTTGTCTGCATTTGATATATGTATACCATCATTATTCCCATATGTGTCTATATGAATGTTAGAACATTGGTATACAACAAAAGTGTCACGCGAATGTTTTGTTCGTGGGTGTGCCAAAAACTGCACTGTATCGTCCCTGTATTATTTATGCAGTGTTCTCTCACAAGGGATCACGAATTAGTAATGTCTCAGATATGCCCACCAGCTCAACTATAACCAGGTAAGAAGCCAATGCTGTTCAGGTAAATTAACAACACAGTTTAATGAAAACTCATGATCCATGAGACATGATGAACCGTCCTTAGTTAATGTCATTCTGTCTATTCGTAACATAGTGTTATACTCCTTGACGGTAATACATTGTTGCTTATTAGTCCCAATACTTCTATACATCTCTATGTGTTGATTATATCCGTGCCCTTCTCCCGTACCTTCAGTTCATAATCACTTAACTTCATTAACATGAATTTCCCCAAAAGTCAGTACACATTAGCGACAGAGCAGGCAGGATCTTTAAGACTCCGATTTTTACGGTGTATAGACCTGCCAGTCTAAACAATGTATAAGCATCACATTATACAGTATTAATAGTACTCATCCTGGTATACATTCCCATTCATGGCACGAATCAATATAACCCTTTTCTACGGGTTTTCAAGCAAACCAGCACACACAAGGCTGTTCGCGTCTTGTTTATTTCTTGGGTCCATTTTTGTTTTCCACGTCATTGTTTCAACCCACAAAAACTCCTACGTCATTGTTGCGTGATAAATTCTCGCAACATCATTTTATTACAATATCTATTTTATAACGCAAGGGCAACAACTGCTTGAAATTTATAGTCACTTTTCTCGGTAAGCATTTGTCTTCTCGCGTTAGTATCGAATGCAGTTAAGTTTGAGCTGTGGTCATTTTGCGCTGGACTGCGCATGACTTGTCTTGCTTCTTGGTCGATCGGTTTCCGCCCACCACTAGTGGAGTGAGCGATTTGGAATGGCGAAAGAGATGCCTCGTTGAAGAGGGGATCTCCGCTTTTTTTTTTTGTTCTGTCAGGGATGTGTAGTCCTCTTATGGATATTTCGTTTATTCGAGATAATACCTCTAGTGTATTTGCACATGCCGGGAGGCATAATATTTCTGTGTATTTCCGGAAGGCAAGGTAAATTAACATTTTCATTAACTCTATCGATTTTTGGTCGTGAACGATTTCTGGTTCATAGCCTGTCTTCGAAAGTCGTCGTCACGAGATGTTTTCCTAGCTCACATGTCGCTGTATTGTGCTGCATCGGTTGATGCAGGTTCCAAGGACCATTACTTGCTACTTTGTTAAATGAACTAGGTTTGAAAAACCTTTATTATCTAGAGGATATTTTTGAGGACATTATTTATACTTCGGCAGACGTGTCTGTCTTGCTGAAGTCAGACTAAGGAGAGTGAACTGATCTCATATATCTGGTTATCTCCTGGCTGTTATAGAAAAGGATGGAGTTTTTCACCTGACTACATTTACAGCACTATGAAAATATAACATGCATCTGACTCATCATTGTAATGCTGTCTACCGTCTATTGCTGTATTGAATGTTGCTGTGATAATGACTGTTTGATGTGTCTACATATTCGCGTAACCATTTTGTCACTGTGGCGTCCACAATAAATAATGAAGAAAAACGTCAACGGCTGTTTCAAGAATCATTGACTTTATACGTCGTGAGTTTACTGACGTCCTATGTGGATTGCCCTGTTATTTTTGTATGAACATTGTTTTGACTGAACACATCTGCACACTACACAAAACCAGACATGCGGATACCATCCATCATCATATGGCATCACGCATCATTTGGTGGCCATAAGCTGGTTTGATTCTGGTACCAGCAAACACGGGGTCCCTTACCCACTTCATTTTCAACAAGAATTCATCAGCATCCTTCAAGAAATTAACATTCTTCAATACAGTCAACATCTTCAAAATTTTCAAAGTACTCGGCGTTGCCCGGTAAAAGTCAAAATTTCAACTTTTTGACGGAAACAAGAATTTGACAGTACCGGCGTTGTTACATGTTGCCGGATAACTCGGACTGCTGTTATCTTTTACGCAAGTCAAGCAAGTTGCTGCTGTCAAGGTTCCAGTGCTGTCGTTTTTGTGAAGGTCAAGTGCCGGTTGAAACGGGTTGTTTTCTGAAGAAGGCCAAGTACCGATTTCCATCAACTTACTTTTGGATTAGAGGGTCAAGTGCCGAAACAACTCAACACACAGTATTTCAGAAGCTCTTGTACCATCGTGTTAGCAGTGGAAGCAGTTCAGATGTGCCATCATCGTTGGAGCTTCGCTCTTTAGGACGTTGATTGACATCCGTTTTTCTGCTGTTCTACGATTGGAAGCCTATAAGTTAAGTGGCCTGTTTGTATGTAAACTGTGCCCTTATACTTCTGCTGAGTCTTCTGTGTATCATCTCATTCTATATGTTATATGTTTATATGTTATTCGTATATTTATATGTTTATATTTCAGCGGGTTCTCGGTTGGGTGGTGTCTCCGTTAGATTATGCCACGTCATAGAGGTCGTCTATTGTGAGCGTTTTCTGTAAGGTTTGCAAATTTCCAATACTGGAATTTGCTAAGCGACTTCTGTTGCTATTTATGTTAGCTGTGATGACATGTTTTAATATTGTTTTCGTTATTATTTCGCATTCTTTAGTTTTGTTTTGATTTGTTTGTATTTGTTAGCCTACTCTTGTCTATAATTTAGTTTCATACAACATTTTTGTTTATACACTGTGGTGTCATGTATTTTGTTTAATTCTATCGCAGATATCGTCACATTTTTTGTGATATTTCATTAATTTCTGCTTTAATTTTAGTTGATTTCTGCGAAAGTTTTTGTATTGTTGCTGATCTTTGTTATTGTTTACATTGTTATTGTTTACATTGTTTGTATTGTTTACATTTTCAATGTTTACATTCTGCATGTGTTTACATAGTCATTGTTTACAGTTATAGTAATTAGTTAATGGGCTATGCTAATGCACTGTTACTACTACACTGATGATAAATGAATGATGAATAGTGTCGTGCACTATTGAATGAGAAGTGCACTTATGATCAAGAATTGATTGTTGATATTTCATATACAAGTTCTTTGATTGGAGACTTGTTTCCCACAGAGACTGGGATAATATAAGGTGATGTGAATATACAAGTGCTTAATTAAGACTTGTTACACTTAGGTTTGAAACAAATTAGTTAATTATTTCAGGTTTTGGACTTATATATTACTCATCATGTCTACATTTGAGCACTTTATTGAGCAGGGTAAATTGCTTGGCAAGACTGGTGATAAGTTAGAAGAATTTGCAACTGCTCGATATGATAAAGCAATGGAAGCTGAACAAAAGAAACTGCATATGGAAGCTGAACAAAAGAAACTGCAGATGCAGGTGGATGAAAAAAGATTCCAAATGGAAATGGAAAAACAAAAAAGGGAATCAGAAGCTGAGGAAAGAAAACTCCAGCTACAGCTAGAAGCTGAAAGACTTCAAAAAGAGGCTGAAAATAAAAGACTTGAAAAAGAAGCTGAAAATGAAAGACTTCAAAAAGAGGCTCAGGCTGAGGAAAGAAGATTACAGAGAGAGTCTGATGAGAGGAAAGAGAAAGCAAAAATGGAACATGAAGAAAAGGTCTTAGCTTTAGAGTTGGAAAAATTGAAATTGACGAGCATGAGTAATGGTAATGATTCAAACAAGGGTTCATCTTCTGGTAAGGCTAATAATGATACTTTTAAGATTAAGTTACCAACATTTAGTCCTTCCAGTGATGACATAATGTTCTATCTGGACAGATTTGAACAAGCATGTACAGCTCATAACATAGACAAAGCAAAATATGTTTATCAGTTATCAGGGATACTGACAGGTAAAGCTCTAAGTATATTAAATATGGTGGATGAACCTGACAAGAACAATTATGAGGTTGTCAGGGCCGCTTTGTTAAAGAAATATCAGCTTAACGAAGACGGCTATCGTCTACAATTTAAAAACATGTTACCTGAAAATGGAGTTTGAATTCTCCGAGTTTATTGCAAGAATACGCATTACTTTCTCACGATGGGTTGAACTATCTAAGACGGAAAAAACTTATGAAGGACTTATGGACTTAATACTTAGAGACAAAGTCATGTCGTCTGTCAATGAGTCTTTCCTTGCTTTCCTTCATGAACGTAAACCTAAAACAATAAAAGAAATGGAAGATTTCTGTTGCCAATACGTAACTGCGCACCCACACATAACCATGGGTAACTCTAAGGTGAAAGAAGGTTTACCAGTTGCTTCGGCAGCTCCGTATGGTCAAAACTTTGCTCGTAGATCCCAACAAAATTTTGATAGAAAGAGTAGCGGTAATTTCTGTCAAAATCATGGAAATCAATTTCATGGTGATTCTTCTTCGAAGAATTGGAGACAACCTGATAGTACTCGTTACTATCACCCTAATAATTATAGGCATTTCAAAAGAGGATATGGTAATAGAGGTTATTCCTGCCGAAGACCTCAGAACCAAACAAATAGATGTTCGCATCAATGTGAACATGATAGTAATCGTGGAAACTGGAATTCGAACCAGGATAACAATTACAATAGAGACAATAATAACTGCAGAGATAATAATAACTTTGATAACTTCAGAGGTAATAATAGTCGGGGTAGATCTCAACACAAAAAAAAAAGAGATATCAGCAGGCTAATGCTGTACAACAGGAAACTGAGGGAGCCTGTAATCATGTTGTTGATAGTAAAAACTTTGACGCTGTCACTGGTTCTGCTTTTGACTTTGAGAGAGCAAACAAATGCCCCCAATGCAGTACTTTATTCGAACCGGGTACCATAACTACTTTGAGTTGTGGTCACCCACTTCCCGCTCTTTCTGCTGCTGTTGCGCATGACGGGAGGGGTTCTTTAATTCTACATAAGGGTCTTGTTAATGATACTCCGGTCTCACTACTTTTCGATTCCGGATGCACCACTATTGGTGTTAGACAATCGCTTGTAGATCCATCTTGTGCTACAGGAAGGGTTATTAAATGTGTCACATTTGGCGGCACTCTAGAAAAATATCCTACTGCTGTAATTCGCATTGCCACTCCTTTCTTTACTGGAGATGTGCATGCTTGTCTCTTACCTAATCCTATTGTGGACCTTATTATTGGTCGTATTCACGGAGTTAGGGAGTGTACCCCACAGCAGATTGCTGCTTGGGAAGATAATAACATGCAAGCTACAAATGCAGTAGTTACAAGAGCACAAGCTCTACAAACACCCGAAACTTCACTGAATAGTGATAATGAAGTTGATAGCCAAGATAGTCACTTAGTGATTACTCGTGACTCTTTCATAAAATTGCAAGAAGAAGATCCTTCTTTAAAAAAATTCTTCGTTCTTGCGAAGAAAGGTGATCCGAATCAGGATACAAATAGAAAATCTTGGATTGCAATGAGAAACGGCGTACTTGTACGTATGGTACAAGATTCGACTACGTCGGCACATTCGCAAATTCTTGTTCCCAAGAGCATGAGAGTCCAAATATTACAACATGCTCATGACTCGCAATGTGCTGGACATATGGGTTTTGCCCGTACGAAGTCGAGAGTCCTTGCGGCTTTCTTTTGGCCTTTTGTCAATAAGGACATTCGTATTTACTGCCGATCATGCAAGGTATGTCAGGAGGTCAAATCTAGAGGACCACGACATGCTGCGCCTATCCAGGCTGCTGACATTCCTATTCGGCCGTTTCAGAAAATGGCCATAGATATTATTGGCCCTTTTAAGGTCAAGTCGGCCAGAGGACATCAGTTTATCCTTACATGTGTCGATATGTGCACACGTTGGCCAGAGGCTATTCCTCTTAAGAGCATATCTACTACAGATATCGCAGATGCTCTTTGGTTGATATTTTCTCGCTTGGGGTTCCCAGAGAAATATTGTCAGACCATGGCACTCAAACTCATATCTGACACTATGTCACAGGTAATGTCTACCTTACATATTGAACGATCTCTCAGTAGTATCTACCATCCTATGTCTAATGGGTTAGTTGAGCGTCTGAATAGAACGCTCAAGACTTTGCTTGGTAAGATAACTGAAGATCATCCTCAAGATTGGGACAGGGTTTTACCCGCGGCTCTCTTTGCCTATAGAGAAGTCCCTAATGAACACACAGGATTTTCTCCCTTCGAACTTGTCTTTGGCGCGCGTCCACGCGGCCCTATGTCTTTATTACACGATCTCATCACCGCCGATGATATTAGCGATGAAACTCAATCCTCATATGAGTATGTCATTGCTCTTAGACAAAAGATCATTGAGGCATGTAAGCTAGCAACTGCTTCATCAGAAATTGCTAAAGAGAAGGCAAGGCAGTTTGCTAACAAGAATAGATGTCTACGACAACTTTGTCCAGGTGACAAAGCATTCGTCCTACTCCCCAGTAGGGAAAATAGACTTCTTATTGCATGGAAAGGTCCGTATGCAATAGTCTCTCGGATTTCCGATGTTGACTATGTGGTCGATATTGATGGAAAGCATAAAACTTTCCACATAAACATGCTTTCGGAATTTCACGAACGTCCGGACTATTTGCTGCCTATTTTCCAGGCAACGGATGATGCTCCTGCACCTCGCGGTCATTATTCATCCCTGTCTGTCATTCAGGATGAGGAAGCTACCTTCTCTGATGTCAACCTTCCCCTTCCAGTGGTTCCATTACATTCCACGGAATCTTGGAAAAACGTTTCTGTTTCTCCTAATCTTTCTGGTGACGAACATCGACGAGACTTGTCGATGTTACAAACATTTCAGGATGTTCTCACTGACATTCCTGGACACACAGATGTCATAGAACATGACATAATTCTTACCGACAATAATCCAATTAGGGTTAGGCCGTATCCTATTCCTATACACTTTCAGTCGCAAGTGGAAAAGGAATTGGATGAAATGATTCAATTAAATATAATTGAACCATCGACTTCACCATATTCTTCTTCCATGGTTATTGTCCGGAAGAAGGATAAGAACATACGAATTTGTGTTGATTATCGCAAATTGAATCAGGTCACAAAGTTCGACGCTGAACCGATGCCTTTGTTAGAAGATCTACTGATTAGACTTTCTAATTCTAGATTCTTCACTAAACTTGACTTGTCTAAAGGTTATTGGCAAGTGCCTTTAGCAGAGCATGCCAAACCTCTTACTGCTTTTTCTACACCTAGGGGTCTATTTCAATGGAATGTTATGCCTTTTGGTCTCATGAACGCCCCTGCCACTTTCGTTCGCATGATGCGTCGAATTCTGTCACATCGTTCGGATGTCATCGCATACTTAGATGACATCTGTCTCTTCAGTGATACCTGGGAAGATCACTATTTAGGGTTATATGACTTACTGTCCACTCTACGTGAGAATAATTTGACAGCGAAACCTTCTAAAGCTTTTGTTGGTTTTGGTGAAATCTCTTTCCTGGGTCATCGTGTTGGTCATGGTCTCTTGAAGACAGAAGACCACAATACTTCCAAAATACTGAACATCTCTGTTCCTAAAACGAAGAAACAAGTTAGGAGTCTCTTAGGTTTAATTCAATTTTATGGGAGATTTATTCCAAATTTATCTTCGATCATGGCACCTCTATCAACATTGTTGAAGAAAGGTTCGCCTAATCTGGTCCGTTGGTCTGAAGAATGCCAATCTTCACTAGACCAAATCAAGAATATATTTTCTTCTCCTCCCATCTTAAGATTACCTACTCTTGATAGGACTTTTGTTCATCGGAGTGATGCTTCATCCACTGGGATTGGAGCAGCACTGATGCAAGAATATGCAAATACTCTGCATCCTGTTATGTACATTTCTAGAAAACTAAATGCGGCAGAGAGGAACTACTCGGTTTTAGACCGTGAGTTGTTAGCGATGGTTTGGTCAATTCTAAAACTACAAAGATTCCTCCTGGGCGCACATTTCATTCTAGAGACTGATCAGAAAGCTCTTACAGCTATTCAGACTAAGAATTTGAAGAGTTCGAGATCCACTCGATATGCTATAGCTCTTCAACCTTTTCACTTCACGGTACGAGCTATCCGTGGTGCGGATAATGTGATGGCTGACATTTTGTCTAGATGCCCACATGACTCCAACTAATACTTCTGTCCTATATTTCCATATATTACAGAGTCATAACACACCTATATTTCTACAATAGATTAGCACATCTGTACTTACTTTATATGTACACACTATCGTGCTTTGTTGTCATCTTCTTCTGTTCGTTTTTTAAGATGATAGAGGAGGACTGAGTAGTTAATATAAGGGCCGTTAGTTTACTAAACAGCCACAATTATTAATAATGTATTGTACCTTATGAAGCATATTAGTTATTAATTAGCATTATATTGCTTGTACTTTCTCAGAATGTCATTGTTGAGCTGAGGACTTACCTTACTAGTATCAAGCATGACGAGTTCTAGATTGTGTACTTACCCTCGGAATACCAGAGCATATGTCCTGGATCGTCATGTAGTTTAACTTTACTATGTACTTATGTCATTACATGTCAAAGAATGTACTATTTAAATTTTCCTATCAGATTTGTACATCCATTTTTAAAGACAATATTAGAGTATGCTGTTTAATGATGATTATAGTAACTTGCATACGTATATTGTGTTTACATGCTAACGTGATGTGTGTTGGTGACACCTCCCCGATGTGAATATTTTTTGAGACATATTTATTTTTCTGTTGAGGTATATCCTCACCAGACACTCTATAATTAGCCTATTGTTTGGCAATTTAGTTAATTATCAGCGCATAATTCGTGCGTTTTGAGCCGCTTATCGCATGCTCTTTGATATTTAAAAAAAAAAAATATGTTCCACATTTTTTTTTTATCGGGAGGAGGTGGTGATATGTTGCGTGATAAATTCTCGCAACATCATTTTATTACAATATCTATTTTATAACGCAAGGGCAACAACTGCTTGGAATTTATAGTCACTTTTCTCGGTAAGCATTTGTCTTCTCGCGTTGGTATCGAATGCAGTTAAGTTTGAGCTGTGGTCATTTTGCGCTGGACTGCGCATGACTTGTCTTGCTTCTTGGTCGATCGGTTTCCGCCCACCACTAGTGGAGTGAGCGATTTGGAATGGCGAAAGAGATGCCTCGTTGAAGAGGGGATCTCCGCTTTTTTTTTTTGTTCTGTCAGGGATGTGTAGTCCTCTTATGGATATTTCGTTTATTCGAGATAATACCTCTAGTGTATTTGCACATGCCGGGAGGCATAATATTTCTGTGTATTTCCGGAAGGCAAGGTAAATTAACATTTTCATTAACTCTATCGATTTTTGGTCGTGAACGATTTCTGGTTCATAGCCTGTCTTCGAAAGTCGTCGTCACGAGATGTTTTTCCTAGCTCACATGTCGCTGTATTGTGCTGCATCGGTTGATGCAGGTTCCAAGGACCATTACTTGCTACTTTGTTAAATGAACTAGGTTTGAAAAACCTTTATTATCTAGAGGATATTTTTGAGGACATTATTTATACTTCGGCAGACGTGTCTGTCTTGCTGAAGTCAGACTAAGGAGAGTGAACTGATCTCATATATCTGGTTATCTCCTGGCTGTTATAGAAAAGGATGGAGTTTTTCACCTGACTACATTTACAGCACTATGAAATATAACATGCATCTGACTCATCATTGTAATGCTGTCTACCGTCTATTGCTGTATTGAATGTTGCTGTGATAATGACTGTTTGATGTGTCTACATATTCGCGTAACCATTTTGTCACTGTGGCGTCCACAATAAATAATGAAGAAAAACGTCAACGGCTGTTTCAAGAATCATTGACTTTATACGTCGTGAGTTTACTGACGTCCTATGTGGATTGCCCTGTTATTTTTGTATGAACATTGTTTTGACTGAACACATCTGCACACTACACAAAACCAGACATGCGGATACCATCCATCATCATATGGCATCACGCATCAGTCATCCTTTTTTTTTGCGCGCATGAATAATGCACCTAAGTGTACTATTCACATATCTTCAAATATTTTCCCCAAACTCAACTCAGCGCTCTTTGATGCGCAACACCAGAAATGTTGTAAAAAACCATACGCAACACCGATATAAGACCGAATCGTCTCCAACAGACACTGAGTAAACATAGACTCGGACCATAAACATCCCTGCATAAACCTAAGCAAGAATAATCTGTTTTCTGTCTGAACAAAGAATAGAATGAACGGAGTCTAGATCCATCCGCCAAATCAATATTTAAGAGAGATCACCCACACAAACAAAAGTATGAATTAATCATGGGTGATATAACTTTGACCATGAGAGCATTTCAAAATAAATACTGTTCATATCAAATGGTCATACAATACATTTGTATGCCTACCTACCTAATGTAATCCGTGCGTCGCATAATTCCATACAAAAGAATATGTGCGCAACAGAATACCACACCCCCCGGGGGGAAAAATGGAACATTTTTTTTAACACATCTAAGAGCAACATACAATTGGCTCACAACGCACGAATAACAATGCGCAGATGATAAGCATTCCAAACAAATATAACGCCTAATGTGAGGCTAAGTCGTAATATGAAACGACAAGTGAGAATATATCTCAAGATCTCAGAGAAAGTATTTCTCTAAGTAAAAATATTTCCAGAGAGGTGTCACCAACGCCTACTATACTACTGGCAATGCCACAATTTATACAATAGTTTATCCAATAATTTCATATTAGATATCTTAAGTTCATGATTACCAAAGAAGAAACCATTAAAAAGACCCGGCGGTGAATATACATCACTGAACCGCTAAGTAGTGATACAATCAATATATCATACATTACATATGTGTACGTATTTTAATATAACGAGAACAAAAATGTAGTAGAGTTAAACCTGAGGATCTAACAGTTAGGTGGAATCATGTGGGCATCTAGACAAAATGTCTGCCATCACATTTTCTGAGCCCATTGCTCTTATTTGAACTCCAATTAGCATAATTGCTATTGTTATCTTCTCTTTGCTCAAAATATCTTCTCAATGGAGTTTGTTGTCTCCAAGCAAAACTATTATAAGGTTGGTATCCTCTATCAAAGTTCCTATAGTTACTGGGACTAAATAGTTGAGCACCATCAAATTGCCTCCAGTTCTTTGAAGAAGAAACATTACGTGAAAAAGGAAGATTACCACGTGATGAACGCCCTTGGCGCTGTTCATAATCACGCCTATCTTTCCTAGCAAAATTGTTTTTATTTTTTTCTGTGTCACTGTGCTTAATATGTACATCGTACTGTCTGAGCTGAGTACGATGGGTACTAACAGTTTTGTTTTCTTTTTCTAACTTATCAGGAATCTGAAAATTCGATGCACGGTTTTCCTGAGGAATCTTATCATGACACTTATTTAAGTCCTTACCGTGATCTAAACTTGATTTACCTTTGTTGGCCTCACGCCAACTCCCATTAGAGGCAGTATCGTTATTTCGTGGGGAACCATATTTTCCACGAAAAGATATGTTCACATATTGCTTAGCGTTATTATGAGCATTGAGTGTCTGACGCTGGCTCTTTGCATTTGCAACCTGTTGAACATCAGGTTTATGTTTAAATCTATTCTCCTTATTAGCAGATAACATCCTGTTGTTCAAGACAACATCTAATAATCCATTAACTCTTTTTTGAAGTTTTGCAATTTCTACCTCTGAGATAGCTTTTTGCTTAGCAAGGGCTTTATGCATTTTCTCGTTGGCTCTCACTTCCCTGTTATAATCTAACCTTGTAACATGCAACTGAGAAACAAGAGTCTTCTCTTTAGCAATACTATCTTTAAGATCCTTTTTTAATACTGCCATCTGAGATGTAGCTTCTAGAACCTTAGCCTTCTCTTGAACAAGTTCAAGTTTCAGTGCTTCCATAGCACTATGATGAGTAGTCATAAGTTCATCAATTTTCTTATCTTTTTCTTTATTCGCTGTCGACTGTGTTAACTCCAGTTGTAATGACTGAATCTCAATATCCTTCTTATTCTTAAACACCTTAATCTCCTCCAGAGATTCCATACTCTTCTTTATAGCAGTACTTCGCAGAAGACTCACCTCACTTCTTAACTCAAGAATTATTTCTTCATAAGACTTCTTGTCTTGACTGGCCTGAGCTTTTAATTTCTCATTGTCCAGTTTGACTTGGTCTAGCTCATTATTAAGAGACTGTTCTTTACTAAGATGATTGTTCTTCATTGAGCTCACTTCATCTATCTGGCTATCCAATAATTGTTTTAATGAGGTTATCTCATCCTCTAATTCTTTCTTCTGACTAAGAGAAGAGTCATAGACTTTCTTATTATCTTCTATCAACATCATTATTTTATCCTTTAGTATTGTATTTTCAGAATTCATTTCTGATAACTTATCAGTAAGAGCTTTCTTATCACTTTGAAGCTCATTTATCGTTTTCTTTAATGCATCCAACTCCAAATCTAAGAGTTTATCTTCATCTTCTCTCTGCCACTGTTCAGCTTCTTTGTCTAATTTTGCCAACTCAGCTTTCAGTTTCTCAATTTCCAATCTTTGTTTTCTTTCTTCAGCCTCAGCTTCTCTGTCTAATCTCTGTTGTTCAGCCTCAGCGTTTTGTGCTTTATCATATTGACTGATAGCAAACTCCTCCAACTTATCACCAGTCTTGCCTAGGGATTTCCCTATCTCAATGAAGTATTCCAATGTAGACATGATGTCTAATAATGATAGCAATCAGTTGACAAAAAAAAATGTAATCTATTTCCAAGTAAACAGGAACAAGTTCTCAATGAACTTGATTACTTAACTCACTATCCCAATCTCTGTGGGAGACAAGCCTTACAAAGGTCTTGTATATTTCCTTGTACAACAATAATAATAATAAAGTACTGGTCTATACTATAACATACGTGTACTCAACTATCTCATATCATATGTCAACCAAAGACATTAACAAAGGACAAGCATAAAAGACAATATGAAAACAATTGCAGAAATCAACTAAGTAAAATAGAGAAATCAATGAAAATAATCACAGAATCTGTGACGACAACTGCAATGGAATCAACAAGACAAATAACGCCACAGTGTATAAATATAAATGTGTATAGAACTAAATTATAGGACAGGGTAGATCTACAAATACGAACAGATCAAACAAAACTAATGAACACAAAATTATTAACAAAAACAACGAAGAAATGAACACCTCATCACAACTAACAAAAAATAGCAACAGATGTTGCAGCAAATTTTCAGTCAAGAAAATTGCACCTGTAGAATGCTATTATATGACCTCTCTACGTGGTATACCATATAATAGTCACACACCCACAACATAGACACACAAATAATATATAACATTTAACATAAATACATATAGCATAAATACATGTGTAATATGATAGCATGTGAATGCGATGTGTTGCAGAAAGAATGTGTTGTGTAGAAGGCTCAGTTTTGATTAATGGCACAGTTATTCTAATCACAATAAATAAACTGCCACTTTATTGAATTACAAATTCTGGCCTTAAATATATTAAAGTTCCACACAATATATATAATAATGAATGAAGATGCACCGTTGAAGGGAACTGCAACAACAAAACAGTTTATGGCTTTCAAAGTAATCAGCTGTGTAGTAATGTCTGCTTGACATAAACAATGTCTGTACTACAAAATGTCACCAAGCGCTGACCTGTGTACTAATGTCAACAAAACGTTGGCCTAATTACTGCCTTCGCTCGATAGGACTGGTTATGCTGACATCGACTGTATAGTTGTACTGTAAACTTGCTGTGATGTCCAACGACAAATGTCAACAAGCGCTGACCTAGATTCAGTATTCGTTTCATAGGTCACGTGAGGAACTGTCAATCAAGTGTAGACTACCACTGCTGGTGTGTCGTATCAGGCGTCAGGGAAACGAACTGGTATCAGTAGCTGTTAACTTCTGGCAATGTCTACTGTGCAGGTTAAGCCCAGAAATCTGGCCTACCACATTGATAACGCTCGTTCTTGCTTCATCGCAACTGTGTATATATCAGAGCACGTTGTAAAGGTGTATTGGTGTAACTGGTCAACTCTAATAACCGGGCACAGTGTCAGGTATACAGGTCATCTTGTCCTGGAACACAATGAGGCCCCGACAAGAATGCATTGTTGATAATGAGTGTTGCAATAAATGTCAATACGCGAATGTGTATACTGTTCTGGAGTTGACTGAAGGTTCAAACACTCATTCATGCGTATCTAGAAGTTACTGATGCAGACTACGGGGAACGTTTCAATAGTTTAATTTGACGCACACACTTGGACAGAACGGGTAAAGTTACAGGAACACACAGGTCGACATCAATAGCATATTGTTGACCCACGGTGTACAATAATAAATTGGCATTCATGTTGAAGAAAATCATCAAATCACAATGATCATAATGGAACGTCAGTATACAAGCATTCAGAGTTCCATAATTTATATAAATATTCATCAGGCCTTACTGACTGATCATGTCAGTTAATATACAAGGTTCCAACTTGATTCCTAGATCGAACCTCTTTAGCATAAACGTAACTTGCACTCTAGCGAAGATTCCGTTCAATACAGTTCATCCAATATTTCTTGAGAAAACGTTAAACTACCAATAGTAGGTTTTCCTTTCATAAGTATGATCTCTTTATCATCACCTGATAATAAGGGCGTCCCTGTTCTCTGGTAAATGATCAACAATAAATAGCATTCCAAAATGGCTTCTAGTCTTGTGAACCTCGCTCACGATAACGATGCACAATGAAGCTTAATAAAGATTCAGTTCATGAACATAACTGTTTCTATAACATTCAGCATATTCTTTCCTCAAAGTTGCTGCATATATACATAATCAGTGTTGCTAGATAATATATCGTTCCGACATACTGACATGGTTCAATTCATGTAGCTGTCTGCCCATATTAGGCCTAGGAATCGAAAAATTTCGGTAAACAGTTTTTTTTACCTTGGCATAGGAAAAAACCACTAGCAAACACAGAAACGCTCTTCTCCTCGCGTTATAGAATGAACACTAGGGAACTCATGGATTTAACCATCCCAGAAGAAAACTATCTTCGTTCCCATAATCAGAAAAGAGATCACAAATTTCGGGCAGGTCTAAGACATGACTTTCCGCCATAGGCTTCTACAACACCGAAGAACTACCTAACGTATCTTCGTGCGCCGAAAAGCACCTGACCCCAAAATACAGTACAAAGAAAATAGTCCGACATAGACATACAAAGATAACCCGATATAAGACCGAATCGTCTCCAACAGACACTGAGTAAACATAGACTCGGACCATAAACATCCCTGCATAAACCTAAGCAAGAATAATCTGTTTTCTGTCCGAACAAAGAATAGAATGAACGGAGTCTAGATCCATCCGCCAAATCAATATTCAAGAGAGATCACCCACACAAACAAAAGTATGAATTAATCATGGGTGATATAACTTTGACCATGAGAGCATTTCAAAATAAATACTGTTCATATCAAATGGTCATACAATACATTTGTATGCCTACCTACCTAATGTAATCCGTGCGTCGCATAATTCCATACAAAAGAATATGTGTGCAACAGTCACACGATGAATTTTTTTTGGTACAGGTACAGGGCAGTAAATTATCCACGTGGTGACATATTGTAGAAACGCACCTGAAAGACTAAATGTTGTAATAGCTTCCGGGAAGATATGATCAGTAATAAATTCAGGAAGTTGTGAGTTGTAAATGTAATAATCCTAGACTGAAAATCAAACTGAAAAAATGTATAGAGAGTGACCGTTTGAATTTCACAAACGTATGAGTCACACAGAAAATTCCTTGAGGAAAGTTATCATAACACGCATGATTGAATACAATTGCCTGGGCAATTCTAGATGTTATAAACTACACTTCTGATTGGGGCCTGGTCAGATTTAACAACCACGTGCTTGGGACGAAAGTTGCAATATAATCTGACACTTTCGCTGGTTAGAGCACTGTGAAATTCGGTCGTCAAGAAGACAACCAGCTAGCCAGAGTAAGGAATAGGATCAGAATTCCATTTATCGGACTGGACCTTGTTTGAGCATCCTCTGGACTTATATCCCAGGAAAACTCTACCTTTATTAACACGGAAAGCCGGAATCCTAGGAATCTGAACACAAAGTCAGAGTGGGAGCCTAGTGTAAAGTAATACCCCAGACCGCGTGTAAGAGGCATTTTAAACAAGTTGCCGTAACTATTTCTTTGAAACACGTCTACACACTTTCCAACACACTGTAGTGAATCAATAGCAAATCATATAATTATATATATATATATATATATATATATATATATATATATATATATATATATATATATATATATATATATATATATATTCTTTCTTACCCTCAGGCACACACACACAGTCGAGCTGTTAGTGGCAAACTTGATCTGCTCTCAGGTACACTGCCAAAGGCAGTCTTCATTCACAAGTTACCGCTTCTTTCTGCTCGCTGTGTTTTTTTCAAATGTTATGGCCTCAATTTAGCAAGGGCAAGGTCTATTTATACTAGCACATCCGGCGTATCGGGAGGCAGGGGATAACGGGGTGTTGCGAATCCTAAAATGAGGCATATATTGTCTTTCTGTTCAATTATGAGAAACTATTATCCCCATTATCTTTCTTATTTCTGGAGCGATTTTATTCATCTAAGGCTTAAATTATACCCTGAATTAATCTTTACTTCCTAACTAAAAATCTTTTAGTCTCCTAAGTTCATTTTATTCTATGCATACTTTAAATAGCTAAATTAGGGACTAATCCGATGTGTCGAAGCCTTTCCACTCAATATATCTCTCTTAATAAACTACTTTTCGAGAAAGTCTTTACACCTACCTCTAAAGTAATATTCATGTTGCAGAATTAGAGACCTCTTCCAATTGGTACTTCTGTCCTACTTATGTAATTAGTTTGCATCCTTCACTCGGTTGCACAGATTGAGACTCCATGTTAAGCATAGTATGTTTCAGTCAACACGAATAAGGAAGCCTTTCCATTGGCTAGTGTATCATACAATTTCTACAATGTATGGTGCGCGGTTTGGTCAGAGTTACTCAGGATTATTCAGAAGCCGTGGTGTGAAACAGCCCAACTCACGACATCCGGGAAGGACGTTTTATCCTTATGCCAGCGAGATCGCTGTGTGCTCTACAGCCATTGTTGTGTGGTCATACCCTTAGGAGGGCGAGCCTATAGTTGTTATTATAAACCCACACATCAGCGGTGTAACCCGTGGAGTGTTCTCCATGATTAGTGGTTCCTGACAGGCTGTATTGTGAAATATTTTGAAATCAAGAAACATCAAGTCCAACAAATAAATAACAATCTTCAACTCAAATATCAAGGCAGTAATATTGTATGGCTCTGAAAGTGTGGAGAACAACAAAAAACAACATGCAAGTAGTTCTAGTACAGGAGGTCAGCAATCAGTCCAACTTGATGTACCGGTAGATCCCAATGCATACTTTGGTAGATCTTTAGGCGACGGAAGGGGGGGGGGGAATGTTTAACTTATGTGAGTTTAAGACTCGCAGCGGTAGCGCAGTGGTTACTGTACTTTCTTCATATCTCAGTGGTACATGGTTCGATCGCCAGTTGAGGTGGTACTTAGACCGCAAACGGCTCCGTGGTCGACCCAGCCTCATGAAGTGGGTACCAGAGCAACTCTGGGAAGGTTAAGGCGGCCGGTGTGATGCTCACCACATCACCCCTAGTGTGCCGTATGGTCAAGAAAATATGGGTTTAACACTATATTCCCAAAACGCCTCAATGGGCGTGTAGCGGGATCCTTTACCTTTTATCCTTCTCCCCTTGGCGCGGTGTCCCCATGTTTAAAGATGTTTTCATCGCATTCCCTGTGAAAACTCGTAAGCCAGCTTACTAAAACTCAATTTATTCGTGAATTGTATAAGATAGAAAACGATTTTTTCTCTGAAGTGAAGTGCGGTAAAATATTTAATTTTCCACTGCTGTGTTGGTGGGATAGCAGGAAGCAGTTCATGCAGCAGAGATTAATGTCGCATATATGCTGGACTTATTCCTAATTCCAGAAAATGTCAAACCTGTACAACATACAAGATTTTATCATGATAGATCTCCAGAGAGTTTCCAAAGCAGATTCCCACAATTCCATGAGTTGCCTGCCCCTATTCTAGACTTTCATAAGCGGGTGTTTGAGCAATAGAAGTAATGAAATGGTACAACCGGAGCACCACTGTGGAACTAGTGGAAAGAACCAGACAAGTGAAAGTGGAATTAGAGAGGAGAAAAAGACGTTGGAGTTGGACAGGACACACATTGAGGAAACTACACGGAAGGAGCACTGAAAACATGGATTAGAACAGAAAGTCTCGACGTGAATATCATCCTACACACTATCTTAGAGTTAACATTTTGTATCATCATACAAAATTTCATTTTAATGTGACATAACTTTCTTTCATACTGGTAATCCAAAAACTGATAACGTGTTTTTTCCCCTCAAAACAAGCTGCAGTAGAGATAGAATAAAGCAGATAAGGCGACGATTAGTCAGTGGCCCCTGGTTATTGGGTTGTTGTTTTTTTTTAACCCACAGTTTCTCATCATCATCATCAGTTGCCATCTCCAAAACGAAGGTTAGCTGTAATGGATCTCCAACGTCTTCTGTCTCTTGTCTTAGTGGTGCACTCTGATAGACTCTTTCCTGTCCATCTCTTGATGTTATCTTCCCACTTATAGCACTGTCTTCCCCTTGCACGTTTGCCTTCAGCTCTCCCTTCTGTTATGGTCTTCTGCAAGGTGTTATGCTTTTTTATGTGGCCAAAGTATTTTAGCTGCCGAACGTTGATCTCCTTCATTAGTTCTCTTTTCATACCTAGATTTTCTAGGACCTCTTTATTTGTTTTCATCTCACACAGTTTCTACTGACACACAAAAATGCATACGTCACCAGAGAACATCACGTGCTACAGTCAAGGTGTTATAGATTTTCGTTAATGGTAGAAGTAAAGTGTGATCGAAAAACACATGAAGAAGACACGGACAGACCTTGAGCGGGTGGCACGTGACAGGAGGACGTGTTATGAATTTATTGAACGTCTAAGGTCCGACGGGCGGTGGAAGGTAACGGTGATGATTATCCCATCAACTGTTGTACAGTCTGTCGTGCTAACACACAAGAATGTATTATTGACTACCACTGCCTTACATAATAGAATCATGAGAGAAAACAGAAACATGTCCTAGACCAGGGGTCGGCAACCCACAAGGCCGGCCCTAGGAATTTGGCCGCCCCGTGCAATACCATACCTTGCCGCCTGATATGAGTAAATATCATATCATGTTTTGTATTCGATCACTTCCTGATATATATTGTTTACACACGGTATCCCGTGGTTGCAGGAAGTGACGTCTTGACTCCTGCTTTGAATTGACAGCAGACGTCAGTTTTGATTTGGGACAAGCTAGCGTCTCTAACCGGCAGTCTGCTTGTGTCGGAATTGCAAGGAGAACCTGGAGGGTTAGGCTACAATCATCACTACATCCCTTGCTTGTCGAAGTCTCAAGAGGGATTGTTTTCTTGGCAACAGATAAGTCTGTTTATTGTTACATACAGCTTGGCTGTGAATACAATCTGTTTGCCTGATATCTGACTTCACCATATGTGTTTTCATTACGTGTTTTTGGTTTTGTAACTAGCGGGCTGGATGGAGGGACTTGGTTTGTGATTATTCAATACCGCGAAAGCTAGGTCGAATGAGCAAATCAAGCGTTCTATAGGGCAGTATCTGTGTGATTCAGATAGAGGACCCAGCATACTCTGCTGGTTGTATAAAAGTTTGCCTCTATTGAATTTAACAGATCCATTTTTGTTAGCTGTGTAGTCATGTTTATCTATTGTTTGTTCTCATAAGTACTGTCATTGTTATATTTTATTTAGTTCGTTGCATTATTGTTTGTAATATTGCCTAGTCTCATCTGACTATCATTTATTTCATAGATGTCATAATTGTTGTGATATGCGTCTTGTCTTGTCTATTTGTACTAGAGCTTTAGTTTAAATTAATTCATATATATTTTATAGTTATTCCTTTGTTTACCATTTGAATTCCCTTTAGTTGCTCGAACCCTGTCTTGCTGTTCTTACTTGTTGTGGTTCTATTATTTTCATTACTCCATATTGTTTATCTGAATACATCTACTATTGCAATTATAAATTGATCTGAGATTGGTGGATGAAGTATTGAATATATAGCTGACATATTCATATATATAAAAGTTAAAATATTGTGTATTATTGAGAAACACAAGAATAAGCAACCATGACTTCATTAAAGGATTTATTGAAGATTGGGAAGGATCTTAATTTGGAAGGTCCAGCTTTGCAAGCTTATATTGATAAAGAAGTAAACAGACAAGAAGAACTTCGCAAAGAAGAATTGGCAGAAAAAAGGAGACAAGAGGAACTGCACAAACAAGAAAAAGAAATTGAATTGGCTGAAAAAAGGAGACAAGAAGAACTCCATAAAGAAGAATTGAGGAGACAAGAAGAGCTCCGTAAAGAAGAATTAGCTGAAAAAAAGGAGATCAGAAGAATTGGCTCTTGAAAGGGAAAAATTAGCTTATGCCAGATCTCAAGAGGAGAAAGCTCAAGAAGAGATCAGATCTCAACAAGCTCAAACTATAAGATTAGCTGAGATTGAACTGGAAAAATTAAAATTACAACAACCACTGTTGCATCCTGGGGTAGGTGAAGATAAAAATAAAGATCATACTACTGCCATAAGGATTAATTTGCCAAAATTTAATGCATCCATAGATGACATTTCATGCTTCCTAAATAGATTCGAAACTTATTGTGAAGAATATAAGATTGACAAATCTACATGGACATGTAGACTTATGAATTTATTGGTTGGTGAACAATTAACTGTAGTCTCCACTTTGGATGACCAGACTAGAAAGGATTATGAAGCTGTTAAGGTGATTTAATTGCAGAGGTATCAATTAGATGATGAGGGCTATCGTCAGAAATTTCGGTCTTTGTACCCTGATTCTGGAAAAGATTTCACTGAATTCATTTCAGCTGTTAAATTAAATTTTTCTAGATGGATTGAATTATCCAAAACTGAAAAAACATTTGAGGGTTTGTCAGATTTGATTCTAAGAGACAAGGTTTTGTCATCTATAAGTTCTGATTTTCTTGCGTTCCTGCAGGAAAGAAAACCAGAGAACCTAACTAAATTACAAACCCTAGGACGTCAATATCAAGTTGCACATCCTAATAGAGTATTGAGCAAAAACAATGTAAGGGACTCATTACCAGCTGCATCGGCCAGGTCATTCCAAGACAATGCACCTAGGTATAGATCAAACAGCATAGATAGGAATCAAAGATTAAACCATCACATAATTACAGTCAAAATAGAGGTAGATACAATTTTAATAAATACCAACCTCAAAGACATTGGAATTCATATCAGGAGGATAACTTTTATCCACAAACCTCATTTAAGTCCAATAACTGGCAAAATAGAGGAGAATATAACTCAAAATCAAATAGAGGTCAGAAATCATTTTATAGAGGAAATGATCAAAATGCAAATAAAAGATCTTATCATAACAATACTTCCAGACAATCAAGAAACACTGAAAGTACCAATGCCATTGTTCATGATAATAATCAGAACCATAATGATATTGTAGCACATGCAAATTCATGCAGTGTAGACTTAGCAAATAGTGATAACTGCACTAATTGCAATTCTTTATTTCAGCCTCAAGGAGTGCCAAGATTATTATGCGGACACCCTCTCCCAGTCATGTCATCTTTTGAAAGTACTGGTTCATTGATCTTGAACAGAGGTTTTGTCAATAATAAGTTAGCATCTTTACTCAGAGACACTGGTGCAACCACCATTGGTGTGCGCAAGGCCTTGGTTGATAAGGTGGATTATACAGGAAAACAAGTGAAATGCATAACTTTTGGTGGAACTGTGGAATATTACCCCACAGCAGAGGTATTTTTGGACACACCTTATTTTACAGGACGAACACTGGTATGCCTCTTGGACAATCCAATTGCTGGAATTATTATGGGAAACATACCTAAATTGCATGAATGTACACAGGAAGATATTGAAATATGGGAAAGACAACACTTATTATGTTCAAATGCTGTGACTACCAGAGCTCAGTCTCGCATGGACAATGATCATCACAAACCAGTCATTGATGTGTTACCTGAAGATATAACTGAAGATATCACTTCAGAAGATGAAGAAGAAAAGGAAAATAATAATGATGATATAATTCATTATCAACAGGAAAATAATGATGATATTAAGGTAATGAATGATGTGAATACTGATGATGACAATTTATTTCAGATGGAGCTCATTGATAAGGAAACCTTTATACAAAGACAGAAAGATGATACTTCCTTAAAAAAAATATTTTCATATTGCTCATTTGAATGATGTAATGGTAGATGACTGTGCAAAACACTGGTATACTATCAAAAATGGGATTTTAGTAAGAAACTATCAATTTGCTAATTCCTTAAAGAAACAGATTATGGTACCAGCTTGTTTTCGACCATTCATTTTACGACATGCACATGACATTGAATGTGCAGGACATTTAGGTGTTGCTAGAACAAAACAAAGAGTTTTGTCATATTTTTTTTGGCCCGGAATTACGAAAGACGTCAAATTATTTTGTCGTACATGTACCATCTGCCAAAGTGTAGCAACCAGAAAACCAAAACATGATGCGCCCATTCAAGCATCTGATATTTCTTTGCGTCCCTTCGCAAAGATGGCCATTGACATTATTGGCCCTTTAAAGGTGACATCAGCCAGAGGTCATCAATATGTGTTGACCTGCATAGATATGTGCACACGCTGGCCAGAAGCTATTCCTTTAAAAACCATCACCACGGTAGATATTGCTGATGCATTATTCTTGATTTTTAGTAGAATAGGTTTTCCTGAAAACATCCTGTCTGATAGAGGAACTCAGTTAGTTTCAGATGCTATGAAACAGGTTATGGATATGTTTGGGATTCAAAGATCCCTTAGTTCAATATACCATCCTCAGTCTAATGGGAAAATAGAAGTCCTCAGCAGATCCTTAAAACAAATGCTACATAAGGTTACAATTAAATATCCTCAAAATTGGGACAGAGTCCGGCCAGCTATTTTATTTGCGTATCGAGAGATAAAAAATGAACATACAGGCTTTAGTCCATTTGAATTGGTTTTTGGCGCCAGACCACGAGGCCCAATGTCTATATTAAAACAACTTTTAATTGGTGCTGAGATGAACAAGGAGGTTCAGACCTCATATCAGTATGTGGTCAATTTGAGGAAAAAAATAATAGAAGCATGCCAAATAGCAGTAGGTTCATCTGAAAAGGCAAAGCTTAGGGCGAGGTTATTTATTAACCAAAACCGCAAATTACGCCAACTTTGGCCTGGTGATGAAGCTTACGTATTATTACCCAGGAGAGATAACAATTTGTTAGTCTCATGGAGAGGACCTTACAGGATTGTGGAGAAACTGTCTGATGTTGATTATATTGTCTCAGTAGAGGGAAAAGAGAAAACTTTTCATATCAATATGTTACAGCAGTTTCATACACGTCCACCATATCTAAGACCAGTCTTTGAGGCTCTTGATCAATCTGTCTGTCGTCATTCTTCTTTGGCTGTCATACAGGAAGAAAATTCTGATTTGACTGATGGTAATGACTCACTATTAGTATTACCTAGTCTTCACTACTTGTCTACTGAAAGTTGGAAAGATGTTGATATATCACCAACTCTATCTTCTTTCCAGAAAGAACAGGTTACTTCAATCTTACGTTCTTTTGCTGATGTCCTTACTGATGTCCCAGGACACACTGATATCATCGAACATGATATTATTCTGACAGACTTTCAACCAATTAAGTTGAAACCTTACCCTATTCCTATACATTTACAATGTCAGGTTAAAGAGGAACTAGAACAGATGGTGAAATTAAATGTCATTTCTCCATCTCATTCCCCTTATAGTTTTCCGATGGTTTTGATCAGGAAAAAAGACAAATCTATACGTATGTGCATAGATTTTAGACGTCTAAATTCGGTCACCATCCACGACGCGGAACCACTTCCCGTGTTGGAGTCTTTATTGGATAGACTAGCTACAGCTACATTTTTCTCTAAATTTGATCTGTCTAAAGGCTATTTCCAGGTACCATTAACGGAACGATCCAAGCCTTATACTGCATTTGCTACTCCATTAGGACTCTTTCAATTCAATTATATGTCTTTTGGTTTAGTTAACGCACCTGCGACCTTCGTTCGCATGATGAGACGACTCTTCTCTGACAGAGACGACCTTATTACTTACATTGACGACATTTGTCTGTTTCATCAATCATGGGATGAACATTTGAAGGGTATTCAATCCTTACTTACCACTCTACGTCGTCATAATTTATCTGCACGTCCATCTAAGACTAAGATTGGATTTCAGGAGATTTCATTTTTAGGTTATAAAGTAGGAGGAGGTTTTTTGAAAACAGAGGATACTACTATCTCTAGCATTCTAAACCTTGATATACCTAAGACCAAAAAACAGGTTAGAAGTATTCTGGGGCTCCTAAACTTTTATCGCAAGTTTATCCCTAATTTTGCAGAGTATACTTCCGTGTTGTCATCACTGGTGAAGAAAGAGTCACCAAATAGGTTTGTTTTTAGCCGAGAGGGTCATGTGGCTTTAAATAGATTAAAATGTCTGTTTTCCAAGTTACCTATATTGAGATTGCCTGACCCTTCTAAACATTTTATTCTTAGAGTCGACGCTTCAAAAACGTCCATTGGAGGTTCGCTGTTGCAAGAATGGAAGGGCTGTTTACATCCAACACTTTATGTTAGCAGGAAGCTAACGCCGACGGAGCAACGTTACCCGGTCATTGAGAGAGAGCTACTGGCTCTTGTGTTCTGCTTCTCTAAACTGCAACGCTACCTGCTTGGTGCAAGTTTCACACTCGAGACAGACCAAAGAGCACTTTCTTACCTGAAAACGGCGAGATTCAAGAATGCTAAAGCAGCGCGTGCCTCACTGGCTCTTCAACCTTATAATTACCAGATTAAACCCATCGCAGGAAAGGTGAACGTGATGGCCGATGTTCTATCCAGATGCGTGAAGCATCCGCTATCGCCAGTTGTCTCCGCAAATGCTGCTTCAATCCAACTTTGATGCTCAATAATAACACTACTTCCTTTGGGACAAGTCAGGAACTATTTCGCAAAAAGGTAGCATCATGAACTAAGGCACATGCCTTCTTTTAACTCATATAGTGCATATTTCAGATATTACAGCCACATTGCTTCGTCATGCACTTATACCAGTTGAAAAACTAAAGACACTATGCCAAGCAACATGATGATGATGAATTACTATCCATCCAAAATCAAGATATATATTCAAGCGTTCGTCATATGATGTCTAATGCAATTGCTCAAGAACAATACTTCGCTACTTCATACACGTTGTACAATGACTTTTGGCAGTATGACAATCCAAGTCGGTGCAATTCAGATACTTTGTTGCAATTTCCAAAATGTTTTGCACTAATTAACTGTCTCAAACGTTGAGTAAAAAGGGAAGTAACTAAAATTACTGACTACAAAGTTCAAAAAGGGACATAACAAAGCAATTATATCGCAACATATACTTATAAAATTCTCAAGTACAGAATGAACAGTAGTATCTGTGCTGTATATGCTATTGCATGGAAGACAAACATCGACAACCGACATAGATGGAAAATGTATTTTCTTCAATGAACTATTTCTTTCCGGCATATATACTTAACTGGAAATCAATAACAATGATTAATAACTACTTTTGATTCATATTGCTTCTACAGGAAGAACAGTCAACACAGTTTTATATTTTAACTTGTCTGCCTCATATTGGTGCTTCCTATTCTATCTTTGATTGACATTTCATTAACATTTATTACGCATTTCATTTGATAGATAGGCCTCATAGACTTACATACGCATTTCGACATGACTTAGGGCGTTTGTTGACATGGTATGCTGTGTGAGTGCCATGACTGACATATTGACTTTTCTTCACTGCCTTCTAATTAATGTAGTTACCTCACATTTGTGTCAAAAGAGCGTCTGCTAACGATAATGGGTTTAGTTACGTTATTACTAAATACCACACCTTGTGTGTTAAATTGTCGATTATGGAGCACGCCTCTAGGTGCTATCATAATGATGACAGTTGAGTATTTGGATATTGTCATATGGTTTCTCCAGTGACCTTGTAAGATTGTACTATGAAAATAATGAAAAGTTCCTTTTCATTATTTTAATCCGGGGGGGGGGGGGGTGGGGGGGGAGTAAATGATATGAGTAAATATCATATCATGTTTTTGTATTCGATCACTTCCTGATATATATTGTTTACACACGGTATCCCGTGGTTGCAGGAAGTGACGTCTTGACTCCTGCTTTGAATTGACAGCAGACGTCAGTTTTGATTTGGGACAAGCTAGCGTCTCTAACCGGCAGTCTGCTTGTGTCGTTTGACCAGTATGCATGGAATGTGTCCAGTAGGACCTGCTTTTAAAATGTGTTAATTGCCTTTGGGCATCTTTATATTTCACCTGCAAGATCGATTACTATCACTGCCTTATGCTTTCATTAACAGTATAATGTCAGATTAGTCTTAGCAGTGTGTATGGAATTCTTGGGCACGTAAGTTGACTGTTCCATTAAAACTGAGAGTATCAGAATCAAGGACAGTAGAGACATGTGCTAGTAAAAGCTACGATGTCATACCATACTCAATGTGGAGTACTGTGTTATTAAATGTAATGAACTGTGCCAAGAAGTTAGGCCTTGTTACTGAGTACCTGTGGTGCGGGCCAGGGAGATTGTGTGTGACTGGCCATATTTAAATATATATATTATAATTCCTGAAACGGAATATGCAAGGAGAACCCTGGAGGGTATTCAGCAGGCCACTGTAATAAGGAGTGTCAAGCCTTAAGTCTAATGCACTCTTACCACAGGACGTCGGGAGGACGGTTCCTGAAGTAATAATAATATTCTTTAAAATTACACGTACCACCGCCCCAGCCCAACCTCAAATTAACGTTTGAAATTTTTAAAACCATTATGTTAAACAAGCTTCAACATTAATTTCATGACCATTAACCTAATTTTAAATAGTACCATTAATAATAATGTATTGATAAATTGATGAAAATACTGTATAGTCATAAAATAAACCATTGACTTTATTAGAGACAATTATATGAAATAAATGTAGTTACATTACTTACATATAGGGGATGCTCTTCTCATGTGGAACGATGAACTGTTGAGTCACAAACACTTAACTATAGTATGTACATGTTATAGTTTTTAGCACTATTTTCACATTATTTGAATTTATATTGTTTGAAGTATGTACTGCTTAAAAAGACACTTTTCTTGCTTTCATATTTGCACAATCAGAAATAAGGTCTGCGTAGTCTAATTTTTGACCGATTTCATGTTCAATTGAAATCATGGCAAGTCCATCCAATCTAGTTTCGGCCATTGTTGAGCGTAAATACGTTTTAATAAGCTTCAGTTTTGAAAAACTACGCTCACCACTTGCTACCGTTACATGCAAAGTTAGTAATATTCTTAAGGCTATAGCGACATTAGGGGCAATGTTATTTTCAATAATATAACGAAGAACTTCAATTGGCGGTGTATTTTCTGGTACTAATTTGGATACTACTTTCAGTTCATCATCATCATCATCATCAGTTGCCATCTCCACAACGAAGGTTGGCTGTAATGGATCTTTAACGTCTTCTGTCTCTTGTCTTGGTGGTGCACTCTGATAGACTCTTTCCTGTCCATCTCTTGATGTTATCTTCCCACTTATAGCGCTGTCTTCCCCTTGCACGTTTGCCTTCAGCTCTCCCTTCTGTTGTGGTCTTCTGCAAGGTGTTATGCCTTTTTATGTGGCCAAAGTATTTTAGCTGCCGAACTTTGACCTCCCTCATTAGTTCTCTTTTCATACCTAGATTTTCTAGGACCTCCTTATTTGTTTTCATCTCTTTCCATGAGATACGCCCCGTTCTTCTATATATCCACATTTCAAGAGCCTCAATTCTTTCTTCCAAATGCTTATTCATCGTCCATGTTTCTGCACCATACAGAAATGCAGAATATATATAACACTTTATGATTCTCAGTTTTAATTTGTGAGATAACTGATTGGATGTCAGTATATGTTTCATGTTGTTGAATGTAGCTTTGGCCATTCCTATTTTCTTCTTGATTTCTGTTTCACATCTGCCATCTTCTGTTATTATATGACCGAGATATACGTAACTCTTGACTTGTTCCAGGATTTTCCCATTTACGCTTATCTTTAATGTGGGTTTATCGTCTGTTTTGCTAATTATCATAGTTTTTGTTTTCTCATTATTAATGTCGAGTCTATATTCCTGACTTATACTGTTCACTTGCTTCACTAGTTCTTGTAACTCCTGTTCGCTTTCAGCTAACAACACGGTATCATCTGCATATCTAAGGTTGTTTATTGACCTTCCACTGATGTTCAGTCCTGGTATTTCCTGTATCTGTTTGAAAAATTTTTCGGTGTATAAATTAAATAGGCAGGGGGACAGCACACAACCTTGTCTGACACCTCTTTTTATGTCTATGTATGGTGAATAATTCCTTCCCGATCTTACTGTGGCAGTTTGCTCCCAATAAAGGTTACTGAGTATTCTTATATCTTTTCCATCAATACCTATGTCTTCGAGGCATTCAATTATTTTCTCATGCTGGACTCTGTCAAAAGCCTTCTTTTTTTGGGCAATGTTATTTTTTTTTTTTTTTTTTTTTCCTTAACCAGCGGCACTTGGGCTTTCCGCCCTTCGGCCCAATGACATGTCATTGCGAGGCTGGGGAACCTGAGGACTTTCCTTCCAACCCGGTCAGGAGCTTCGCTCCTTCCCATCCACAGAGGGTTTATCACAGGAGCCGGTCAGGCTATTCAGTCAAATTTCTGGCCGTAAACATTTCTTCAAACGCCGACGCCCGGGTTTGAACCATGAACACCTGGTCGCCAGTACAACGCCGAAGCCATTACACCAGCGCGGCTCCCTGGTCGAGAACAACCTATGGATTCAAGAGCCGCCTGGACGTCAGGAACAACATATGGATTCAAGAGCCGCCGGACGTCAAGAACAACCTATGGATTCAAGAGGCGCCTGGACGTCGAAAACAACCTATGGATTCAAGAGCCGCCTGGACGTCGAAAACAACCTATGGAATCAAGAGCCGCCTGGACGTCGAAAACAACCTATGGATTCAAGAGCCGCCTGGACGTCGAAAACAACCTATGGATTCAAGAGCCGCCTGGACGTCGAAAACAACCTATGGATTCAAGAGCCGCCTGGACGTCGGGAACAACCTATGGATTCAAGAGCCGCCTGGACGTTCAGGAACAACCTATGGATTCAAGAGGCGCCTGGACGTTGAAGAACATTCTATGGATTGATTCAAGAGGCGCCTGGACGTTCAAGAACATTCTATGGGCAATGTTATGAAAACTGATGTCTTCATGTCGTGTGGTATATATCCTGTATTGTATATATCGTTGCATATTTATGTGATTGTATCTATACCAAAGCTCTCCAGAGCTTCTATCATTTCAATTTTTATGTTATCCATGCCTGCTGATTTTCCCTTTTGTATCATGTGAATGGCATTCTCTACTTCTGATCTGAGAATGTTTGGGCCTTCATTAGAATCTGGTGATGGTTTTTTTTTACCTCTGTTGTCCTCGAAAGCATTCCCATTTTGCGGTTGCTTTTTCTTCTGGGTTTTCTCTTCTATACTGCTCCATGCTTTCTGTCAATAACTGTTGATATTTATTTTTGACATCGATTAAATATTTCTGTTTTATATCTGGTTGTTTCAGCGCTGATATTTCTATCTGGGGTTCCTCCTGTCTTCTGTTTCCTGCTCTTTTCAGCTTTATATTTACTTTGATGACGACTGGATTCAGTTCATCACATAGCTCAATGGCATCAATGTCTCTATTTTCTTGAAGTGTTAAAACGCCTTCTATGTTTTTACATTTGTTTAAGAGCTCATTTGTCGTCTCAGATTTCAATTTAGGGATGTTATATACAAAGGAAAAATGTGAACTGTGATGTTCCAATTGCTCGAACATTTCTTCAATAGAACTAGTTGCAACATCAATAATAAAAAAAGAAAAATTCAATTTTGAATTTAGTTTTGAGATCCAAAATAGGTTCATCTCTTGCTTTATAGTTGTGTTGCTTTTTCTGCCGACGCACTCTAGTACATTCAAACGTTGGTATCAAATCAGGATCAGCTTCAACTTTCTCAGCTAATGTTGTAGCATCAACAAGAAAATTTTGAAATGATTCATCATTTCTGAGATTCTTAAGGCTTTGGAGAACATTTCTCAAAGTTGTTATGGCACTAGTCAATTCCATTGTTATGCTTTGCAACAGTTTACTAGCAACATTAATTTCCTTTAAAACATAGTGCCATATAACCAGACAACATAAAAATTTTAAATCTCTGAGTTTTAGGGCAAGGGTTTCAGCTTCATGTTTCGCCATTTTGTCTACTGACTCGTCATCAGCAATTTCTATCAATGCATCATACAATTCCTCAATATAATATGTTAAAGGACGAATGGCCTCGATTCTAGATTCCCAGCGAGTTGTACTTAGTGGCTTGGGCGTTAGAGTTGTAATATGTTTCTGAAGGATTTCCCAACTCAGTGTTTACGCTGAGAAAAACACATACAATTTCTGAACCGTTTCAAAAAATAAAACCCCTTCTCTAGATGACATCGCGGCATCATTGACCACCAAGATGAGAGAATGAGAACAGCAAGGGATATAAAAAGCTCTCGGGTTCAAGTCCCTAATACGTAGTTGAACTCCTGAATGTTTTCCTTTCATATTTGATCCATTGTCATACCCCTGGCCACGCATGTTTGCGTTTGGAATATCCATGTCTGACAATTTTCTTAGAATGCATTCGGTTAACGCTGAGCATGTAGTGGCTTCTACAGCAATGAAACCAAGAAAATGCTCGTGAATGTTGATATCATCTGGATTTGCATTAACAAATCTTACAATTAGTGTTAATTGTTCATCGGGAGTACAGTCTGCAACTATGCTATAATATTTAGCTTTCTCCACCATAGAAATTATTTCTTCTTTTACGGTTCCAGAGAGAAGAGCAATCAATTCATTTTGAATGTTTTTCCCAAGGTAATGTTGGGGCGATCCACGAGCTACTCTCATTAAATGTTCACACATAGCACTATCAAATCTGGCAATCAGTTCAACAAGCTTTAAAAAATTTCCATTGTTAGGGTCATATAATTTATCAGATGTTCCACGAAATGGCAAGCATTATAGCCATCAGTAGTGAGTGACATTTTATTACAGGAAAACAACTTACAGCAGAAAAAATACAGGATCTTTTTCTTTTGAATACACTAACCATGATCGATTGATATGTTCTCCATTGCTTAGCTCCCTAGTGTAAAAATTTAGTTAAAATTTCCGACCATTAGAGCTGCGCGGAAAAACGAACTCATTTTTTGGTCTTTCTGGCATGCCTTTTTTAACGATTTCCAGTCTTTCGGTATCGCTTAAAGAAGGATTCCATCTTGCCGGATCAGTGTACCTATCAAGTACATCACTTAAATCTCTGGAATTGGAAACGGTCAAATCAGTCTCATTTTCGACATTGTTAGTAATATCTACGTTACTGGGGTCCGAGTTAGAAGTACTTGCCATGAGCTCAGAATAATTTGTTTCGGTACATTTGCTTATTTTCTTCTGTCCTACATCAGCTGTTTCAGTTTTTAGATATTTATATAAAGCCCCGCTATGTTTTTTAATATCGCGTTCTTTTTCCAGTTTCCGTTTCGGATATTCGGCACCTGATAGTTTTTTTCTTTTATCGGACATTATATCTATTTGAATATTAAAACTGTTTTAATAAACCCTACAATAAAATGTATTATTTAGTAATGAATGAAGGCTGAAGCACTGTACTAATTTCCATAAAACTTTAAAAAAACGTATTTATTACTGTAACACATAGCACACTAACACTGAGCAAAATCAACTTCCTTGAATGCACACTCGAAAACTACTGAAACATTCGAGCCGCCAACATAGAACGGTCGATAAAAAAATAAATTCCTGATTCCCACGCCAAGTTAATTAACTCCCGTCTCTCATTCAGCCATGCCGGAAGATTTATCGTGGCGGTCTTCAGTTGACCACTTTGGGAACCACTGTGGTTTCGACCAAGCGAATAAATTGTACTGAAGTCCCTAAAGAAATACCTTTTAGTGCAGTGTTTCTCAACCCTTATAGTAGCAAAGCCCCGTTTTGACAACTAATATTTTAAAAAGCCCCCCACCCTTTTAGCACCCCTTGCTCTTTATCGTGTATACACAAACACACACACACACACACATATACATATATTCCACTATACTTTTAAAAAAGCAATGCAGTTAATGAGTTATCTTTTCTTATAAAATAAAGAAAGAGAGAAAGCACATTTATAAAAGCATAGTTATATTAAATATGTGTTTAAGTACGGAATTATATACACCGCAAGTTCATTATCCTTGAATTACACATTGGCGGAGCAAATGATATAAAATTAGTTCTTACAACTCTATAACTATCATAATCGTATTTTAATAGCGCCTAAATGACTGCATATATATCTTCAAATCTGAATATTTAAGCCTCTCCTTATGTAACCACTTTAAACATGAAACAAATTAAAAAATTATTAATTGATAATAATGATACAATTATATAAAAATTTACTTACTAATGAAGCTTAATGAGATCCTTGCGCTTGGTGTGACTCAACCAGTTTTGTAATATTTGGTTCTGAGTTTGTTAAAATCCTGTTACAAATCTGCAGTCGGTTTCGTTGCTTTTGTAGTAGAAACACTACTGCACTGAACCCCGTTCTCCACCAAATACGACGTTGGGAATGCTGTAATTAGCAATTTAGTTTCACACCAAAGAACGGGATACGCAAGCCTCTGCTAGATCCAAAAACTTTCGTAATGTGTGTAACTGAATCGTTCTTTTGCATAGAAGTCATTTTGTAGCTCAATTAATTCTTCTTGTAAATGTTGACTAAGTTGTTCCACGTCTGATTCAAACGGATTAATCACTCAATCCGGTATTATTAGTTCTTGCAAGTCTATCTTATGCTCATATCATTTTTAAAAGCGTCCAAATGACTGCAATAAACCTCTATATCTGAATCTTTAAGCCTGTCCCCACCTAACTGTAGTAAACATGGAAAATGAGAAAAAGTTCTCGGCGACTAAGATTATTTTTATATAATGTCCATTTGTTGATGAACCCCATGATAATTCCTTTCACTTTAATCAGACTGATCTCATTTCCCTGTAGCTTAAGAAGAACCTCATTTAACTTTTCAAATATATCTGAAAGATAGGCCACGTCGTTTCGCAATACTTCCCTTTCGATGCTAAATTCTTCTTTGATAGAATCCAAAAACGCTACTGTCTCCTGACAATGGTAACATCCCAGGTAATAAAATTTTGCGTTTGGAATCCTTGAAACACTCAATGGGACGCAGGGCAAATAAAAACTATCGTGTTACAAGCTATGCAAATGGGAATATCTTTTGTAATTGTTTCATATTGATTCTTGTAAAAATGTACAAACGCCCCCCTGAATGGAAGTAGCGACCCCCAATCGTTGTGACCCATCAGAACGCCCCCAGACATCGTGAAAACGCCCCCCAGGGGGCGGTACCGCCCCCGTTTTGGTGCCTTTGTAGGAGAAGATAGCATTATGATCGTATGGCAGAACTATTAGTGAAGACTTGAAAAACAGCTAAAGAACAGACCGCAAATGCAAATATTTCGTAGAGAAAACAGACAAAATGTGAAGGAATAAAAAAGTAAGGAATTTTAAAATAATCTAGACGAAACCTTCGAACACTCCGTGACACCATCCACAGAGGGTTTATTTCAGGAGCCGTTCAGGTTATTCAGTCAAAATCCCGGTCGATGACACTCCTACAAATGCCCGCGCCCGGGCTTGAATCTTGAACATCTAATCGCTAGCGCAGTGTGGTAACCATTACACCAGCGCGGCTCCCAGGCGGAATATTTTGGCGGGATTGTAAAAGTAAGTAAAAAGATTTTTTGCCGCCCCCCAAAGCTTGCCGCCCCGTGCAAATGCACGTGTTGCACCGTCGGTAGAGCCGGCCCTTTTGGGGTCTACTTTAGTAATGTGATGGGGCCTTAAAGACGCCCCCTTCATGTTCAAGGCATATTTATCGCCCATATATGTTCGATGTGCGCGCAGAACGCTGGGATGTGAAAAGTTTAACGAGAAGAAGATTGATGACTAGGCCATAATAAAGCCTAAGAATTAGTTGTGGTGTGTTATATTTGATAGTCGTGTGTTATAATTGATAGTTGTGGGCCATATTTGTGTTTTCATGCCTAATAGAGCAATAAAGGCGAGTGTTATTTGCGTGGCGCAATTACTACGCGCCGCGCAGTAAGTTGAGTGATTAGCCTAGAGCTTATATAAAGAGAATGTAAGCCTTCGAAAGATTCTATTCTTTCAGGAGCCGCCAAGACGAGAGAGAAACGAAGTTAGACACCAGAGCCAAGCTGTAAAGGCCTTGAGCACGTGAGTTAATTTAGAATAGCATTAGTGTTCTATAATTCTGAAATTATATTGAGCGTGTCTGTTTTAATGGTTAATGAAATAAATAGATTGATGTGTTTCCAGGACCTGATAATTTAGTCTTGAAATATAAATGAGTGAAAATAATATGCGTGGATTGATTTTAATAGTGCAAATCACAAATGTGAGAGTGTAAGAGCAATTATTTCATTCATCAGGAAGGCAAATAGAGTATGAAAGTATTTCATACATGAAACCAGGCAGAGAAGCGATTTATTACTTGAATTTAGATAATATTTACTAGTTGGGAAGATGGCAACCGGGAGGACCACGTGTTGATGACCATGCGTAAAAGAAGGCGCCAAGGAGTCTGCATTTAACACTCCTAGTTATCACTTAATGTTACGCAGTTTTATATCGTGTGAATTGACACGTGGGTGAAAGTAGGTTAAATGTAATTTTCCCCATTAATAGAAGAGTTTTTGTGGTAAATTTCCTTTATGTGATGACTTTAGTTCTAGTGTTAAGTCAAGAGTAATTTTATTTTATTCTTTAATGTAAGAGTAATTAAGTGTATGTCACGATTATTGATTATTCTACTGTATATATTTAATGGGTTACTTTGAAGTGAGAATAGCCATTTAGATTTCTGGTGAGATTAGAGCCACTCCTTTGGGCGTAAAGCACATTTGAGACATAAACGTTCCTGTTTGCTCCTTGCGGAGTAGGGCGACACCAGTGCGGCTGAATCCAACAGAAGCCTGCATGAAGCATTTATATGCTATGGCAGTGGTTTGTTTCTGTAACAATTGTTGTATATGATGAGTTCTTAATCTCATCAGTCGGCATGTACGACATGCTTCAGAGTGCAGTGACGAATATTGAGACGGATCAGTTGCGAGGTGGTGGTTTATTCTTATTATTGAGAGTATTTGTTGTACATGTAGTTGAAGAATATTATTTTATGTCCAGTTGATTATTATTTAATTATTGTTATGTGAAGAATGGTTTGTGAGAGCACGTGGGCTCACTTGGAGATACATATTTCTCTTCTCCGCTCCTGAGGGAGCATGGGGCCACCAGTGTTGTTTGCCTCCGCTTGAAGTATTCATATGCTCGTGCAGTAGTGGCTTCGGTAGCAATCTGTGTTACATGGTGAGATTGCCAGCCTCATGCACAACACCATACTAGTCTCATTGGACGACATGCATGAGTGTGTGTGTATGTGATAGCTGAGTGTGTGCTCTTGCAGTAGTGGTTTCGGTAGCAACCGATGTTACACGGTGAGATTGCCAGCCTCATGCACAACACCTTACTAGTCGCATTGGACGACACGCATAAGTGTGTGCGTGTGTGATAGTTGAGGGTGTCAGGTGGCGTGGAAGGACTGTTTGGCAGGTGAGAGTATCGTTATTTAACTATGATTTTAACTAGCCCGTGCTTTGTTTGCGCTTCAGGATTAGCAACTGAGCACTAGCTGGGTGTTTGTTTGGTGTTTGGTTTGTTGGTTTATTTGTTTAATGGTTGCTTCAGTTTGCTCTTAGTCACTGAATGGGTTGTAAAAATAAATACAGCCCCTGCCTTAAGAATCAGAGTTTTATTGTTGAATCGGGTCGGTTGCGAGTGTGCAAGAGAGTGATCACATATCACAACAGCATCATCATCATCTCGCCCACCCTATCACAGTAACATTGAGCCCTCTAAAGATCTACTACATATGTATGTGTGCGTGTATATATATATGTGTGTGTGTGTGTGTGGTTATAAGCGGAAAGAAAAGGTGGTGGTGGTTGGGGAAGGGGGCAAATTATGTACTTAACAAAGAAAAGATCACGTTCCTATCTCATGAAGTTCACGAATATATTTTAGTAACCAGCTTGAGAGTTTTCATTGGGATTACGGAAGAAGTACCTTTGACCCCGGGGAGACAGGGATTTTAAATGCCGGCAGGAGAAGTCCAGTCCAAAATCATCTGGTTTAAAAAATCTTTCTTTTCCTGCAGTCGCCTAAAGATCTACCAAATCAGCCAGTGGGATCCACCGGTAGTCACGATCGACTAGTTTCCGACCCCTGTGCTTGAAAATACTAAGTGTAGCAAGGAACTAGGACTCAATCACATGTCATTAAGTGATGCTAGACAAGACTCGCTCAGCATGGCCGCCTTTTGTCAGGTATCAGCCAACAGCTAGAGATAGTCCCGTGAGAACAGGTAGATGGCCAACAAGGTAGGAGTTTATGGAGGAACTAGTAAACCTGGAAGCTCTAAATATATCAATTAACAACAGTTGTGAATATACAAGAGTGGTAGCACCCTTGGAGCTTGGGAAGCCGAACACAGACTACGACCTGGCAGAAAAAAACTTAACAAACAAATCTTACAAAGACACAACCAAACACAAAGCCAGAAAATACATACAACAAATAAAAAAAAGCACGACCTTTACAGCAGGGGTCGGAAACCTGTCAATCTTGATCCACCGATAGATCCCAAGACATTATTTGGTAGACCTCTAGATTACGAAGGGGAAAAAAATTAATTATCAACCTGGGAAAATGTTTGGCTTGCTCTGTCCCACCAGCGCTTCAAAACGCCTTGTTACACTGGTTTAAAGTTACTTTCACCGCTTTTACCGTGATTACCCGCATGTTAGTTTACTAAAACGTACTTTAATCATGAACTGTGTTAGTTAGACAGCGGTCTGGTCTTTGAAGTGAAATTATCATTCGGTGAAATATACTACTGGACAAAAGTTAAGGGCCACCATTCAGTTTAGACAAGGTTTATATAATTGATTGGCAAACTGTAAAGACAAGTGAAAATGTTATTAAAACTGAGCTCAGAGAAATGTGTATACATTTCTGTGTGCACTAGGTTAATTTTTTTTAAATGTCCAAAAACTGGGTCACTTTAACCCGCACGTGAAAATTGCCATTGTTGCTGCAAAAACTCGTGCTTTTTGCAACACGCCCCACTAGTTCAAAAGGTGAAAAAGTGAGTTGAATTTGAATGCACGTGGAAAATGATCATCAGTAAAGAGTGTTCACCGTTTGTATGCAATAAATCAGCCTTTTTTGGCCTGGGCAACATCTGGGGGTCCTCTCGGTGCAGCACGGGCACAAAATTGGGATTGTATTAGAGCTGTGTGCTTTCTGTGCTTCTCTGTGGTGCAGAATGCTGGAGAGTTGCAGAGAGGGAGATGTCGGGATTGTCCTCTTTTCACACGGCATGCCTAAGGGGAGCTCACCGAGTCTTTTGGCCGGGTGCCATCGCCGGCCGGGGTCTGCTTGCTCGGAGCGGGCAGGAGGACATGCACACCATCATAGCTGGCAAGACGCTGCAGCTGGGTTGGCCATGTCCTCAGAGGAGACCCCGATGCCATCACAAGAACAGCTATGCTTTGGACCCCTGAAGGAAAACGAAAGAGAGGCCGACCAAAAACAACCTGGCGGAGGACTGTGGAGGCTAAGATGCAAAGAATGAACCAGAGTTGGGGCACTGTACGAAGGATGGCCACCGACCGAGCAAAGTGGAATCAATTTGTTGTTGCCCTGCAAGACGCCACTAGGCGTGATGGCCACTGACTGCTTTGACGGTTGGCGGCTAAGGATCAAAGAAGAAGAAAGAAGTGGTCGAAATGATCACTGCATTAGCCATGCCACCAAGGAGAAGTCTCAGCACTGTAGACCGTGGTCGAGCCATGGCATGGATTCAGGATGGTCAATCTGTTCGTCATGCTGCAAGACGTTTAGCAGTATCATTCAGAGACTTCTTGAAAGATTTCAAGCTACCGGACATTTGGAAAATCGACCCTGCTCACGAAGAGTTATATAAACCTTGTCTAAACTGAATGGCGGCACGTAACATTTGTCCAGTAGTATATTTAGTTTTAATTTTCCATAGCTCTGCTGATAGGATTGCAGGAAACATAACTGCGACAGAGATAAAAATTATGTATAAGCTGGAGTTATTCTTCTACTTCTTCTTCTTCTTCCTCGTTCGTCCTGAAAAAGACTTTGGTTACGTTGTGTCCGTTTACAGCGAAGCTGAGATATTTGCACATTTCGGCCTATACATCCGACTTCAGCACAGCATTTTTTGGGACCGGGTTTGCCGTCCCTCTTCGATCCCTACTCTCTTAGCCAGACTGCAGGGATGCAGCCTGTTTCCAAGACCACCACTTGGAGGTGGAGTAGGGTCTTGGTCAGCTCTGGTTCGCTGACCCTGACGCAAGCAGTCAAGCTATGAGTCGCTGACTGCATTCATCTCTCTTGCTGCGTCTTCGGTCCCGGAGTTATTCCAATTTCCAGATAATCTGAAACCTGAAAATATAAACGGTTGCATCAAGGAGAACTCAGTGTTTGTGACAGACGAGCTCGGCTGACCCTGAAGTGTTGGATGATATGGTACGACCCTTCGTAACGACCCCTTCGGATAACATCAGTGCCCCCGAATATTTTTGTAATCTTTTCGTCAAACGGGATTTTTTTCCACCTGGACTCATTAGCTATGCAAAACAGAAACGTGGAACTACACGTTTGCTCATTAATATGGGTCTGAGCAGAGCAGATTGTCAACACGTTTGCTGATTAATATGTGGACAGTTTATCTACCGTACATTCTGGTCATCGCATTGATTTAAGGAGAGGTTAAATCACGCCCATGGATATCTCTTGAGCAATCATACGCAGTTATTTTCGTTGCCAGAGATTTAAGATTCACTAGCTTTGTTAAAATGATCAGTGGTCTAGTGCTTTCATTTTATTTCACTGGATTTTGTGTTTATTTAAATCTATTAAATTAAACTCATCTCAAAAGTTCCAGTGGTAAATTTAATGATATATCAATTATATTATTTCCAAAAATAATAGATGCTTAAATGCTAAAGTAACTTTTAAAGTCGCGAAGGAATTTATAATTAATAAATTTAGTTAAGTCCTATATATAGATGTGTGTGTTAACCATTAGAACGCGCGCAGTGTTTTCTTAAATACATAATTAAATACGCGAGTATATATAATAGTCTTAACGGTAAATTTATCGCGCGTTAGTATATTATTTGATTTTTGCGGTATGATTATGTTGTCATGGTTTTTCTATCTTTTTCTAAAGAATGATCACATAACCTTGGCAATCCCAGCAATAAAGAAATCATACAAAGTCTTCCAGACTCGGTTCTTAAACTTCCAGATATATTGATGAAACATTTTAAATATAATCTTGTGGCGATCCGATGCGGCCTAGCTATCATAATTACATGAAAGAAAGCCCACCCAAGTACATTTAAACAAACCATCAAATTAAATTACAATCTGTAAGATAAACTGGAAGAAGAACAGTTGCCAGTAGCGATATTTTATTTACTGCTCTACTGTGAGAGAGTACCTATTTACCTGAACTGTGACTGGGCCTAGTTTTTCCTCACTGGATTTAAAACTTACCGGTCAGTTGCTATCATCACGCATTGAAGGAATTTTACCACCAGCGGCGAAATTAAAGAGACCACTCCATTATCACCCCTGTATCGAACTGTGACAGTGCCATCCCATAGACTCTTTTTATATAATAAAACACAAGAACTCTTAGGCTTCACGTCCGGCGATAAGAGGGAATATTTGCTATCAGTCAACCTCGCTAAATCTGGGGTGGGACATCGAAGTACCAGACATTTTCATATGTCAAGAGTGTAATTGCTGTTTATATAATTCTATGGAGTGCCTGCTGCTGCAATAGGTAAGTGTGTATGAGCATATGAGTGTGTGCCCTCACGAGCGTGCATGAATGACAGGAGATTTAATTTTTGCAAACCATTTGTTAATTTGCCTACCGGGTAATACATTTTCTGTATACCCTGCATTGTTCCTTTAAGTGGGATATTTTGTTAACTCTGTTTACCCCTCTTTCATTTGCTTAGTAAAGGGAAAAACAATAGGGAATTACATGTTTTTCTACCACCCATACCTAATATTGTAACACCTCTTTCAGAGTAATTAAATTCACTGTTGGGTTACATTACCTATGTTCGTGATAACTATCTATCTTTGGACTGGGTTTATCTTTGTCTAATACCAGCGGGAAGGGCTTAGTCGATACCAATCTTCTTCACACCCCCCCCCCACCCCCCCACCCCCCCCCCCCCACCTTGTTATTTGTATTTTCTGTACTTATGATATTTTTCCTGTAACACATGATAATTTTTGTGACTGGTTTTAATATTAATTAACAGCATAAACTTATTTAGTACTGTGTTGGAATACCAAAGCCCAAATTTCCCATATCTGTTTAATATAGTTTGTATTCACGTGCGTCTGTGTGTTTGAAGCACCAAATCGGTGTGAGCGCAGGAGGGTGTCTGGAAACTGGCAAATAATTGTTTGACCAGGAGAGTTTGAGGAGAAGATTGAGAGGAACGATTGTCGTAAATAAGTCTGTCCTTCCTCTCCCCAGCACTCTGTGAAGCAACTATTTACTCTCTAACCCTTATTATCACTGAGCGTTCACCATCATTTTTCCACTCTTAACAGGACCACTATTTCTAAGACTCTTTCTCTCAAAATAAATTTACGACAGTGTTCCTAAAGTAGATCACGAAAGCTCTTGGTCTGCCTACCGCTGCTTTACGATATATACTGATGGATCAAAGGGAGAAGATGGCATACTGTGTCCTATTCATGCATCATCTATCCTGCTCATACATAAAGCTATCTTCCTGCCTATCACCATCTTCTCGTTCTTTTCCCCATGGAACTTATGGCTGTAGTTTCTTGCCACTTGTTTCTATTTTTAGTCGCCTCTTCAGCTTACTTCGTGCACTACTAGTTGATCTGGTTCTGTCGTCTGCTCTTCTGGTTCTGTCGTCTGCTCTTCTGATTCTGTCTTCTGCTCTTCAGGTTCTATCGTCTGCTCTTCTGGTTCTATCGTCTGCTCTTCTGGTTCTGTCGTCTGCTCTTCTGGTTCTGTCGTCTGCTCTTCTGGTTCTGTCGTCTGCTCTTCTGGTTCTGTCTTCTGCTCTTCTGGTTCTGTCTTCTGCTCTTCTGGTTCTGTCGTCTGCTCTTCTGGTTCTGTCGTCTGCTCTTCTGGTTCTGTCGTCTGCTCTTCTGGTTCTGTCTTCTGCTCTTCTGGTTCTGTCTTCTGCTCTTCTGGTTCTATCTTCTGCTCTTCTGGTTCTGTCTTCTGCTTTTCTGGTTTCTGTCTTCTGCTCTTCTGGTTCTGTCTTCTGCTCTTCTGGTTCTGTCTTCTGCTCTTCTGGTTCTGTCTTCTGCTCTTCTGGTTCTGTCGTCTGCTCTTCTGGTCCTGTCGTCTGCTCTTCTGGTCCTGTCGTCTGCTCTTCTGGTCCTGTCGTCTGCTCTTCTGGTTCTGTCTTCTGCTCTTCTGATTCTGTCTTCTGCTCTTCAGGTTCTATTGTCTGCTCTTCTGGTTCTGTCGTCTGCTCTTCTGGTTCTGTCGTCTGCTCTTCTGGTTCTGTCGTCTGCTCTTCTGGTTCTGTCTTCTGCTCTTCTGGTTCTGTCGTCTGCTCTTCTGGTTCTGTCTTCTGCTCTTCTGGTTCTGTCTTCTGCTCTTCTGGTTCTGTCTTCTGCTCTTCTGGTTCTGTCGTCTGCTCTTCTGGTTCTGTCATCTGCTCTTCTGGTTCTGTCTTCTGCTCTTCAGGTTCTATCGTCTGCTCTTCTGGTTCTGTCGTCTGCTCTTCTGGTTCTGTCGTCTGCTCGTCTGGTTCTGTCGTCTGCTCTTCTGGTTCTGTCTTTTGCTCTTCTGGTTCTGTCTTCTGCTCTTCTGGTTCTGTCTTCTGCTCTTCTGGTTCTATCTTTTTCTCTTCTGGTTCTGTCTTCTGCTTTTCTGGTTTCTGTCTTCTGCTCTTCTGGTTCTGTCTTCTGCTCTTCTGGTTCTGTCATCTGCTCTTCTGGTTCTGTCGTCTGCTCTTCTGGTTCTGTCGTCTGCTCTTCTGGTTCTGTCTTCTGCTCTTCTGGTTCTGTCTTCTGCTCTTCTGGTTTTGTCGTCTGCTCTTCTATTTCTGTCGTCTGCTCTTCTGGTTCTGTCGTCTGCTCTTCTGGTTCTGTCTTCTGCTCTTCTGGTTCAGTCGTCTGCTCTTCTGGTTCTGTCGTCTGCTCTTCTGGTTCTGTCGTCTGCTCTTCTGGTTCTGTCGTGTTCTCTTCTGGTTCTGCTTTCTGCTCTTCTGCATGTTCCCTTTGGCCTTACTATACTTCTCTTCCCTTGCCGGTTCAGGACTATTACATATCTGGTTATCTTTGTTGGTTGTTTCCTCTGACTTTTTTTTCTCGCCATCTCCACTTTCTCTCTTTAATATCAAGTTATGTTGGATATCTTATTTATTAATCAACATGTATTACTTTCGTCCAGCTTCTATCTGAGACACAGACGCAGGCGATGAATAGCGTACACAGTGAGGAAACATAGTGATAGCATTACAAGACTGTACATTTTCTGGAATCCCCAAGATACGAGAACTAGTTGGAGATTGTAAAACACATGGAGAAGAGAGCTAGAGACAGAAATAAAAATGATCAGGAGGACGCGGAAAAACCTTAAGCGGATGGCACAGGATAGGAGGACTTGTTTGCTACTTGGGGAGGTGAAGGGTGATGATGATGATGCTTTTTAGGATGATGATGATGGTTAGGATGATGATGCTTATTAGGATGATGATGATGGTTAGGATGATGATGCTTATTAGGATGATGATGATGGTTAGGATGATCAAAACTCAACTGTAGTCTTTACTATTTGCAGCCCACTTCAGCTTTTCTATACCTACCCTACTTTTGCATCAACCTTCTCGTTCTGTTCTTAAGAACACTTCCTTGAACCTGCATCTCTGATAATCCTCTCTACTACTACCTTAAGTGTCTTGCACTGACCACATCCGTATGTCTATATCCGTGCATAATATTCGCCAACGTCAGCCGCTCTCAGTAAGTCGAATGTCTACATTAAACTCTTCCTTGTCCGTTGAATCACCAACTAATTTGTCACAAGAAAGATCAACACAAGTTTGGCAGACTGCTGGAACCTTTCATTATTTTGGCACCGGAATTATAGGATTTTGTCTGTCATTACACTGAAAGGTACTCTGCCTGGGCCTTGTCTTTCGTACAACGAGAGCTCTCGTGGCGCAGATACCGAGTTCTGGAATCAAAACTGAGAGCACCTCCATCCAGTCTACCCAGCTGTAAATGGGCACCTGACTTTGCTCTTGCGTTAGGAAAGACGGCGGGTAAGGAAATTTGTCACGAAATTAAAGAATTATTTGTTATTAAAAAATGTTATATATCAATTGTGCTAATGTTTAATGTGTGACAGGTCGATGTGTAATCTGTATTGTGCTAATGTATGAATGTGTAAAAGGTCGATGTGTAATCTGTATTGTGCTAATGTATGAATGTGTAACAGGTCGCGACGTAATCTGTATTGTGGTAATGTTTGAATGTGTAACAGGTCGCGATGTAATCAATATTGTGCTAATGTGTGAATGTGTAAAAGGTCGCTGTGTAATCGGTATTGTGCTTTGTATGAATGTGTAACAGGTCGCGATGTAATCTGTATTGTGGTAAAATTTTAATGTGTAACAGGTCTCGATGTAATCTGTATTGCGCTAATGTATGAATGTGTAACAGGTTGCTATGTAATCTGTATTGTGCTAAAGTATGAATGTGTAACAGGTCGCTGTGTAATCTGTTTTGTACTTGTGTATGAATGTGTGACAGGTTGATGTGCAATCTGTATTATGCTAATGTACGAATGTTACACGTCGCGATGTAATCTGTATCGTGGTAATGGACGACTGTGTTACAGATCGTGATGTAATCTATAATGCGCAAATGCATGAATGTGTACCGGATCGCGATGTAATCTGTATTGTCGTAATATTTTAACCTGTGGCAGAACGCGATGTTATCTGTATTGTGCTAAAGTATGAATGTATGACAGGTCACGTTGTGCTCATGTATGAATGTGTAACAGTTCGCGATGTAATATGTATTCTGCTAATGTATGAATGTGTAACAGGTCGCAATGTAATATGTATTGTGCTAATGTGTAAATGTGTTACAGGTCGCAATGTAATATGTATTGTGCTAATGTGTAAATGTGGTACAGGTCGCTGTGTAATCTGAATTGTGGTAATATGTATTGTGCTAATGTGTGAATGTGTTACAGGTCGCTGTGTAATCTAGTATTTTGCTAATGTATGAATGTGTTACAGGTCGCTGGGTAATCTATATTTCGCTAAAGTATTAATGTGTTACAGGCCGCTATGTTGTCTGTATTGTGTTAATGTATGAATGTTAAAGGTCGCAATGTAATCTATATTGCGCTGATGTATGAATGTGTGAGGGGTCGCTGTGTAAGCTGTATTGTGCTAATGTATGAATGTATACCAGGGCTAGATATAATCTGTATTGTGATAATGTTTGAATGTGTGACAAATCCCGATGTAATCTGTATTGTGCTGATGTATGAATGTGTTACACGTCGCTGTGTAATTTGTATTGTTGCAGTTTATGAATGTGTGACAGGTCGCTGTGTAATCTGTATTGCGCTAATGTATGAATGTTACAGGTCGCAATGTAGTCTGTATTCCGCTAGGGTATGAATGTGTTACATGTCACAGTGCAATCAGTATTATGCTAATGCATGAATTTGTGACAGGTCGCTTTGTAATATGTATTGTGCCAATGTATGAATCTGTTACAGGTCGCTCTGTATATGCAGTGTGCTAATGTATGAATGTTTGAGAGATCGCTGTGTAATCTGTATTGTACTAATTTATGAGCGTTACAGGTCGCGATGAAATCTGTATTGTGCTAATGTATTAATGTGTAACAGGTCGGGATGTAATCTGCATGGTGCTAATGTATCAATGCGTAACAGGTCACGATGTAATCTGTATTGTGCTAATGTATGAATGTCTGACAGGTCGCGATGTAATATTATTGTGAAAACGTTTAAATATGTCACAGGTCGCGATGTAACATGTATTGCACTAATATATGAATGTATAACAGAACTCCGTGACATTTGTATTGCTCTAATGTGTGATAGTGCAACAGGTCGCTATGTAATCTATACTGTGCTCATTTGTGAATGTGTGACAGCTACTATGTAATCAGGCTTGCGCTAATGTATGAGTGTGTGACAGGTCGCGAAGTAATATGTATTGTGCTAATGTATGATTTTGTTACAGTCCGGGGTGTAATCTATATTGCGGTAATGTATGGGTGTGTTACATATCGCTTTGTAATCGGTATGGTTGTCGTGTAACGACTTCTCACATACTTTTTCTTCTGTCTATTCTTTTATTCCTATAAAAAAATCTCTATCGCTAGATTGAAAACAAATTCCCTTCGGATATCTTTTTCATTCTTATAATGATAAAGTCTCTCTCTCTAGTCTTATATTACACCGTAGTATTCACTAGCAGGTTTCTCACGGCCAAGAGCAATAAATTATTCCCCCACCAGCGAAAGTCGAAGGTTAAAAAATTGTGCTACGATCAGTCGACCCTTTGTTTGTGTCACGAACTGAACGCACATAAATCTGCCTTGCACATTGAAAACACTAGGACCAGTTTAATGAACGAACGAACGAACGAACGAACTTTATTTTCAAAGGGTTAAGAATTGGGCACGCAGGCCCGTCTGACATTCTGCCCTTCCTCTCTCTCTCTCATCATGTATACTAATATCCTTTCATCCTCACTTTAAGCATTATTAAGGCATTTATCATTATAAAAGTAATATTACATTTGCAATAATCATCATAATTAAAGTGTTTTTAAAATTAAAAAAAAATAAAAATAAAAAAAATAAAAAAAATCAATAGTAATAATGAATTTGAAAAAAAAATAAATAAATAAATAAAAAATAAATAAATTTAAAAAAAAAATAAAAATAAATAAATAAATAAATAAAAAAAGAATCGAATTCTTCGTACTGTAAATTAGTGATTTGAGACATATTCAGAGGTATGTTATGAGAACTTGTAAAATGTTCATACGGTGTTCAACTGAATGACTCAGGGACTGTTTTTTTTTTTTTTTTTTTTTTTAGGTTCATCAAGAGGAGGTGGGTAGACAGTTACTTTCCATTTTCCTTTCCATTTCCTTTGCGTCTTAAACTCAAGACCAGAATCAGACTAGGTAGATAGTTAGATAGACATATACGAAAGCAATTAATTTGCCAAGGGTTGAAAATCGGACACAGTCCCCTCTTGCATTCTTCCATCCTCTTGCTCATCTTTTATTACTGTTACTCAACATTCTCCAGCGTACTGAAAGTATTAATTTAAGGACAGTGCAACATTACAAGGAAGTATAACAGCATACATTAACAGTACCTGATCATAAAATTAAGAATATAAGTTATTAAGAATATAATATTAAGAATAAGTATATTGTAATGAAAACTAGATCATCAGAGCCTCCATACAGTATATTAGATAAAAGTACAACACAATCAGTTAGGGTGGCATATAATCAGCACTCATAAAGTATTTGAATAGTATACGATTGTATGAGTAAGGACTGTGCGTGTTTTTCAGGTCATTGGGAAGATTGTTCCAAAGATGAGCAGCTGAGTAAGCCAAACTAGTTTTAAATAGGTCAAGCCTGGGCTTGGGTACCTGTAATTTATTTAAGCGCTGACTACGTCTGTCATTGTATTTTAAAAGCGGCCAAAGATACTTTGGAGCATTCTGTGACAGGATTTTGTGAATAAATTTCCCTTTGTTAAAGAGGAAGCGCTTCCTGAGGGGTAATATTTGAAGATAATTATATAAATCTATACAATGTGATTGGTGTTTATCAGCAACAAGGCGCATTGCGCGTTTTTGAAGCGAGTGGAGCCTTCTTGTGTTGGAGACAGAACAACCATCCCAGATTGTGGAACAATAGTCTAGATGCGTTTGTATATGAGATATGTAGAACATTTTCCTTGCCTCTTCATCCAGGAAATGTTTAATTTTGGCTAATTGGTAAACTTTTTGTGCTGTTTGTTTTGTGAGTGCATGTACATGTGAGTTCCAACTTAGGTGTTGGTCAACAGTGATACCTAGAGTTCTGTGTTCATTTACGTTTTCAATTAGTGATGTTCCAATGAAGAGCTGAAGTGTTGTTTTCTGCAAGTTTTGTAGTTTTTGTCTGGTTGATATTAACATACATTTTGTTTTACTAATATTTATTTGCATGCGATTCTCGTTGCTCCACGTAATAAGATTATGTGTATCGTTTTGTAAAGATTGTTCTAGTGTGGTGCAACATTTATCACTAGTATAGACAGTACAGTCATCGGCAAAAAGGTCACATGATGAGTGTTTGAAATATAGAGGAAGATCATTAATGTATACGGTAAATAGAAGAGGGCCGAGAATAGAGCCCTGAGGAACACCTGTATGGACAACGGTTGGGTTCGACAAGGAATTATTGTAAGAGACTATTTGTTGTCTGTCTGACAGGAACGATTTAATTAACTTTACCAGCTTAATATTTACTTTCATTGTTTCTAATTTTCTGATTAAAATAAAGTGATCTATCATATGAAATGCTTTTTTGAAGTCTACAAATATTGCTCCACATATATTATCGTTATTGATGTTTAGGTGCCAATTGTCTATCATCTTTGTTAAGGCTGTGTGGCATGAATGCTTTGGTCTAAACCCCGACTGACTGTCGATTAGCAGGTCGTTATCTACTAGGTGTTGTAGTGTTGTTTTGTGGATGTGTTTTTCCAGTGGTTTGGACAGCGACGATGTAAGAGAAATGGGCCTATAGTTACTAAGATTACTACTATCAGATGAACCTGGTTTGAGAAGTGGGTATACTTTAGCGCTTTTAAAAGCGGATGGAAAGTAACTCCTTGCGATACATTAATTATATATGTATGTCAGTGAATCACTAATAGCAGGTGCGGCAAAACGCAGTATTCGATTACTGATTCCATCAAGTCCCGATGAGTTATTATCTTTAAGGCCAGTAATATAGTTGTAAACTTCGTTAACTGTTATAAAAGGGATGTCGGGTGGAATTGTGTTTGTACATTTGTTCTCGCAGAACGTTGATAATTTGCTTATGTCACAAGGGGGAGACGGAATGGTGGATTTTATATTGTTGATGTCTGCCTGAAAATGATTGCTGAAGTCAGTACAAGTAAGTGGCGTATTGGGAGTATGTGGGTCTGGAAAATTTCGTTTGTTCACTAAATTGTTGATTGCCTTCCATATCTCTTTACTGTTTGTTTTACTCTGAACTAAATTTCTAAAGTAGTTTTTCTTTTCTCTGCGAATTAAGTATTGTACTTTATTTCTTATTGTCCGATATGTAGTGATATCCTTATTTTTATGCGCTCTATCTCTTTGCCTCATAGCGTCAAGAACTTCTTGTGTGATCCATGGAGATTTAATTTGCCTTTTCACGCGAATTTCTTTAGTAGGCGCATGCTTATTAAAAATACTATAAAATATCATTGTCCAATATGCGATGGCGTCATCAGGATCAGGAATTTGAAAAACGTTGGCGAGAGGCGCAGTTCGCAAATCATTCAAAAATAATTCACGGTTGACATTTTTAAGACTTCTATATTGAAAATTGATGTGTTTATTTTTTGGAGATTTGTACCCATTTTTTGCCCAAGTGCAACATATGGGATAATGGTCACTCATAGCAATAGTAGGGATGGAGCATTCTATAATATTTTCTGGACAGGTTACATAGATATGATCGATCAGTGTGGATGACGTTGTTGTTACTCTGGTAGGTTTGTTGACTATTTGTTTCATGTTATACGATGCTATGATGTTGGTCCATATATTGTTTGGCTTGTGCATGTCGATATTAAAATCACCAAGAAGAATAATTTCGTTAACTGTAGTAATAACTTTATCCATCATGTTGGTAAAATCTTCAAACCATGTTGTTCCTACACTGGGATTACGATAAAGATATCCGATTAAAATAGATCTTTGCTTTTGGGGCTTTATCTCTAACCATATGCATTCTATATCTATAGTCTCAAGATCGTTTCTGCGGCGATAACTGAGAGAAGTAGAAATATAAACTGCTAGACCCGTCTCTAATTGTCTACTAGAATCTCGCCGAATAGTTTTAAAACCTCTGAGCGCAATGTCATCGTCGGTTATTTTCTCATTCAGACGACTTTCGGAAAAACCAAAAACCTGGAAATTTTGGTTAAGAATTTGTGTGAGTTCTGGAATTTTACCTAAAAGATGGTTTACGTTCAAGTGGCCAAGCCGTAAGCCAATTGTATTTAGTAATTGTTCATAATTACCTGACATTTTTATGTGAAAGAAGTTTTACGCTCAAATAGAAAATAAATAACTAAATAAACATCACGAGGTTGCTATATATGTGAGATTAAAAGTAATAGTACATAAATGCACACACACCTTAATACAACAAATTACAAACAATTCAGATAACTGTACTAGTTAAAAATTGTAAGAAACTGTCACACAACAAGCACACCCATCCACACTGTGAAGGTTAACAACAAAGTTAAGCTGCACCAAGAGAATAGACGGGCAGACAAACAAATAGATACTGAGAATAAATAAATAAAGCATTATCCGACAGTTGCTGGTCCTACAGAGACGTCGACTTGTGAAGTGAACAGTCACTGATAATGTTGAGGAGAGGGTTGTGGACAATAAAAGCGAGATGGATTTGGCCGTAAAAGATGATTCATTTGGTAGTAGGTGTTCGCGGGATGTTGAGGTACTGTTGTTGGATGAATGGGATATTCCGGCCAGTAGGACCTCCAAGTGTAAGGTGCGTAGTTCAAGAGGCTTTGCTGATGTAGAAAGTTATGAAAGGTTGGGTGTGCGGGTTGATATGGGAAAACCTGTGATGACAACGATGATGGGTGATCTCTCATTGGTGTCTGGTGCGACAGCGGACGTGGTGAGATTTCAGTAGGTGGACCCTGAGTTGGTTGAATTGAATCTTTTACAGATCTTTGAGAATGGAGTGTCTCAGGTTGTTGTTGAGGTGGGTCGTCGGTCGTAGAATGTTGCTGAAGGCCGATATTATTGGCTGTTTCTTGCACATCTGTAGTTCTAATAAGGGGTCTGTCTTGATACTCCTGATTGTGTGACGTTGTCTGGCTGGTGCTTGAAGTTGTGGGTATTGGCGGAAACTCAAGGTCGTAAATTGCATTAGAGGAGTAGCTGGTTACATTCGTGTGTCGTTTTGAAGGATACTTGGATGCTGATGTGCTGGCTGTGCCTCTGAGGGTGTTTTCTGGAAATTTGATGTTTCTCGCCAACATACTGGTTCCTTGATCGGATAAGGAAATGTCGCCGCTATAAAGATGCTTCCTAGGAGCTCCGGATGTGGCAAGGAACGAGGAGTGTTCTACAAATGTGTGGTGGTGTCTGACGCAATTTTTTTTTCAATTTTGTGTTGTTCATCTCAACAGATTTCCTATAATGTGAACGAACTGGAGGTATAATAGCTGAAAAATATATCTTTGCATTTGGGAACAGGAACTGGAAGTTACTTGTGATTTGATTTAGCTCTGTTTGTGCAATTTCGTTATGCTTTAGCGCGTCCGACAGACCAATGTGCACAGTGACCCTGGCTACATCAAGATCAGTTTCATATCTTTTAAGGAGAGTCAGTAGGTCCTGCGCAGATGCCCAGTTTTTGTAGCGAACAGTGACCCTGTCTATATCTGCTGTTACTAATTGACATTTTTGAAGGTCCTTCACATTTTGGTCACCAAAGATGAAGTGTTTCCTTCTATTTGAAAGATGTGTGTGTGTGCCGGTGGCAGTGCGTGCTGTTTCTTGTGTTTGAACTATGCTGGGATTGTGTGTAGGTTTCTTGCTGTGATGTGAACTGGCTGTCGACAGTGGGGGCTGCCGAGTAGAAATCTGGACAGGGATTCTGCTCATGTCTGCAGGGAATTCCAGAATGCACAGGTCATGGTCTTCTTTATGGCTCGGTTCAGCTTGTGTCGTATGCTGTACTTCACTACCGTCGGAATTTCCCTCTGAGCTTGTGTTTGTGTTACACTGTCTGTGTTTATTCTTCTGCTGTGTGCTTTCTTTCTGTTGTTCAGACTCGTTTCTCTCACAGCTATTTTTGAGGGACATGTGGTCAGCATGGAGCTGCTCGTAAGCTTTTTTGAGGCTGCTCAGCTCTGCTTTTAGTATCTCCATCTCAGACAATATTATTAAAAATTGATCTTGTGACGAGTGCATAGGTAATGTAAGAGGGGATGTTGTTGGACTACTGTCAAAGGTGCTTGATAGGTGTTCTGTCTCTGTGATGTCACTTGTATCAGCTAACGCTGGTGACTTTGGTTTTGTCTGTGACATCTTTTTGCACTCTTTATTGGGAGTTATGTTTGTTGTGATATCTGCGGAAACAGTGGAATGTGTGATTGCTAACTTCTTAGATTTAGAAGTTTTTGCAGGAATACTTTGAACTGGCACATTTGATATGATGGCCTCTCGACTGACTCCAGCAGTATTTGCTGATTTCCATAAATTGTTCAGGTCCGTACTAACCCAATCTTTAATAGCGCACTCTGCGCCCTGTATCATTACTTTATTTGTTGTGTTATAGAAATGTAGGACAACCTCTCCTGTGGAAATAACATCTTCTACATATGAACCATTAGCGTCAGTCCTTGCTTCAACAGTTGCACTAGATTCATAGTATGCCTTAGACAGGCTACGTAAAGCTTCATATTCGATTAAGGTAGAAAACGTCAGAATCGCACACTGGTTATTGTTTTTATAAGATAATGTTACGCATGGCGTGTATAGCGTGCTGGTCTTCAAACTTCGAGTTTTCTTTTTAACCGCTTTAGTAACGTTCAAAACGTAGTCCTTCTGTTTGGCACCTTTTGTGTTCGGTCGGGTTGTACCGACCGAATTTACGTGTAGCATTGTGAGTGGGAACGGTAAATGACCAGGCGTATTTAATATTTGATCATCCTGCAACCAACATGAACTACACACAAAACGTGTGTGTGTGTGGGGAGAATCCGGGAGAATTTGCAACAAGGCCACCCAAGAGGTCGACCAAACATACAGCTTGAATTGGAGGGAATTTTAAGCCATTAGGCCGGTAACCATCCTTCGAAGCAGATGTGAGTTTATGGGCCCCAGAGTGGGTATTACTTGTTGTAAACAATCCGTAGTGAATTCAGTTGAGCGAAGTAAGTAATCTAATACTGATGATTTTATATCATGAATAATCATATGTTTATCCACGGCTTATTATTGCAGTACTTGTTGTTAAGCACAGTTTTAAATGTATTTCTATTTTCAGTGACAATAATGGTTATTTGCATATTTACAGATCACTCAAACTAATGTATGAGTTTGCTGAGGTCATAAACCTAATTAACCACTGATCGTTATCTCACATAAGACAGGGTTAAAATAATTGATGTATATTATTGTTGTGACTTTGGGATTTGCATATTGATCCAAGCAGAACAGAAGTATATTAGTGGTCCTTCTATTTTCTATTTCTTATAAGGCTTCGGTGTTTTCTGTCAAGACTACAAACTTGATAACAGTGTTCTCAATCACTTCCTCTCCCTTTGTCACATATGGGGCATTAATGTGTTTTTCATCATGGAATGTTCTTTGCATGTATTTAATGCAATCCTATACATATACCATGTTGTATGATTGAAGAACTATTTTATTATCAGTTATATGAATGTTATTGTCTACAGAAACCAGGACTTTAAGAATGCTTACAAGTATTTAACTATTTAATGAATTTACCACTTGACTGACAAAATGTAAGTCAGCGGTTCTCAAGCCTGAGATCATGACTACCCTCCAGATGATTACTGCTCGAGTAGCAAGAATGTAAATCATTGGTTCTCAGACCTTGGCAGCAATGACACCCCAACATGGTAAAGCAGCAAAGGAAACTATTACCCGGTGGTTCTCAAACCATTGTTGACAGAGACACCAAAATTAAAATACTGCTCTGTGGGCACTAGGTGAACCAGTGGTTCTCAACCATTTGATGACCCCAGCCCATACCTCACAGTTTGTGAAACTCATTACCCACATGGGGAAAACCACTGCTGTAAATAAGCAGACAGCAGATAGAGACTGAGAACTCAAGTTACGCTACAATGCCAGTTACGAATGAGTAGTTCATAGATAATAGATTACACATTGTTACTGAATGGTAGTTAGCATTGTGGTAATTTAATTTCTGATGGACGCTTACCGACCATCAGACTTAGGAGATGATTGCTCTGGAAACCACTAACGGTACTTCAATTGTTTCCAGTCCACCCAGGTTGCGGTTACAAGGTACTAACCCAGGTTGCGGTTACAAGGTACTAACCCAGGTTGCGGTTACAAGGTACCTAAACCAAGACAGAAAACAGAAGCGATGTCCCCCAGGTTAAAGCAACTATATAGCGAACAGTACAGTCAGCTGGACAAGGAGGTTAAACGCCAAACCCGAGCCAACAAAAGGAATTTCCTAGACGATCTTGCACGACAGACAGAAGAGGCAGCACTGAGAAATGAACAAAGCACAGTATACAAAATACAGTAACTAAATTCATCAGCGGAAAACGAGGTGCAAACAATATTACATTAGTAAGAGATAAGCAAGGAAATCTCATCACGACAGCAGAGGGACAGGAAACAAGATGGGCAGAGCACTTCAGAGAAACTCTGAACAAGGAACCACCAGAGACACAATTGAATGTTCCTGAGGCTGAAAACGATCTAGATGTAAATACAGACATTCCACGAAAAGAAGAAATCATCACAGCAATCACAGGGTTAGAGAACGGAAAACTCCTGGCCATGATAACTTAAATGCAGAGCTATTTAAGACAGACCCTGAGCTAGCAGCAGAACTATTAGAACCACTATTTGCACAAGTCTGGAAAACGGGGACAACACCATCAGAATGGAGAAAATGAATAATTGTCAAATTGCCCAAGAAGGGAGATCTTGCAGACTGCAATAATTGGAGAGGAATCACTCTTCTCTCAGTTTCCAGCAAAATACTAAGCAGGATAATTATACAGAGAATTTCAAACGCAGTAGACCACAAACTGAGGAAAGAACAAGCAGGATTTAGAAAGATCAGAAGATGTGTAGATCATATATTCACTCTCATGAACATTATAGAGCAGTGCTCAGAATGGCAAAGACAGCTGTACATTAATTTCGTTGATTTTGAAAAAGGCTTTTGACAGTTTATGGAAAATACTGAGGGCTTATGGAATTCCAAGCTGCATAGTGTCAATCATAAAAAGCCTCTATGCCAACTTTACGTGTAGTGTTGGGCAGAGCAACCTAACCTTTGAGGTGAAGACAGGAGTACGACAGGGATGCCCCTTATCAACCACTCTATTTTTAACAGTCATAGACTGGGTGATGCGACAGACAACAGAGGGTAGTCCAAGAGGAATAAGATGGACTACATTTTCTACATTGGAAGATCTGGAATATGCAGATGACATTGCACATTCACATCAACACATCCAGGAAAAACGGATAGACTTAATAAGTTTAGCCAGCAGGTGGGCTTGAACATCAATTTAAGGAAGTCAGAGGTCATGGCGCTCAATGTGAGCAACCCTGAGCCCATATCAGTAAGGAATCCGCAACTGGTACAGACAGACACCTTCACATACCTAGGATGCATAGTAACACCAGACGGCGGGGCAGGCAAAGACATCAACATCAGAATGAATAAGGCAAGAACAGCCTTTTTTAGCCTAAACAACATCTGGAAGTCCTCTCAATACAGCACAAGCACAAAATTAGGATTATATCAGAGCCTTTGTGCTTTCTGTGCTTCTCTATGGTGCGGAATGCTGGGGAGTTACAGAGAAGGAAATGTCGAAATTGTCCTCTTTCCACACAACATGCCTAAGAAAAATTCACCGAATCTTTTGGCCGAATACCATCACCAACCAAGATCTGCTTACTCGGAGCAAGCAAGAGGACATGCACACCATCATAGCTGGCAAGACGCTGGAGCTGGGTTGGCCATGTCCTCAGAAGAGACCCTGATGCCATCACAAGAACAGCTATGCTTTGGACCCCTGAAGGAAAACGAAAGAGAGGCCGACCAAAAACAACCTGGCGGAGGACTGTGGAGGCTGAGATGCAAAGAATGAACCAGAGTTGGGGCACTGTACGAAGGATGGCCACCGACCGAGCAAAGTGGAATCAATTTGTTGTTGCCCTACAAGACGCCACTAGGCGTGATGGCCACTGACTGCTTTGACGGTCGGCGGCTAAGGATCAAAGAAAAAGAAAGAATGAATGTGTAACAGGTCGCTGTGTAATCTGTAATGTGCTAATGTACGAATGTGTCACAGGTCACTGTGCAATCTGTATTGCGCTAATGTATGAATATGTCACATATCGTTATGTAATCTGCATCGAGCTAATGTGTGAATGTGTGACAGGTCGCTAAGTAATCTGTATTGTGCTATTGTATGAATGTGTGACAGGTCGCTTTGCAATCTGTATTGTGCTAATGTATGAATGTGCTACAGATCGCTGTGTAATCTATATTGCGCTAATGTATGAATGTGCTACAGATCGCTGTGTAATCTGTATTGTGCTAATGTATGAATGTTACAGGTAGCAATGTAATCTTTATTGTGCATGTGTTACAGGTCGCTGTGTAATCTGTATTGTGCAAGTGTATGAATGCGTGACATGTCATTGTGTAATCTATATTGTGATAATGTAGTAATGTGTACCAGGTGGCGTTGTAATCTGTATCGTGGTAATGTTTGAAAGTGTGACAGATTGCAATGTAATCTGTACTGTATTAATGTGTAACAGGTTGCGATGTAATATGTATTGTGCTAATGTTTGAATGTGTGACAGGTCACGATATTATCTGGATTGTGACAATGTATCAATGTATAACAGGTCGCGATGTAAACTGTATTGTGCTAATGTGTGTCATGGCGCTATGTAATCTTAATCGCGCAAAAATGAATTGTGCTAATGAATGAATGTGTTACAGGGGCGCTGTGTAATCTGGTATTGTGCTACTGTATGAATATTTTACAAGTCGCTGTATAATCTATAATGCACTAATGTGTGAATGTTACAGGTCTCGATATAATTTATATTGCTCATATGTATGAGTGTGTGCGAAGTTACTGTGTAGTCTGTGTGACAAAACGTCTAAACATGCTCTTTTATGTGACCTCTCACACCTTCAGCCCTCCGGCAGTATCCTTTCTTTTTTCTTCATTTTTCTCACTCATCGCTTTTATTTGGCATAAATCATGCCTTTTCATTCGTTATTTTCACTATTGTGCTTTATGCTGGACATACCATGGTGAATTCTCTAACATGCCACTCCCCTATGGCAGCATTTGCTACGGGAGTAATGCGTATCTTATTGTTTCACACTCCACTCCCAGACTGTTGTTACGATTTGCCAGGTTTGGTGACCCGGCCAGCGATAATATTTTATCGCCTAATCTGTCTGACCACCTGTGGAAACGTGTCCGTCAAACATGTGACCCCACTGGAAAGCTGTTGATCATGTTGACACAAGCCGGTATGGTGATACGATGAAAGAAGACCACCTTGTCTGACCAGACATCTGTCTGGCGGAGGCATGCAGATAAAGGGGATAATTAGATAATCTGTCGGGCTAGACATCTGGGCGGAAAACATTACGCCAGGAAAACTGTCACAATCTTGTGATAAACAGAGGTGCACTGGAAGTCTTATGTAACGATTTGACATCACTGTTGTAAGAGGCCACACGTGGATATTAAAATTAATATTTTAAATACGCATGGGATGAGTAATGATAAACTTCCCCACCCAAACAGTGCTAGATAGATTGGATTGGTTCGCCAGAATCTACTATGATTTTATTGGATCTTTCGGCGGAAACACAGCTGGGATTTGAAACTAATGATTGTGAGATACAAGGGGATTGACATAAGTCTTGGGCCTGAACATGAAGGAGTCACAGGAGGAAGATGAAACTTGGTACATTTTAAGTTCATCATATTTGCACTGAATGTGTGAAGTACGCGTTTGTTTCTTCAAACGGTTTTCCCGCTACGGTGCACGGCGCAATGTACCCTATTGACCGGATCTACTGCTCCAAAGATTTGACAGAACAATGGAAGAAGGAGGCCAGAGCAGTGATAAAATTTCTGATGTTTCAGGGAAAAACACCTACAGAAATACACAGGGAGATGGAACCAGTGTTTCGTGATTCTTGTCCTTCATATACTTCGGTAAAAAACTGGTGTCAACAGTTTAAGTGCGGCCGCTCAAATGTTGCTGATCTGCCAAGATCTGGTAGACCAGCCTCAGAGTGCAACGATGAAAATGCAACAAGAGTGAAGAAAATCATTGACCAGGATTGAAAAATGACAATTGTGGAGATAGCTAGTAGAGTAAAACTAAATGAAAGAACAGTTTATACAATTTTACACAACAGACTGAACATGAGAAAAGTGTGTGCACGCTGGGTTCCGCGACTGTTGACACGTGAACAGAAGCAAACGAGGGTAAATTGCTGTCAACAGTTGCTCAAAAAGTGTCAGTCAAAAAAATTTTGGGAGGCCATGATGACAGTAGATGAGACTTGGGTACACCATTATGACCCCAAATCCAAAATTGCCAGCATGCAAGGGAAAACCCTGGGCTCCCAACACCTGTCAAACTGAGATCGCAGAAATCTGCAGGAAAAGTGATGCTGACTGTTTTTTGGGACGGCAAAGGCGTCCTTTTGAAAGATTATCTGCCTCGTGGCAACACAGTTAATGGACAGTACTATGCAGATCTTCTCATCAAACTAAGAAAGGTTGTGACCAGGAAACGAGGGATAACGCGCACTCAAAATCTTCCTTTGCTTCAAGACAACGCGCCCTCTCACAAAGCACGGCTTGTGCAGCTAGCAGCCAACGATTTGAATATTGAAATTCTTCCACACCCACCATATTCTCCAGATTTGGCTCCATCAGACTTTTTTCTATTCCCAAATCTTAAAAAACAGCTAAAAGGAAATCATTTTGACAGCGATGAAGAGGTTATACTGGCATGTGATGACTGGTTTAGTTTGAAAAATAGGGTGTTCTACTCCCAATGTCTTTTCAAGGTCAAGCAGAGATGGCAGAAGTGTGTCAATTCAGACAGTGGCTATATTGAAAAGGAATAAACACTATACAAAATTTCAGCTCTGTGTGACATGTCCTTCATGGTCAGGCCCAAGACTTATGTCAATCCCCTTGTATAATCTAACAAACTCGGAGTCACAACACACAGACAGACTGCATCGCAGCGGCAACTTAACACCTCCTACAAGCCAGAGGAAAGAGGATAGGACAAGTTGACAAGTTGCGATGTAATATGTATTGCGCTAATGTGTGAATGTGTGACAGGTCGTTATGGGATCTATATTGTTATTATGTATGAATGTGTAAAAGGTCGGGATGTAATCTGTATTGTGCTAATGTACGAATGTGTTGCAGGTCGGGATGTAATCTGTATTGTGCTAATGTATGAATGTATTGTGCTAATCTATGAATGTGTTACAGGTCGCAGTTTAATCTGTATTATGCTAAAGCATTAAAGTGTGACAGGCTTCACATTGTAATATTCACATGGCAATATATACATATTAGTTCACATGTTAGTAATGAAAAATATAGAATGTAAAATGCACAACTGACTCCAATCTTGGCTCACAGACTGTTTGCTCAGAGGAATAAAGGCACTTGATTTAGGCCTCTTACACGTATTCTTGGGGGTCGCTATTTTAACAATGAATTCCCACTATGACTCTGTGCTTTAGATTCCTCAGATTTCGGGTGTCCTTGTTAAATGGTAGAGTTTATTCTGGGCTCTGAAGTCCTCAAAATTGTTCAAACAATGGTCCGGTTCCGATATAAGAATCTTGATTCTTGTCTTTACTCTGGCAAGGTCTGGTTGTCATCTTGGCAAGCGATTCTCACAGTGAACTAGACTTGCAAAAACCGTTAGATTATATTCACTGTCTTCCCCGCATTTGTTTGTTACGGTGCTAAGCCAGTCGTTTCAAACATGCGTGTATTGTGGGGTAATTTCAAAATTATTTCCGCCTGAAATAATGTGCGTGATGCAAAATGTCACCTCTCCCTTATATGGAAGTGACACGTCCGTACACTTTCTCAGCAATGTGTGTAAGATGTAACATCTTACTTTCCCATAAAGTAATCTGTTCGTGAAAGTCGGACAGGAAACGATTATGTCATTCATTTCTGTCCATAAGGTGTCTCCCCGTAGTGGCTATCAAACTTTCAGCTTATTTACCATCTTAGTGAAGAACGCACCCTGACCGTATCAGCGATTAAACAAATGCGCTGGGCGATTTAAGCGTTAATCTGTAGTCTGATGCCGGCCACACCAGAGATTAACTAACATCGTTTTCGATCAATATTATGTCATCTGTTCCTTTCCCAGCAGGGATGAACGGGTATCCAAACAAACATGACGACTATCCCTGAGAGGAGTGTAAGAATGTTTGAAAATACAAATTCTCTGCTACATAGCAGTGAAATAAAAAGGTGGCGACCCGGAAATTCCAGGTAATTAGTCCTCACTTCAATTGAAAATGAGTACTGCCATAGTGGAGAAGAGATCGAGAAGAGGTCGCCCCAATCCAGCCTGTGACAGACCAAAAGCTGGTATATCAAAGACTCTTCTCATGGCTGATCAAATAAACAGAAATACAGGTGACAGAAATGTTTGCTAAATTAGCGAAAGCTCTAAGATTTTTTTTAAGCACTAGCTTGATGTTAAAGCAATATAACAGATTATAAACGTTTCCATTATATAATCCAGAAATACCTTCATGGCATTGAAAATAAAAGTTCACTGAGGGCATGAACTAATATTTTTGCCTTAATTTATTATGTTCTAAAACAATTCACAAGAAATACTTTCTCTTCGGTATTACAGGTAGTGTCGGTAACAGAAATTAGGGTGCAAGTACATTGTTATGAGATCGACTCATAATTAAAATTAAGTTTATAGTCAAAGGGAAATAATCCAAAATACATTCAGCAAGGGGTCTGGAGTAGTGTTTTATGTCCCTTGAGAAAAAGTGTTGAGTCAAGATTTTTTGTTCTGTTTTTGCAAAACTGAGTTGCCTACGTGATCACATTTCTCGTGCGGTGAATGAAATATTGAGTTGTTTGCGAGACAAATCGATCTAGAAAGTTCGGAAATAGTTGACGTTGTAAAACGTTGTTCAAAATTATGTCAGTCAGATTTGAAACGCTAGACACTCAATCGCAATCCATGCCACAATCATGTCTGACAGTTTTGTGAGTTATTCTGAGGACAAGAAGGCAGTGTTGTTAGTACAAGAAAATGTGTGTGTTTTCGAAACAAACTAGGTACGTTGAACATTTACGAGTCTATTACTGGAAGGGCAGAATTATTAGACAAGTCACTGGCTAGCGAGCAGAATAGTAGCTTGGTAAACCAACAACCCTGGCGGTAGGCCAGTTTCTCTAAGATACACCAAGTAAAGACAACAGAAAATAAGCTGAAATATAAGAAGTACATCAATCCATTTTGAAGGACACTGTTTATGAATGAAGCATTTAGAAGGCAGATAAACATTGACAGCAGTGGTTTTCAAGTCGTTACCACCCTAACTAATAAAAGAAAGCTAGAATATACTGAAGTAGCAAAAGTGGGTGAGAGAGAACAAGACATTGTATTAAATAATTGATTTGAAATTGTTGCTGTACCAGTTGGCCAACCTCATGGGAAGATTGGGCACATCATTTCACATACATGTATTTACTTTATTTGATGCAAATAAAGTTCACCGTTTATTTGCTACTGCTGTCAGAGTAAAATCAGTCAACGATAATCGAGATCATTCATCACTTGTCATTTGTGAAATGTTTTATCGTCTGTGAGTAAGAGGTCGCCTTTACACTATCAAATTAAAAGATGTCTACTGTTTAGGGTAGAGGTACGAACCCACTATACGATCAACACAAGGTAGAAGTAAGGTATAGTAGACAACCATCACCAACGGTCACATCAGAAACATCGTTTCGTTCTTGAATCAGTTTTAAAACAGCAGAGGCAGCAAACTTATTTCATCGCGTCTCCACATCGATTCCCAAAATCCCGCGATGACCACGACTATTTTGATTGGCTGGTCGGGAGGTGGAATAAAAAGTGTAAATGTCTTCGGATAATAATTGATATTGATCCTTGTGAAGAAAGAATAATTAAAAGCCAACAAACGTTTAAATCAAAATTATTTATTCAGGAAATTATGTTCTCCTATAAGAGATAAGTGTAAGATATTTTGAAGGGTGATAAAGTAGCTTCAATGACGTCAATGTATGACCTCAGGTCAATTTTTTCCAAAAATGGAGATGGACTAAAGCCGTAATAAGGTGACGAATAGGAACATACAATACACTGCAAATATACATAATGTTTTTGTACATGTCACTATTGAAATGTTAGGGGAGGTAGCTTATTCGTCTTTCATTAATTTTTAATTCAAGGGAAACAATTTAACTATGACACAAATAATAAACAAATAAAAGATTCTTATTTCGTTTTATATGCATCTGGTTAAAATACAAAAATATACAAAACAAGAAATATTGTATTATGCGTGCTTTTAGAAAAAACTATTCTACTCTGTATGGGAATGTTTTTATTTATTTTTTATTTAAAAATATTGAAACATTACTGACTTGATGCACATGTTGATGTAGTGGAAATTTATCTACTCTTCTACTTTCAATGACAATATACTTTAAATAAAGAGTTCAATTAATTCGGCTTCAGACACACCTTTCAAAGAAAAATCCTCTCCCCCGCCCATCCTGGGCGACTCTCACAACGGAAGATGATTACAGCGACCGATGTTTCTCTCACAACGGAAGATGATTACTACGACCCAAGTTTTGATGAAACTGACTTAAGGATGGATGACGACGGAAACCCACTGACACAAAACTTGACCTTCTGAAAAAACTCCCTCTTAAGCACACTGTTTGTTACATGGATGATGTGAACAGACAGAAAAAGAACTCGTGAATATTTAAAAACATTACTACTGATTTATCATTATACATCCATATTTCCCTTTATGACACACTCACTTTGTGTAGATATATGTATGAGTAGATACATAGTTAGATATGTAATCATAGGTATATATGTAGGTGTCTGAATGTAATTCATGAAGGTAATGTTTTGTTTTCATGCTCTTATCTTTTCGAACCTTTGTATTATACGATGTACAAGAAAATTAGGTTTAAATAAGCACAACAAAATTAATTCTTCTCACTGCCCATTACAATGACAAACAGTTTAAACGCTATGACTCTTGTGACAGAATGGGGCGACTCTTCTTGATCTCTGTTTCACTACGGCATTTCTGTACTGCTTTTTATTGCGTGCTGTCAATTGTTGCACTTTCTTTCTTTCTCTGCTATGTGTAGCAGATATTTGGTATTTTCCTTCTTACATTCCTCTCTGGGATAAGTTTTTTCAGTCTGTTATCCATTTAACTCGCTGGTGCAGACGACAGCAGAATACAGATTAGCCCTACAAATTGCCCGCGTATTTGCTAATCGTTGATAAAGGCTAGGGTGCGTGACAGATAAGAGATTACTTGTCTGTGTGACACGTTTTGGACAGACAAGGATGACCTAATCGCTTCTTGTCCGACTTGTTGTGACAAGATTACTTTAGATAGTAAAAAGATGTTACATCTTACACACGTTGTTGTATGGGTTTACCGACACGTTGGTTTGTACACAGGGATCGGATATTTTCATGCCATATATGGGAAATGCCATATATGAGATATGCCTTGCGTTCAAAATTGTTCCACGTCAGGAATGTTTTGAAATCCCCCTTGCCCCTCCCAACACGCATATTTGATAATGAGTGCAGCTTTTGAGTACGGTAGCTCCATAACAAACAGATGCTGGGGTGGGACAGGAATATAACCTGAGACGCTTCAGTGTTAAAACACTGTGAGAATCGCTTGCCAAAGACACCAGACTTGCCAGAAGATAGAATTCAGAATTTCTATTTATCAGGCCGGACTTTGTGGAACAATCTGGAGAGATTTACATAGCCCAGGAAACCCATTTTAACAAGGAAGGCTGAGGAAACTGAAACACGCGGAGTCATAGAGGGAATTATCTTATAAAAAGTAACGACCCATAAGAACACGTGTAAGAGGCCTAATCATGTGCCTTAACTTCATTCATCTGAGCAAAACGTCTGTGAGTCAGGATTGGCGTAAGTTGTCATTTTACATTGTATATTTTTCATTACTAACATTTGAACTAATTTGTATATATTACCATGTGAATATTAATATGTGAAAATCGTTAGTGGATGTCCAAGTCCTTTGAGGCTGGCAAACTCAGGGTATAGAATGATGATGTCATGAACCACCACTGTAGGGCTGGTGACTGCTTTATCGCTAGTTTCTTAAAGAGAACTAAAAGCATAAAGTAGTCCCAAGTTCCCTACGGAGCAGGGAGGGAAATATGAAAGAAATGATGAACATTCTAAGTATAATACTTACAGCTTCAAACCAGTGTAAATGTCTATGTAAACATTTTCACTTTAAAGTTAATGAAAGTTTCAAACTTTTCAAATCAGTGTAAATGTAAATGAAAACATATTCAATTTCTATTGTGGGATAGAAGCGTTTTACCCTTCCTTTTACAAATCCGCCCAGAGTAATCTTGTGCGAAGGAAGACACCTTTGAAGCCCATATTAGATACTCTTGAGTTTTGGCCACTGTTGGACCACTACTGCAAAGCAGGGGAGGCAATACCGTCACAACTCTCAATGTGAGAGGTCTCAAAAATTAGACAGATAGAATTGTAGCCTTAATACATACATATAAACCAGACTTTATTTTTCTACAAGAAACCCTGGTCAATGACAAATTACACGCTAACCGCATCACAACACTAGTTTCACGAAACGTACATTTAAGCCTAGGAACATCACACAAGGGAGTAGCTATCCTACAGACTTCAGATCACTGGGAAATAACACACAAAAATAAAGACAAAGAAGGCAGTGATGCAATATTACAAATAAGAAATTCAAACGATCACACAGATACACACACCTTAATAAACGTTTATGCTCCAACAGCAACCATACTTCTACCAAACACTGTCTGATACGGTCAGTCAACATTACACAGAAAACAGAGTAATAATATGAGGACAGTTTAAGTTAGTAGTACATGAATTAGATAGAATAACTTTAGGGAAAACTACCATCAGAAAACAACCGAATGTGGACAGAACATAAGCAAATAGACATACTACAAAATATTTTAGAGGAACTCGACTTATCAGACGCATTCAGACAAATTTTTCCAAAAGGTTGGACAGATTTTAGATACATAGTAGTTACACCATTAATAAAATAAAAAACATAAATCATACTACTAATTTCTCTGATCACAAAGCAGTCCTTCTAACGATCAACGGGACAGAATTCTTAAACTTTACGAAAAGATCTCCCCACTGGAAGTTCAACAATTCATTATTACAAAATGAATTTTATGCTACAACTATGACAAAACTCATTCAAGATTACACCAGCAAAGCACCAACAGAAAACATAACACAATACTGGGACTTGCTACAAAGAACAATTAAGGAAATAACACAGTTTATTGTAGCTCATAAACAAAAAAATATTAAAAAGACAAAAACGGATGTTATAAAAAGCACTTTTCCTAACCGAACAATTAGACAGGAATGCCCCGCAAATTTGTTCACTACAATAAGAAATAACAAAATATGATCAATATACATTTAAAGTGGCTCAAGTAACAACCAAACTATATACTCCAATACAACAGACACCGAGTAAACAATTTCTAACAATCCAACAAAACATACAAAAGAGCAGACAAATACACAAAATTGCTGATAAAGCAGAAAAAGAATTAATAACCACCCCGGAAATAATCAGGATGGGTGTGAATAAAAAATCTAGACATATTAAAAACAGTGTACTGTTTTTACTGTTTTTAATATGTCTAGATTTTTTATTCTATTTTTTATTTATTTATCTTCGACTCATTCTGTTCCCTTCTATTTCCAGTCCCAACTTCTATTAAGTTTGGGTAGTTTATTGCTTAGTTTCGTTTTTTAGTTTCTGAGTATGTTATTGTGTACATCCGGTGGTGGCAGTCATTTCCCTTTCCTGTCACGCGCCCATAAGCGTTAGGACTTTGCCGCCTTCAGGGAAGTACCTATTTTTTAATTTTTATATTTTTTTATATATCTTTTTAGGTTCTCATGTGTCCTATCTAACCTTCACTTTCTTTCCTTTCCCTGACGAAGACCTTGTGGCCGTAACGTTGGCTATTTTCTCATTCTTTTGTCCCCGTAAGACGAATCACCTTTTTTCGATTTTTTTTTTTTTCACACCCATCCATTGTATGCCCCGTCTTACCGCAGTTCCCCTCAACTTCCTCGGAAATAATCAAAGCCTTTCACGAGTTTCACTCTCAATAATACACGCAGGATTCTAAACAGCCATCAACAGAAGAATTCCCCCCAGCCTACAGCTCATGGTTGAATGATCACGAGGGAAAAACATTTTGGATGAACCTCTCACAGTAAACAACCTTCAGTCCGCCTTAAATACACTTCAAAAACAGAAAACTCTGAGCCAGATGGCCTGTCAGTTGAATTTTACTCAACGTTTTTAAACCTACTCGGGCCACTCTTATTAAAAACGCTCCCGGAAGCTTTTGACAAAGAAGAACTCCCCGCAAGTTTAAACCAGTCTTACATGACCTTAGTGTTCCGATGGTCAAGAAAATACCGGCCTAACACCATATTCCCAATATGCCTCAATGGGCGTGTAACGGGATCCTTTACCCTTTTTTTTTTTTTTTTTACATGACCTTAATTCACATAGTAAACACAGACCAGAAATACATGCAAAGTTACAGACCAATTTCTCTTCTAAATAAAGATTACAAAATACTTACCAAAGTCCTAACATTAAAATTACAACCAGGGCCGTAGACAGGACTTTATTTGGGGCGGGGGGGGGGGGGGTTAATTTTTTTTTAAATGTTAATGCACTGTTTTGGTACCGGTTCAGTATAATTTCCACCCGGGGGGAGGGGGGAACACCCCCCTCTCCGGTGTCGTATCTACGGCCCTGAGTACAACCTTTCATGCACAAACTCATTCACTAGGATCAACAATGTGAAGTGAACAATAGAAATATAAACAGACATACACATTTAATTCGAGATATCATTCAATACACGCATGACAAAAGCACATCTGCAGCAATAATGTCATAGATCAGGAAAAAGCTTTTGATAGAGAAGAATTTTCTTCTTACACAAAACTCTACGAGAAAATAATTTCGGCCAATAGTTCAGATAAAGTCACAAATGTGGAATTGATGACAAGAACCAGACAATAATAATAGCCCCTTCAGTCATAACTGACTATGGGAATGCGCCCCTGAGGTGACAGCCCTCAACTGCTTATTTTCCTGGTTTTCTCCTCACCTCTGCTTCTTGTGTGAGCCTCTCTTCGCCCAATCTGAGGTGGTGCCGTAAATAGCATCGCCACTTAGTGCGATCGGCAGCTTCATCCTCCCATGTTGCTGGATCCATATCCAGTGCCCTCATATCTCTCTTGCACACATCTTTGAACCTCAGCTGTGGTCGCCCAACTGTTCTCTTGCCATCTGCTAATTGTCCGTAGAAGATATCTTTTGGGATGCGACCATCTTCCATGCGGCGAACATGGCCAAGCCAGCGAAGTCTGCGCTGTCTAAGCAGCGTATACATACTTTGAAGGCCAGCACGTGACAACACCTCGACATTTGTCACTTTATCTTTCCACGAAATACCGAGGATGCGGCGTAGACACCGCAAATGGAAGGTATTGAGCCGTCTTTCTTGCTTAGCATAGGTCGTCCAGGTCTCGCTGCCATATAGGAGTGTGCTGGTGACGCAGGCATTATATACAGCAGCTTTGGTCTTCATTGTGAGTTTAGAGTTTCCCCAAACACGCGATGTGAGGCGGGCAAAGGTAGCTGCAGCTTTGCCAATGCGGCTGTCGATTTCTGTATCCAGTGAGAGTTTGTCATTGATGGTAGACCCTAGGTATGTGAAGTGGTGCACCACTGCCAATTCATAGTTATCGATAGTGATAACTGGTGCAGCACCCACATCCTGACTCAGCACATTCGTTTTCTTTAGACTTATTGTGAGGCCAAAGTCCTTGCATGCTTTAGTGAAGCGATTCATCAAGCTCTGAAGCTCCTGTTGGCTTTGAGTGACGACTGCAGCATCATCAGCGAACAACAAGTCTCTTATAGTGACCCTTCTGATTTTTGTTTTTGCCTTCAGCCTTGAAAGATTAAATAGACGGCCATCTGACCTAGTGTGAAGGCATATTCCTTCAGTTGCATCTCTGAATGCATGTTTCAAGAGTAAGGCAAAGAAGATTCCGAAGAGGGTCGGAGCCAGAACACAGCCTTGTTTAACGCCACTTCGTATATCAAAGGGCTGTGACGTGCTTCCAGCATATTGGACTGTTCCCTTCATGTCGTCATGGAATGACTTTATCATTTCCAGCATTTTAGAAGGGCAGCCTATTTTCAGGAGGATTTTAAAGAGTCCATCCCTACTAACCAGGTCGAATGCTTTTGTGAGGTCTATAAAGGCGATATATAATGGTCTTTTCTGCTCTCTTGATTTTTCCTGAAGCTGGCGGAGAGAGAAGATCATGTCTGTTGTTGATCTGCCAGCTCGGAATCCACACTGTGCCTCTGGATATATGCGCTCAGCTAACTTGTGTAGTCGCATTAAGATGACTTTGGCAAAAACCTTACCAACAATACTAAGAAGAGAGATGCCTCTGTAGTTATTGCAATCACTTCTGTCTCCTTTATTTTTATACAGTGTTACAATCTTGGCATCTCGCATGTCTTGAGGAATAGTTGTCTCTTCCCAGCACTGGCACAGCATCCTATGCAGGGGATGTAATAGCGTGCTCTTACAGCATTTGATTAAATCAGGAGGAATCCCATCACTGCCTGGTGCTTTGCCAGAGGCCAAGCTATCAATGGCCTTACTGAGTTCCTCTAATGTTGGTTCGGCATCCAGCTCCTCTGTGGTAAAGTGGGATGTTATAAATATTTATAGGGGACTTAGTGTACTGACTGAGATCAGCTGTGAAGGTATCTATATCTAATAAGAGTAGTGTATTATAGATAACCTTACTTACTGCCACATATGTATACCTCAGCCAGAATTATTCTGGAATAGTGTGATGACTACGTTATATGTCTAGGGTATGTGTATGATGAAGTGTAAGTCATAACAACAACAGACAGATAAACAATTTAATTTATTCCACCACACTTGACAACAATGTGACACTCACATACATATAACACTCTAAGAGGATATCTTAAAGAAGTCACTGATAACTTTTCAAATAACAATATGTATTCAGTGCTGTCATGAATGTATATGTGTCCTGATTCAAATACAAAGGGAACCAGGAATCACAATCAATTTTAATTACAAGTTATATGTACAGAATTTATTAATATGATTCTTGTAGTGACATATATTATAAATGGTATCCTATGTGTGTCAGTTGTGTAGTGGTAATATGAGGTAATACTGGTTTTGTTTTGTTCAAGCTCTGTTGGTATTTGTCATCATGACTTCAATAGTTTGTTTCTAATGGAACTAGTATTGGAGATGTTCTCAGTTCCTGGTATTAAAACAATTAAATTCCCCTCTTAATTTTAGTTTATAATGTCATTTTAAGATGGGGGTACATAATGTTGAGCTCCATGGCCACACTCTCTTATCTTGCGTGATGACTGCAGTAAAAGACTCCTCTGCTCGATTATTTAAATGAGTTCAGGAGCCACCCCACTGGTTGCTATATGGACCAAGGAGTATGCTGTCCACCTCTGGCTTCAGCAAAGCTCTGACCAGGTGCTGCTCAATAACTTTAAGACCACGGTCCCTGAAACAAGAAGGTTGTACCTTCTACGTCAGAACTAATTTATACTCCATTTCTACACTGAGCACAATACATCACAAACATTGAGTTCAGAGCGTTAGGTCAACTGTCAGCTTCATCTGAAATACTTTATACCAGTATTTCCCTCCCTAATGGTTACTACGCCTCTGCAATTCCAGCATTATTTCTTTCTAGTTAATAATCTAGGTGTCAGTGTACTGTTTGGCCATTCCATGCAGTTTTACTTTCCTCCGACACCTTCTGTTCAGGCTGGAGCACTATAGGCTTTACATCATGTTCGCTACTGAACCACACATATATACAGACATAAATTATCAATTTACATTCAATTTTCATTAAAAGATATTGAATATTTCAAGCTTACCACAATTCATGGAAATAATAATAAACAGTTTCGTTGACTGGCAATGAATATAGCACAACTCCGATCTGCCGATGTCCCAGGCTTTATTTTATAAAAAATATACACTGGTGCTCAACGCACTGCTTCTTAGTAGGTTTATTACAAGATGTGGCAATGAACAGACGCTCTGAATTGAGTATATTCGCAGCTCTACCCAATCACACCACGTCTACACATCTTTTCAAAAAAGTACTCCCTTTTCACGTTTCCCCTGACAACACAAGATAGTATTTATAGTCCGACCAATCGTGTTTAGTCTTTCATTTGTTGCGCTCCAATCAAATAGGAGTTAACATGGTAGGCTATTTCCGTAACGTAATGTTTCTTCAAACACGTTATAAAAAAATTTTATGAGCAGAAATGATTTCATGCTGTCAGGCACCCACACTATTTTATTTTGGCCATAACTTGGTAATTCCTAGACTATTTGCGTAACGTTTTACATATTCTTTGTCAGCAAACCCTAAGGAACCCAAATATACGAATTTAAGGGAGCTAGGTGGCTGCGTTCAAAATGTGCATTTTCTATCACCTCCTGTTCACTTCAATCCCCATGTGGTGTCTGGGTACTGTCATGTTTTCAAACGTAAACCGGTATAATGTCATAATTCCCAATAAGCGTTTTTCAGGATTTTAAAACCTAACTCTGGTATGGGTAGTGAATTTTATCACTGTCGATTTGAAATAAAGTTAGTGCATGTGGCCTTACACGCGTGATGGCAGCAATTGTGTATCGCGCGACGCGTGTTTAGTGTTGCACGTGTCCCTGCTTTCTGCCTCTCCCTTCTCTCTATCCTTTAGTCCATCTGTCTTTTAGTTACGCCGTGTATAAAATGGAATGAATGAAATATTAAATTTAGGTCATTGATCAGCTTGCGTATCTCAAGGTTTTTCCAAGAAATACAGTACACGTTTCATTGAAGAAAGCGGGTAATAATACAGTAGGCTTTTACTATCAATGTGAAAGCGTTACAATTTGCAGACGAAGTAGAAAACAAGGGGGATTTCGAGTACAGTCATTGTGACAGCACTGTTCTTTACCATTCTTCTTTCCTTTTATTAAATTTATTTGTTAGGCTTTGCATTTACGTTTTAATTTCTACATGGGGATTAGAATAATTCACGACATCTCCCCTCTTAAAACAGACATTATATGTCAGTCCTTTATTCTATATACACATAGAGAAATTTATTATTATTTCTGGGGTTTACGGTGATTCTCATCACACGGATGGCGGCTTAAAAAATCCGCTCCCAAATTTGTTTTTCCAGATATATACTCAATGCTAAAATTATAGGGAGCCAAAAGCAAGGACCATCGGAGTAACCTAGTGTTCTCATGCCTAGCCTGGGCTAGAAACGATAAAGGTTTGTGATCCGTTTGCAACTTAAATGCCTTCCCATACAGATAAATATTGAATTTCTTTATTGCCCATATTACTGCAAGACATTCTTTTTCGCTAGTTGAGTAGTTGATTTCAGCTTTATTCAATTTTCTGCTAGCATATGCCACTGGGCTTAATTCCCCATCCAATGCATCTGATTTCTGTAGTAGTGTTGCACCTAACCCAATATTACTGGCATCCGTCCTTACTATGAATTCTTGACTTAAGTCAGGTAATTTCAAAATAGGTTTACTTGTGAGCTTTTCCTTCAATTCTTGGTAAGCCATTTCACATTGTGGTGTCTATGTAATGCGATCTGGATGTCCTTTACGTGTCAAATCAGTTAACGGTGCACATATGGAATTAAAGTTCTTGATATACTTCTGGTAGAAACCACATAATGAGACAAAGGATCTCACGTCCTTCTTGGTTTGTGGTCTCGGGGCTTTCTTTAGTTTCTCTAAATTCTTTGGGTCAGGGGTCATGTTTCCCTGATAAACTGTGTGTCCCAAAAATTCCAATTCTTTACATCCAACGCAACATTTGGTTGGTCGGGCTGTTAAATTTGCTTCCCTAAGTCGATCAAACAGCATCTTCAGAGAGTCAATGTGTTCCTCAAATGTTTCTGTTGCTATAAGGATATCATCCATGAAATTTGTTATACATGGATTATTCAGAGGGTCCAATAATTTTCTCATCATTCTAGAGAAGACACTAGGCGCATTCTTCAATCCAAATGGCAATCTATTAAACTCATAGTGTCCTTCTGAGGTACTAAAAGCTAGGTATGGTCTAACCTCAGGCTTTACTGGAATCTGATAGTATCCTTTACTCAGATCCACTTTTGAGAAATATTTAGCTTTATTTAGTCTGGCAAACAGCTGATTTGTATCCGGCAATAGATCCACCTGTCCTTCTGTAATAGCATTCAGTCTCCTGTAATCTATACAGAGTCTATGTTCTCCAGAGGGCTTCCTTAAGAGTACAACACCTGAACTATATGAGGATTCACTGTGTGAAATAATTCTTTCCTTCAATAGATAGTCTATCTCTTCCTTCAAAGCTTTCTCCTTAGCAAACGGAATCGAATATGGTTTCATACAGACAGGTGTGGGGTCTATCAGTTTCATATCATATTCCAATAGGTTTGTATGCCCTGGTCGGTCTGTTAACACCTCTGCATGATTATTTAGAACCTGTTGCACTCTCTCTTTCTGAGTTTTTGTTAAATGTGTACTGATTTTCACCTGTGCTGCTGTCTCACAGGGGTGTAATGGATATTCAAATGATGAAAGTGGTTCCTTTTTCATCTCCATGGCGATGGACAAGGTCAACAAGTGTGTCTCTTCCTGATGTTCTCTTTCCAAATATTTCTTCAGGAGATTCACATGATAGATTTTTTCTTTCCCCTTCTTATCTATCTTATAATTTGTTCTAGACACCTTCTCTAAAACTGTATATGGACCTTGCCATCCAATCTGTAACTTATTCTGACTCCCGGGGAGAAGAAGCAGTACCTTCTCTCCCACAGCCAAATCTCTGTCTTTCGCCTTCCTGTTATAATAGGCAGCATGTTTCTTCCTGGCTTGTTTCAAATTTTCATTGGCAAGTTTCCAGCCAGTTTTTAAACGAGTGGTCAGCTCATTCACATATTGGTATGAAGATGTAATGTTTTCCTCTGCCTTTTCATCAGTCCACGTTCTTAACAAAGCTACATATGGACCTTTAATTGTGTGGACCTATTTGTCCATGCACCGGTATGGTCTCTTCCACTCGAAGCTCTATAGTGATGATTTTTCTTCCCAGAATTATCATGCATAAAACGACCGCTACCAATTTTTCTTTTGGGGCTTTCTCCCCACTTAAAATTCTTGATGAGAGATTTCCTCTCTACATCTTCTTCCTCCAGTTTGTTTAAGTCCGATTGAGGGATTTTCGGCTTATCCTGGGGTAAGACATCTTTTTGCACTCTCCGCATAGTGGCCATTGTAAAACAGTTAAGTGAAGCTTGTCCGTGAAAAGGGGCTTCCCATTCCATTTGGTCCACTTTATCAAATCTATTTTTCTTTTTATTATCAGGCCAATTTTCGCCCCGTGGCGTGTCCAGGTCCTGATCAATGTTCCCACTTGTGGGTGTTCCCTCATGTGCTATGCTACACCTTTCTACAAAATTCTCAATGTCCCATCTTGCTTTGGGCCAATAATAATTGTGAGCCACCTTTTGAATGATGGTACCTATCTTCTCATGGTCCCCATCTGGTTTCACATGTAGGCTCCTTATTACGTCTGCCCTATATCTTTTAGGAAGTACCAGCTGTCCCTGACCTTTGGATCTAGCTCCAGTCTTCCTATACATCAACTTGTTTTTCATGTAAAAATCTCCCTTGCCTGGAGTTGTACGACAAGTTGACAATTTCCTGAAACAAGGCTTGAGTGTTTTATCCCCAGCCTGTGCCTTCCTCATCTCTTCTGGAGTGGTATCTAACATAATATCCTCCTCCTTTCTTGAGGTCGACCTGACCTGAAGGGTGGCCATATACACAGGTTTCCTTCTACAATGGTCAGTGTCATGATTGTTCATCTTACAATTCTTACACCACCTTTTTCCTTGGTTGAAAGATTTTCTTTCATCATATTTCCTTTCATCGAATTGTGGGAATTTATATTTATTTTCATACCGTGGCCTATCAAACTGGTGCTTACCTTTGTTTTGATCCCTAGGATCAAATTTATTAAAGTTCTGTGGTGCCCTAAAGTTATCCACTTGTTTCTTTTTATTACCTGTTACCTCTGCTTGAGCTGCTTAATACCTTTCAGCAACATTTAGCAACTCACCCAGCCTCTCTGCACCTTGTTCCATGAGAAACTTTCTCAGGTCTGGAGCCATGGACTCTCTTAATTGCTCTATAAGGACCATTTCCTTAAGATCTTGGGTTTTCCCCAGAGAAGTCCATTTCTCCAAGTATGTCTCTATTCGTGCAGAGAACTGGTGATAGGTTTCACCTGACAGTAGTTTAGCATTCCTAAATTTTTTCCTATAAAATTCTGCATTCTTTTCATATCTTAACAAAAGAGCCTGCTTTAGCATGTCATAATTTTCCTGATCACTTCTGCTCATTTTTGCAAAAACTTCATAAGCTGCCCCACGAAGTCCCTGAGATAACTTTAAGCTCCACCTTTCTCTCTCTAACCCATATGTGGTAGCTAATAGTTCATACCTATTTAGATAGCTCCCTATATCATCGTCTTTCTCAACAAAATGATCTAAATGAAAATTCATAGCTGAGGTTGAGGCTCCTTGGCTAGCGGTGGCATCCGAGGCAAAGGGACTGGCACCATTTTCAGGAGCATGGCCCTGAAACTCAAACTCCCTTAGTCGTAACTCATGTTCCCTTTGTAATCTCTTCTCCTCCTTTTCTGCTTCCCTCTCTGCAGTCAATCTTCTTTCTTCTGCAGCTAATTTCTTCTCTTCCCTTTCTGCAGCCAATCTTTTGTCTTCTCTTTCTGCCTCCAATTTCTTAGCCTCAGCCTCAATCTCAGCCTCTAATTTTCTTTCGGCCTCTTTTTCTAATCTTCTTTCTTCCCGTTCAATATATTTGTCACATTCAGCAGTGACATAAGAAATCATAATTTGCCCGTCCATTCCTAACTCTTTCGCAGTCTGTACAGCAGCAGATCGAAATTTTGCCAGGTCGGCCATTGTCTAACAGATAAATGTCTAAACAATTTTATCTATGACTAATTAACTCAAGACAACACAGGCACTGTGAGCTCAACCTTATTTATTTTCACCCAAGGATACCTTTTAATTCTTATAATTCCCTGAAGTGAATTACCCCCAATATTTGTAATAGGGAAAGATTCAAAATCCCGAGGGCGAGACCCCAATATATGTGGTAAAGTGGGATGTTATAAATATTTATAGGGGACTTAGTGTACTGACTGAGATCAGCTGTGAAGGTATCTATATCTAATAAGAGTAGTGTATTATAGATAACCTTACTTACTGCCACATATGTATACCTCAGCCAGAATTATTCTGGAATAGTGTGATGACTACGTTATATGTCTTGGGTATGTGTATGATGAAGTGTAAGTCATAACAACAACAGACAGATAAACAATTTAATTTATTCCACCACACTTGACAACAATGTGACACTCACATACATATAACACTCTAAGAGGATATCTTAAAGGAGTCACTGATAACTTTTCAAATAACAATATGTATTCAGTGCTGTCATGAATGTATATGTGTCCTGATTCAAATACAAAGGGAACCAGGAATCACAATCAATTTTAATTACAAGTTATATGTACAGAATTTATTAATATGATTCTTGTAGTGACATATATTATAAATGGTATCCTATGTGTGTCAGTTGTGTAGTGGTAATATGAGGTAATACTGGTTTTGTTTTGTTCAAGCTCTGTTGGTATTTGTCATCATGACTTCAATAGTTTGTTTCTAATGGAACTAGTATTGGAGATGTTCTCAGTTCCTGGTATTAAAACAATTAAATTCCCCTCTTAATTTTAGTTTATAATGTCATTTTAAAATGGGGGTACATAATGTTGAGCTCCATGGCCACACTCTCTTATCTTGCGTGATGACTGCAGTAAAAGACTCCTCTGCTCGATTATTTAAATGAGTTCTGGAGCCACCCCACTGGTTGCTATATGGACCAAGGAGTATGCTGTCCACCTCTGGCTTCAGCAAAGCTCTGACCAGGTGCTGCTCAATAACTTTAAGACCACGGTCCCTGAAACAAGAAGGTTGTACCTTCTACGTCAGAACTAATTTATACTCCATTTCTACACTGAGCACAATACATCACAAACATTGAGTTCAGAGCGTTAGGCCAACTGTCAGCTTCATCTGAAATACTTTATACCAGTATTTCCCTCCCTAATGGTTACTACGCCTCTGCAATTCCAGCATTATTTCTTTCTAGTTAATAATCTAGGTGTCTGTACTGTTTGGCCATTCCATGCAGTTTTACTTTCCTCCGACACCTTCTGTTCAGGCTGGAGCACTATAGGCTTTACATCATGTTCGCTACTGAACCACACATATATACAGACATAAATTATCAATTTACATTCAATTTTCATTAAAAGATATTGAATATTTCAAGCTTACCACAATTCATGGAAATAATAATAAACAGTTTCGTTGACTGGCAATGAATATAGCACAACTCCGATCTGCCGATGTCCCAGGCTTTATTTTATAAAAAATATACACTGGTGCTCAACGCACTGCTTCTTAGTAGGTTTATTACAAGATGTGGCAATGAACAGACGCTCTGAATTGAGTATATTCGCAGCTCTACCCAATCACACCACGTCTACACATCTTTTCAAAAAAGTACTCCTTTTTCACGTTTCCCCTGACAACACAAGATAGTATTTATAGTCCGACCAATCGTGTTTAGTCTTTCATTTGTTGCGCTCCAATCAAATAGGAGTTAACATGGTAGGCTATTTCCGTAACGTAATGTTTCTTCAAACACGTTATAAAAAAATTTTATGAGCAGAAATGATTTCATGCTGTCAGGCACCCCCACTATTTTATTTTGGCCATAACTTGGTAATTCCTAGACTATTTGCGTAACGTTTTACATATTCTTTGTCAGCAAACCCTAAGGAACCCAAATATACGAATTTAAGGGAGCTAGGTGGCTGCGTTCAAAATGTGCATTTTCTATCACCGCCTGTTCACTTCAATCCCCATGTTGTGTCTGAGTACTGTCATGTTTTCAAACGTAAACCGGTATAATGTCATAATTCCCAATAAGCGTTTTTCAGGATTTTAAAACCTAACTCTGGTATGGGTAGTGAATTTTATCACTGTCGATTTGAAATAAAGTTAGTGCATGTGGCCTTACACGCGTGATGGCAGCAATTGTGTATCGCGCGACGCGTATTTAGTGTTGCACGTGTCCCTGCTTTCTGCCTCTCCCTTCTCTCTATCCTTTAGTCCATCTGTCTTTTAGTTACGCCGTGTATAAAATGGAATGAATGAAATATTAAATTTAGGTCATTGATCAGCTTGCGTATCTCAAGGTTTTTCCAAGAAATACAGTACACGTTTCATTGAAGAAAGCGGGTAATAATACAGTAGGCTTTTACTATCAACGTGAAAGCGTTACAATTTGCAGACGAAGTAGAAAACAAGGGGGATTTCGAGTACAGTCATTGTGACAGCACTGTTCTTTACCATTCTTCTTTCCTTTTATTAAATTTATTTGTTAGGCTTTGCATTTACGTTTTAATTTCTATATGGGGATTAGAATAATTCACGACATCCTCCATAGTTGGCAGACTATTGACAGCATCAAGGGCTGCAGGCGTAACGGTATTGTCTCTAGCGTAAAGCTCAGAGTAGTTCTCGACCCACCTCTCCATCTGCTTATCCTTATCGGTTAGCTTCTCTCCGCTGACGTTTTTTAGCGGTGCCGTCTTACTTTTATGGGGGCCAAGTGCTTTCTTTATACCGTTATACATTTGTCTAATGTTGCCTGTTTGCGCTGCGATCTGGATGCTCTCACTGAGCTGGAGCCAATAGTCATTTGCACAGCGTCGAGCAGTTTGTTGAACTTTGCTTCTCGTAGCCCTCAGGGTCTGTAGGGTTCTGGCACTCGGTGAACGTTTGTATTCATTCATAGCACTGCGCTTAGCTTCAATAACAGAGAAGAACCAGACAAGTGCCAGTGGAACAAGAGTTGAGAAGAAGACGTTGGCGATGGATAGGACACACATTGAGGAGACCTGTCGATAGCATTACAAGACATTCCTTATTCTGGAATCCACAGGGAAAGAGAGGCAGAGGTAGACTTAAAAAAAAACACATGGAGCAGAGAACTGAATACAGAGGTGAAAATGATGAGGAAAACATGGAAAGAACTTGAGCGGATGGCAAAGGACAGGAAGACTTGGCACGTGTTGGTTGAAGGTCTATGCTCCTCGTGGCGCTAAAGGATATTGATTGATTGATTTATTTATTGATTGATTGAATAGTTTAGATCCTGGATAAAAATCATATACAAAACATCGGAAAGCAAATTGCTGATAAATCACACTGTATCGGAAAAAAAATCCCTCTTACTCGATCAGTCAGACAAGGTTGTCCGATGTCTCCTTTACTATTAGTACTATTTTTAGAACCCTTATTAGAACGTATCAGAAAAAAATACAAGTATTTTTACAAGGTGACTATGTACCAGGTAAAGGTGAAAGGAAATTAGTGTCATACGCTGACGACACAATCTTCTTCTCCTCAAACATTTTATCAATAAAAAATAACCTAGATACCTTTGAGAAATTTAGCGAACTAGGTATGGCGGCTTGCGTACCCTGATTACCCCCAGAGCTTTGCCAGCGGGAGTTTTACTCCTGGAAGGTTCTACCAAGCTGGACAGGTTTGCGCGGGCAGGGGTCAGACTAAAGCAGACACCCTGGTCCTCCAGGTTGGGGGTTTTAGCATGGGGCTGACACCCCTGTCTATGTTAAAAAAAATTGAAGTTACGGAAACAACAACGAATAAACAAACTTTGCTGCGGGACGGACATCCGGAGTCTAAGGCTCGTATGACTGTCAGTGGTGAAAGGCCTTTTTTAGCCTAAACAACACCTGGAAGTCCTCTCAATACAGCACAAGCACAAAATTAAGATTATATCAGAGCTGTGTGCTTTCTGTGCTTCTCTATGGCGCGGAATGCTGGAGAGTTACAGAGAAGGAAATGTCGAAATTGTCCTCTTTTCACACAACATACCTAAGAAAAATTCACCGAATCTTTTGGCCGAATACCATCACCAACCAAGATCTGCTTACTCGGAGCAAGCAAGAGGACATGCACACCATCAAAGCTGGCAGACGCTGGAGCTAAGTTGGCCATGTCCTCAGAAGAGACCCTGATGCCATCACAAGAACAGCTATGCTTTGGACCCCTGAAGGAAAACGAAAGTGTGACAGGAGCACCAGTCTTGCCCTCTAAGTATGTACCCGTTTTACATACTGGGTAAAGTTTATTTTATATTTTTATCTTTTCTCTTTTTCCTTTTAATAAGTGTTTCTGAAGAGTCATAAAACGAGAATACTGGTTTGGTTCACCAGAGGTATAGATTCTCTTCGATAATTTACGTGACCCAGGTTTTTATTGATTCGGTTTCCTTGGACTTTGTGTGACATATAATGTAGTACTCTTCATCAGAAATCATCCAAACTGAATGAAGAACTTTAAATAAAATTCAACGGTCCAATGATGTCCGACATAATCCATGATAGAAATTCCAACGATATATTTTACAAGTCTTCCATTTACACAGACGATTTGATCATATAATTATAGTGTCGGTTGCAGATTAAAATGTCCTACTCTATTATATTACGTTGGAAACTGGTACCAAAGAGTATTTGGTATTATTCCAGTTTCGTATGTATCTGTTATGTAATGCAAAGTGTCATCGTCAAAACCAACTAAGAAGCTGGTGTATTTTGAACGATGGGAGAGTGGAAGACAATTAGGGAGCTAATCTCCAAAATAATATGTTCCAAAAACCTATTCTAACAATGTTCGATCTTAAACACAAATGACTGTTTGTCATTGACGTATATCAAATCGAGCGAATTCATAATATATCAAATCCAGCAAATTCATAGTATATCAAATCGAGCGAATTCATACCATTTCTGCATCAAAGCAAGAAATACACTGTCCAATGTCAGGGGATAAACTAGCTTGAGTCTATCTGAGTCTACTTCAACATCGGTCTGTCTCAAAATCACGACCATCTCGTTGCAAGGTCAGTAGCTAAAGACTGCTAAACATTAGTCTTCATAACGGATGTCTTTTATTCCAATGAATCTATTGGCTAAAACCACTGATTACAATTATTTGTGTGCACCATTTATGTATATGTCATCGTTACTGCACTAGTAACGTTAACGTCATCTTGTCGTCATTTCCTATAACTGTCTTTTGTGTCAATGTTAAGTTTCTTTTGTTTTATAGGTTAATTATGAATTACGTCATCAGTCTCTGTTGTCTCTTATGTTAGATAGAATTGAGGGTATCTTTTATATAATGACGTCATCAATCCGTTCACATATGTTTCCATGCCATAAAAATGTATCTCAAGAGACATTTTCCGGTACTATCAGTCGGTCTATCTATGTAGCATCTTAATTTTAGAGTAATAATAATAATAAAACACTTCATATCGTGCATGTATGGGGAAAACTTAAGAGCGAATGTCTGAAAACTCGGCATTGGTTGAAGTATCACATAGAACAGGTCGTAAATGTGGCAAGGGCCTCTTCATTTGGTTTAAATCCTGATGAAGGACTTGTAGAAAGACAACATAGGCATCAACTGTTCGGCTTCACATCACGATGAAGAGCCCAAGGTCTCTTAAAGCTGGATCAGTTTCAGTAAGGTCTTTGAGTGATGAGTAATAACGTAGTCGTGGAGTCAGATATCTCCCTTACAAACTAGAATCTAGTTGAATCACGATGTATGAAATTTGTCGTAGCTCCGCAAAAGGTTTATGTAAAGGGGAAACGTTTCTGCCAAAATGCAAGTTACAGTTTGTCAGCTAATAATGACATGAGCTGGGATAAAAGCATGCCCTTATCCACGTGGGGTGAAACATTGCGAGGAACTTGAACTGTAGGTGTGAGATGTGAAGAATCATCAATAATCATGTCTACATCACGCGAGAGGCGTGGGGAATTCGGTTTTCTTCTACGTTTTTTAGGTTTGACATATATTTGGTCTTGCGAAAATTTCGGAAGCTTGGCTACAGGGATGGAATCGGAAAATGAAGAATCGTATCTCCGTTTATCTGCTAATTTTCGCGTTTCGTTCATGTCCATCAAGGTGGTATCCGAAGCTGTAGTCACTGAATCGTTTTCTGAAACTACGGGTTTGGAGCAATCGATATCGGATGGTGTTGATAGTGTAGATTGAGGAGAATCAAGATTCATACTTGTTTCATTATGTTCGATTCTTTCATCATCAGCAATACGTTCTTGTCTTGAAATGAGACGCTGTCTAAGTTCTTGTAGGGGAACGTTATCTTCACTTGATGACGAACTTCTACAATCTTTAGCTCTTTGAATCGCATGATCCAAACGATGTGGTACAATTTCTGACTCTGAGGAAGAATGTTCTGATGTGTCCACTGCATCCGAAGAAGATGAAGAAGAAGATGGAGGTTGGGCTAACGTAGATAAACGAGTTGGTCTCTGGAACTTCGTCTCTGGTATATCAAGCGGTCGGTGATCATCAAGTCGCATCTGATTGACGTGAGCTTTTGTAGTGGAATTGCGTTCTTCGTTCCACAAGATATAATTAGTTGGAGAAGTTTGTTCCAATATTTTGTATCCGGGTAACCATCGGTTGTCAAATTTATCCGTCCTAACATGCTTCTTAAAGTATACTTGGTCACCAGGCTTGAATTCTTGCAGTGTAGAGGTTTTGTTATGGATCCTGGCTCGTTTAGCAAAAGCTTTTCGGACGTTTCTGTGAGCAATAACATGTGCCCTATGTTTTTGCTGCAAAATAATCTGTATCGGACATTCACCTGTATATTTCCTCTGGGGAAGCAAGATGTTATCCAAAGGAAAAATTTGGTTCTCGGCCATAAAGCAAGTAAAAAGGCGAGAATCCTGTTGAGTCATTGATGTTCATTCTGATGGCTTCTAAGGCTTGATTTATGTATATATCCCAATATTGACTCTTATCTTCCGTAAGTTTTGCTAATATGTCATGTAGGGTAGAGTGCATCCTTTCGTTTCTTCCATTTGATTCTGGATGATAAAATGAGGTTTTCATGTGTTTTATATTCATTTTTCTTACTGTTGAGGCAAAAGGATCTCCTATGAACTGTTTGCCATTGTCTGTTATTATTCTCTGAGGACAGCCATGTCGCGGAATGAATTGTTGTAAGAAGATGTCTGTAATGAGAGCTGAAGTAGCGTTTTCTAAAGGAAAGCTCTCTGGCCACACAGAATATTGATCCACCAGGTGTAATATGTATTTGTGTCCGGACAAGGTAACTGGATACGGTCCCGATATGTCTAGACTAACGACTTCCATGGGATAATGTTGATATGACATTTTCTGAATCGGTGCTCTAATCATTCTCATATTTCTGAGTTTACAAATTTTACACGTTCCTACATATTCTATGATATCTTTTATCATAGTTGGCCAATAGTATCTCTTTGTAATGACGTCGAGGGTTTTATCGCGTCCGAAGTGACCATTGTCATCGTGAAATTGTTTCAATACAGTTGGTACCAATGATGTGGGGATACATTTCTGCAGTAATCCATTTTCTCTAGGACTGACATGATATAAAATATTGTCTTCAGGTAATATCACATAGTCTCTCTTTTCTTTTGGATTGGTACGTACTTGTACTATAATCTTTGTTAATGCTTCGTCTTTCAGTTGTTCCTTCTTGAAGATTAGACTCTGTTCAAAATCTCTAGATTCATCGCCATCATCAGTTCTCGAGTTCTCCGTAGGTTGTGTTTTCTGTTTTTGACTATCAGGAGGCCCAGTATCTTGACTATGTTGGATGAAGTCAATGGCGGAGATTTCTTTCGCATTATCATCTATTTCAGTTAAGTCTTGTTGTTTCAGATCGTCCACGTCTGTAGGTTCAGGATATGGTATTCTCGATAATAAATCTGCACATGTGTTTAGTCTACCAGGTAAATACTCGATCTTGGTATCGTAATTTTGCAAATTGATAGCCCATGTCTGAAGCTTTTTTGGTTTTTCTTGGGGTTTAGTAAGCCAATTTACTAGAGGTTGGTGATCCGTTTTTATGATAACCGACGTTCCTCTGATATAAAAGTCAAACTTCTGCAAAGCATAATGAATTGCATAAGCTTCCTTCTCTGTTGTCGTCCATTTTCGTTGAGTTCTGCTTAAAGCATGTGAAAGAAAGGCTATCGGTTTTTCTTGAAGAATATTGGCAATCACTGGTGGTTCATTTGGTGATATTTCTTGTACTAAACACGCTCCTATTGCAGTGTTGGAAGCATCACTATAGATGATCATGGGTTTTGTGATGTCTGGATGTGCCAGAAAAGGTATTGTAATTAGTGCTGACTTTAGGTAGTCAAATGCTTTCTGACATTTTTCTTCCCACCTGAATTTTGCATATTTCCTGGTTAAATTCAGCAAAGGTTCGGCTACTTTTGAGAAATTGATTATGTGTTTTTGATAGTAAGCACAACATCCTATGAATCCTCTCACTTGCCTTACATTCATTGGTGGAGGTATCTTCTGTATTGCTGCAATTTTATCGTCATCTGGTCTGATTCCATTCTGATTTACTATGAAACCTAAATATTTGATCTCTTTTTGTAGAAAGCTGCATTTACTCAATTTTAACTTCACTTTGTGTAAACGTAATCTGTCGAAGACAGTCTCTACATGTTTAAGGTGATCCTCAATGGTTCCATTGGTGTGTATTAAAATATCGTCTATGTAAGCTGATACAAATTTGTGCAACCCTTGTAAAACTTCATCCATCAAACTCATGTATGTGGCTGGACTTGTTTTTAACCCAAAAGGCATCACAGACCATGAAAAAGATCCCATGTGAGTACAGAACGTGCTTTTCTGTTTTGCATCCGCGGACATAGGAATAGCCCAAAATCCTGATCGAGCGTCTAATGAGGTGAACCAATTGGATTTCCCAAGAATCGCCAAAATGTCGTCTATGCGGGGTAGAGGATACGATATTGTTTTAGTAATTTTGTTCAATGCCCTATAGTCACAGCAAAATCGGTGACTTCCGTCTTTCTTGGTGACTATTACTATAGGGGATGACCATGGTGAGCGGGATCTTTCAATAATACCAGCCGCTAACATTTCCTGGATAGCTTTCTCTACGATTTCTCTATTTTTTAGAGGAGTATGATATGGCCTCAGACTTATTGGTTCTTCCGATGTAGTATGTATTTTCATTGTGACGGTATTTGTTCTCTCCAACTCCATATCAGAGATTGCAAATACATCTTTATGTTTCTTTATGAAATTCTCCAGTCTATTCTGAAATTCTTCAGTAGTATGTAATTGTTCTAGTAAAACTTTCATCCTGTCTGGATTTTCATCATTGTTGTTTTTGAGAAGACTGTATTGATTTCTCGTCATTTGGTTCTGACAAGCTGGTTTTGAGGGATAATATGATTTTTTATTAAATTTGCCACTTCTTCTATTCGACCAAGCAGAAACTGACTCCACAGTATAATATCTGCTTTTAGAGGACTAATATTTATTATTCCTTCCATATGTCTCGTTTAATATGTCTCTTTCTCTTTCATCAAGGTATGGATAGAAATTCGTGCATTTCTCTCTGGTGTCTGTTTCTGAAATCTCATTCGAAATACATTTTCTGTGATACTCTCTTCTCTGGGACTGGAGGGAGGAGATGGGATAGGGACGCTTCTTATTCCCCGAAGGAAATGTGTTTGGAAAGGTTTTGGATGACGTTTGAGTAGAGAGGTTCACATAATCGTCCTTGTAACTTGATAGTTTGTGGGAGATCTCATCCTTTGGTATTTGAACTTGTCCTACAATCTTTCCTCTTGGGATAGTAAGAGTGGTTCCTGAAGAGTTAACAATCATTATAGGAAAGTCTCTGTTCTTACTCACTATTACAATGCCATCTTGTATTTCCACATGAGGATCATCCGTTTCTTCATTCTCCATCTGAGATACATAGATTGTCTGTCCTATATTTACATAAGGTGAGTTTTTTATTCGAGCCTTTGTTACAGTGATAGAACTCGGCTTCAAAGTTACTGGAGCGGTAGTTCTTATCAACGTAGCGATATGTACGTCATCTTGTAGAGGTATATAACTGCCATTTATTCTGAGCTGTTTCAAATCAAAGTATATTCTGGCATTATTTTTTCTAAGGAAGTCTCTCCCGATTATAAAATTTCTAGACAGTCCTCTCGTTATAATAAATGAGTGTTCTAGCATTTCTTCTCCCATCTTGAAATGTATATAGGCAGTTCCTAATGCTTTCAGATCTTGACCCGTTACTGATTTCATTCTTACTGTATGTCTTGAGAACTTCGTCATGTGTTTTATCTGATAGTACAACTTCTCTCTAATCAGACTAACCGTCGCGCCAGTATCTATGAGAGCTCTGAAGTTTTGTTTTCCTATTTTTAAAATGCAAGAACAAGGGTCTGGGATAATATTTATGTAGGCTTGATCTTCTTTTAATGTCGCTTGTTTATCAGATAGAGATCGATTCTGCAGACCGTCACATCCGATCTCTGTTAATGTGAGGTCCTTCCGTTTCCCATTCTCCTTGAGGTTGGTTGGGAGTCATTTCTGTTTTGATGATGTCTTCTATTATTATTTGTCTGATAGTGATTTTGATACTGATAATTTCTATGATTTATTTCTGGTCTTGAATTGTTGTCCCCAAAATGATTTCTGGGCTGTGAATTTCTGTAATTCCCTGCTACATGTTCTTGACCTGCACAGTTAAAACAGACGGTGGTTGGTTGTTGGGGTTCTACATTGTGTATTCTGTAGTCTCTTCTATGGTTACTCTGTAGTGCTGGACTTCTCTGATTCTGGTATGAGTTATTGAATGATCTTCTGTGATGTTCTTGATTTCTGTCCCATCGATGTCTCGAATGATCAATTTCCATAGGTTGGTGCATTTGTTGATCATGTTGGGTATGTTGGTATTCATACTCTGGTAGCGGACACCTTCCAATCCGTTGTTGGAATCTTTTCTTCACATTCTCCTCATAAACAGCTAATTGTATTGAGGTAGTTATTGACTGAGGATCTTTTCTGAGTAGATGAATTTTCAGTGAATCAGAATACAGTCCGTCCACAAAAATTCCGACTAGATGTTTTTCCAGATCAGTTGATGGAATGTTACCTCCAACAAAAGCATCTTCGGCGAGGTTTAATAGCCTATCTCCGTACATTTGAACACTTTCCTGTCGATCTTGCTTTATTCTTCTTAACATCGTCCACGCGTGCTCAGCGTCGGTAATCTCTGAGTATCTTGATACCAATATTTTCTTGAGTTCTTCAAAGGTCTCCATCGGAAATGCCTTTGCCCGCCGTCAGACAAAATCTGTGACCAGGCCCTCTGATGACAAAAAAATTATTTTCTTCTTGTCAATGTCTGTAGTTGCATCTATCAAGTAGGCGAATTTATCCACGTCAACCATCCATTGTCGAAATCTTTTCGAATCCCCATTGAACGGTGTGATAAAGTTTTTTATATTGTTAAATTTCGCATGTTGGTCAACACGTTGAAGAGTGTCAGTCATGTTACGTAATGCCATTAGGTTTGTTTCATTTGGATCCACTGGAAGTGGTATTTGATGTGCATTCATTTCTGGTTGATTTTGCTGTAGGTTCTGCATCATTAATGCCTGTTGTTGGTTATGCTGCATTTGCAAAACATCCATGTAATTATCCACGTGTGGGTTCTTCTTCTTCTTCTTCCATCCTTAGCCACCAACCGGCAAAGCAGTATGTGGCCAGTACGCCCAGTGGCGTCTTAGGGCAACAACAAATTGATCAATCTATCGCTGTTTCCACCACGCCTAGTGGCGTCTTTGTGGAACAAAAACAGACCAACGTGTGGGTTCGGTTGCGTCATTATCTAGCAGTCCACCGAATCCTGGTTGTCGCGGCACCAATTTACCCTCTCTCTCATGTGACAGGAGCACCAGTCTTGCCCTCTAAGTATGTACCCGTTTTACAAACTGGGTCAAGTTTATTTTATATTTTTATCTTTTTTCCTTTTTCCTTTTAATAAGTGTTTCTGAAGAGTCATAAAACGAGAATACTGGTTTGGTTCACCAGAGGTATAGATTCTCTTTTATTGATTCGGTTTCCTTGAACTTTGTGTGACATATAATGTAGTACTCTTTCATCAGAAATCATCCAAACTGAATGAAGAACTTTAAATAAAATTCAACGGTCCAATGATGTCCGACATAATCCATGATAGAAATTCCAACGATAACTTTATTTTACAAGTCTTCCATTTACACAGACGATTTGATCATATAATTATAGTGTCGGTTGCAGATTAAAATGTCCTACTCTATTATGTTACGTTGGAAACTGGTACCAAAGAGTATTTGGTATTATTCCAGTTTCGTATGTATCTGTTATGTAATGCAAAGTGTCATCGTCAAAACCAACTAAGAAGCTGGTGTATTTTGAACGATGGGAGAGTGGAAGACAATTAGGGAGCTAATCTCCAAAATAATATGTTCCAAAAACCTATTCTAACAATGTTCCATCTTAAACACAAATGACTGTTTGTCATTGACGTATATCAAATCGAGCGAATTCATAATATATCAAATCCAGCAAATTCATAGTATATCAAATCGAGCGAATTCATAGTATATCAAATCGAGCGAATTCATACCATTTCTGCATCAAAGCAAGAAATACACTGTCCAATGTCAGGGGATAAACTAGCTTGAGTCTATCTGAGTCTACTTCAACATCGGTCTGTCTCAAAATCACGACCATCTCGTTGCAAGGTCAGTAGATAAAGACTGCTAAACATTAGTCTTCATAACGGATGTCTTTTATTCCAATGAATCTATTGGCTAAAACCTTACTTACTTAGTCGTTCCCCTTCTACCGTGAGGTGTAGAGGTTTGGAAGAGAGAGCGCCAGACCATTCTATCAGCTGTCTTCTTCCTGGCCTGGTTCCATTCTAGTCCTCGGTCCTTCAAAGATTGTCTAATGTTGTCCTCCCAGCGGACTCTGGGTCGTCCTGGAGGTCTGGATCCCTGGCTCTTTGTTTCCCATGCTTGTCGTGGTAGCCGATCTTCTCCCATTCTGCAGACATGGCCAAACCATCTTAGTTGGGACTGTTCTATTTGGGTCTGCAGCGGATGGGATTTTAGGCCTTGACGGATCGTCTGGTTGCGGACCATGTCTCTTCTTGTTACTTCAACCACTTTCCTCAGATACCTCATTTCTGAGGTTTGGATCTGGCTTTTGTGGGTTGTAGTCATTGCCCACGACTCGCATCCATATGTCAAGACTGGGACATAGGTGGAGCGGTATACAGCCATCTTCGTTTTCTTACCAACCTCTTTCTTGCTGAGGAATCCACGATTTATGGCCTGAAAAAGTCTCCCAGCCGCTGCTTTTCGAGTGGCCAACTCTTCATTGATGCCTCCCTTTCGGTCTATAATAGCTCCGAGATATTTAAAGTGGTCGACCTGCTCCAGGACCTGTTCTCCCAACTTAATCTGATGTTTTCTTTCTTCTCGTGATATCACCATGGATTTTGTTTTAGAGCTGCTTATGACCATCCCTCTCTTCTCCAGCTCTTCCTTCCAGACTTGCAGGTTGGATTGGAGATGTGCCTCTGATTTTTGGCTAAAACCACTGGTTACAATTATTTGTGTGCACCATTTATGTATATGTCATCGTTACTGCACTAGTAACGTTAACGTCATCTTGTCGTCATTTCCTATTACTGTCTTTTGTGTCTATGTTAAGTTTCTTTTGTTTTATAGGTTAATTATGAATTACGTCATCAGTCTCTGTTGTCTCTTATGTTAGATAGAATTGAGGGTATCTTTTATATAATGACGTCATCAATCCGTTCACAAAAGAGAGGCCGACCAAAAACAACCTGGCGGAGGACTGTGGAGGCTAAGATGCAAAGAATGAACCAGAGTTGGGGCACTGTACGAAGGATGGCCGCCGACCGAGCAAAGTGGAATCAATTTGTTGTTGCCCTACAAGACGCCACTAGGCGTGATGACCACTGACTGCTTTGACAGTCGGCGGCTAAGGATCAAAGAAAAAGAAAGTGGTTCAAAAATCAACATAAAAAATCACAAATAATGGGCATAGGACATTGGGCAAATAAAACAGACATGCCTCTACAACTAGCACAAACTAATAATTTGAAAATATAAGGAATAAATTTCATATCTATACCATATAACATAAACAAAAAAATGTGGAAAAATACAATCTTAAAAACTGAAAATAAATTTAATCGATACAAATATAAAAATGCTACAATATTCGGTAGAGGGATTATTGTAAACACGTGTGTTATCCCTAAGTTATTATACATATGTAATATTTTTAACCCTCCAAACAGAATTCTAACAAAAATAAATTCTCTAATGAGATGTGTGGCCGGGTAGGGAATTGGGGGTTGCTGTTTATATCGAGAGTGTTAGATGTAGAACTAGCCAGTCTGCTAGAGTTGGAAATTACTCTCTCACGGTCTTACAGGATCTTCCAGGTTCGGGGACTATCCTCTAAAGATGTTGTATTGAGTTGAAGCAGATATATATGACATGATAAGTTTCTCAGCAGCCATTCCTTCCTTTCTTTCAATTATATGTGTAGCGAAGTATTTAATAGACGAGATCCTTTTGTTTTGGTCTCAACGTGATTTTTATTTCAACATAAACATATTTACATGATGGCATAAAGATTTAGAGTGTGCATATTTCGTTCATCCACAAATGCACATTGCTTTCATTAACATAGCATGGGGAGGTTCATATCAAGTGAATCACCCTGATTCAACTCTTAGCTACTTGTTCCTTCAAATATTAGCTAGCGGTAAATGCATACTAGCAGTTCCTCAGAGGATTGAACCATTCTCTCATTTCCTGAAGAGCTTCATTCTCTATCAAACTGTTAGTGTTTCTACCTAGGTGTTCAAAAGACTGCATTCCACATCAAAGTATAACTTGCAGCCATATTTACTGTGTGCTGCGGGGGCAAAAGCTATCTTGCTTCGACATGAAAATGTTTTAGGTATTTCAAAAGGAAGCACTCTACTTACTGCTTTTCCTTGTGGGAAATCAATGCACAATTCAAACACTAAAACTGGGGAACAACTTCCTTAGAATAAATTGAAATCCTCAAAAATCTGCAGCATAAGAAAAAATGCGTCTGTCTCTTAGACTTCAAAATCTGCAACTAACTTTTCAGCCGGGACTTGACACGCTTTCCTTCAGCTCAAAATCTAGGTCAGCATAACATTAGAACCCCTGAACATTTGTTGTAACTTTTCGTTTGCCAGAACTCATTCCACCGGGACTCATTTAGTAGGCGGCACGAGATCAAAGAGACAGACCGAGGGATCTTAGGGGAGACTATCGGCGCTATCAAAGACAGTAGTTTTCCCTGATACGAGACGCAGTTGCTTGCCGCTAATTTCGCGTCTCGGTGTCAATCGAGGAACCGAGCGAACGGGGGAAAGCGAAACGGGCAGCAGCGAGCGGATACGAAGACCAGGGGGCGGCTTCTTCTCTTGATTTGGCGGTCAGATCCCCAAAAGTTCGTGAGATCAAATAAGTTGTCAAGTTTATCATGTCCCACTCAACTTACATTTCATTTTAGCTAAATAGACCATGTAGAACTAGACACGTTATCACTCGCTGGCCAGATCTTTACAGAGGCACTAGCTTTATTGAAATCTTGTTATAGATTTTCCCCTGGATTTTATATATATTTGCAGTGATTTCTATTTCTGTGCAAAGCGGTAATATATATTGTGTGGAGTGATCGGTGGTCTAGCTCAGTCATTCTATTTAAAGGGATGCTGTGTTAATTTAAATCTATTTAATTAAACCGTCTCAAGAGTTCCAGTTTTAAATGTAATGATCTATCTATTATATTATTTCAAAAGATAATAGATGCTTAAATTAACTTTTAAAGTCGCGAAGGAATTTATAATTAATAAATTCAGTTAAGTCCTAGTTTTATAGATGTGGGTTTTTAACCACTAGAATTCGCGCAGTGTTTATTAAATACATAATTAAATACTCGAGTGTATTATAGGCTTAACGGGAAATTCATCGCGCTTTAGAAGGTTATTTGTTTTCGGTATATTACATGTCTTTTTTTTCTTTCATACAGAGTGATCGTAACCTGTGCGATCCCAGCATTAAGAAAGCAATAAAGAAATCAATCTAAGCAAAGCAAAGCATAAACAGTGTGTAGAGTTCCCCTGACGCAGAACTTGTTGAGACTGTGTAAATTTTTAATCTTTGAGGCGATTCTATGTTTGGAATTCCGCTATCTAACTTATAGCAAAGAAAGCACACCCAAAGACAAATTTAACGCACCATCAAACAACTTAAGTCGTAACGGGAAGAAGTACACTGGCCCGAGCTTTGTTAGTTTACTGACACAGAGAGATAATTCATAATTTCCTGAACAGTGATGTGACTAGTTTTCTCACTGGACTTAAACCATACCTCACGGATAAAGTGTACCAGCACGCGTAAGAATTTTATTATCAGCGACATAGTCAAATAGACCACACCATCCTCACCCCGGTATCAGAGACCGTGCCCTCCCATAGAAACTGTTATTAAGAAAAGAGACACAACTACAGATTCATTTTCCAGCGATTACGGGACCCTTTTATGTGCTGACCGCCTACCCGATAATCTGGGGCTAGAACTTGAACAAACACTCATACATTTAGTTGAGGTGTAACGGCTGTTGTGTTATTCTATGGAGTGCAAGATTTTTTCACAATCGGTAAGTGAGAGCAAGATGAGTGAAGGCCTTTGCTAGCGCGTGTATGAATGACAGGAAATTAATTCTTTTGTGTGACCATTTTGTTAACTTGCTTACCTGGTAACATATATCTTTTCTGTATACCCTACATTGTTCCTTTAAGTGGGATAGTTGATAATTTGTTAACTCTGTTTAAAACCACCTCCTTTCCATTTGCTTAGTAAAGGGAAGAACAGCTGGGAAGAACAGGTTTTTTTTTTCTATCACCTATACCTAATTTTGTAACACCTCTTTCAGAGTAATTAACTTCACTGTTAGGTTAACGTACCCGTGTTCCTGATATTATCTATCTCTGGACTGGGTTTGTCTTTGTCTAATGAGCGGGAAGGGCTTAGTCGATACCAATCTTCTTCCCCCCCTCCCAAACTTGTTATTTGCATTTGTGTACTTATGATAATTTATGTAATATCTGATATTTTTAGTAATTGATGTTTAAAGTGAATAAAATCATCTAAACTCATTTAGTTCTGTGTGTTGGATATACCCAAAGCCCAACATTTCCCCTATTCGTTTATTATAGTTTGTATCAACGTCGTGTGTATGTTTGAAAACACCAAATCGGTGAGCGCGCAGATGCGAGTCTGGAAAACTGGCAAATAATTGTTTGACCAGGAGAGTGAAAGAGAAGATTGAGAGACACGATTTGTCGTAAATAAGTCTGTCTTTACTCTCCTCCAGCCCGCTGTGAAGTAACTATTAAATCTCTACATTTCTATCACTGAGCTTTCCATCATCATTTTCCACTCTAAACCGGACCACTATTTCTACGACTCTTTTCTCTCAAAATAAATTTACGACATGCATTCCCTGTCACATATAGATTCCGGGGCTCCGCAAATGTATCCCGTAGGGAGACATTTGAGTACTATCAATAACAAAAATTCATCCCCAAAAATTTTCGAAGTCCAAAAATATTTTTTTTTTAAAATTTGTCAAGTTCAAAAATTTTCTAAGTCCAAAAATATTTCTGAAAATTTAACGAAATTCCTACATCTGAACTCCTATGTCTATATGGGACTGTCGTCTCTAAAGGGGCCTTATATGTTTACATCATCTCCAAAAATGCAAACTATCTTTCATATCAATACATATTTCAACCGAATTTACAAATTGGCAACACTGGCCAACAAAATATTCAAAACAATCATAAGGTCATCACCAAAAAATGTGACGAGTGGCAACACTGGGAAATGAAGAATAAAATATCTTATTTGCAGAATTTGGCTGCATTATCATAATCCATGACATTTCGTTCAAAAATATAGTTGATTAACTTCTCTTAAATATGGTGGGGGTGTTATCTCTTTTCTTTTCCTGTTATTTGCTCCATATTAAAAGCCTGCAAGTACTTAAAAAAATCTTTTTTCTTCCTGGCGTACTTATTTATTTTATTTTCCAAATACTCTGCAATATTCCAAGAAATGTCCAAAATCTCCAAATCCTTATGGTAATGGTAATCCACTTTTATAAAATAGCCAATGTTTTCATGGATACTCATCGTTTTCTTTTCTTTTTTTTCTAGTGAATGAGCCACTTGCTCATTATTACATGTGGAAAACATCTCTAGACATAATATGCATATTTTATCAGACGATAATATAACCAGCATCATTTTTATAAGCAATCATCTTTGTCACAATAAAAACATTAAGACCTCATGGCTTATCCTTATTTATTTATCTGAATGTTTCCTGTTATTCACATTTTCTAAATGGTAAGTGTATAAATTCGTTCTAAGTCCGTCACTGTAGAAAATGTTCTATATTACATTTTTTTTCAAAATATGTGATGTTTGGCTCCAATATCCGTACGTCTGGTGGTGATCCTGTCCATTAGTCAGTTATTTCTAATCATTCCTTCTTTTCTGTCAACACAGTATTTTTTCTGTGAACTCTTTCCTAGAAATATTATTTTATATATATATATATATATATATATATATATATATATATATATATATATATATATATATATATATATATATATATATATATATATATATATATATATATATATATATATATATATATATATATATATTTTTTTTTTTTTTTTTTTTTTTTTTTTCAAAAATTTTCTTTTACTTGCCATACATCAATTTTCAAACATCAAATTATTCAGCAACCAACAGACGAATATGTTACTATCATATTATGAAATATAAGGGAAAAGGAAAATATAGTTTCAAATCATCATGAATTTTCTACGTTGGGATCCGTATTACTTTATTTTCTCTGTTAAGACAACTGCTTATACTCTTGACAATATGTATCCATGTTGTCACTCTCAAGGCATCCTTGTATACAGTTTATATTTGTCTCCTTTTTTTTTTTTTTCATAACACCAATGTATCATTTATGGTGTTCCAATATCATTGTATCTATTCTAGTCCTCCTGTTATCTTGAGAATTCCTCCTTAGTAACTCCCTATGTACCTTATCTAGCAATACATTTATCAAAACCACATCAAACAATTATTTATGGAACAATCAACTGAGATGTAAGAACTTTTTGACAATATGAAATGAAAAATTTTTGTAAATCATCCAAAACATTTATAAGGTCATCACTCAAAAAATGTGACATAGAAGGGAAGAAAAAATATTCAATTGATCGTGAGGAATCTACAATATTCTTATAAGACAAAGTTCCTGGCACTCTGACTACTATTTATCCATATTATTACTGGTTATCCTTGCACACAGTGTACTATTTCCATTTTCTCTATAAGTCCAATTCATCGCTCATGGTGCTCCAATATTTAAAATGTGGATCCTTCCTATACCTCTTATTCTGTACTGGAAATACATCCTTATTTATTGTCTATGTACTATATCTGTGAATATTTATCAACAATATATCAACTAATCATTTATGGAACCATTAACACAAATGTCTAGTCTTTACCAAAACATGAACAAAAACATGTCTTTTTACATATGTGCAAAATTTCGACACCAACTCTGCCTCCGCAGGTCGAAGGTTAGTCAGAGTTATGTGGTGCCTGTAACATCCGCTGACTACAGCCAGATGGGTGACTTATGGTACTTATAATTCAAAAATCTCGTCCGTCAGTTATCTTAAGTGTGGGGCGGGGGTCTATTTCATGGTGTCCTTGACAAAGTTTGCTGCATTTCCAATCTAAGTATTCTTTTCTTATGTCATAATATCTCCATGATATATCTGTGACATGTCTGTCCTTGGGATAACATTATTTTTATCCCATATCCTCGGGGTGAGCAGATCTCAGTACGTCCAATTTCATCAATCATGTATTTTTTTTTTTTTCCTGTAATTCTGGTATGTTATGAGTATAGTAAATTGTCAATTTATTTCAACTATCTTACAACATTCTGTAATTCGTGATAAGGAATAGTCATTTGTTATACAACAATGTTCATATTACAAAGGCAATGAGCAAAAATCAAAGAGATATCTTCTCCGAAAATGCGGATGTATCTCTATTTCCTTTACCTCTGGGCGTAGCAATTATTCAGTCATTATTTTTTTTTTCATTATTTAATCTCCATTTTGTGTCCTTAGTACCTGTGGTTCCATGGGATTATCATAATCTATTTGGCTCTTGTCTACTGATAATCCTTCAATAATGACTTCAAATATGTTCCTCAGCAATCATCTGCTCTGATTTGTTCCATGTCCATGATATTCATAAATTATTCCATTATATCCTTGTCTTATCTCGTAACCACGAAAGACTAAAATTATTCCTCCTCCAATGTTAATGTGGGGGATTTTGTGCATAAACATTACAACAAAATTTCAGCTGTGACAACATAAAGTTTCACCCTAATAGAAAATTGCATCTTCATCATACATAAACAGTTGCTTCTTCATCTCATGTGCCATCAGTGGTATCAGGTATGGGGTGTTCAAATCTGGGGCAGCATATACAAATGCATATACTCGTACAGTATCAACAGAATACTGTTGGGGTGTCATTCTGCATAATTGTTATGTGCAGATATTTTTCTGACAGGGGTATGACTGGCAGAGGTGGTGTGAACAAAGACTAGTTGTTCCCTCTGATATGTTGTGACTATTTTCTCTCTTTTCTTCTATGTCAGCTGCTAATGTCAGGGCAGTCAATGTTATATGGCATTGGCCTATCATCATATCATCAAAATGTGCAAGGGTGGCATATAAACAGATATAACACATCGTATAAACATTCAAAATGTATTCTTTATATTTTTTCTTTTATGTCTTTTGTCTTTCAGTTCTTTTCTTTTCTTTTTTATTTCTTTTTCTTTTCTCTTTTCCATTTCTTTTCTGTTTTCTTGTGATTTCTTTTCTCTTTTCTTGTGATTTCTTTTCTTTTCTGTTTACATTTCATTTTCTTTTCTGTTTGTATCACAAGTACGAAAGAATGATAAAAATCAATTCACTAAACATTCTAACTACTACCAATATTCCTAATAGTAAATCCTAACCAATAGGGCTGCAAGTAATAGTTTAGGTTAGAACAGAATGAATATTGTAGCAGTATCTGTTGTCAATAAGTGGCGAGGAAAGGGTACATCAAGGATCTCCCGATTACAACATGATTGTAATTCCAAGGAATGAATATGATTGGGATTGAAAAGATCACAAGTCTAGAATGTCGTCTCAATATAGTGGAAAGGAAAAATAGTAAGTTAAAGATGGTGTAACAGTGGAGTGAAGAAAATCTTACTATAGAGAGTCAAGGTTGGGATATGGAATCTTGGAGAATGTTTAAAATCTTGACAGTACTAATATACATCTGGGTTAAAATAATAATGTACATTGGCAAAATAAATAATCCTGTCGAGAAAGATAGCATAACATGCAATACTAGTTTTGGGTATGAATTATATGCTGTTAACAGATGTCATAGTAGGAACAGTATGATTGATCAAGGTGATAGATATAAAGGAGTTTAGCATAATTTAGATCAAAGAAACATTAGTATGAGGTAAGAAAAACTACTGGTGTAAAGTGTCTGCATGAAAATGCACTAAGATGCGAAAGTACAGAACTCTGGAGCTGCAAGGACAAGAAGTCTGGTGAATGAAACGTGGAATATGATCAGTTTCAAAAGTAGAGATCCGTGTTACAACAGAATAGTGTGACACAGGTGCTAAAAATGGGGTTGTACATTAACATTCTCAACATTAAGAAAATGTCTGTAACTAATTAATGTCTGTAAACTCGTAACACCGTGTGTTATCAATTGTTTTGTCATTTTTATTTCACAAAACTATAATATTTCTAATGGAAATCCTCCGTGGGCTGGTCTTGATTGTTCTCTGGGCATCAGTATTCTAAGGCTGGAAAAAAAAACTTTCTCAGTGAGGCTTTGACATCTTAGTCTGGAAGCAAGTCATTTGAACTGTCAAAAACTGAAAATAGGGTACATGGGAAAGTTAAAACATTGTTAAAGAGTAAATGCACATCAGCGTAGACCGTGTTCGGAGTGGCGAACACATAAAACACCTGGGCGTGTTTATAGGAGTTTCATCATTTCTAGCATTATAATCTCCCGACTGGATAGGCGAGCATCATATTGCACAGCGGTGGTTGCCGTGGGTGATACAACGTTGGCTGAGTGTTGGGGCACTGAGGACATTGACGAATGCGGTGATGGCTTAACATCTTTTGATTGCGGTGATGGTTTCACTGTGGTTGGGGTTTGCATGGCTGGAACATCTGTTAGTTTTGAGGCAGGTATATGTTTCGCCTTGATTGTTCGTCTGACCTGGTTCTGTGGTATGTTAACACCGTGTACAGTGGGCGCAGTAATTTGCACACTGTTGTTTTTGACAAGTTGAGCTGAGGCTAATACTTCTCGGCTTGGTTTTGGAACCTTCCTACGTTTCTTCAAAATCTTTCGTCTGATATAGTTGTGCTGTATACGAGGAATCTTGTTGATAGGGAGTGAGTCATCCGATTCCGTTTTATAGGCACGTTTGACACTGGAGCTGACTGGTATAAACAATGTGCTATCCGCATCACTGGTTTCAATAGAACTGGCTGTGTCAATGTCTGTTTCTTGTTCGTATAGTTCTACCATTTCTCTGTCATTTTGTTCGTTGGGGTCTGACAAAGCTGTGCCGGGGCCGACACTGTCTTCTCTCATGTCTTGTTCCGTTTCGTCTCCATAAAGATTGCTGGTATATGGTTCAACAATCTGCTTGGGTATAGTTTCTTCATGATCTGATTGATCGGGGCGGTTAAGTTTGTTCTTGTGGTATAGCAGTGTTTGTTCTTCGCTGGTATTCCAACTGGAACTGCCTGAACTGGGGGTGTGATAAGTATCAGCTGACGATTTATCACTGCGGGAGTAAGTTTGAGTGTGAATATAAGTTGCTTTGTTGTTGTCATCGTGTGACGTCTGTGGCATGATTTCTTCATTTCTAATGCGCAGGTCCCTGTCTTGTAGTCTATTACGTAATTCAAGTGGTGGGATGTCCTCTTCACTTTCTGACGAATTTCTTTGTTGTCTTGCTCGTTGTATTTCATATGTGGGTGGTCTGGGTATGTGGTCGTCTTGGTAAATTTCAGAGTCTGTCGTCTCTGACTCTGATATGTCAGACGAATCTGTACTGGATGGATTATAAATTAGGATGGCCTTTCTGACTGGTCTTGTATTTGTCGTCAGAGGCGGAATGGGCCGGTGATTATCAATTTTGAGTTGTTTTATGTGAGCTTTTGTTTGGTGTTGTTTCTCTTCATTCCAGATAATGAAGTTTACAGGCATAGTTTGTTTCATGATTTTGTAGCCATCCAACCATCGGTCATCGAATTTTGAACTGCGTACATGTTTCTTGTAGTATACTCTGTCTCCTATTTTGTACGTTGGTAGCTTGGCTGATTGATCATGTTGTTTCTGTTTCTTGTGAAATGCCTTCTGCGTATTTCTTTGTGCAATCTGGTGAGCTTTATACGTTTCTTGAAGGATTATTTCGATGGGGTCTTCTCCCATGTATTTTCGTTGTGGGCGAAGTAGGTTGTCTAACGGAAAGTTTGGTTCTCTTCCGTATAGCATGAAAAATGGTGACATTCCTGTGGTATCGTTCACGTTTACTCGGATGGCTTCAAGAGCTTGGTTAATGTATAGGTCCCAGTATTGGTGGTTCCCTTTGATATTTTTGCTAATAATATCATGTAGGGTGGCATGCATGCGTTCATTTCTGCCATTTGCATTTGGGCAATAATAGGTGGTTGTGGTATGTTCGATATTCAGCTGGTGTAAGGTGGCTTTAAATGGGTTACCGATAAACTGTTTACCGTTGTCCGAAATGATTCGTTTTGGACAGCCATGCCTGGGAATGAATTCTTGTAAAAAAATTTGCGTGATGGACTGCGATGTGGCATCACTGAGTGGGTAACTTTCTGGCCAAACAGAGTATTGGTCAACTATGTGCAGGAGGTATTTGTTGCCTGATTGGGTGAGTGGGTAAGGACCTGATATGTCAATGCTTACTGTTTGCATGGGATAATGGGAAGGTTGCATTTCTTGAAGGGGAATTAAATGTGGCTTCATGTTCCGCAATTTACATGTTTTGCAGGTGGCTACGTATTCTGTAATGTCTTTGTACAAGGTTTGCCAATAATACCTTTTCTTTATAACATCAATTGTTTTGTCTCTTCCCATGTGCCCGTTGTTATCGTGAAACTGTAGCAATACTTCTGGGACTAGATGTGCTGGAATGACTTTTCTTAGTGTCCCTTCTTGTTTATGATCAATATAGTATAGAGCTCCATCCGTTGGGTGTACTGTAAAATCTTTAGTTTTTGTTGGGTTTGCCTTTACGTATGTGAGCAGCTTGACAATTTCTGCATCTTTTGCTTGTTCTACTCTCATGTCAAACATATCTTGACTTTCTTCTTCTACTTGAGTGGAGGAATCTGAAGTACTTCTTCGACCTGGTGAAGTAATTTCATTAATTTCTTTAGCATTATCGTCAATCTCTGAGGATGTGCCATCATTTTTGACTCTATTTGTTTTCGCTTCAGTTTCCTCATCATATTTTATTCTAGATAGGAGGTCTGCACAGGTGTTCATTTCGCCTGGGATATGTTCGATAGTGGTGTCGTAGGACTGCAAATTCATTGCCCATGTCTGTAACTTCTTTGGCTGTTCTTGTGTTTTGGTGAGCCAGTTAACCAGGGGCTGATGATCCGTTCGTATAATGAGTTTGGTTCCTCTGACATAAAAGTCAAACTTTTGTACTGCATAGTGTATGGCGTATGCTTCTTTCTCAATCATGGTCCAGTTTTTCTGTGTCTTCGATAGCGCGTGTGATAGGAATGCAATGGGTTTCTCATTGGGGATGTTTGGTAGTATGGGTGTTTCATCTTCTAGTACTGGTTGGACCAAACAAGCACCAATTGCGTTATTCGAGGCATCGGCGTATAGTATCATGGGCTGAGAAATGTCTGGATGTCCAAGCAGTGGGATGGTGGTTAGGGCATTTTTAAGATACTCAAAAGATCTCTGGCAGTCTTCTGTCCATTTGAAACGTGCATACTTGCGGGTAAGGGCTATCAAAGGCTCAGCTGCTCTGGAGAAATTTATGATGTGGCGCCTATAGTAACCCACTGTACCGATAAATGAGCGTGTTTGTCTGACCGTCTTGGGGCTAGGCATTTCTCTTATGGCTTTAACTTTATCTTCATCAGGTCTGATGCCATCTCTATTGATAACAAAGCCTAAATATTTGGTTTCTGTCTTTAGAAATTTACACTTGGACAGTTTTAACTTTATGTGGTGATGTCTGAGTCTATCAAAAACTGTTTCAACCTTGCGGAGGTGGTCTTCCATCGTGCCTGCGGTATGTATCAGGATATCGTATATGTATGCCAGGGCAAATGGATGTAGACCCTTTAACACTTCATCCATGAGTGACATATAGGTTGCTGGCGATCCACGAAGACCAAATGGCATCACATTCCAACAAAAGCTCCCGATATGTGAACAGAATGTGGACTTCTGTTTTGCCTCAGGTGTCATGGGAATACACCAAAAGCCTGACCTTGCATCAAGTGTGGTGAAATAGGTAGACTTTCCTAACGTCGCCAGTAGATCGTCTATTCTGGGGAGGGGGTAGGAAATGACTGTTGTGATTTTGTTCAGGGCTCGGTAATCGCAGCAAAGCGACTGGACCCATCTTTCTTTGTTACGATAACGATGGGGGAGGACCATTGGGATCTGGATCTTTCGATGATTCCTGCCTGTAGCATTTCATTTATAGACCTTTCCACGAGTTCTCTATTTTTCAAGGGCGTATGATAGGGTTTCATATGTATTGGCTCCTCTGTGGTTGTTTGAATGTCCATTGTGACAGTGTTAGTTCTGCCTAATTCCATGTCATTGAGTGCGAATACATCCTGGTGCTTTTCTACAAACGTTTTCAAGCGTGGCTCATTATCTTCTGTGGCGTTCAGGGTTGCAAATAACTGAGCTATTCCCTCTCTGTATTTATGATCTGCCACGATATTTTTGGTCTGTCTTGCTGCCTCCGTTTCCTTCCCATAGTATTGGGGCATTTTTCTTGCATCTTCTGAAAATCTCTGCTCCTGGTATGTGGCTTTCTTTTGCGTATTTCTTTGCCGTTCATTGGGCTGTGCTTGGTATTGTCTCCTCTGCCATGTGCTGTGTGCATTTCCATTTGTCACTGCATTTACTGTATATACGTTTCCTGTATTATTTCTGGGGTAGTCGTTATTGTGCCATTGTTTCCGATTATTTCTGCCGTAACTGCGCTTATCCGCGTACGTTACTGTATTTCTTCCGTTTGTGCTATAGGGCTGTCTTCTTTCCCTGGGCGAAAATTTTTCATTCTTTCTGTTTCCAACTTTGCTGCTATAGTATCCTCCTGTGGTGGAGTCGTATAAGAATTCTTCCTTTTCTTCAGAACATTCAAATGGTTTTGGGACTTTATCATATCCACCTGTTTTTGAGTTATATTGATACTCCATGGGGCATGTATCTCTGTCTTGTCGCTTCGGATATCCTCCTGGCAAGACAATTTCTGTTTCTCTGTTACTCTTTTCAACCCTGCTACTATAGTATCCTCCTGTGGTAGAGTCATATAAGAATTCTTCCTTTTCCTCGTGACATTCAATTGGTTTTTGGACTTTATCATATCCACCTGTTTTTGAGTTATATTGATACTCCATGGGGCATGTATCTCTGTCTTGTCGCTTCGGATATCCTCCTGGCAAGACAATTTCTGTTTCTCTGTTTCTTTCTGATATACAGCACTTCATCTTTTCTCTTGGTGTGTTGGGGCGCAAAAATGAGTGATTATAGTCATTCTCATACCGTGGCTGCATTATTTCTCTCCTTTTTATACATGGACTGGTTTGTTTCTGCGGTCTGGGTAGGGTATGCTGTGGTGTAACATAACTGTGACTGGTATCTCTGCCTTTTTCTGCATATGACCTATAACTGTTTACCTTCCGTGTACCATGGTTATTTGTACTGCGATTTAGTGCACTATGTCCAGTGGGAGTGGTTGAGACAATTTGTGAATGGTCTCTATTGGTTTTAGTTTGTCTTAACGTTGACGTATCCACTTGTGCTACAATTGTGCCTCTATTTATAGTGGTAGTTTTTCCTGACATATTCAATATCATGATGGGGAAATCTCTGGACTTCGAGACTTCAGCGATTCCCTCTGTAATTTGCAACAATGGGTCATCAATAATGCTTTCTTCTGCTAGGGGCTGTATTTGGATTGATTGCCCTGGTGTTATGTACTCAGAATTTTTTACTCTGCCTTTTGCTATGACTAGAGAGTTAGGGGCCACCGTTATGGGAGCTGTAAGTCTTACCAAGGACGCAATGTGGATATCGTCCTGGAGATCGATGTAAATGTTGTTGACTTTGATTTTCTGGAGGTCATAGTATATTCTAACTTTGTGTTTGTTAAAGAAATCCCTCCCTAGGATAAGATTTCTAGACATGTCTTTTGTAATGACAAATGGGTGTTCAAAATTTGTTTCACCTAAATAAAATTTTACCCATGCTGTCCCAACTGAATTTAGTCTTTGTCCCGTGACTGAAGCTAGGTGTGTTTTGGACGGTTGAAATCGTACTAAGTGTTGGATCTTCTTGAACAGCTGGAACCTAATAAGACTAATGGATGCTCCTGTATCTACCAGTGCTCTATACTGCTGGCCTTGTATAGACATGATGCAGGAACTGGGGTCCGGATGTATCTTGGTTCCATCATTCAGCATTTCTTCATAATGTATTTTTCTGGATGGGTTCACTTGACAATCTCTGTTCTGTGTTGTTTCTTTTGTTTTGGACCATTTTCTATGATAGTCACCCTCACTAACGGTCCTGTTTAGTGAGTGGCATGTCCGTTTCCCTGACGCATGAGGGGTTGAGGTGTGCCTCTGGTGTACTGATTTCTGGTGTAATTATGTGGGGGTGGTGCGGGTTGTTGTGGTTGGTAACGTCCGTCTCTTCTGAATGGTGCATTATTGTAATTTGCCCTGCAGGACTTCTACCCATGTCCGAACCTACCGCATGTGAAACATCCGTTTGGATTGACATTATTTACGTCATTTTGCCTTTGTGTGGGGGGTCTGTAGTTGCGGGGTCTATCATCTTGTTGTCGTGGGCGAGTCCATTGCCTCCTGGCATGGTCAACTTCCATAGGCTCATGCTCAGTATAGTCCCTATGGTCTGATCGGGGTTCCCTACCTACTCTTTGTTGGAACCTTCGGCGAAGATTTTCTTCTTGTATTGCTGCTTGGATTGTTTCAGCAATAGTCTTCGTGTCTTTTCTAAGGAGATGCATTCTAATATTATCTGCTCTAAGGCCATCGACAAATGTCCCTACTAGCTGTATTTCTACGTCAGTTGTGGTAGGTATCTCTCCACAAAATGCCTCTTCTGCCATATTGAGGAATCTATCTCCAAAAAGTTGTACTGATTCATCCCTTTCCTGTTTCATTCGTCTAAGGACTGACCAAGCGTGCATTTTGTCTATAATTTCTCCATATCTCTGGGTTAATTCTTTTGTAAGGGACACGTAGGTCTCTGTGGGGTACTGCTGGAACCTCCTTCTTAAAAAGTCAGTCACCAATGATTCGGAGCTTAGCAGAGCGATTTTCTTTTTCTCCTCATCAGTTGTTGCCCCTGCTATTGACGCAAATTTTTCCATGTCGGACAACCATCTTCTGAATTTCTTCTTGTCTCCCTCGAATGGCTGGACAATGGATCTGACTTGAGTAAATTTCGCGTAGTTGTCATTTTTCCCGTAGGGTTTCAGTAATTCGCTGTAGCACTATCATTGTTGGTCCTTCCATGTTGTTTTTGTCCTAGGGCTGCGGTGGTTGTGCTTGAGCGGATCGGTTTTCCTGCTGCTGCTGTTCTACCCCTAGTTGCTGGAAATTTTCCATTAGTTGGTCCATCCTTCGTTAATGCTTCTGCTCTTTTATAGAGGACTCATATAGAGATGTGTTTTCCTGCTCAATACCTTTTTAATGAGGACTGGTCACGGGCACCATATAGAGATGTGTGGCCGGGTAGGGAATTGGGGGTTGCTGTTTATATCGAGAGTGTTAGATGTAAAACTAGGCAGTCTGCTAGAGTTGGAAATTACTCTCTCACAGTCTTACAGGATCTTCCAGGTTCGGGGACTATCCTCTAAAGGTGTTGTATTGAGTTGAAGCAGATATATATGACATGATAAGTTTCTCAGCAGCCATTCCTTCCTTTCTTTCAATTATATGTGTAGCGAAGTATTTAATAGACGATATCCTTTTGTTTTGGTCTCAACGTGATTTTTATTTCAACATAAACATATTTACATGATGGCATAAAGATTTAGAGTGTGCATATTTCGTTCATCCACAAATGCACATTGCTTTCATTAACATAGCATGGGGAGGTTCATATCAAGTGAATCACCCTGATTCAACTCTTAGCTACTTGTTCCTTCAAATATTAGCTAGCGGTAAATGCATACTAGCAGTTCCTCAGAGGATTGAACCATTCTCTCATTTCCTGAAGAGCTTCATTCTCTATCAAACTGTTAGTGTTTCTACCTAGGTGTTCAAAAGACTGCATTCCACATCAAAGTATAACTTGCAGCCATATTTACTGTGTGCTGCGGGGGCAAAAGCTATCTTGCTTCGACATGAAAATGTTTTAGGTATTTCAAAAGGAAGCACTCTACTTACCGCTTTTCCTTGTGGGAAATCAATGCACAATTCAAACACTAAAACTGGGGAACAACTTCCTTAGAATAAATTGAAATCCTCAAAAATCTGCAGCATAAGAAAAAATGCGTCTGTCTCTTAGACTTCAAAATCTGCAACTAACTTTTCAGCCGGGACTTGACACGCTTTCCTTCAGCTCAAAATCTAGGTCAGCGTTGCTTCCCCCCCTCATCCATCTCACGATTGGATAAAAGAGTAATCCACGCTAACCTTCTCCCTATGGTCTGTTCCTATAATAATTTATGATTAAATTTTAACTAACTTCTGTCAACTAAGTTATGGTCTGTATTTGTTATAAAGGAAAGTTCATAAAATGACGCATTCCCTGTCACACAGACACTTCATCTTCCGTCATACAATCTACATCTACACACTAACATAATTACCGATGTATGTTACGTCGGTCGTTCTCACTCAAAATATAAGTATATAAACACATGCTGATGATGCATTTATGAAATTACTAATTGAACGTCTCTGCCTTTACGTAGTCACGTGACAGATAGTTCAGTAAGACTGATGCCTTATTCATTGACCAGTTACACTGCCACAGTCAGTTTGACATTGCGTTTGACTTTATTACTATGATCTATATTTGCTTACTGAGACTGTGCATACAAGGCTAACATCAGTCGAGCACCTTCACCCCTGACATAAGATTATGTTTCCATTCCTCTTTCCTTTCGTGCACCATGGATATATTGTAAGATGATAGACAGCCCATCTGACTGCCTCAGACTGTTGTAGTTTTGACAGCAGATGCTATAGACACATACGAACTGATAAAATCTTCGTCTCAGAAGGCAGATTCGGTGTTGCATTTGTATAAATGTAATATATCTTCAATGGAGCCGCGGTAGCATAGTGGTTAGTGCACTGGCTTCCTAGCGCAGTGGTCTATGGTTCGATCCCCAGATGAGGCGGAAAAATTTTTAGGCCACAAACGGCTCCTGGGTCGACCCAGCCCCGAATGGGTACCAGAGCTACTCTGGGAAGGTTAAGGCGGCCGGCGTGATGCCGACCACATCACCCCTCGTGTGCCGACGGTCAAGATAATATGGGCCTAACACCATATTCCCAATATGCCTCAATGGGCGTGTAACGGGTTCCTTTACCTTTACCTTTCCAATATATCTTCACTTTGATATTTAAGTTGAAGTATAAAATAATAATTGCTGTTCAAGTAAACTTTGAGACATTTCTTGACAAATTAAGGTTTGAGAGATTGTATAAATATTACATACCCTTATCGTTACCACTTATGCTATTGCCAATATTATAGGACATTAAGACATAAGATATTCGTTGCTGTTCAAGATGAGTTCAGACAAATTTTATTATTCGACGTTTTAGTTAAAACTTGATAGGTGGTAACTCTGTTCATTAATGTTAAAAATTTCACAATGTTGCCACTTTGCAAAACTTAGATGGTTTATGTATTGATATGAGAGTCCAAAAATGGATATGTACAGGAGCCCCCGTTTAGTGACTTAGATTTTTTTTTAGGATTTCAGAGTATTGATGGTACCAAAATATCTCCCTACGGGATACATTTGCATGGCCCCTGGATCTATGTGGCCGTATGACCTACTACCATAGCATTTATTCGTGCTAGAAACTAATTATAATAAAATAATAGAAATTATTATTTACTACTATAGAAAATAAACAGTGCAAGTACGACATCTCGTAGTAAATCATAAACCCGAGATTCATTGAGTATAGGATGACATAAGATGAATGTAAATTATGTTAATCTTGGCATAAGCCACGTTAACGATCGGCGGGAGTTACCATAGAGATAATGACGTAAATGGGAATAGCCTTACTCCCAGTAAGATCGCTTGATAGAATGACCAGTAAATAAATTAACAAAATAAAAGTTTGTCCAATGAAACAGTGGCTAGAGTCGCCCACCACTGAAACTCACTCAGGAATAATTTTCAGAAAGCAGTTGTACAAATTGAGCATTGCATATGGGCGTGATTTTAACCGTACGGGGATAGTATTTGGCGCTTCCCCCGGTCTGTCACTCAAGTCGGGCTCCTTCGTTGTGATTTACTACCAGAACGCAGCCGCGTACTCCATTATTCTTCCTCGGGATATTTGCAGTTAATAAGAAGAAATTTCTATTTCATGGAAATTCTGTTGGAACAGATTTTAATTGTGTTTTTCACAAGTATTTACGTTTCGAACGAACATTATTTTATTTTAGTGTGAGCTCAGTTGATAGCCATGCCTAGTCTAGAGAACAAATGAAGCCACTAATTGAAGAAATAATCAAAGTAGAGACTCCTCAAAACTATAACACTAACCAACAAATTACCTGCTCCAAGGAAAATATTGAAGAATGAACATGATGATTAAGCATTTACTCCATGTTGGATATTAATCAAAGGAGGAAAGATTATTATATATGAAAAGGACTCTCACATTGAATCTTTGTAAATATTTGAACCATTGTTGCACCGTTTTGCCTGTTGTTGGAAAATTCAACTATTACCAAAATAAACTTCTGATAAATTGACAAGGTGCTTAATGAAATCATTGACTTTTGGATAAGTTACGTGTCGTAGATGTACTAGATATGTATAATCCTACTACTACAACTCACAAATACATCATCTCAAGAGGATACTGTCACGGATGTGACTGTTAATTTTATTTTACCAACACGTCCCATTTTTCTTATCTTTTAATGTTCTGGTGTCCTCGATTTTTTTGCACTTTCAGATTTCTTTTCTTCCAGATTTTACCTAGGCAGCCCATTATTCCCCTCTCAGACCCCACCCGCGGTTTTATTTCGTTCTGGCCTTCATTATAAATTCAACACTTGGTCAGTAGTGGTCAGTACGATAATATTACCTAAGCTGCAATGATAATATTACCTGTGTTGTCTGACTAGGGGAAACGCGTGTGGATCGTAACAGGTTTGATCTCCAGCGAGAATAGTTTCTTTGAAGCGAACCGCTAGCTTACTACAGTCGGTAGCGGTAGCAAAGGGTAGACAAAACTCACGTTCGTTCTGAGATTTTGTTGTGTCCCTTGATCGCTCACAGAATAATATTATATCTTAACTACGAAACTTGCTCGCGGTTGTTGCTTCTGATGTAGATTCTAGAATAACATTTGTCTTACTCATGATTACGTTATACGCCGTACATCCGTGGGAACACGCGATGCCAGGCTGGGGGTTGCTGTGATGAAGTGGACTGAGATTCTGTCTTTCAAATGGCCCATGTCTTTTTCTCCTTGCATTTTGTTCACTTTTTCTGTTTCTTCTCCTTCTATTATTTACGTTTTTCAGAGTGAGATCACGATGGAGTTTTATCTCATCTGCTTTATGTTTCTTCTTTATGTGTTTAGAGTTGGTGCGTAGGGAATTGTTGTAGTGTTATTCTAGAAGAAAGATTATAGAGCCTAGATCAGAGTTGCACCAGTTTTAGTCTTTTTAAAGATTGGCGTGGCCATAGACGTATTTTTCGGGAATTGAATATATTTCGGCCATTTTTGCTTCAATTGACAGTAGAAGGCTAAACTTTATTCCCGTTTCTTTGTTCAATGGGGGTAATGACTTTAGCACGTGCTGGCAGTAACCGGATGAGTCAGAGTTGTTTACAATTCTGATTGGCTGAGATCTAACTGCTTTGAATGGCAGCGCGTTCATTGGGGCTTAGAACAAAGCCGCGTTATGACGTCACGAGGTCAGCGTGCTGATCTAAGAGGATAAATAGGCCCGTAATTTAATGCTCGTTCTCTCTAATGTAATTGCCAGCCGCGTGCCAGAGTCAAATAGTCGATTTGCCTTTCAGTGGGACATTCGAGTTTGGTAAGCATAATTTTTGCGTGGTACTTTATTTAATTTGTCTAGTCCTAGGCCGAGCAGTTAGGTTTCTTGGGAAGTTACTTTTAAATTAATTCGTAACCTTAGAGCCATCAAATACTATCTTAGTGATAGACTTGAGAAACGAAAGAGGTTCATAATAATTCCTTATTGAAGGAATAGCGGTATTTAAGCTGGTTTAAAAGTTGAGTTGCCGCGGTCGTGTTTTGTATTATTGCAAAGCAGGTCTGTAGAGAAACCCGCATCTGCGAATTATATTTAATTACAGAATGACGAGAGCATGTGTATTTGTGATTTTATTGAGAGTGTAATGCTGCTAGTTATTTATATAGTTGCACATCTATCTGTGGACGGGAGTGAAAGAGGTGTAATTTGTAAGCACGTGGGTGCGTTGGTTACCGAATATTTATTCGAGACGATGTTCAGATGGTGAGGGAGAGAGGAGCACGTGGTCGTAAGAATTGTAAACACGTGTTTGTAACTACGGAGTTTTCAATTGATAACCTGGGGCTATGTATAACTTCTAGGCAGTATGTATATGCTAGCATCTAACAGGGTTATACGTTATATATTATGTATTGTGGTTCTGAGTAGCGCCGCAGGCGACCTTTGTCTTTATTGACTGTGTGTGGTACACCACTCTGAGTGGGGACCTCCCAGTACCAAAGACTGCTGTGCCTGTCTCAGATTTTGCTCCTTTCCTCGGACCTACGGGTCCTGAGAGTTCCTCTATAAATGCCTTTGTGCAGATGAGGAAGGACATTCCTCGAAACCTTCGGGTATATGAGGCTCTGTCCATTTTGGCTGGTACGACGTCTCGGTGGTTCGAAGGTTTTATAGCGATTATGAGTACACATGAGGGCAAGTTCCGGCACAATGGGCTAATCACCTGTTTGCCAAGTCTCTTTGATTACACTAGTCAACAAATTTTCAAAAGTTATTTGTACCAGAAATTAAATATACCATTTCTTATTGATTTTGACATGCTGATTTCAAATATCATAATGAAATTCACCAATTGGCTCTGGTTTTTTTTTAAATGATGAATTTACATTACAGTAATACAAATAATGTATGCTTGTTTAATTCTCTGGGGTGAACAGCTAGTCTTTCTACTTTAGCATTATAAAAATTGTGGTTACATACTCAATTAATTGATATTTCAACATAAAATGATAGAAAAAATAAAAACATTATTTAAAGTTCACATATCATGTTTTAAAAAGGCACATTTGAACCCATTCCGTCATTATTCAGTCGCTGTTCGAGCTCTCTTTGCTTGCTTCTTGTAGTCAATCGATGAGGTGTCTCTTGTCACAGACCAACAGTAATCAGCAAGCATTGAAGGGCTCCTATTGCCTTGATACCTTGTCTCCATAGCAGCAATGTCCTGGTGAAATCGTTCACCATGCTCATCACTGACCATTCCATAGTTTGATGTAAAGAAATCCAGATGAGAATCCAGAAAATGAATTTTCAAAGACATGTTGCAGCCAAGACACTTATACTTCAGAAGGAGATTTTCTACAATTTCATTGTAATTATCAGATCTGTTGTTTCCAAGAAAATTGTCCACCACTGACTTAAATGCTAGCCATGCTGCTTTTTCCTTGCCTTGCAACACGCAAAGAAACTCGTCATCATGAAGAAGTTTTCGAATTTGCAGACCAACAAATACTCCCTCTCTTATTTTAGTTTCACTCAGTCTTGGAAATTTTCTGATGAGGTATTTGAAAGCCTCATCTGTTTTCTCCATTGCCTTGACAAAGTTTTTCATGAGACCCAGCTTAATGTGCAAGGGTGGCAACAAATTCTTGCTGGTGTCGACAAGTGCTGGGTTCTCAACGTTCTTACTGCCAGGCTGCAATGACTGCCTGATTGGCCAATGTCTTCTGATGTAATGGTCACTTCGTGCATGGCTATCCCACTTACAGAGAAAGCAACAGTACTTGGTGTATCCACCCTGTAGTCCAAGCAAAAGAGCGACCACTTTTAAGTCACCGCAAAGTGACCAATGATGATGATCGTAGTTTATACACTTCAAAAGCTGCTTAATGTTTTCATAAGTTTCTTTCATATGAACTGCTTGACCAACTGGAATTGACGGTAACACATTACCATTATTCAACAAAACAGCTTTAAGACTCGTCTTGGATGAATCAATGAAAAGCCTCCACTCTTCCGGTATGTAATTGATTTTGAGGGTTGCCATTAAACCAGAAATGTTGTGGCACGCAGAAAGGTCACCCTCTTTGAAAAAAGAATGTAATAAGCGGCTTCTGGCGGTTCCTATACACAGAAATTGTAACATCTTCTGCCAGGAGATTCCACTGTTGCAATCTGGAACCCAAAAGCTCCGCCTTGTTCTTCTGTAAATTCAGATCTCTTACAAGATCATTCAGTTCACCTTGGGTTATTAAGTGTGGTTTAGTGGATGTATTTTGCTCAAAATCTGGGTCGCTTGAGGTTGATGGTTCAGGACCACCAATGTCCTCTTCTTCATCAGTGGAAGCAGCTGAAAATGATTCTGGCACTTTGGGAACTGGTAGGTCATCGCCATGTGGTACCGGACGTATTGCAGAGGGGATGTTTGGATATTCCAGAGTCCATTTTTTCTTCTTTGATATGCCTTTCCCAATTGGAGGGACCATGCAAAAGTAACAGTTGCTGAAATGATCAGTGGGCTCTCTCCAAATCATTGGGACTGCAAAAGGCATAGCTTGCCTTTTGCCAGTCAACCACAGTTTAAGATGTGCTGCACATGTATTGCAGCATATGTGTGGCGCCCAGCTCTTATCTTGATCTCCTATTCTGCAGCCAAAATACAAACTGTACGCCTTCTTAATCACTTTAGTTATATCGACAGTTGCATCATATATATATATATATAAATTGACCGTAATTAAATGAACTAGTAGCATATATCTTGAAAACTAGAGCCAATCAACATTTTTTAATGTCATTTTCGTTTTCAGCACACCAAAATTAGTTAAGATCAGCTATTTTCATTTCTGGTACATTTTGGTTGTTGACTAGTGTTACATGTCTGCCCTTGGGCCTTGTGCACTTGGGTCCCCTCTACACCTCGTTTCACGGGGTAGAAGAGGAAACAATTATGAGATGAGATGAGGTTCTGAGTATTCAGAAGACGGAGACGAAATTATTTCTGTTAAGGGAATAATATTTTATTTCCTTTTGAGGTGATTAATATTATTGACGGGAATTTTAGGAATTCCTAGAGATATTTTATTTGGTGTTAATCATTGCTGCAGGTAGTGTCAGCGTAAGAAGTAGGCCACAGTACGTCTGCCCAGATAGGGCCAGTGAAATATTGTTGTTGCTCGGACTTAGTCAGGCAGAACAGACGATCTGGGTCAGCCAATGTTTACTTTGGGCTCAGGTAGAGAAGGGAGTTGAGTGGAGGAGCGGACTTTGTTGGCCCGATTATTTGTATGGTGGTGCATAACGGGAAAAGAGTCAGGGAGTTATTTTAGGAATGTCTTATTTACATGTTGTTTAGCTGTTGCAATTTTTTTCTGTCTAACAGCAGGTATCGCGGCTCTGAGGGAGAGAGCGAAAGTTTCCAATAACTTTTCCCCGGCAAGAGTTGGCAATCTCACACAGAGAAGGGTTGAGATTTTTGCCAGAGGCGGACGAAGTATAGAGAACCCGTTTTTCCCAGGCAGGGGAAGACATTTCTTGAGTGGAATGGGATTTGTTGGATAAATCCGGAGCTCTGATGCTCAATCTGCTTACTCACGCAAATTGACAGGTTGCCAGCGTAGTTGTAATTTATTTCGCTTCGTCTCGGCCATAATAAAGCCGAAGGCCCACAGCCCAGAGAAAGTGGTGAGCGGGCAGGTGTATACAATTCGTAGTAGCAGCCAGCTACAGTTTCCAGTCCAGAATCCAGTGTTTAAACCTTAGTCATCAATTTCAGAATTGTGGAGGGAAACAGGGTTACAATACCCTCTACAGATGTTAGAGCAGAAGACAGCTGCTGAAGTTTAGTCTACTGGTGGTAGAACCGAAAGACAGAACTGAGCGCAAAGTTTAATGAAAAGCATAGCAGAGGTCAGCTGCTGAAGTTTAGTCTACTGGTGGTAGAACCGAAAGACAGAACTGAGCGCAAAGTTTAATGAAAAGCATAGCAGAGGTCAGCTGCTGAAGTTTTAGACGAGTTAGTTGTGTAGCTGTGTTCAGGAGATTTCAGGATAGGCTGTGTAGAAACGAAGTCTGTGCAGAGATTGTGTAGAAAATTCGAAGTCGTTCCAGCTGACTGTGTACTTGGAATTGAGATTAGAAGTTAGAACAGCTAGTTTGGAGTGGAGGCTCGACAGCTGAGACCCCACCAAGTGCAGTGTGGTTTATTTAATTTAATCTTACCTTCTTTCTCAATACAGGTGAAACTTGTGGGTGAAGGGTTGGGTTTGATGATACATCATTTGTAATTTTGCCTGAATTTGTTTTTCCAGGTGTACTTACACTGCAATTTTATCCTTTTGACATGTATTTGCTTACTTGTTTGTGTGTATAATAAAACTTGTACATTTATAGTCTGGACCAGTCATTTTATTTACGTACAGTAGCTATCTGTTGTCTGTATTGTGGTGTATGTGAATCTTAATTGAACCTTATCCCCTTAGGGTAGTTAGAGGTAGTTGAGGTCATAGCAATTAAGACGTCCGGAGTTGCGAGGAAGAGTCAACTTCGGTTCTCAACCTCGGAGCCAATGGTCTCAACTTTCACATTTGCACTGTCATTTTTCATCTGAATCTATCCTTTCAGTCTTTCTTCTCACTAGTGTCTGTTCACTATATGTAGACAGCCTCTAGTCGTAAAACCATTTCGTGACAGTAGCGTCTCTGGTAGACTATAAATCTAGATAATTTTACTCAGTCAAGCACACTCGTAAAATTTTTCCTGCCCGTAGATGACCAAATGAGACAGGCAGATGTGGGCACAAAACTAACTAGATTGTGTTGCCTATTCTCGTCATTTCGGGGTAAGTTGACATCTTTTGTAATATATATATATAATTCATGTTACCTTTTATTACCGCCTTAGTTAACTGGTGCCTAAGCTGTTAAGTGTCTCCTAGGTGTTATTGTTTACAATGGGTTAATGGTAAACTTACGATAACAAATACTTACTAGGCGATAAACCTCATAGTCCTTTCAGTGCTTACCATGGGTTAAGAGTAGGCTATAAGCGTCATTACTTTAAGGAAATGTCAGTGGTGTAAGTTATTCACTTAAAACTGAACAGGATGTGCGTGCGCTATAACACTTGAATTATAAGAGGTAGTCCCTTATTACTTTCTGAGAGAAACTTCTAGTGGTTGTGTGGAATTATTATATGCCTGCTTGTGTAGTTTAGAACTTTCACGGCAATCCAGAAAGCAGTCACCAGCCAGAGATATAATTATATCTATAATTATAGCTATAACATTGCATTTTCCATGTATTCAATTTTTGGGAGGTTATTACTTTTCCTTTTTTTTGTGTATCGACCCCAAGGGGCGCATACCATTTATTATGTAATGTCTAATGCTGTATTTTATGAAAATTCACAAAATGTTGTAAGATGAATCGCATATCCACTCAGCTGGAACTACAGGGTTAAGTTTCCAGTATGTTGAGTTGGAAGAGGATGGAGCAGATTTCACTGTCAGAGCATTTGCTGACAGGTACATGTGTGTACAAAATATATTAGCCTACGCGAGCGCATGCTGATAATTTATAGAGTAAAAGTAACAGGAGAACGACTCACATGGATAAAGACAGCCCGAGACTATCATAGCAATGATTAAAATAATTATACATCCCATAGTTGTGACGATATTCTAAATACAATATCTAAATTAGAATATAACATTAAAGTGCATAAAGTCTAAAATAAGATAGAACTAAAAATTTGGTAGAGAATTGGCGTCTTCACCCACGCCGCCAGTGTATTAGTTTTGATAACGCCTTATGGCCGAATAAAAGGTACTCAATGATCCTAAGTGACCTTGAGATAAAACGTAACACTTTTTCCAAGTTCAAACAAATATTTGCCTAGGAGACAGAATATATAGCAAAAGGGGGAGAGAGAAGGATAGATGGCCCAATGCTAATTCGTTTCGCGTTGATTTCAAACTAAAAGCCAATAGCAACGCAGTGGCAAGACTTGCCTTGAGCGATTTTCAAAATACGATGTAAAAGTTAGAACATGTAGACACTTGGGTCACGAAAACAGGCTTAGCTCTTATTGAGAATGACGTAATTCTAACGTAATACGGATGATTGTCGTAAATAGGTTGAAAGTACATGGAAAAGAAGTGAACAGGTGGTAGTCTCTAGAAATAAATAACTAACACAGAAAAAAATATGGAATTCTGAACCAAGATACCTAGGGCCATAAAAATTATATATTCGGGTGCCTTGGGACTTTCTAAGCAAGAATATGTTATCCGTTACACAAATAGTCCACTAAATGACCAAATTATAGCCATAATACTATAGAGGATCCGACAGACTGTCAGGAAAAGTCATGCCTGCTTATTTTTTGTATGGCATATTTTGGAAAAACAACTTTGGGGAAAGAAGGTACGGGGAATTTGATTGGTTGTAGTTTAAAGCAAGGCGAAATATTATTGGCTGACCTAAAAATACAAATATATTTGGTAGTAGTAACGCATAGTGGTTGAGATATTTTTTTTTAAAGTTCATTCAAAATAAAGAGATGCTTGGTCCCATTGGCCAAAGCCTTTTACATTATAGGAAAAGTAGGCTGCTCGCTGCCATTTTTTCAAAATATTCTGAGGAGCAAGCAACGATGAGCAGACCTGTGCTTTTTTTAAATACTAATAACAGAAAGCAGTCTGGACAGGGGCAGTGCTGAAAGTGTGCCATATTCTATTGCCTAGTCATCGTTTACTTGTTTATATTTCCTTGAATATGTGGTAAGATTGATTTTATTAACTTTTTAATTAAAAAAGGGTTGAGTGTACGAAAAGGCCATGTAAAAAGATTGTAATTAGGTGGTTCCATGGCAGACTTAGGCATGGCCTAGATGTTGATCCATCATATAATGGACTATCCAAGAAGATTAGAACTACAGGACTATATATGATGGTCATATAGGAGCATTACACCTATCTTATTGCATGGAAAAGATTACTGCTGGAATGACAGAGGCGTAGCAGCCATTAGGGAAAAGAAAAGAAAACTGGTACAATTTGTTCCATCAAACTAGAGTGGAGAAGCTAGGTTGGTCAGAGAGAGCTGACCAAGTTCTTTTGTGTTGAATGTATTATTACATGTAAATTGGGAGGAATTAGTTTGATGTTAAGACAGAAACATAACTTTCATTTACAGGGGTTTCTGCTGGCACTTGTCTGGTGCTGGTAATTGCTGATTGAGAATTTCTGCATGATTTCGAAGAGTCTCTGGTACCTGCTTATAGTAAAGAAATTCAAGACCAGAGGAGACTGGGGAGTTTGGCCAAACCAACTACAACTACTGTGATTCCAGGGTCCAGATAAGTCTTAATATCTGGCCTGGGACAACTTATCAGTGACTGTGAAAGATCTCCTGTGTATAAATAAACTTTCCTCCCAAAGAATAAAATAAACAATCATAGGTGAAACAAAAGAACTTTGGGATGAGGAAAATCCCCAACCTGCCTCCAAGTACCAGTTAATTAAAATAGATTAATTAACACCAATTGAAAATTTTTGACAATGTACTTTGGACATATTGTCCTTTTTATGTAAATATCTATATATATATATATATATATATATATATATATATATATATATATATATATATATATATATATATATATATATATATATATATATATATATATATATATATATATATATATATATATATATATATATATATATAATATATATATATATATATATATATATATTATATATATATATATATATATATATATATATATATATATATATATATATATGTATGTATGTGTGTGTGTGTGTAAATATATCTATCTATCTAATACGATTCTCATTGAGAGGTAGTCCTGACCAAAACAAATTTAAGCTCAGGACCAATAAAGATTAACAAAAGAAATTCTAAAATATAAAATTTAACAACTGGAGTTAGTTGAGTCTATCACAGTACTTAATATATGTATGTGTATGTTTTTGTATTGAGGTTCTTCAACATCACTCTTACATTACCCTAGACACTAAACATAGCTCTCAATCATACTAGGCCAAAATATAACTTTGAGTGAGATCGTAGGTGGTATCAGCAAGGTTCTCTGAAACACAGCTATCAATTGTCTACATCAGGGACCTTCACAGATTGACCTCACTCAAGTACAACTTTACCATACACCAACCTTCTTAACATCAAAACCCACCACAATAGTGGAGCATAACTGTTTATTATAACGTTATTGTAATTGTATTGTTTGCTTGATGTAAAGGTTGTGTCTTTTTGGGTCTCAGTTTCAGGGCACCCCATTGTTACTGCATGATTTATAGTCAGGCGAATAACGTCACATTCTCCTCGATCTCACGGTTCCTGAAAGCAATTAGCACCACGAGTTGTCACCTTTACCTGAAGTACAACCCTTTTTTTCAACGCCCATCCCTCTAACGGGAAATGAGCTCATGCAGTGATAACGAGCCATAACAAATCTAAAATAGTATTTGGCAGTAGTGGTTTCCTACTCGCCTCTTGATCAACAGTCAGAGCATGGTGGCTTCCAGCATATCTATCAGCCCAGCGTCTTCAGAAAAATTGAAACGCCAGACTGTGTGCTTAAACGGAGCACTCAGTCACAAATAAAGTCAAAGCCAGCCAAACCGGATTTAACATCAAGTACGCAGGCCTAATTTCACGCGCCTGGATAATAGTGCAAGGGACCGTTTGTCCTAAATTGACCTCGTCTTATGTGTGTTTCCTGATCATTCAAAAGTCCGCACGTATTAGCGGTCAGCCGAATATAGACAGAGTAATCTACAACCTATCTCGTTACTAGGGTGTAACCAACGGTGCATGGATAGCGCATACAGTGGATTTATTAGTGTATTTCATCACCTCTAGAAGGATATATATACAAGACACTAACAGGAGTTATTGGATGTGGTTCCCCAAAAGCGGAAGGATTGAGAACTTTGTTTATTTATTTTCTCGGTGTTCTACAGCAGGGTTTTATGTTGGTGGTTTGTGTGTCCGTTGGTGTTTAATTGGATTTGTTAATTGATGTGAATATTGATGCCTTTCTTATGTTGTTGTGCTGATATACATTATTTTCGTATATTTTCTTCTTTCAAGAACCTTTAATAAATTTTACTCATTTATTAACACGCTGTTCCCGACCCTTCATCCATACTTAATATTACCAGCTCTTACTATTGTCTCTATTTTGACCAGAGAAAGGAGAGAGAGCGGGTGGTGCTTAAGACTATATAAGTGCGTTGAGGCTTGGAAAGAGTGAGATCCATCTTTGTTTCATAGATCTGGAAAAGGCGTTTGACAGGGTCCCCTGGAGCAAAGTTTGGGACTGTTTGGCAAGGAAGAACATTCCAGCACCTCTGATTCATGCTATACAGACCTTCTACAAGTCTTGCAGAAACTATGTGAGGACAGCAAACCATAAGTCAGAAGAGTTCAGGACCATCACTGGTGTAAGACAAGGTGATATCCTGTCATCTTATCTTTTCATACTCCTCATGGACGATGTCATCAAGGCGTGTAAGGAGAGAACAAGAAAGTATTCAGTGGGGTACTGGAAGATGAGACAGGTCTGTATTTCAGAGCTGACATTTGTTGATGATGTTGCCCTGATTGCTAAATCAGAGGCACATCTCCAATCCAACCTGCAAGTCTGGAAGAAAGAGCTGGAGACGAGAGGGGTGGTCATAAGCAGCTCTAAAACAAAATCCATAGTGATATCACGAGAAGAAAGCAGATTAAGCCATGAGAACAGGTCCTGGAGCAGGTCGATCACTTTTAATACCTCGGAGCTATTATAGACCGAAAGGGAGGCATCAAAGAAGAGTCGGCCACTCTAAAAGCAGCAGCTGGAAGACTTTTTCTCAGCAAGAGAGAGGTTGGTAAGAAAACGAAGAAGGCTGTATACCGCTCCACATATGTCCCAGTCTTGACATATGGATGCGATTAATGGGTGTGGTGAACTTCTAAATACAATATCTAAATTAGATTATAACAGTATAGTGCATAAAGTCAAAGATAAGATAGTACTAAAAATTTTCGGCGAGAATCGTAGGTTGTCGCCTACGCCTTCAGCTTATTATTTGCTAACGCATAAGCCGAACAAAACGGTGCCCTATTTTTCAAATTCGTCCTTGACATAAACGCCCCACTTTTCCTAGTTCTAAGAAATATTTGCCTAACTGCATTTGGGGAAAGGAGAGGCAAGGCTAGATAAAACACGCAAATCACGTCTCAAATTGGTTCTAACACTACAACCGACTTGCACGCTTTGCCCTAGGCGGGTTTCCCCAATACGATGAAAAAGTTAGAAATGTGGACACTACGGTCATGGAAACACGTTTAGCTCTTATTGCGAATGACATAAGCTCTCGTATTTAGCTTGAAACTAACATATAAAAAAAGATAGAATTTTGAACCAAGCCACATAACCCCATAAAAATCGTATATTCGTGTACCTGAAGACTTGCTGACCAAGAATATGTTGTAAGTTATCTAAATAGTCCATTAAATAATCAAATATTGATAAAACAATATATAGAGAATCAGAGATACTGTCAGGTCAAGTCATATCTGCTTAGATTGGATCGCATATTTTTTGGGAAAAAATTAGGTGAAAGCTAGGCTAAGATGGTACGAAGAAGGGGATTGGGTGGAATTTGAAGTGAGACGAAATATTATTGGTCGACCTCGTACTAAACATATATCACCCGAGTAACGTAGTAGAAAATTGAATTGTATTTTTGAATGACTTTGTTTACAAGTGAAATAAGGGTAATCATTGGCCAGAGTAGTTGATATTGGGGAAAAAGCATTAGTTGGGGACGCCATTTCTAACAAAATTTTGACACGTAGCGATGAGATCAGGCTTGTGCAGTGAAAACCATATTTCTCAAAAGCCTGGACAGAACGGCAGATCGAAAGTGTGCCAGTCATCGTTCACTGTGTATTTTATTGAAAAAATGTGGTAAGATTGACTTTATTAACATGTATCTAAAATAAAAATTGAATGTGAAATAATAATATATGTCTGTAAGTGAGTGGGTCTGTAGCAACCATTAGGCAAAGCCTAGAGATTGATCCACCATGTGATAGACTGTCAGAGAGGTGTAAAACTACAAGAAAATATGTATGATTGTCATCAAGGAGCATAACACCTATCCTATTATATGGAAAGATGACAGCTGGAATTGCAGTGGCGTTGTAACTATTAGGGGAGAGGAATACTGGTGTACATTGTCACATCAAAAGATAATGGTGGCATAGGTTGGTATAAAGATATGACCCTTTTTGTTTGTTTGTAATGCACCTGTACTTAAATGTGGAATAGTATAGTATACTAGGTATAAAGAAGGATGCATAACCTTCACATTTCAGGGTCCTGGGTACTGACGTTAATGTAGTACCAAACGCTTGAGAACTGCTCGATTCAGGACTCTATCTGTATACTTCGAGCCCATGCTAGTGGCCATTGCCCATCAAAAGGTGGAAAAGATTGTCAAGCGAGCAGAGGAAACGTTCTACCTGTATTCTCCTGCCAAGATAAGTTCTTGTTCGGCACCTGGAAGCTCAACTAAAAGAACTTAACAGACTAGAAAGTGACATTAAAGAAAACTGTGCCTAGTATTAATATTTCAACAAGTGACAAACGAAAACAGACTTAACTTAAAGGGAGTGATTATAACCAACAACCTATGGTTTAATACCAGTATTACCTCAAAGTAGAAGAATATAACCACACACTTATATTATAATAATATTGTATGTATGGACAGAAGATCCACTGTGTTATTGGAATGTTGTAAATGATTCTTTTGATTTTACTTTTGATTGTCAGTCCTGGTTCAAAATAAATTAGAATCAGGATAATAAATTGTACAAAATTTATTTACACAAATTTCAACCACTGTCTTAAATAAGATAACCTTTTAAAGTGTCGTTGGTATGTTATTATTGTAGTACTGTTGGTGGTTGTGGATAATAAACTATTTGTTTGTATATTTGTTGGTTATTGCACATTACACTCCACATTCATAACCCTAGACACTACACGAAGTCATTTTATATAATAATATAGATTAATTTTGAATGAGATCAAATGGGTGGTAGCGGAAAGGTACTCTGGAAAGTTTAAAATACTATTTGTTAAATTCAGGGACCTTCATAGCTGATCTCATTTAATACAATAATAATACATAACAACAATTCATAACATCAAAACCCACCACAATGGGCAATGACTTCAACCCACAAAAGCCAGATCCAAACCTCAGAAATGAGGTATCTGAGGAAGGTGGTTGAAGTAACAAGAAGAGACATGGTACGCAACCAGACGATACGTCAAAGCCTAAAATCTCACCCCCTGCAGACCCAAGTAGTTTAGTCCCAAGATGGTTTGACCATGTCTGCAGAATGGGAGAAGATCGACTACCACGACAAGCATGGGAAACAAAGAGCCAAGGATCCAGACCCCCAGGACGACCCAGAGTCCGCTGGGAGGACAACACTAGACAATCTTTGAAAGACCGAGGACTAGAATGGAACCAGGCAAGGAGAAAGACAGCCGATAGGATAGTCTGGCGCTCTCTCTTCCAAACCTCTACACCTCACGGTAGAAGGGGAACGACCAAGTAAGTAAGTAAAATATAAGAGGTACGAACAACAGATAATTCCAATATATCTTGCAGGTTACAAATTCACCCATAAATATAGAAGAGATGATATTAAGAATAGACAGGCCTAGGGAATTGGATAATATAGTCAAACAGCATTTAACCAGTACAAAAGTTAATATGCATATAGTGACGGGTTTGTAATGTGAGGTAGGGTGAAGGTCTAGTGACGTTATTATAAAACATATTAATTATGACAACTGAAAGTTGAATCAATACCAAACTAAGGTTCCCAGACCTTCACAAACATGGCTTTGTTTTTTAGTTCTGTTTTGTTTCTCTTCTGATTTTTTTTTTTTTTTGTTGTGTGTGGACAAAATACACAATTTGATTTGCCTTATATACAATGATTGGACAGAGGATAGGATGCCAGTTTCGGCCATTGTACATTTTATTTGGACTTGAAAACAATATAAATCCTAATTATAACCCTTCAGAGGTTGAATGGGATATCTTTCATTACTAATTTTTTTAACAATACCTAGCAAGGTCTTATGAAAGGGATGTGCAAAAATACACGAATATATTACACCAGAGGTTTTCAAACTGTGCGTCGCGGCTCCCCAGGGGCGTCGCGGCCCTCGGCTAAGGGCGTCGCGGTGGCTTGGGAAAAGTATTGGGCTCGATATTATGAGCCATGGTCCATCAATAAATATAGATCTTCGTAGGACGACATGTTTGCGCCGAGGTATTATTACATGTACCAACGGGCTGATCACCCGTTTGCCAGTCACTTCGATTACGGAAACAACAGCAAATGGATTGATTTGCCGTTGCCCTAAAGACGGCAATAGGCGTGATGGGAAACAATGGCAAAGAAAACCTATCTGCGGTTGCCCTAAGACGCCACTAGGCGTAATGGCCACTGACTGCTTTGGCGGTCGGTGGCTAAGGACGGAAGAAGAAGAGAAGAATTATTACATATACCAATACGTGTCATTAGGTACTAGAAGTTATTGACAAATGCACCATAAAACTCCAGAGCAGGTCTATGTTACGAACAGCTGATCACTAATAAAAATATGCACATTCAGAAGTCATTAATATCTTTTTGGGTACAATTGCTTATATATAATATATAGTATAGAGAGGAGCCGCGGTGATTTATGCTCAGGTCAAGGGAGAGGGAGCCGCGGACCAAACAAGTTTGATAACCTCTGTAATTACACTAAGCTACCTTTCATAGTACCAAAAGGTATAAGCTTTACGAAGACATATCCCTAAATTACAGGAATCTCTCATTACTACTTACATAACATCGTCTGCTGTTTGTGTTTTCAATACAGTAACGCCTTCGCATAACTGTGAAAACTATGCGCTTTCTAAAATCGAAATATCAGATATTAAGATATTGTAACACAAAAAATGGGGGAAGGGGGGGATTTTAAACATGACATAGGACACATTTGCATCTGATATTTATATCTGTTAGAGTAAGCGACAGAGCTCAACGATTTGTATGCCTCCTTCAGTTCTTTAATTTTCTAAATCTAGATATAGCATTGAACAATTTGTTTTCATTTTGTTTACATCGTAGGCAGGGGAAAACACTGTGATTACTCGTCAATATCTTTGGCCACTCTATCACATCTGCAGGAATAAAGCTGTATTTGTCTCATTCTAAAATTATCCTGCAAGCATTTTATTGTTCCCTTTCTTGAGGCCTGAATTACGAACCCATTAACGAATTCTATCTCTCTGAATACGTTGTTGATTTTATACATTTGACGCGACTAAAAATTGGGAAAATGAAAGATGTGTCGTTTGTTCTTCAGAAAAATCAGTGGAAAATGTTTTATCACATCAGTGAAGTTGCAAGGCGTATGTGAAGTGAGGGACATCCCAAGACTTACAAGGGCTTATAACCTAAGAATATCATAATGTACAACAGATTCATACAGAAACCACTTGTGCAATAACACGCAAGAGCTTTATCGCATTCCTGCAATATTGTTAATGTAATGGTTAAAGTATGATCCTATGATGAGATAATGGCGCAAACAGATAATAATTATATTTACACATCATCTTTGAAAAGCCGCCACCAGATCCCCTGAGACTATAAGATTTGGGCAGGTTTTCGATTTCAAGACCCCTCATCTAAATCAGTCTCATCCCCTCCAAATTTTCCACTGAAACCAGGGGTAGGCTGTGTGACTGAGCCGTCGTCAACTTCCTATAAAACGCTCCAAGACGAAAATTTAGATTATTTGCGCCTACCTGAAATCACGTGTTTGAAGAAAACTACATCGATCGTAAGCTTGGCTATGATGTAGTGGATAGTAACAACAAAATATGGAAGCTGTGGTCTTTCCAAACGAGAATCATCAGGCGGAGAATAATAACATTTTCATGTTTGGTCATTGCTATCGAGCTGGGTCACACAACAGCCTTGCACGAGGAGATCATATCACACGTGAATACATGATGTGAACTCGTTTACTCAACCAACTTTGAGGGCCGGATACGGAACAGGAAAAAAATAGACGAAGTCAAGTAACACTAGTAATAAATGTGGTGACTACGGCAACATATATACAAGTACTACCAAGAACATCTATCGTGTTCAGCGTGTGGCAGAGTGATTAGATGGCTTGCTTTTTAAGGCAAAATTAACTAGGTTTGTCTTCTTCTTTTCCTTCCTTCACTCTCAGACGTCTACTTGAATATTTTCAAATAAAGCAGTAGTCAGCTTGAGGCTATATGTATCTCTATAAAGTTTTTCTAAGAATAGCACTGGTGACGGCCATATGTGTTTTCTCTGTTCCTCAAATAGTGGACATCCTTTAAGCAGATGTGCAGCAGTAATGGCGTACTAAGGAAGGTGCGAGGGAGGCGGACTGCCCAGGGTGACAACCAGGAAGGGGACACCATCGGACACTATTAATTTAGTACTTACTGTTGAAAATGTACTCGCAAGTGCTTTTTTTATTGGAAGAAAGAGCGCCGGCCGCCTTAACCTTCCCAGAGTTGCTCTGGTACCCAATTCATGAGGCTGGGTCGACCCCGGAGCCGTTTGCGGTCCAAAAAATCCCACCTCAACTGGAGATCGAACCATGGACCACCGAGCTAAGAAGCCAGTGCACTAACCACTGCGCTTTTGTTCGCTGTATTCGTCCCTAAATTGCAGCATTGCGTGTCCCAACTGGCCTAGACGCAAATATGGCGTTTCTTAACGCTTGCTTTTAATCATTATCACGTGATACTTTTGAGTGATTGCATTTTTTTTTTCTCGGTTTTTAATGTATGTCTGGGAGCCGCGCTAGCGTAGTGGTTACAACACCGCTCTGGCGACCGGGTGATACAGGATCAAACCCGGGCGACGGCATTTGAGGATTTTTCGTCGATTTGGATTTGGACTGGATTAACTCGAGACCTGGCGAGGACATTTGAAGGAGTGTCGTCGACCAGGGACTGGCGGCTCCTGAGCCGACCCAGCTGCAATGGGTACCTCCGAAATCGGCGAGTATTTGCCTGAATGGCGAGGGACACCTGTCTCTGTACAAGAAATAAAGGGATACTCACGTAAAATCAATGTCAGGTTAGACATAAATAATAACCTGAGATTTCGCCTCGAGTATTAGCGGGCGAACAAAAAAAAAAAAAAAAAAAAAAAAAAATGTATGTCTGTTGGTGGGTTTATTCCTCGGAATGAAAATGGTCGCGCATTTTTGTATTAATACGTGTTTGTCGATAGGTACCAACATGTTTACGAACTTCTAGATTTGCTAGAAAACTGAAAATTGGCCCCTTTACAGCTTTAGCGCTGATCTTAACTATTAAAATCATTTTAAAAACGGAAAAAAAAGTCACAATATCAATTGGAAATAACCGTTCTGCATTTTTTCTCTGCCTACCTTCCCCATGAGTGCAAAACTGCGATTCAAAGAGAATTCACATTCCATATTATATTACACACACCATAATTTGCCTTGATTGCAAAGCTGGTATGTTTGGGATTGGTCTGGTACTCACAGAGACGGAGTGTTGAATCCCACCAATCATTTTTTCCTCTTTACCATCACATGACCGTGCACCTAATCTCAGTCTTTAAATTCTTTCACACGACGGATCTTTTTTTTTTTTTTTTTTTTTTTTTTAATCAAGAGGATTCACTATATTTTGACAAACAAGTTGTTTGCTTTAGATCAAATCTCGCAATTTGACTTTCGGGACCAGTTACATAAAGAACATGCTGGGGACAACATGCATTTTCAAATATGTGTGGTGTATCATATCTTTCCCTATGGGGAATAAACAGATGGTTTTCTTCAATAACCACAACTTTGGCGACAAACTTCCCAGGGCAACTCAAATCACTGTTATTCTAAAACGTATCAGCAGGATGTTTTAGCATAGGCACTTCTTTATCCGTCAGTCCGGTTTTCTCTCTGTCGTTTCTTGTAATCAGATGTTACGACGTACATGTGATTGGCCTGCTGCCGTCTGGCTGGTTCACGGTTTTACCAGCTACTTCCTTAGACGCATGAAGCACTCAGGTCAGTCAGAATTCCTCCTCACTTTTTCATCACGGGCTTGTGACCGGCCTAGGCCGAGTTTAGGCGGAAATCAAGCAAAAAAAAAGGACAATGAGTTATGGATCTCGATGGCAACATTCTGCTCTACAGTGACGTCACCAGAACTGAGGTCGGCTACCACGACAAATGTCGGAAACTAAAAGCCAGTAATCCAGACCTCCAGAACGACCGAGAGTTCGCTGGGAAGACAACATTAGACAATCTCTGAAGGACCGATGACTGCATTTGAATCAGGTCAGAGGGAAGACAACTAACAGGATAATATGGCTCTCTCTCTCTCTCTCTCTCTCTCTCTCTCTCTCTCTCTCTCTCTCTCTCTCTCTCTCTCTCTCTCCATATTCATTCAATCACAGACTTTTCAAATACATCATGAGTGCAGATTATATGCCACCCTAATTTCGTTATGTTCTTAAATAATTACATAACATCATATGTAGGTTTTAAAGATAATTTTGTCCTGTTTAATATTAATTATGATAAGGTACTGTAAATCTGTGTAACTGTTATTGTACTGTTACAATGTTGGGATTTTATTTTGTTTTGCTATTTTATTATTTAAGTAATATTTAGGATACATGTGAGAATAAATGGATTCAGTATAGAAGATGAGAGAAAGGAAGGGCAGAATGTTAGACGGGCCTACGTGCCCAATTCTAAACCCTTTGAAAATAAAGTTCGTTCGTTCGTTCGTTCGTTCTCTCTCTCTCTCTCTCTCTCTCTCTCTCTCGCTCGCTCGCTCGCTCGCTCTCTGGCAAATTCTACACCCCAGTGTAAAAGAAGAACGACCAAGTAAGCATGTGGTACTTCTTTATCACGAAGTACATGATTACTGAACGTGAAATGGAATGAAGCTCAGTCAGAAAAACAATGAAGCATCAGTTTCTAACTATCCCATCATGCGTAAAGCAGCGATCTTGGCCAGGTGTGAACCGAGTACTCAAACAAGGAATGGTGCCATTTTCTCGACGTGCAGTTGCATGATATGCCAGGATGGGCATCGTTCTAGTACAAGAAAGAATATGTGGGGAAAGGAACTGTATATTTCAGTCAGCGTGCAAAGACATTGGCTTGCTAGAGGATGGCAGTCAAGGGACGACTCTTGAAGGACACATCTGTCTACAAGTCATATGCTATGATAAGGTTTTAATTGTGATTATGCTAGTCTAATAAACTATAGAACACAAAGGGGCTGACAGGTCACAATAAACTATATCACAAAATAGGCTAACAGCTCATAATAAACTATGTCAAATAGAACTTTTAAAATACTCAAAACGTATTTCAGAAGCCCAACTTTCAATCCACCGTGACAGAATGAATTCATAAATCTAACTCGAGTGTTTACATTCTCAGAATAAAATTAACATACATATTAACTGGTTAAAGAAAATGCGTTGCGCTGGCCAAAATTCTGGAAATACAGTGGCTTTAATAAAACGGCCTGCCACCGAGAGATAGCGCCTGTTTGTCATTTAATAAGTTCATCAATCATCCCGGCATTCTTTCATCGCAGTGAGTTTTTTTTTTAAATCTGGGTTGGAGGGGGAGGGGAGAATGTGTATGGATAGCGAGTTTTGACTGTTGTTAGCAGTGCATTAAGAACAATCGCATACAAGTGTCACCTGTACGAGTTGACTTAATGAGACAAGCATTTGAAGCAGAAGTGTAACAAGATTCGTCTGGCCCACAGTCAGATATCATTCATTCATTCAGTACACTTGAGCTCCCAAGGGAGTACAGGCCTTCAACAAACACCCGCCAAGTCCTCATGTCACGTGCTATCAGCTCCTCATGTCACGTGCTTTCAGCTCAAGACCTTAACGAGTCTTCTTCATCATTTTCATGTCCATCTCTAGTTCTCTTCTCCTAGTTTTTTTTTTTTTTTTTTTTTTTTGGGGGGGGGGGGGGTTCTTTTTTGGTCTACCTCTTCTTCTCATACCCTGGCAATGATATCAACATGTGTCCTCTATGTGTATCATAAAGTTTCATCTCCTGTTCCACTGGTTCTTGTCATCAGTTCCAAGTTGGTGGCTCTTCATACCACTTCCATCCTTCTGTTTTACGCAAGCACCAATTTATGAAAGTCTAGCTTTTTGGTCCTTCTTTTCATTTCTCTCCATGTTGCAATGCCATGCAACAGAACTGATTTGACATTTGAGTTAAAATTTATGATTTTAGTATTGCAGTTGGTTTCTTTCTATTTCTGTATTGCCAAATGCACTGAAAGCTCCTCTTGTGCTTAATATTTTGATATCGTTGTCTGTCCCTCCAGCTATATATCAAGATATATATGTATGATATTACATCTCGTAAGGGACAGTGGGGTCTTGAAGTGCGTTCTTGTTACAGTTTCCTGAATTTATTCCCACACACTTTGTCTTATCCCTGTGTATTTTTAGACCCACTCGCTGTGACCTCTAATCGAGTATTTTCATTGTTTCTTGAATGCGATTACACAAGCGGGTATGCAAAGTAGCAATACTACAAAGCAGTTGATGTACAGGGTAGTATGATGTTTGTATGTCCTTCTCCATCGACAAACGGAACTGATCACCCCACCTCTCGATACTGGACCTAGTATAATGAATGCTCTGTCACGTCACTACACTACGTCAGTATCTGATAGGGGACTATTTTTACCCATTTTTTAAATATCTTTCGCGGAATGTTGTTTTATCAAAGTTGTGATTTGTGACTCATTTAAAAAAAATTACAATTAGTAAAGTTTATAGGTGTTGCATTAATTTATTTTTCTGGTCCGTACTAACTTTGAACAACTCAATCGTCAAACCACTCTCACATCACAGTTGAAAAGTTCAATGTCACAACAATGGAATTAGCAGCTGAAATCGATATCCTAGGAATTGGAGTTTCTAATCCCAAATACAACTGTCATTAAGACAAGATTGAAGTCCCTGTAGTTAAGAAAAAAGCAGATAACCTTTACTTTAATATAATGAAAATATTAGCACTTCATAACATCATGACCACCAGAAAAATAGAGGGTACGATGTTTTTATCCTTTAAATAAAATTATTCGTTCAACCCTTGATGGGTTATAATTGGGGTATTAATTGGAAAGTTAATTCAAGATAATAATTTTGATTTCCGATATCAAAATATGGTATTATTTCCTCACTCCACTCAGTCCAAATAGAGTTAATCAAAAATGTAAAATTGTGTGAATGTATGTGTGTATGTCTGCCACCCCACAACACCAACCCAAAAAACCCCAAAAAAGAAACAAATAAACGAACTAACTAACAAACAAAATAACAACAACAAACTCACACACACACAGACACAACAAACGACAGTCTCTTACAACGAAGGAAAGAAAAGTAGAGAAGGCAAAAGAAAATTAAACGAATAGTCTGCACATGGAAGAGATCAACAGCAGAACTGATAGACAGCAATACAAATCTAGCTCTGCGGAGGGGCATGATGGACATTTCCTTAAAGTACTACACCTGAGTTAAATATATACAGATGAACAAAAGCCAGTACACAGAATAAAGCACCGAAGTGGTTTTTAAAAAAAAAAAATTTTTAAGTAAAATTTTGACTCCCTTTTCGTTCAACCTAGATACAGTGTCCGTTGGTTATATTAGGGCTCATATCCAAATATAAAAGACCACATAGTCTGGTTATTTTAATTTATTTCAACTACGTCGCTGATATGTCAAGCAGACGCTGGCGATAGATGGACACAATCACATTCATTATCCTTGTTGATAGCATTACAAGGCAGTCGGTGTTCTGGAATTCTCTGTGTAAAAGAGGCAGAAGTCGACTGAAAACAAAAAGAACTGCAGAGAGGAATAAAACGGATGAAGAAGACAAAAAAAATCTTGAGCTGATGGCAAGGGTCTAGAGAGATAAGTTTACGTTTGTTGAAGACCTATGCTTGTTGTGGAGTTAAAGAATGATGAAAGACTTAATGCTGCTTGTGCCAGTTGGGGAGTTATGACGGTCATCTAGTGGATGACTGGAGTCGCTGGCAGCAGTACAGAGATGTCATCCGAAATAATGTCCTGGTGTCAGGACAAAGCCGAGACGAACACTTTTCGATCGTTCTCTATTTCACGTATGATTGACTCCGAATTGAGGCCTTGAATCGAGTACGTATTTCATCTTCGTCTGTCAGTTCATGCAAATTAAAGGCCTGCCACAATTTTTTGTCAAGTTTGCCTATCCTATATTGGGCTCACACCAGCAGTTTCTTTTCTTATAAATCTAATTCCTATCCTATTCTCTGAGGGCTTTTAGTTCTCAAATTATGTATAGTTCCTTCTCTGTAAACTGTTTTCTGTGTGATGTTAGTTCCCCTTTTGTTGATAGTTACTTGTCTATATGCAGTATATGTCTGAAATAACAAAAGAATGTAGATAAGTATTCAGTAAATAGGTAAACAGTCTATGTCTGAAATAACAAAAGAATGTAGATAAGTAGTCAGTAAATAGGTAAACAGTCTATGTCTGAAATAACAAAAGAATGTAGATAAGTAGTCAGTAAATAGGTAAACAGTCTATGTCTGAAATAACAAAAGAATATAGATAAGTAGTCGGTAAATAGGTAAACAGTCTCTGTCATGTGATGTTAGTACTCCTTGTATCTCTGTATAATGTTTACACGGTGTTAGTTCTCCTTGTATCTCTGTATAATGTTTACATGATGTTAGTTCTCAATGTATTGATAGTGTTTTTCTCTGTATACAGTCTATACCTATGGGATGTTAGTTCTCCATGAATTTGATCGTTTTTTTCTCTGTATAATGTCTGTGTGTGATGTTAGTTCGCCATTATGTTTGATACTTCCCTCTTTGTGTAATGTCTGTGTATGATGTTAGTTCGCCATTTGTTTTATTTCTCTCTTTGTATAATGTCTGTGTACCATGTTAGTTCGCCATTAGTTTGGTAGTTTTAATTCGTGACGTTATCATCAAGCGAAGAACGTTGCACGGTTATGTTAAGCCTGTAGCATCCGATTTCAACGTCAGGCCTTTCTGTCGAGTCGCCTTCCTTAACCTTTGACTGTACCCAGCTTACCTGCAAGACAGCAGGGGGTTTGAAACCAGAGTTTTCCTTCTCCTAGATCAGTGTTTCTTAATGGGGGCGGTACCGCCCCCTGGGGGGGCGGGGGGGGGGGGGGGGGGGGGGGGCGTTTTCTAGTTTTCGAGGGGCGTTCTGACAGGTCGCAACGATTGGGGGTCACTACTTCCATTCAGGGGGGCGTTGTGGACATTTTTACATGAATCACTGTGAAACAATTACAAAAGATATTCCCCTTCGCATAGCTTGTAACACGATAGTTTTTATTTGCCCTGCGTCCCATGGAGTGTTTCAAGGATTCTAAACGCACATTTTTAGTACCTGGGATGTTACCATTGTCAGGAGACAGTAGGCGGAGATTTGTGTCCTTTCAACACTCGAAACAATTGTTAGTCTCTCGACACACCCAAGCTAACCTTCTCTCTTCACTCTCGGCACATATTTTCTTCTGGAATTCATCATCATCATCAGTTGCCATCTCCACAACGAATTGCTGGCTGTAATGGATCTCCAACGTCTTCTGTCTCTTGTCTTGGTGGTGCACTCTGATAGACTCTTTCCTGTCCATCTCTTGATGTTATCTTCCCACTTATAGCGCTGTCTTCCCCTTGCACGTTTGCCTTCAACTCTCCCTTCTGTTATGGTCTTCTGCAAGGTGTTATGCCTTTTTATGTGGCCAAAGTATTTTAGCTGCCGAACTTTGACCTCCCTCATTAGTTCTCTTTTCATACCTAGATTTTCTAGGACCTCCTTATTTGTTTTCATCTCTTTCCATGAGATGCGCCCCATTCTTCTATATATCCACATTTCAAGAGCCTCAATTCTTTCTTCCAAACGCTTATTCATCGTCCATGTTTCTGCACCATACAGAAATGCAGAATATATATAACACTTTATGATTCTCAGTTTTAATTTGTGAGATAACTGTTTGGATGTCAGTATATGTCTCATGTTGTTGAATGTAGCTTTGGCCATTCCTATTCTCTTCTTGATTTCTGTTTCACATCTGCCATCTTCTGTTATTATATGACCAAGATATACGTAGCTCTTGATTTGTTCCAGGATTTTCCCATTTACGCTTATCTTTAATGTGGGTTTATCGTCTGTTTTGCTAATTATCATAGTTTTTGTTTTCTCAATATTAATGTCGAGTCCATATTCATGACTTTTACTGTTCACTTGCTTCACTAGTTCTTGTAACTCCTGTTCGCTTTCAGCTAACAACACGGTATCATCTGCATATCTAAGGTTGTTTATTGACCTTCCACTGATGTTCAGTCCTGGTATTTCCTGTATCTGAAAATTTTTTCGGTGTATAAATTAAATAGGCAGGGGGACAGCACACAACCTTGTCTGACACCTCTTTTTATGTCTATGTATGGTGAATAATTCCTTCCCGATCTTACTGTGGCAGTTTGCTCCCAATAAAGATTACTGAGTATTCTTATATCTTTTCCATCAATACCTATGTCTTCGAGGCATTCAATTATTTTCTCATGATGGACTCTGTCAAAAGCCTTTTTATAGTCAATGAAGCACATATACATACTTTTTTGGACCTCTGTATATTTTTCTGCTAATATTCTTAGGCAAAATATTGCCTCTCTTGTTCCACTGTTCCGTCTAAAACCAAACTGTTCTTCTGGAATTACATTCCCGTCAAACATTGATTAGCCCGTGAACACATCACAACCCCTTCCCTACTCTGTCCGTAAATGCCTTCACGCAACAGTGACGTTGTGGGCAGTTGTAGCTTAGTTTTAATGCATCTTTGGATGTTTCGAGTGTAGAGAATTAAACTCAGTCAGTTTTGAGGCTTGACGAGGTGTAGATGTATGTGCAGTGATATTATACTAAAATTTTCAATATGTCAGCAATAAAGAGAAAGTGTCGACAATATTCAGTTGAATATTTGAAATTCGGTTTTGTACCTTCAGCCGTAAATGAACAATTACCAATGTGTTTGCTGTGCCAGCAAGTGTTTTCTAACGAAGCAATGAAACCGTCACGGCTTAACGAGCATTTTACAAAGAAACACTCAGATAAAGTTGGCAAAGATATTTCTTACTTCCAGGATTTAAAACAAAAGTTTGAAAGCCGCAACACTGTCACTAATATGTTTTAAAAAATGTATAACCACAATGATAAAGGTCTCATTGTATCTTACAAAATTGCACACATGATTGCGAAGTGTGGTAAACCTCACAACATTGGAGAATCTTTAATTTTACCAGCTGTACGGGAGGTAATTAGCACAATGATGGAAAGAAATCCAAGTGACATCATTTCTTCTATTCCATTGAGCAATGATACTGTTTCAAGAAGAATAGATGAGATGGCAAGCGATGTAGAAAATCAGCTGTGTACTGATTTGCAGTCTACTGAATTTTCACTACAGTTGGATGAAAGCGTCGTGCGTGATAACGAAGCTTTGCTGCTCGCATATGTGAGATACATAAAGAATGAAAATATCATAGAGGATATGTTATTTGCAAAACTACTGACAGCAGATACAAAGGGGTTATCAATCTTTGAAACCCTTGAAACATTTTTGTTGGTAAAACAAATTCCTTTTTCCAATGTCATCGCATGTGCGACAGACGGAGCACCAGCTATGGTTGGTCGTCATCGTGGGTTTCTGGCCTACTTAAAAAATGTGGCACCAGGTGTTTTAACAATTCATTGTGTTATTCATCGACAACATTTAGTCGCCAAGCACCTTAGTGACAGACTCCACAAATCAATGAACTGTGTTATCAGTGTTATTAACAAAATTAAGGCGCATTCGTTGAACGATAGATTATTTCGTAAACTTTGTTGTGATAATGGTGAAGAGTTTGAACGTCTTCTCCTACACACGGAAGTACGATGGCTGTCCAAAAGGTAACTGTTTAAAAAGATCATGGGCATTATTTGATACTGTTGTAGAGTTTTTGGATTCAATCAAAGAAGAATTTAGCATCGAAAGAGAAGTATTGCGAAAAGATGTGGCCTATCTTTCAGATATATTTGAAAAGTTAAATGAGGTTCTTCTTAAGCTACAAGGAAATGAGATCAGTCTGATTAAAGTGAAAGGAGTTATCATGGGGTTCATCAACAAATTGACATTATATAAAAATAATCTTAGTCGCCGAGAACTTTCTCATTTTCCATGTTTACTGCAGTTAGGTGGGGACAGGCTTAAAGATTCAGATTTAAAGATTTGTTGCAGTCATTTGGACGCTATTAAAAATGATATGAGCATAAGATTTAAAGACTTGCAAGAACTAATAATACCGGATTGGGTGATTAATCCATTTGAATCAGACGTGGAACAAGTTAGTCAACATTTACAAGAAGAATTAATTGAGCTACAAAATGACTTCGAGGCAAAAGCACGATTCAGTCACACACATTACGAAAAATTTTGGATCCAGCAGAGGCTTGCGTATCCCGTTCTTTGGCGTGAAACTTAATTGCTAATTACAGCATTCCCAACGTCGTATTTGGTGGAGAAGGGGTTCAGTGCAGTAGTGTTGCTACTACAAAAGCAACGAAACCGACTGCAGATTTGTAACAGAGGAGATTTGAGCCTTGTTTTAACAAACTTAGAACCAAATATTTCAAAACTGGCTGAGTCACACCAAGCGCAAAGATCTCATTAAGCTTCATTGGTAAGTGAATTTTTATATAATTATATCATTATTATCAACTAATAATGTTTCCAATTTTTTCATATTTAAAGTGGTTGCATAAGGAGAGGCTTAAATATTCATGTCTGAAGAAATATATGCAGTCATTTAGGCGCTATTAAAATTATATGATTATGAATATGATAGTTATAGAGTTGTAAGAACAAATTTTATATCATTTGCTCTGCCAATTTGTAATTCAAGTATAATGAACTTGTGGTGTATATAATTCCGTACTTAAACTCATATTTAATATAACTATGCTTTTAAAAATGTGCTTTCTCTTTTTCTTTATATTATAAGAAAAGATAACTCATTAACTGCATTGCTTTTTTAAAAGTATGGTGGAATATATGTATATATGTGTGTGCGTGCGTGCGTGTGTGTGCGCGCGCGCACGATAAAGAGCAAGGGGGTGTTAAAAGGGTGGGGGGCGTTTTAAAATATTAGTTGTCAAAAGGGGGCGTTGCTATTATCAGGGTTGAGAAACACTGTCCTAGATGAACTGTCATCCAACGCTTTCGAGCTTCATCTACCCGGAGTATTGTGGTTTTAGACAGGCAGAAACACGCTCTTCGCCCCTTTTCCTGTTAGTTAAAACAGGTCCGCCAGGAGTAGGCCAGAAGCTGGACTTTGCTGTCAGAGGTTATCTGTTGCGCATGCCTTAGGATAATTTAAACTCCACTTCCGGCTATGACAGCACTTTGGACCCCAGAAAGAGAACGAAAAAAAGAGGTTTGATACTATCTAAATATTGTCTATGTGATATTCTTTGATATTATTTATCCATTTGTTATTACTTCCTTCTTTATATACGGTCTGTGTCTGTGTGACGATAGTTCTTCACGTGTTGATAGTTCCTTCTCTTTATACTGTCTACGTATATATCATGTTAGTTCCCATGTGTTTGGTAGTTCTTTCTCTGTGTACTGTCTATGTATGTATCATGTTAGTTCCCATGTGTTAATAGTTCCTTCTCTGTATACTGTCTATGTATATAACATGTTAGTTCCCATGTGTTTGATAGGTCCTTCTCTGTATACTGTCTACGTATACATCATGTTAGTTCCCATGTGTTTGGTAGTTCCTTCTCTATACACTGTCTATGTACAGTATATATCATGTTAGTTCCCATGCGTTTGATAGTTCCTTCTCTGTATAATGTATGTGTGATGTTAGTTCCCAATGTTTTGATTTTCTGCTTCAAAGGTGCCCAACATATGAGGAACAGAGAAAGCGCATATGACCATTACCTGTACCATTTTTAGAAAAGCTCTGAAGAGATATAAATAGCCTCATGTTGATCACTGCTTTCTTTGAACATATTCAAGTTAACGTCTGAGAGTGAAAGAAACAGATGATGATTTCCTTCTCTATATATTATCTTTGTAATGTTAGTTCTCCCCTTTTATTAGTTCTTTAATCCATATACCATATATGTCTGTGGGATGTTAGTTCTCCATTTGCTTGATAGTTCCTTTTCTATACACTATGTCTGTGTGATATGTCTATGTAGATAGTTCGCAAATTAATTAAACAATCTTGAATTATGGGAGCGAGTGAAAAAAAAAGAAACCTAGATTTTCAAGAAAAAACATAGAAACCTAGTAGGTACACCAAAAAAAACTTAGTTCTAGATGGGAAAACATAGGGGTGGTAACTCTGTTGTCGACCGGTGCGGCTGCACCGCTCAAGAGCCGGTTCCGGTTCTACTGATTAAAATTCCTAATTTCATGTTTTTATTTTATAAATCTTATGTTTTATGTCTGTTGTTATATGCTTTTTATGAAAAATCTACTTTGCAGAAGCATTCCCCCAAATGTAATGTACTGAATTTCTATGGAGAAAATTATCGCTGTTTACACGAATCTCAAATTACGCGCGCGCCTCGCAAACGTAAACCCTCCCATTAACACCAAGCGTACTGTAACTCCTACATCAGGTTTTGTATCATTTTCTTTATATTTCATAGCTTAAGATGTCATCAGATACTGTATTAGATTTTTCCTTTATTGCATTTTTCACCTGCTCAACCTGTTATCTCTGCACTGAAATTTGATAACTGTTTTCAGTTATGTCTTTATGTTATGTTATCACTCCTGAAATCCATTATTTTCTCTCTAATAAAAATCAGAGGTGCTCAATCTCCCTCAGCACGCGGCTGAATCATTGGCGGATCCAAGGGGGTCACGACGGGGCGGTCGCCCCTCCATTAGGACTTTGAAAACCTTTATTTCATATCAACCGTTCCAGTTTTTTCCCCCACTTGGGACTTAAATGTAAGTAATCGTTAGGTCGGACGAATTAAAACTTGTCTAATAATGGACAATAGTAAGTACCCTAAAGGTTACGAACGGAGTTTGCAAGTAATTCTACGTGGCGGGACAATGAAAGACAATAAAGGGAACTGCCATCGAACAATGAGACAAAAGGCGACGAGGGACTTCACTCTAGCCGCAGAAACAGGGGACTTTAAAACAAGAGGCAGATAATTTCTGGTTCGGGCGGCAAATCTCAAATAAAAAAATGTTATGCTATAATATAAAATATTTATGAACTTCTATCAAATTTTGTCTCTTTGTAGTTGTGCCTTACTTTTATATAATTGTGTTATAAATAGTTATTATAATTTTTTTAAATAAAAATTATTGATTTCCTATGTAATAAAACTATCAAGTTATCACATTGTTTCAAAATTAGTTCTTTTGTATTTTAATTGTCAAAATATACGTGTAAATAAGGAGTGGGGTGGGCGGGGGAAGAGAACCTTATCATTCTGATGTATCGCCCCTCCCTTGGAAAGTTCCTAGATACATCAGTGGTATGAATGCTAATTGTTCCTGTTGCACGCTGGTTGTATACACGCCAGATGCATCCTCTCATACATCCATCTCTTTTGGTCTTACGTTTAATGCCAAATTGCAGCAGTCCTAGCCTTGATGATTCATCGACTGCAGTGTCATTTTCTAATAGGCGATCATTAATTTCCCTCAGTATCTCTGCATTATCCATATCCACTGCGCCTTCTATGGGTGCTCTTGAAACTAATCTGTCATACTCTCCCCACTTCCCGGTCTCCTGGGTAATGAGATCGGATGAAAGAATCCCAATGTGTGTATATAGGAATCACACATTCTATAAATATTCTATTGTGGCAGTTAGGTTTTCCTAATTTTGTAAATTTTGCCAGGGCGGCGCCGTATGGCCTACTCTTTACAATTTCCAACTACCGAAGGATTTTTAAGGTACGCAGCTTGCACAGGGGACCTCCTATTGTTTCGCCTTTACCAGGGCAGGCTAGGCATCAGATCTCACTACCCAGGAGATCAGGGGGGAGTATAACATTATTAGGACTCACTGGTTCTGAAAATATTTCCATCAAATATATTCAATGTAATGGGAACCGAACCCGGTACCTTTAGAATTAGAGGCGGACGCCATACTTCTTAGCCACTCTGACCCCATTCTTTTATTTACTTCTGTGATATGGTTTTCACTATGTTCATTTGAGCAGGGTTGTCTGGTTGTTTTTTACTTCTTGGAATTCACTAGCTAACATTTTCTGTTCTGAACGACTCCCAGTTAGCTCTTCTATATCACGTTCCTTAGCAGTCCGGTCAGAAACATAGAACTACCACTGGCAGCTGGTCCCCCCCGTAGGACATTGGTACACAAGTATTCAATGTTCTTACAGCGGTGGTGTCTGTGGCACAGCCATGGCGTAGCTGGCGAGTCCTTATCAGGGCTTTAGGCTAGCAGATGGATAATGTTAATCCTTTTCAGGACTTAGTATCTATCAACGCTGATCGGGCTAGTAGTCCTTTTCAGGGCTTAGAATTTATCAACACATCGCTTCATTTAACAGAGTTCACTTACTTTTGACTGGCAAATTGCGCTCCGATATAACCAAATACGAGTAGGTTGAAAGGAACGCACCTCGCCACAAGAAGCCACAAACTAAAACTTGTTATACATGATGAGGTAGCCAGCCCTAAGCGTAACCTCATATTTGTCACCTCTGACAACATGCCTGAGAGTACAGTAAGCCTATTCTTTCTTTGTCTTGTCAGAGATCCTTGAGAACTACGTCAAGCACACATAGTCCGTATGCTTGTTTCCAGGGCGCACCACGTTGAGGTGCATCACAGGGTCTTGGTTATTTGTCTAACCCAGCGGTTCTCAACCTGTTTTTGCTCATGCCCCCCCCCCCCCCATGAGCCTCATTTACCTCTGTGCCCCTCCCCCTTCATAGTCGCTTTTAGCTGGAAAAATACTTTACTACCTTACTGTGGCCTGCTAGAAATATGGTGGGGGGGGAAGAGAACATATGGTCCATGTTTAGAACCATTGATCTAACCCTAGAAGTCACGTGAGATGTGATCTGGCAGAAACCATCATCTGCCACTATACGTTCTTTCTGTCAATACTCACATATTCAAATACTCCCATGTTTTCACTGTTTCATCCTGATGAAGGCATTAGGGTAACCTATGAAACACAAGTACAGATCTGTTGTTTAACCTCTACAGCTATTTCCATCGGTGTCTTCACAATGTACATTGACAATTAAGCAGAAGACTAAAACGTAAGGTACACTCATAACAGTAATAATAACAAAACAAAACAAAAAAACAAAAAAGCTACAGACTTTCATAAATGAGTGCTAGAAGGTGTGAAGTGGTATGACAAGATCAGTAATGTAGAACTCATGACAAGTACCAGTGGAACAAGAGATTAGAAGAAGATGCTTGAGATGGATGGAGGACACACATTGAGGAAGCCCGTTGATAGCATTACTAGGTAGTCCTGGTTCTGGAACCCCCAGGGTAAGAGAGGTAGAGGAATACCAAAGAAGACATGGAGAAGACAACTGGTGACACATGATGGAAAATGAAGAAGACACAGAAAGACCTTGAGCTGTAACAAGAAGAGTTGGCATAAGTCTGTTGAAGGCTTACACACCTTGGGGAGGTGAAAGGTGATGAAGATACAAAAACTCATGATATAAATATTCACTGAGATATCACCACAAGCTCATCACAATCCACCAGTTAAAGCAAAGTGCAAGTTTTAGGGGAAACATAAAAAAAAAAAAACCGAAAATAAATTGTCCATACATTATATTGCTGTCGTGAAACATTCTAAATCCACATATATAAATTAAAAGGTAAATGTAAAGCCTAACAAATAAATTCAATAAAAGGAAAGAAGAATGGTAAAGAACAGTGCTGTCACAATGACTGTACTCGAAATCCCCCTTGTTTTCTACTTCGTCTGCAAATTGTAACGTTTCCACGTGATAGAAAAGCCTATAGCAGCATACACGCGTTTCCACAACACAATAAAACGGGTACTGCATTTCTAAGAAAACCTTGAGATACGCAAGCTGATTAATGACCTAAATTAATACTAACATTAATTACACTACGTTAACATAAACGGAAAGACAGATGAACTTAGGATAGAAAGAAGGGAGGGCTGAAAGCAGGGACGCATGCAACACGAACACGCGTCTCGCGATATACAATTAATGCCACCCCCAACGCGTAAGGCCAGAAGCACTAACTTTTTTTTTCAAATGGACCATGATAAAAAACACTACCCATACGAGAGTTAGGTTTAAAAACCTGAAAAACGCTTATTGGGAAACATGACATTATACTGGTTTACGTTTGAAAGCATGACAGTACCCAGACACCACATCGTATCGAAGTGAACAGGAGGTAGAAGAAAATGCACATTTTGAACGCAGCCACCTAGCTCCCTTAAATTTATATAATTGGGTTCCTTAGGACTTGCTGACAAAGAATATGTTAAGTGTTACGTAAATAGTCTGGGAATTAACAAATTATAGCCAAAATAAAATGGTGGTGCTGTCAGACAACACCAAAATCAGAATTGCGCAGTGGCAGGTTTTGAAACCACCATTGTACGGGAAATAGGCCAACATGTTACCTCCTATTTGATTGGCGGAAAGCAAATGTAAGGCTAAACACGATTAGTCGGACTATAAATACTACTTCTTTGTTGTTAGGGAAACGTGAGTAGGAGTACCTTTTTTGAAAAGCTGTGTAAACATGGCCCGATTGGTTAGACCCGCCAATATAGGCAATTAGGAGCGTCAGTTCAGTACCACATGTTAAAATAAACTTACTCAGAAACAGTGCGTTGAGAGCCAGATCATATTTTTTGAAATAAAAGTCTGGGACAAGGCAGATCGGAATTTGTGCCATTATTCATCGCCAGTCAACGTATCTGTGTATTATTTCCATGAATTGTGGTAAGCTTGATATATTCAATATCTATTGAATGTAAATTGATAAATTATGTCTGTATATGTGTGTGGTTCAGTAGCGAACATGAGGCAAAGCCTATATAGTGCTCCAACCTGAACAGAAGGTGTCGGAGAAAAGTAAAACTGCATGGAATTGCCAAACAGTACACTGACACCTATCTTACTGACTAGAACGAACTAATGCTGGAATTGCAGAGGCGTAGTAACCATTAGGGAGGAGTATACTGGTGTAAATTGTTTCAGATGAAGATAGCAGTTGGCCTACCGCTCTGAACTCAGTGTTTGTTATGTATTGTGTTCAGTCTGGAAATAGATTATAAATTAGTTCTGAAATAGGAGGTACAACCTTCTTGTTTCAGGGACAGTGGTCCTAAAGTTATTGAGCAGCACCTGGTCTGAGCTTTGCTGAATCTAGAGGCTGACAGCATACTCCTGGGTCCAGATAGTGACCAGTGAGGTGTCTCCAGAACACAGGGAAGCAATCGAGCAGAGGAGTCTTTTCCTGCCGCCATCACGAAAGATAAGCTTATGTGGCCAGAGGAGCTCAACATTATGTGTCCCCCTCTAAAATTGACATTATAGTAAAACAGAGGGACAATACATTGTTTAAATTGATAGGAACTGTGAACTTTGCCCCATACTATTTGCAAGATAAACAAACACTTGAAGTCATGATGACAAATAACAACATAGCTTGAAAAACAAAACCAGTATTACCTCATAGTACTACTACACAACTGACACACATAGGATAATACTAATAAAATATGTCACTACAAGGTTCATATTTATAACTTATGTACATATAAATTGTGATTACATTTGATTGTGATTCCTGGTTCACTGTGTAGTTGAATCAGGATATCTATTAGTGAAAGTAATTAATACATATATATTTGAAACTTTACCATTGACTCATTTAAGATAGCCTTATAGAGTGTTATATGTGTGTGAGTGTCACAGTATTGTAAAGTGTTGTGGAATAAATTAAATTGTTTATCTGTCTGTTGTTGTTGTGACTTACACTTCATCATTTTCATAACCCTAGACATTTAACGTAGTCATCACAATATTCCAGAATAATTCTGACTGAGGTATAAATGTGGTAGCAAGTAAGGTTATCTGTAAAACACTACACCTATTAGATACAGATACCTTCACAGCTGATCTCAGTCAGTACACTAAGTCCCCTATAACTATTTATATCATCCCACTTTACCACAATTGCAGAGAATAAAAATGAATGGCTAGTTACCATTAATCCTTCATATCATTCACACACAAATAACAGAAATATGTCAACCATATGTTGAGTTACTGATTAATGATAACTAGTCTTCCACCTGTTTTCTATGCGACAGAATGTATGGCACATTTATTTTCTGTTTTTAGTGCATTAGATACAAAAAACAGAAAAGGAATGTCCAAACTGTTCTATTTCCACACAACCTGCCTAAGGACAATTCTTTGAATTTTCTGGCCAAACACCATCACCAACCGACGGCTGCTAACTCGCAGCCACCAACAAGACATGCGCACCATCATAGCTGGTAAACGCTGGAATTGGGTTAGCCATATCCTCACAAAATACCTTGACACCATCACCAGAACTGCCAAGCTATGGACTCCAGAAGGAAAGTGAACGTGGGGCGACCAAAAGCAGGATGGCTGCCGAGCAAGCAAGGTGGAGACAGTTTGTTGCTGCCCTGCAAGACGCCACTAGGCTTTGTCAGTCAGTGGCCAAGGAGAGAAGAAGAAAGAAGTGAATTAGATAACAGCAATACAAGTGGATATCTCCAATTTCTTTTTCTTTTTTTTCCCCTTTACTTGCTTTATGATTTCAAGTCCTAATTGAATGTTAGTTTTTCCATAAACAGAAATTAATCTCTGAATAAAATACACTAAGAAAAAGATTGAGCAGCACCTAATAAAGTAATATAAAGTTCACTGGAAAATTGGTCATTACTACAGTTGTGTTTGAAGAAACATACTGCTTTAATTGGCACATCATCATTCACCATCCGAGGCTCGCTCCTTCCAATATAAAACTACTTTTTTTTTGCACTTTCTCAGACGCCTACTAGAATATTTTCAAAGAAAGCAGTGGCCACGCTATTTGAATCTCCATAGAGCTTTTCCAAAAATGGTACTGGTGACGGCCGTTTGTGCTTTCTATGTTCCTCATATGTTGGGCATCTTTGAAGCAATATAAAACACAATCTATATTCGCAGTTCATTATTCCCTTAAATTAATACTAATAATAGAGTTATCTCCACCTTATTTTACATTACTTTAATTATTATATAAAACTGACTGGGTCAATGCCTGTCAAAAACTTGTAAGATTAAAATGTGCTAAGAAAGGGAGCTGCATGCAAAGTTTAAGCTCTCTACAATGAGTGGAACATAGAGACTTTGACAGGAAAATTGAGCAACCTTGATTGATCCACTTTATTCTCACCGGCACACCTCATTCTTTCGCAATCAACTCGATTCCACGTGTGTTTCCCTCGCTTCCTAATTAACATGTAAGTGAAGTACGTGTAAGCCAGGCCTCTTTCGCTATCCGCATAACTTTCTAGTTTAGCCACGCCTACCTGTCTTTGTTTCAAGCACTAATGATACAGCTATTCATATCTCTGTCTTCCTTTCAAAAAGAGGCGGGCCAGGGGCGGCCACCGGCTGTCAGGTTACGACGTCTTTGAAGTTCCAGAGAGACAGCCGAGATCTGAAACCTCTCATTAACACCTGGTAATAGAACGGACGAAGACCGTTTACACGGAGAATAAATTTCTTGCTGAAGCAGCATTACGGTCGGCAGAAGTGTAAAATTAAGCTTTGATTCAGGAATTGGCCGAAGAATTCGCTCGAGGTGTGATTTTTGCCAGACATTGGCGAGATTGAGCCAATTTAATATATATAGGCATCTCTTAAAATTCAGGTATCAGTATTGCCAGAGATTTTGAAGAAAGTACCTAGCTCGCATCATAAGAGCCATACTACCAATTTGGATTACTTATATACGTGGAGATTAATTCATTTTTTTCTGTGCCTGCGGTAATATATAGATTAGAATTTTGAGTGATTTAATGGTTAAAGTGTTTCCATTATATTACACTGGGTTCTTTTGTGTGTTAATTAAATAACGTATAGCAAATTTTACCCGCTGTAAACGTAAATTTAATTACTCGCGATTTCCCAAGTAAGAGATACTTTAAATTAATTAATAGACGCTAACGCGGTGGATAATTTAGAGAACGCAATTTATTTCTATTTCATCATGTGTAAATTCTAAGTGCCTAGTGTTCATATCTATTGTTAAAAGCGATGAGATTAGCTAGACAACTGTGGGTTTTAAATTTAATTTAATAAGGGAGTGCTTAACAAGTCATACCTAAATGTGTGTTAGATTAGGATTGATAATATTGTTAAAGTGTTTATATTTTTCTTCCTATTTAATCCAGGTTGATCAAAACCTTGCGATCCAGCATTTTTTATGATCTGATGTTCCTATCAGCATCCAAATAATTATTGTTATGAACATCTTCATGTTGTGACCCCTGCGCAGTCCACCTTCTCTATGTATGACGAGAAGCCTAATCAAGAAAACAAACAATAATAGATAAATTTTAACTGGTACGGAACATTCCCAGAATACAACTTTTTCATATCATAATATATTATCAGTCTGCTGAGGCAGAAAGTCAGTACTTTTCATCTGACTCTTGACAGGAGTTTTTTTGACATCTGGTTTATGCAAGAATACTCGCTGTTCATACTCAGCTCCCACCTCAACGAACAGCAGATTATTATCATTTAACATTTGTTTTTTCCCATCACGTCATCGAGTGTCATAGTCACCTGAGACTAGACCCCACTGGAACAATATTTTACCATATTAATGCCCAGGACAGTGCCACCACAATAGAAACACTTATCCAAAGCAAATACCTGGAGCGAAAAGGAATAATATCCAGGCAGTCACTACTAACGCCTCAATTGCAGCGACTCCCCCGAAAAAATAGCAGTCAGCTCTTCAGATAGTCTGGGGCTGCATTTGACCCTGAATATGACTGATTAGTTTTTAATAACTGCTAGTGTTTAAATTCCGAGGAATGTATGCAGCGTCAACATTTTGTAAGCAAATCTGAAAGTGGGCCACTGTATTGTCTGTGTGAGTGAACGGATATAAAGATACTAATTTTATGTTACTACTAACCTACCAATCTTTTTTTATTTATCTCTCACTAATCTGAGTTTTTTTTTTTTTCTCAGGATAGGTTAAATTAAGGACTTAGTCTTACCCGTCCTGACTATTCCCTACTCCCATTGTTAATTAATTTGATCTTTTTTGGGGCTAATTACCTCTCTGTTGGGATTTTTCCTAGTTTCCTATACAAAAGGAAGGCCTATTAGATTATATTTTCAATTCTTGTCTGTAAACTATAATTCATTGATGTAATGATAATGCTTGTCTTGATGTTGTGATATTTCTAGCAATAATAAAACATAATAAACCTTAAGGTATAGTGTTGGTCAAACCCCTGTTTATATATATATATGTTATTCATAGTTGGTTTTCACATCTGCACGTAGTGTTATATGTCACAGAATTTTGTGTACTTAGTGTTGTGTAACTTGTACGTTGTACAAGGAGAGTAAGGGCGTCTGAAAGTTAAATAGGGTCGTAAAAAGATAGGCTGGATTAGAGCAATTACTCAATCCAAGACTGCTTTTCTCTCTACACTATCACCCTCCTCGAGAAACAGAAACTACTTCTTACACCTTCCTTTCACATAGCTGTCATCATCACCTCTACTAGAAAAGGGACCAAAATTACCTCAGTCCTATCTTCTCAAAAATTACGACAGAGACTTTGAGCGTCAAAGATCTAAAACATGACAAATCTTCAATGCTCAGATTTTCTTAAATAAAAGTGGTTTAAAAAAAAAAAAACTAAACAGTTACACCCCAGGTCACAACACAAGTACCAGAAAGTTAATCCAACACTCACACATTTATTGAAGACCAAAAATGAATACTATAATTCATTATTACATGAAGTACAAATTATAATACACAATAACTGATCTCATTTCATAAGAAAAAAATAAAACAAAGAAAGAAAAACATGTGAGGAAAATAAAACTAATACTTAAAAACTCAAGAAAACAAGTTACAGCAGTGGTAGATGATGGTCACAGATGGACATAACTAATGGTGGATATAATAACACAAATGGTTCTCTACTTTTAAAATGTTTACTGATGGTTATTACATAACATCTTAATGAATGAAATGAGGCCTGTTGATGATGTCAGTGACAATGACAGTTTGAAGATGATGATATGGTACAACTACAACAGTAAATGGTGGATTCCAAGATGTACAGTACATTTAAGCTGTTGTGACAGACCTTAACAAAGCTGTTGGACCTGGTCTATTAGAGACATATGGTAACACTTGAAATGAAAAGAAGTATGTTTAATGAACCACAGGAGCATAAGTGCCAATGTATTCTTCACATGGTCTTCCTCAGGGCGTGTAAATAAGAGGAACAATTACAGTGAGTGACTTCAGAAAGAAAAAATATACGTTTTCATAAAACATGGTAATGAATTTAAAAAAAAAAACTGAAGAAGAAATATCAATATGTACACAGAATAACAAAAAACGTATCGTCTGACATACTGACATTTTTTAAATCTATGAATCGGTAAATCTGCTCTGGACACTTTTTTTTTCCAGTGTTTCCACTGTGATAATTTGTTACTACTGTGACCCTCTTCACTTCCAACTGCTGCACAGCTTAAGTCAGTGATCGGCAACCAAGTAGCTGTTGGTGATCGACTTTAGAAACACTGGGCTCTCTAAACATCTACCTTGATAACATCATGTCTCTTTTCAGGTTTCAGAGTTTCTGTAATTTGTCACAAGTCTAGTCTAGTCTAGTCTATATGTAACTTTTATCTCTGCTGAACTATCTTCTTCTTGCAGTCCCGTTGACACAGCCATTGAAAACTGTTACATAAACCATAAATGCAAAATTAAATCAAATGTTCTGGTACAGGTTTCCTGCAAGGAGGTCAATTGTTGCCGCAGCAGCCACACGTCTTAAGAAACAGAAAAAAAAAAGGAATGTTCTTTTATGAATTTATCCCAGTTAAATAAATTAACGCCCTTCATTGGATGTTTGTACATCTATGGGTGCACATGCCACAAGCAATGTCTCTACAAGTTATGGCTCTCCTTGCATGTCTGTTTCTGAGTTGTTCCTCCTGGGTATGCCTCAGTATATCTTTTATTAGTATTTTTTTAGTCTTCCCTATCTCCCACAGAGGCTCCATGTCACTGATTGTTATGGTGTAATATTTAAGATATTTTCAGTGTGTCACAAATTTCAAATTATACAGAGAAATAATTTCTTTACACTGACTGTTGTAAAGTTATATGACACAGTTATGTGTCTGATTCATTCACTAAGAGACAGGTGACACTTTGATACATCTCATGTATGACTCACAGACAGAAGGTCACCATACACTGTCTCATGTCTGACTCACAGATAGAAGGTCATCACACAGTGTCTTATATCTGACTCATAGATAGAAGGTCACCACACACTGTCTCATGTCTGACTCACAGATAGGTCACCACACAGTGTCTCATGTCTGACTCACAGATAGAAGGTTGCCACATGGTATCTCATATCTGACTCACAGATAGAAGGTCACCACACAGTGTCTCACATCTGACTCACAGATAGAAGGTCACCACACAGTGTCTCATATCTGACTCACAGTTAGAAGGTCACCACACTGTCTCATGTACAGATAGAAGGTCACCACAAAGTGTCTCATATATGACTCACAGACAGAAGGTCAGCACACAGTCTCACGTCTGACTCACAGTGTCTCACATCAGACTCACAGATAGAAGATCACCACACACTGTCTCATGTCTAACTGACAGATAGATCACCACACAGTGTCTCATGTCTGACTCACAGATAGAACGTCACCACACAGTGTCTCATATCTGACTCACAGATAGAAGGTCACCACAGTGTCTCATGTCTGACTCACAGATAGAAGGTCACCACACAGTCTCATGTCTGACTCACAGATAGAAGGTCACCACACACTTTCTATTGTCTGACTCACAGAAAGAAGGTCACCACACACTGTCTCATGCCTAACTCAAATAATATGCCTCATACCAGACTCACAGACAGGTCACCACACAGTGTCTCATATCTGACTCCCAAACAGGTCACCAGAGTGTCTCATTTCTGACTAACAGACAGCAGGCTATCACAAAATATAACTCACAACTGACTCACAGACAGGCACATCATCACATGACACATCCCATTTCAGACTCACAAACAGAAGGTTTTCACATAAAACACCTCAAAGATCATGATACATCTCATCTCACATCTGACTTAAAAATCTCATCCCACATACATACAGGCATGGTGTCACATGATGCCTTTCATGTCTGACTTGTAATGAGGCCATAAATGACCAAATTTAGTTGTAGTAGTACTAGTAGACCCCTTCAGTTGTAACTAACTATGGAAATGTGCCCCTGAGGTGATAGCCCTCAGATGCTTTTATACACGGTGTTCCTTTTGGTCTGGTTCGTTTCTCTTCTGCTTGTTGTGAGAGATCAAGTTCAACTGCTGTCATTACTAGATAACGCTAGAATATAAAATCTATAAACTGTAGGTATATCAACATAATATGTGTAACGCAAAGATAAGCTAAGTATACATCACAAAGGATACAAACTAAAGAGACTATCAGACATATCACAAACCACACAGATGATTTATCCAAGGAATAACATACACAGCTATAATAGCCCATGTAAAAACAACAAGAGATTCTGGACCTGAAGAAGTCACTACTTGCCAACGTCAACCTGACATTCATTTTCCTTCAGCTCCAAAAGGAGAACAGGACTTCAACAAACTTATGCCAAGTCCTCCTGTCCTGTACCATCAACAAACTTATGCCAAGTCCTCCTGTCCTGTACCATCAACAAACTTATGCCAAGTCCTCCTGTCCTGTACCATCAACAAACTTATGCCAAGTCCTCCTGTCCTGTACCATCAACAAACTTATGCCAAGTCCTCCTGTCCTGTACCATCAACAAACTTATGTCAAGTCCTCCTGTCCTGTACCATCAACAAACTTATGCCAAGTCCTCCTGTCCTGTACCATCAACAAACTTATGCCAAGTCCTCCTGTCCTGTACCATCATGCTCAAGGTCTAACTATGTCTTACTTACCCCTTTCATGTCTGTCTCCAGTTCTCTTCTCCGTGTGTTTTTTGGTCTCCCTATACCTCTCTTACCCTGAGAACTCCAGAACAAGGACTGCCTTGTAATGCTATCAACAGCTTTCCTCAATGTGTGTCCTATCCATTGCCAGCATCTTCTTCTCATCTCTTGTTCCACTGGCACTTGTCTGGTTCTTGTCATCAGTTACACATTGGTGACCTTGTTGTAAAACTTGACTTGATGGTTTAGAAAATTCAATTTGATATGTGCCTTGACCAGGTCCAGCAGTTTATATAAGCCAACACCTGCATAAGACGTCAGCATAATTCATCTGCCAGTTGGCATCCTCCTGAACATTTGATACAAAATAACAACATCTACTGCAGTAAGGAAACCTCCCCCTGGCCATGTATGAGATTTCTGGTACTGGTGTACAAAGCTGTAAGGAAACATAATTTATTTGACTTCACAATCAGAGATCAGACCTTCAAGCATGCATGGCATATACAAGTATTGGGCTTCGCTAATAGTATACGTTAGTTTCTGGTACTGGTGTACAAAGCTATAAGGAAACATCACTTATTTGACTTCACAATCAGAGATCAGACCTTCAAGCACACATGGCATACACGTATTGGGCTTAACTTATACTATATATGTTAGTTTCAAACTAACAATTTTAAAAAGCAGACCATAAGTTTCACTGTTCTTATAATTGTGAGTTATCATCTGGGGTGGACTGAGAGTGACTTGGGTCCCCGGGCCATTATGACTTGTTTACTTGACGGTTAATTTAGACAGAGGCTAGGGGAGAGTGGGCCCCTTCTGCTGTGGGTTCTCTGGCATTGCCCGAACATTCAGTATGCCCATGGTTCATTTGAACCCCAGGGATTATAATTGTTATTCTTTACCATTGCAGCATTTGGGGATAAGTTTCCAGGCTTTCTTGCAACCCCAGAGGACTTCCCCAGCTCAGTAGGTTCAACACTGGTGTAGGTCACACCAGACCTGAGAAGCGGTGGATGATGCAATGCCACGAACCGGATGGTCCTCTACCCTAGATGGGGTCCCTGCCCCTGGTAAACCTCTGATACATAAACCACATAGTTTAGTAGTGGTCAACAGAAAACATCATTTTTTTTTTTTTTTTTTTTTTAAAGAAGGGCCCTCTCCAAGAGCAGAAAAACAATTCAACTCTACAATATCTCCCAGTCTGTCAACTATGGAGCAATTACATATCTACAACAACAACAAAATAATCATTAAAAACTCTAGGAGAACAGACTTTTGTACATCAGAATTACTGTCTGATAAAAGAACAAAACCAGTAACCCTATTCCATAATGGATACTTACAAATGTCACAATATTCTATTTTCCATCATGCAAATATTTTCTCATACAACTGCTCTCTGGTTTATGACATTTTGTGACTGAATCAATACCAGTAATGTATTTACATCAGAATTGTTTATGACATTTTGTGACTGAATCAATACAAGTAATGTATTTACATCAGAAAGTTAGTAACTTGGAATAGTGTAACACAAGACAATGGTAAGATCATGGTGCACAAGCCAGAATAGTTAGTGAAATGGAACCTAACAGTTACTAAGATGAGGTATGATGTTTGATCTGTTATGAAGATGGGGTATGACAATGTCTGTTATATGCTGTTATGAAGGTCCAATTATCAAGATGGGGTAAGATGTTTTATTTTATACTGTTATTTAGATGGGGTATGACTTTTTATATATACTGTTATCAAGATGGGGTATGATAATGTCAGAAATACAATGATATGAAGATGGGATATGATAACATCTGAAAGTGTTCACTTGATCAAAATGTGAGAAGTTACTGTTCATTTAAAAATACTGATGCCTACTGTTGCCATGTGTGTATGGCATGGTCACTCTTCTATTATGCTCCAAAAGAAGCACACAGTTCTCACTGCAGTTGGCTCCCATATGAATAATGCCCTAAACTGCATATGATGTTGCAGTTGTGGTATCTTTAGCAACTGTTTTATATGATGAGGTCACCAGCCTCAAGCACAAACCACTGATTACATCTCTTGTGACATGCCTTACATATCTCTTGTGACATGCCTTACATATCTCTTGTGACATGCCTTACATATCTCTTGTGACATGCCTTACATATCTCTTGTGACATGCCTTACATATCTCTTGTGACATGCCTTACATATCTCTTGTGACATGCCTTACATATCTCTTGTGACATGCCTTACATATCTCTTGTGACATGCCTTACATATCTCTTGTGACATGCCTTACATATCTCTTGTGACATGCCTTACATATCTCTTGTGACATGCCTTACATATCTCTTGTGACATGCCTTACATATCTCTTGTGACATGCCTTACATATCTCTTGTGACATGCCTAACGGAGCAGTGATCCTAATGTCTCTTTACCTTATAAGAAACCTTCAGAAACTCGTCATATGGCATGGTACAAATACGAAAGATGCTAGTACAAATCTGAAGATACTCATACAACTCTCTAAACTATTCTGTCTTGTACAACATAATTATATTTCAATTTGCATCAAGGAGATATATGTGACAGTTTCATTATAAAAATACTCTACAAAATCATGTATCTCCAAAAACAGGTCATGTACAATTTACAAATGAGCACTGGAGCGGAACACACAAGAAGATAGCAAACTGAATATTCTTTCTCTGTCTCCCCTGAATCCACAAAAACTGTGTGTGTATGTGGAAAGAATGGTTTATATTTGAAATATAAGATCTGAATGATGATGAAAAAAAATATGTATGATAATATACAAGTCTCAATTGTCTAACACTTTTACAATTTTGGAAATTATAGCTAATTATCCATAACAAGTATGGGATAACTAATGTGACAAATTTAACTTGCAATTCTTTGAACCTGAACAACAAATCTAGATAATATTGCCTCACAGAATATATTTATCGATCAGGTGCAACCATTCGGTTGTGAGTACACCACCTGACAGGCACTAGATCAACCAATCATTAAAACAACACTGTATAAAAGTTATGTCCACACTGATCAAATTTTGCTCTTCTCTGGACTCATCATACGCTGGAAGATGTTATCTGAACCAGGTTCCACAAGAGACAGAGGCAGGTGATCAGGAACCAAAACTGGCATTTCAACATCTTCGTCATCCGGTGACGTGGCCACAGATTCTCGACTGATGTCACTGTCACCCACAGGCTGGATAGGTTCCAACAGCGGAGGACTTAAGCCTCGGGGAGAGTCATAGTTTTCATAACTGCTCTCTTCTAAAGCCCATTTCTTCTTTTGTGCAATAGCCTGAGCTAGCTGTGATGACAAGTCAGGCATTCCAAACAAACCTGAAGATGACGATGTTGAAGGTGATGATGATGATGACATAGCTGAATTCTGTAACAATGGAGATGTTCTTGCTGCAGAAGATGATGATGATAATGACAAAGGTACAACCTCCAAATGTCTCAAACAACATGACACAGGAAGATCTGGTGGAGATGTGGTCAAAGTTTTATCCCTGTGTTGCAGTTCTAGAGCCCTGCAGAAGGAATCTCGGTCTGTGTTGTCATCAGTTGCCGTGGAGATCTGTCTACATTTCCCATTTTCTTTTGGAAGACAACTCTCTTCACCAGGGTTCATTCCCTCATTGTCAGAGGGCACCTTTTCGAGCAAAGATATGGACTCATAATGGCTTGACTGAGAAACATCTAACACATTTTCCATGCTATCACCAACAACAGCTGAAACAGACTGCTTACGAGGAGATACCTGTTTCAGTTTTTCCAACACTTTAGAAAATGCTTCACCTGAAACTTTCATCTTTTTACTGGACGGTTCATCTTCTTCCGCACACGGTTTCTGCCTTTTCAGGGACAGCTCTTCTGGAGGAAGAGAAAGTTGCCAATCTGAAGATGCTTCACAAGTCTCCTGGTTGAGCTCTTTCTTCATCTGACCCCTGCTGCATGAAGCTGTCTCCTGGAGACAAGAAGCTCCCTCCTTGTCAGACTGTTTAGGGGACTGGTCACTTTTATGGAAAGGAGCTCTTGTATGTGTAGCAACTGTATCACTGTGCTCATTTACAACAACTTTTTGCTTTTTTGTGGGTATATTACTTTCGGTGTGAGATGGACTTAACTGCCTTTTCTTGGATGATTCGCTAGCTTCAGAAACATGGCTTTCCTGTGGTACAAGAAACTGACTGTCATCATGAGAAACATCTTTTTGCTCAATTAAAGTTGGTTCAGCTTTGTCTTCAATTAAAACTGGTTCAACACTGCCCACAGAAACAGCTTTGTCTTCAATTAAAACTGGTTCAACACTGCCCACAGAAACAGCTTTGTCTTCAATTAAAACTGGTTCAACACTGCCCATAGAAACAGCTTTGTCTTCAATTAAAACTGGTTCAACACTGCCCACAGAAACAGCTTTGTCTTCAATTAAAACTGGTTCAACACTGCCCACAGAAACAGCTTTGTCTTCAATTAAAACTGGTTCAACACTGCCCACAGAAACAGCTTTGTCTTCAATTGAAACTGGTTCAACACTGCCCACAGAAACAGCTTTGTCTTCAATTAAAGCTGGTTCAACACTGCCCACAGAAACAGCTTTGTCTTCAATTAAAACTGGTTCAACACTGCCCACAGAAACAGCTTTGTCTTCAATTAAAGCTGGTTCAACACTGCCCACAGAAACAGCTTTGTCTTCAATTGAAACTGGTTCAACACTGCCCACAGAAACAGCTTTGTCTTCAATTAAAGCTGGTTCAACACTGCCCACAGAAACAGCTTTGTCTTCAATTAAAATTGGTTCAACACTGCCCACAGAAACAGCTTTGTCTTCAATTAAAGCTGGTTCAACACTGCCCACAGAAACAGCTTTGTCTTCAATTAAAACTGGTTCAACACTGCCCACAGAAACAGCTTTGTCTTCAATTAAAACTGGTTCAACACTGCCCACAGAAACAGCTTTGTCTTCAATTAAAACTGGTTCAACACTGCCCACAGAAACAGCTTTGTCTTCAATTAAAACTGGTTCAACACTGCCCACAGAAACAGCTTTGTCTTCAATTAAAGCTGGTTCATCACTGCCCATAGAAACAGCTTCGTGTTTTATTAAAGATGACTCGTCACCTTCACACAAAGTTTTTGTCATTAAAACGGTATTACTTTTACTGACACGTTTTTTCCACTTCTCATAGATGGATAACCTTGGTGTTGATGATTTTAAAGTGTTCTCAGCTGAACTGTGACCATTTCCCTGGTAACCCATATCTCTCTCTTTGACTTCAAATTCATCACTAAACCTAACTTTCTTAACAGGCTGCACATGAGGTTTATTCTCATGCCCTAACTGCTTCCCTTTCTCCACAATGGGAGTCGTGCTGGGATGGAGGTACCTGCTGGTCTTGTAGGAGGAGGGACACCGTTTTACAGTCACTAACCCCTCTCCATATAAAGTGGAAGTCTCCATTTTATTGGGAGCGACATTAAAAACCACTTGCCCGTCCACAATTTTGGAATTTTCATACACAGTTTCTTCCTTCATGATGGAAGTTTTCAGTTTGCTGGCCATTTTTTCATTGACCTCTCTCAGCCTGGCCTTTATGTCCAAGACTGAATGTACTTTGTTACGACTTCTTTCTCCTTCCACAATTTGAGATTTGGGACTAGATGAATCTAAAACTTTGGAGCTCTGAGGAGATACATCTGAGGCCTTAATGGATTCATCTGTTCCCGTGGTTGTTATGTGGTCCCCTTTTGGTGGTAATGTCATAGATGCAGGTGATGCCGACGAAGCAAGCGCTGATGCAGACGTGGATGGGAGGGAAGATTTAAGGGATGGAACTGTCTCCTTCAACTGTAAGCCCGCCTGAAGTTTGATAACTTGTCCTGCAGTACTGCTGGCACTGACAATTGTTATTTTCTTCTCTGCAAGAAGTTTTTCATATTCTTCCCGAGAGATCTTCACCACTTTAACTGGTGGTCTGACTGTCGTTGAAGTTGTTGCTGCCGTTTGTTCAGCTTGTAGTGGGTTGGCTCCATCAACTGCTGTAGGTTTTTTAACATACTGATTGATAATCATTTGAGGGAGCTTGCGATGCCCGTCTTTAATGGGAATAGAATAACGGAATTTGGCTCCAACAAATTTGCTAAGATCTATATATTGTTGCACAACTTTTGGTGGCTCAGTCTCCTCAGCCTTCTGAGATTTGGGAATGTATGACTCGAAGTCTGCAGCATCGTGACCAAGCAGCTCACGGCGATAACTCCATGTTGCCCGTGGCTTAAGATGTGTCTCACTTTCTTCACCAGGAGTTTTCTCTTGCTCGGCACCAGTTTCTTCCCTGTCAAGAAGACAAAACAACAGCATCATCATGAGTTAATTCTGACAATACGGCTAAATTATGATGTAAGGCTAAATATGGAAATTCCCCGTGGAGTTCCTTGGGGGTTTCTGAAGAGACAAAGACAGAGCAGGACCACAGCACCCACAGGCAGGTATTAATATAAGCCTGTTTAATGTGGCTGGCAACCTCATCACCACTGTTCCAAGAAACACTTCCTGCTAGTGGACCAGCTTTAGTGGTGGCTCAATGCTCCATCAGGAACACAAAGGAAAATGATGATGATGAAATATGGAAAATTGATTTGCACTTTATTTTACACACATTACATGACCTACTTTAGTGTGTCTTGTTGGCACTTTATTAAAAAATGGAAATGTGTTCACATAATAAAGATGTATTCTGGCACAATGAAAACAATGGATATGTGAGAATATTTTTGAGGAAAAGTAAGTTCCTCTCTAATGAAAACAGGTTTTTAAAAGTAATGAAAAACAGAGGTGTTTTATTATAATGAAGAAAGGGAGGTGCTTTTATCTAATGATGAAAGGAAAATTTTCTATCATAATTAAGCAAGTGGTGTTCTCTCTTATAATAACGAAAGGGAGGTGACCTATTTTTATAAAAGCAGGTATTATTACATTATAATGAAGAAAAGTATGTTACCTATTATTATTAAGAAATGGATGCGATCATTTATAATGACGGTAGGAAGGAAGGTATTCCTTTATAACAATAATAGGAAAGACATCTGTTACAGTGGAGAAAGGCAGGTGGTGTATTGTTGTTGCTGTTGTTGTTTAACTAGGGCTGATGAGTTTCTCGCTCTTTAGCAGCCAATTTCAAGTTGAAGACTCCTTGGTATTATCTACACTGTAGATCTAGGCTTTTACTGTGGCTTTTCTACCATTCCAAAACATGTTGAATTGAAGTCATGAGCACCAGTTTCTCCAGCATGGTTCGCATTCAAAGGATCATCACATAGGGTCCCAGCTAGGAGTTCTTCTTCTTTCGTTCGCTTGAAATATATTGTCTATATCTGCAATGTTGTTTCTTGTATAAACTTCACTGTCTTTTGTAGTTCATACAGAGGTCCGTATAGTTTTGCTTCCAGTGTTGTTTCTCTGGGCCAGTGGGTTTGCCTCAGTATATCATATTCAGGGCAATCTTGAAGTACATGCTCCGCAGTCTGGGGTGCCTGTCCACATGTACACATGGCTGAATTGCCAATCTTGAATTTTGTATGCATGTGGCTGCGGAGTCAGTTGTGTCCTGTTCTGAGGCGCAGAATGACAATTTGTTCTGATCTGTTCATAGCTTGGTAGTCATCCTGCGTTGGTGTTGGTGGCTTTCTGATTGATTTGATCATCTTTTTCATCTGATGGTACGTAACTGGTACATCCGGTTGCTCGTCTGCAGCACCTTCTTTAGCCAGTCGGTCTGCTCTCTTGTTTCCTGGTATTCCACAATGAGACGGTATCCATTGCATGGCGACCCTGCACTGGTTGCACAGTTCAGAAAGTAGGGCTTGTATACCTGGCAATTTTCTGGACTGAAGTGCTTGGAGTGCTGATCTTGCATCAGGAATACCACAGGTTGTGGACCGAGATTGGCGTTCAACAGTTTCTCAGTTGCCACCTTGATTGCCTGGATTGTTGTTACATCATAGTTGTTACAAAATTTCCCCGTTGGTACTCTGACTGTAACCCTAGTGTTGTTTGGGGTACTGTGCTGACCCATCCGTGTATACTCGGACCCAGAGGTCCTGTGGGTATTCATCATCCAGGAAACTGAGAGTGACTGTCCTACATTGCACGCTGTTCTGTTCATCCCTGTCGAATATTCCTTTCACTTTTGCTCTTCTCTCCAAGGGGTTTGTTCTGGCACAGACTTTAGGGGGCTGTCAACTTCAGGCAGGTCTGAGGTTTGTCTACGAAATCATTTGGCCTGGTGGATGAAGCTATGAAGCTGCTTCTTTTCAATCGCCCCATTGCTAGGTTTTGGAATCTGTCCTTCACTGGATGGCTTGGCATACAGAGGAACTTTTCTGCCTGTGTTAGTACTTTCGTGTCTCTGCGTACTCGCAGTGCTTGTATCCTCCCCATTTTCTCGATCTCCACTATAGGCGTTGATTTCATTGCCCCCGTGATGACCCTAAGCGCCTGGTTTTGCACCTTATCTAGCTCTTGTAATGTGGTGTTTGATGCTGGACACCACGCAGCTGACCCATATTCCAGGTAGTCTTATGCCCTGCTGGTAAACTTTACGAAGTATTTTCCCGCTGGCTCCCCATGTGGTTCCACTTAGTTTTCTCAGGATGGCTAACTTCCTCCTGGCCTTTGTTGCTGCCTTGTTGATGTGCTGCTTCCATGTCAGCCTATCATCGAATGTAACTCCGAGATAGGTGGGTTGTTTATCTTCTCTCAGGAGCTCTTCATTTATCTTGATGATACCAGCTTTTTGTTTGGGAGAGAGGGTGAAGAGTGTAGTGCTGCACTTGTCTGTGTTGATGCTGACACACCATCTATTTGCCCACGAGGTTAAGGCATCTATAGCTCTTTGTAGCAGTTTGGTGGCCACTGTTGCATGCTCATCTGTGCACCATATATTACCAGGTCATCAGCGTACATTGCCACTTTCATTCCATGTGGTAGTTCAGCAACCAGATCGTTGATGTAGACTAGGAAAAGTGTGGGGGACAGAACCCCTCCCTGAGGGACGCCATGATGCAGTAGAATTTTCTTACTCTTGAGGCCATCTAGTTGTACTCAGGCTCTTCTGTTATGCAAGTATGCTTTCACCCATTTGTACATCCTACCATTCACTCTACAGTTTCTCAGTTTCTTCAGAAGCCCTTCTTTCCAAACCTTGTCAAATGCTTTCCTTAGATCTATCCATGCTGCTAGTACCAGTTTCTTATCTTGGAACGCATCTTCAATCTCTTGGGAAAGGTAAGTTGCCTGATCTTCGGTAGAGTAACACTGCCTAAAGCCCGCCTGCTGTGGTACAAGAAGGTTTTCACTTTCAAGGTACCACTGTAGCCTGAGGTTGATGATACGTTCCATAGTTTTGCAGAGACAGCTTGTAAGGCTGATTGGTCTGTAGCTGGAGGCAGTGGAACTGTCTTTTCCTGGTTTTAGGAGTGGTATCATGATTGCTTCCCTCCAGGTCTGTGGAACTCTGCCTGAGTTCCAACAGATATTGAAGATCTGCAGCAGCTTTGTTTTTGCTGCGGTTCCCAAGTTCTTAATCATTTCATTGGACACTCCATCAACTCCTGGCGACTTTCTCATTTTCAATTTGGAAATTGCAAGCTCCAGTTCTCTGAATGTGATTGGTGCCTCCATAACTTCAGGTATGGTTCCATCTTGTCCTGCGTATTGTTGTTTCTCATGAGTCTCCTGTTGCTTCTCTGGGCTTACTTCGATGTTGTTGTCTTTAGCAAAGAAGTCTGCAAAGTGATCAGCTGCCTGTTTTCCCATGAGGATGTTTCCATCTTTGTACAGTGCAACCAGCTAGGAGTAACAAGCGCCTTTTTACTGTGCATTCCCTGCCATCCAAGGGGGCTCTCTAACTATGCAGAGCTAAAATACTGTACTCTGGTTCGGGGCTCTCCCAAGGAATTGTCATGTCCTGCACAGAGCCACTTCTCAGCTCCCCCTACCTATCACTGGGTACACAGTGAGATTCCCCCGAATGCAGAACCAAGTCAAAAAATTATGTCAGAGACTCAAGTGACTCCTCCAAGCTTAGTGTGCAATGCTGGGTTCTCAACAAGTTTCACCAAAGGAGGAATCCCTGGAAGTGTGTGGATGATTTCAAGAGTCAGTGAGGGTGTAATAAGCCTCAAAGAAAGAGGTTCACTTCTACATATGTATATTGTAGCATTGTGCTTAGCTGGTGGTCATATAAAGATGGTTTCAGATATACCTCCATGCATTGGTGTTCTATTATAATGAGTAAAGGAAGATAATCTCTGTTCTATTACAAATAAGACATTTATTTATTTAAGAGTTCACCCATCCGTGACTTTAACCTACCCGTCTATTCTGTGTTATTTGTCTTCCACTACACATTACTGGACACAAGTATTTCCACCTTTATTTGGTCTATACTTGCTGATAGGAAAGTTATATTAGTGATTGCGTCTTTAAACTGTCTGGGTCGTCCACGGGTCCTATATAACATAGTTGTGTGAGTGTCATGACCTCAGCCAATAATGCACTTTTTTGGGGTGCAAAATTGGCTGAGCGTCCTTTCATGATGTACTGTCACAGCAAGGCCATGGCGCTGTTTGGTTGGTCCTAGGTTCGATTCCCGGTAAGCCTATCACTTATATTTTCTTTTCTGTTGTCTAGTGTCATCTTTTATGTCCAACGAGTACCTGTTAATTACCGTTATTTATTTATTTACTAATTTATTTACAAATAAGACAGGGATGTGTTGTATTTGTAATGAAGAACTTAAAGTCATCACTTGTAACGAAGATAAGAACCAGACAAGCGCTAGTGGAACAAGAGATGAGAAGAAGACGCTGTCGATCAATTGGACATACAATGAGGAAACCTGATGATAGCATTACAATGCAATTCATGTTCTAGAATCCCCACAGTAGACTGGTGGAACATGTGGAGAAGAGAATTGAAAACAGAAATGAAAAAGATGAGGAAGACCTTGAGCTGATGGCATGTGACAGGGGGACATTGTATTTGTTGAAGGCCCGCGCTCCTTAGGAGCTAAAGGGTACTGACTGACTGTTATGAAGAAAGGTGTTCTTTTATGATGAAAGAAGATATTTTATCTAATGAATTAAGGAAACTGTTTCCTTACTAGAAGTAATGACAGAATTCTCTTGTGGAAGGTATTCCAAAGGAAGATATTCTCTTCTACATAAGAAAGGAAGATCTCATCTTATAACAAAAAATATAATAATGAAAATAAAAGAAACAAAAAAAAAAAAGAGGAAAGTATTTCCTTATTATTAAGCTGTAAAGACCCAGAACTAACTTTATGTTGACTTTATCCTCATCACTTTCAGATCCCCATTTCCTGCCAGACGGGTAAAGGACATGGCCAGTTGTGTAAGGCTCTGGTTCATTGTCTGCGTTCTGCAAAATCAAAATACCATAAAGCTGTAGCAAGAATAACACTAAGCTATAGCGAAAATACCACTGGCCAGTAGTAAGAATATCATTAACCAAATGGAAGAATACATCAGCTTTTAGCAAGAAAACAATGAATATACAGCAAGAAAGCTATCATATAAATTCACGCCAAGAACTATCTTTGTGTTAATTTTTACTCCTTTTAATACAATTTAGCTAAGTAAAAGGCATTATAAAATAGCATCCTGCTATCCTTTTACTTCTAGAAATTATTATCACAGGCAACAGCTGTCAGGTATATGCCCTATGTATATGTACAAACATTAAACCAGATATTTCCGAATGTTCAGAAACTTAATGCTTCAAACACAAAACACCCACCACTATTATGTCTTCTTCTTCGTACACTCTCAGACGTCTACTTTAATGTTTTCAAAGAAAGCAGTAGTCAGCTTGAGGCTGTTTGCATCTCTGTAGAACTTTTCCACTAATGCTACTGGTAATGGCCATATGTACTTTCTCTGTTCATGCCGAGTGTTGTGGCAGCTTTGTCAGTAATTCTTGCCCTCTGCCTCTGTGCAGCCCAACGGGACTCTACGGGGTTAGCAACATTTTGCTTCCTTTTTAATGATATCATCATCAAGTGGCGTACGGTGCACTGTTTTGTTAGGCCTGTGGCCCAGTACATCCAATTTGAACTGGCATTTATGTTGGGTTGCCTTCCTTACTCTTTGACTGTCTCCACCTACCTGCAAGGCAGCAGTGTGGTCTCTATGACGGGTTTCTAAAAAATTTAGAAAATCGCTACAATCAAAAATTAAGTCGCCATATTGGCAAGGGGAGATCACTCCAATCTTTCACTATTATGTCTTACATGATAACAACCTCCAGCATGAGAATGGAGGTAGAGGCAGTTACTGCTGCCTTATGATGGCTGCCTGAGACTTTATTAACAAAGGCAATTATTGTATCAGACTCACAATCTATGCTTCGAAGGTCCAAAATATGCTGGTTTCGACATGAATGGAAAACCTCCATAGAAGCATCGAATCTTCAAGAACTGATATGGATCTACTGTCCTGGTCATGCCGGGGTACGAAAGAGCTGACAAACTAGCTTCAAGATCACCCATAAATGGTACACTGACCATGGATAAGGAAGAAATACTGAGGGCAATGCATGTTCATCTATTAGAGAATGACACTGCAATTGATGAATCATCAAGGCTAAGACTGCTGGAATTTGGCATCAAACATAAGACCAGCAGGGATGGACGTATGAGAGGACACATCCGCCGTGTATACAACCAGTGCGCAACAGGAAACAGGAACAATTAGCATTCATACCCTTTGACATTTGCTGAGGGAGACTGAGCACCTATGGGTTTGCCCGGAGTGCAATGACGTCGATTCTGATTAACTAAAGTTAATCTACTATGTCTGATATTACTTTAACTATTAGGTCTGATTTGACAAATCCTAGCAACAGTCTATTCATTTAACACACGCTGATATAAAAGCATGGGACTTCTTGGTGCAGGCTTCCTGCAAGGGGACCAGATACAGTGGTGGTCCCATACTCCTTTAGCAGCGCAAAGAAAAAAACATGATGATATAAACTACCTAACTTTCAAGACAAAAAAGAAAACTATCCCAGACATAAGTAAATCTGCAATGTGTCCCTGTTAAGATATGTGTACGATTCTACATCTTGTAGTGGTGTTTCTTCGAGTTCAACCCTGTTATCATTACCTGCATTTATTCTCATTATTTTTGTCTTTTCCCTGTGTATTTTCAGACCTAATTGCTGTGACCTCTCATCGAGTGTTTTCAATTTGTCCTGCATCTGATTACAGTTATGGGACAGAAGAGCCAAGTCATCAGCAAATTCCAGATCATCCAACTGCTTAGTCAGAGTCCACTGGATTCCATTTCTGTTGTGTGTTGTTGATGTTCTCATAACCCAGTCTATTGCTAGTAAAAAAAGAAATGGAGACGAGGCATCCCTGTCGCACTCCCGTTCTTATCCCAAACGGTTCTGTAAGCTGTCCTTCATGAAGAACTCTAAATGTGTCCCTGCAAAAGAAAAAAAAAAAGGGGGGAGGCCACAAGACTCCCTCGAAATACCTGCTTGTAGGTGCTTCTTTTCCTTGAAGATCTCTGATCCAGATGAGACTGAGACCCAATATAATCATAATGACAGTCATAGGTTGAGTCTCCAGAGCTGTCCCGCCTACGTCCTCGGTGGAGAGTTGACTCCACATACACACGGAATGTTCTCCTCATACTTCGTTCAAACGCACCTTTCAAGTTTTCTGCCATGTACCCAAAATCTGTGAAAGGACAAAAAACACACACATACATATAATATCAGATATGTTCAACACATACTGTGTTTAAAAAAAAAAATCAGCATCAGGCTGAGACTAGGAGTCATGATCCATGTGGGCCAACCCTCTTAGAGTGTAAAGGGGATAAAAGGGCCAAAACACTTGTTTGATATAGATGCACTTCTGATGATCAGATTCCCCCATCCCATTTACTCTCTGGCTGATAGTAAGACATCCTACAGAAATGTTAACGTGACCCTATTCAACTTGTTATTTTCATATCAATTCCCACTTCCTTTACTTTTACTTGTTCCGTCCATTCTTGCCGCGGAGTATCGCTGGGAACTGAAGTTTTTGTTCTTGGGTCATGTGTGTCACTGATGTCAGCCTATATTTTTGTAGGATTTCAGTAATACTGTCTATGCATCTGTCTCTTGGTCTTACCCCACCAAGTCTTCTATGGCTGTAACCATGTAGTAGTAATCAATCAGGCTCCATTCTCATTAGGTAGTCAGACAAATTTATTTTCCATCTCACTATATATTAGATGCAGAATGTAGTACCTACAATTTTTCTCATGTCATCATTTCTCAGCCTGTCTCTCCTGGTGATGTTAATGGCTCTTCTTCAGCATTCTGTCTAGCATGATGTGAATCATTCCTTATCATCACAATCAACTGGAAACATACAACATACTCAGTCACCCAGTACAATCAAAATGAAGCCTCTACATAGCTCATACACAGTCTCACTTTCTCTAAGTCTTTTAGCATAACATTACATATAATGTTGCAGCACAACATAACAACAAACAATAATTTTAACTTGCTGATATTTTTAGCCTATATATTATTTAACTAACATTCTTATGTGTACAATTAAATTACCAGGTTTATAGTTCCAATTATATAGAAGGACTGAAATGGTATGACAAAGTCACACAAATGTGGAATTGATGACAAGAACCAGACAAGTGCCAGTGGAACAAGAGCTGAGAAGAAGACGCTGGTGATGGATAGGACACACATTGAGGAAACCTGTTGATAACATTACAAGGCAGTCCTTGTTCTGGAATCTTCAGGGAAAGAGAGGCAGAGGTTGACCAAAAAACACATGGGGAAGAGAATTGGATACAGATATGAAAATGATGAGGAAAACATGCAATGAACTTGAGCTGATGGCACAGGACAGGAAGACTTGGCATGTGTTTGTTGAAGGCCTATGCTCCTCGGGGAGCTAAAGGGTATTGACTGATTGATTTTGATTCGTCTATCCAGTATATTATTATTATTATTATTATCCAGTTTCACTTGGTCTTGAAAATAAAGAACATCTTATTTATGTTTACGCTGTTTGTCTGGTTTTAATGGGCTTCATCTTGACATAGGTCCCTTGTATTGGCCATTGTTGTTATTGTTGTTGTCGAGATCTCATAGCTGCTGAGCATGTTTACTCTTGGCAGCCCAATGCCATTCTTAGAAAAGTACAGGTTTAGTGCAGTTAGTCCAAGGTTTTACAGAGTGAGTTAGCAATTGTTGAAGGCATCTGTAGTAGGTTTTTCTTGGCATTTGTGAGTGATGGGCACTCCATTAGAAGGTGGCTGGTTGTTTCATAAGGATGACAGCAGTGTCTACACATGGGTAGATGCTGAGGGTTAATGCGGTTTAAATGGCTATTGACTCTTGCATGTCCTGTTCAAAACTGGAAGATGATAGGTGATGAAAATATTAAGTTACACTAAAAACGATTATTTCTAACAGAACTGCTTCTGTTCCAGTTGGTCGCAACGAACATTTGTGTCTTGAAATAGAAAACTTACTTACTTAGTCGTCTCTCTTCTACCATGAGGTGTAGAGGTTTGGAAGGAGAGCGCCATACTATCCTATCGGTTGTCTTCCTCCTGGCCTGGTTCCATTATAGTCCTCGGTCCTTCAAAGATTGTCTAATGTTGTCCTCCCAGCGGACTCTGGGTCATCCTGGAGGTCTGGATCCCTGGCTCTTAGTTTCCCATGCTTGTTGTGGTAGCCGATCTTCTCCCATTCTGCAGACTTGGCCAAACCATCTTAGTTGGGACTGTTCTACTTGGGTCTGCAGGGGTTGGGTTTTTAGGTCATGACATATCGTCTGCTTGTAAACCATGTCTCTTCTTGTTACTTCAATCACCTTCCTCAGATATCTCATTTCTGAGGTTTGGATCTGGCTTTTGTGTCACTGCCCATGACTCGCATCCATACGTCAAGACTGGGACATAGGTGGAGCGGTATACAGCCATATCTTCTTGCCAACTTCTGTTTTGCTGAGGAATCCTCGATTTATGGCTTGAAAAAGTCTCCCAGCTGCTGCTCGTTGGGTAGCCATCTCTCCTTTGATGCCTCCCTTCCGATCTATGACATTTCTGGGGTATTTAAAGTAGTGAAATAGAAAACTTATAAGATAATATCCTGTATGAAAGTTAGATTGACCTCTTGACAGTTCTTATCATACAAATAAAATTCCATATTCCACTAAAAACAGAAACAATTCTCTAGACCTAAAGCTCTTTTATATTTGGACATGCGCCCTAATATAACCGGCTAGGTTGAACTGGACGCCTCGCCAAAACGAGGCAAAATTTTATTTTTAAAAAATATATATATATTATTCCACACATCTGAATGGTGTCCAGTACATTCAGGGTTTCCTGTATCCATGGTACAATCATTTATCCTGGTAATTAAAAAGTTTATAGATTAAATTATGTACATTCTGTTAGGAGTTTATCTACATGTTTCCAACCTGAAACTAATTATCTTGCTGAATAAAAATGTCTTATTCATTTGAAGGTTTTTGTCTTCCAGGAACCTTGTAGCTTGAACCTATTTTTAGAAACAAGTGCATATTGTTAAGACGCCTACATTTCCTATATCTTACATTCTGTATCATGCTAAACTGAGCTAAAACTGCCTCATTGTCATACACCTGCTCTACTTTATTGTTTACTGTGCATTCATACTACTTCTGCTCTTAAAAAGGATGTCACATTCTACCCTAATTATTTTTCATTTGATCTTATATCTCCTGCCTTATACAAATGTTTCACCATATTTTCCTTAAATCACCCATGAGTAGCACAGAGATTTATAATAACATTTATGCATCTTTCACTAACAACTACCATACTCCATCAGTTGCTTTTACACAGCTAAGAAAATAATAGAACATTTGCCTATGACCTTCCAGGGGCAACAGCAGAAAGAAATTTATCTTTCCACTTTTTGTTGTTCAGCGGAGTGAAGAGATGTGCTCCATTTGCCCAGCATTTTACAGGGTGAATTATCTTCAAAATAGACCTCCTAAACAACTTCAAAGAGGAATGGCTGAACCGATGGGCAAAATGGTCTACTGGACGTGCCTTGTATAAAGAAATGGCCCATCCCCACAAAAATTACATTAATAACCTATGACGTAAGCAGCAGAGCACAATCTTCCACTAAGAACAGAATACACAAGACTCAACAAGCACTTAAATAAATTAAACCCCACACGTGAGCCTAATTGCCGCAACTGTACCCATATGTATGAGACAGTTGCAGCTCACTTGCCCAGGACTCTCCACAGAAAGACGACAGTTATTGCCGTTCTCCCCAACAATCACAAACACTCTATACAGCACCACTCAACAGCTACAGAACACATGCACAAATTCTTCAGCTTGGTATTGACTGCTAAAGAGCAACGAGCTCAGCAGCCCTAGTTAACCAACAACAACATACAGGGTGAATGAAAAGTCACATATTTTAACATGTTTACATCCTCACTTGTGTCTATTGGTTACACATAAAACAAACATCAAAACAAAGAGAACTGCCACTTGACAAATATCATCTTATTTTTATTCCCAGAAATAAAATCATAGAACATCAAATCTAAAGAAGCCAATAAACTGACGTTACAAGAGACAACAAAAATGGTTGCCTGCTATGAAATCTTGTGTAGAACAAACAGGATCTCAAGCTGAGTTGTAGTGTTAATGTGGCATACACATTTCATGACAATTAATTGTCTTTCTTTTCATGTTTGTTTATTGTACATTCTTCTCTTCTTCTTGGATCCTTAGCCCCTGACTGACAAAACAGTTAGTGGTCATCACGCCTAGTGGTGTCTTGAAGTGCAGCAATTTTCTTTGTTACCATTTCCGTAACTTGATATCTGTTTTACATAGACAAGGGTGTCAGCCCTGTGCTAATACCCTCAACCTGAAGGATTAGGGTGTCTGCTTTAGTCTGACTGCTACCCGCGCAAACCTGGACAGCTTAGTTGAACCTGCCAGGAGTAAAACTCCCGCTGGCATAGCGCTGGGGGTTTTCAGTGTACACAAGCTGCCATACCGCTACAACGTATAGACACCACTAATGTTTGTTTATTGTACATTAGTTGGCTAGAAATGAAATAATAACAAAAATAAGAAGTTACTTTTCAATCACCCCAGTAGATATACAAAACTGACCTGTAAGATCTATTGCAGCTTGGCTCGGGTGTTGTATTACCAAGCAGTATCAGACAAATCATTATTGCTTGTAAAGGCTGGCTACTGTCTAGAATAGGCACAAATATTAACACATTTTCTCACTGTTGTACATGAGCCAGCTTACCACTGTCTTCGCCATGATATTGAATGCAGTTATCAAAAACCAGGTTCATATCCCTTTCAAACTGCTCCTTGGTCTTGTAGCCTCTCTCTGCTAGTTTCCTCTCTATCTGCATCAGGTCCATGGGCTCCTGGCATGAGCAACAACATTTGAAAAAAATAAGTCTCAGCTTTAATAGATTAAAAAACTAGGGTATAACACTTGTATAACAATGATTTTAAGCTTTAAAGGTTCCCTCATCTTTGTTGCCTAACAACATGTGTCTGAGAAAACTTCAAACTCACAATGAAAGCCAATGCTGTGTATTGCATCCTGTTTAATGCTCTGTTATAGTTTCCTATCCTATCATATGGTGTGATACATGAAACAGATTATTTGTTATTGACTTTACTTTTTCATTCCACTCGTGACACGAAGCGCAGAGGGGACCTGAAGTTTTGTTCTTAAGCTAAGTGTGTCGCCCTGACTGCTGTGAGCCTAATTTGTTGTACGATTTCTATAATATTGTCCATGCATCTGCCATGGGGTCTTCCCAGGGTCCTGATACATTTTCTTCTACTGTTGCAGGTGCACAGTGGTAACTGACTGGGCTTCATTCTCATGAGGTGGCCAAGCCATTTGATTTTATGTCTCTTTATATAGCTGATGCAGAAAATAGTTCCTATAGTTTATCTGATGTAATCTTTCCTCATTCTGTCTCTCCTGGTAACATTAATGGTTTTTCTTAAGCATTTCATCTCACAAGATGTGATTGTTCTCTCCTGTACTCTGGTCAGTGACCATGTTTGACACTGATAGCAAAGAGTTGGTAAGATTATATTATTCATCAGCTGCTGTTTAATTTCCATACTGATGATGTTCTGATGTCTGAGTAATGGTGACAACTGGTAAGTCGCTGCACTGGGATTTTTGACATCTTGTTTCAATTTCTTTGTCATGCCTTCCATTTGGTGTGAAAATACTTCCTGGGTATTTGAACTCTGGAACCAGTTTAAACTTGATATTGTTGAAATGTATGTTAAGTAGGCTTGGTGATCTACTGATATTCAGTTTCTGTCTTTGCTGTGTAGATATTCATGTTGTATCTTCCACAAATTGAATTAAGTTCATCTGTATGGTTTAGCAGCTTTGTTTTCACCTTCATACATTAGACTCTAGTTATCTGAACAACGGATCTCATTGATTATTTCTCTATTCATTCCTAGCTTTTCTAAGACTTCTTTATTTGGTTTCTTCTCTTTCAATGAGATGCTCCCTATTCTTCAAATTTAAAAAGTAATAGATTACTAGGCTCCAAATCTTACCTTTATTGTCTCAAAGAAGTCAGGTGTATTTACTTCCTCCACAGCTTCCAGAAAAGGCCATGAATATTCATTACGCTTGACAGTCATCAAAACTAAAAAGAAAATGTTACTAAATCAGTATTATCAGAATCAATCGTCAACACATTTTAACAGTTAACAACAACAAGGAGATAACTCTCAAAAAACAGCTCCATTAGATTTTGATATTATATTAAGGGAGACAATTATAACACAACAGCCTCTTATGCTCCGCATGTTATATCCGCAAGGACACAACATTATCATGGACTAGTCACTTTTGCAATTGTTTTGCAATTGAAAATCAGAATGGAGAAAATACATGCTAAGAGACAAATGACATCTAAGAATAAGTGATGGCCAATATGTGATTTATCATTCTGCTAGCAGACAAATGACACATAAGAATAAGTGATGGCCAATTAGTGATTTATCATTCTGCTAGAAGAATTTGTGATGGCCAATATGTGATTTCCTGCCTAGTATTTTTGCTGGGAACTGAGAGGAGAGTAATTCCTCTCCAGTTGCTGCAGTCTGCAAGGTCGCCCTTCTTGGGCAATTTGACAATTATTCCTATACTCCACTCTGTTGGTGTTGTCTCAGTTTCCCAGACTTAAGCTAAAATACTAGGAAGGATAATCATCCATAGAATTTCAAAAGCAGCTGACCTTAAACTGAGGAAAGAACAAGTGGGTTTTAGAAAGAACAGAAGATGTGCAGATCATATATTCACCCTCATGAACATTATAGAGCAGTGCTCAGAATGGCAGAGACAGCTGTACATTAACTTTGTTAATTTTGAAAAGGCTTTCGACAGCATACACAGGGACAGCCTATGGAAAATACTGAGGGCTTATGGAATTCCCAGCTGCATTGTTTCCATCATAAAAAGCCTCTATTTTAACTTTACATGCGGTGTTGGATTCAGTAATGTAACTTTCGAAGTGAAAACAGGAGTACAACAGTGATGCCCCTTATCAACAACATTATTTTTGACAGCCATAGATTGGGTGATGCGCCAGACAACAGAGGGCAGTCCAAGAGGAATTAGATGGACAACGTTTTCTACACTGGAAGATCTGGAATATGCAGATGACATTGCACTACTCGCGCATTCACATCAACATATCCAAGAAAAAAACGACAGACTGAATAAGTATGGCCAGCAGGTTGGCCTGAACATCAAGCTGAAGAAGACAGAGGTCACGACACTAAATGGGGGCAATCCTGAGCCAATAACAGTAAGGAACCAGAAGTTAGAACAGACAGACACATTTACTTACCTAGGATGCATAGTAACACCTGACGGCGGAACAAGCAAGGACATTAACAACAGAATGCATAAAGCGAGAACAGTCTTTGCTAGTCTCAACAACATTTGGAAGTCTTCCCAGTACAGCACAAACACCAAATTAAGACTGTATGAGAGCTGTGTACTTTCTGTGCTTCTCTATGGTGCGGAATGCTGGAGAGTAACAGAGAAGGAAATGTCGAAACTGTCCTCCTTCCACACAATCTGCCTAAGGAAAATTCTCAGAATCTTTTGGCCAAGCACCATCAGCAACCAAGAACTACTTATTCGGAGTAACGAGGAGGACATGCACACCATCATAGCTGGCAGACGCTGGAGTTGGGTTGGCCACGTCCTCAGAAGAGACCCTGATACCATTACAAGAACAGCTATGCTATGGACCCCAGAGGGAAAGCGAAAGAGAGGCCGACCAAAAACAACTTGGTGGAGGACTGTGGAAGCCGAGATGCAAAGAATGAACCAGAGTTGGGGCACTGTACAAAGGATGGCCGCCGACCGAGCAAAGTGGAATCAATTTGTTGCTGCCCTACAAGATGCCATCAGGCTTGATGGCAACTGACTGCTTTGACAGTTGGCGGTTATGGATCAAAGAAGAAGAATATGTGATTTATCACTCAGCTAGAAGACAAATGACACATAATCATAAGTGATGGCTAATATGTGATTTATCATTCTGCTAGCAGACAAATGACATCTAAGAATAAGTGATGGCCAATATGTTATTTATCATTCTGCTTGCAGACAAATGACATTTAAGAATATGTGATGGCCAATATGTGATTTATCATTCTGCTAGCAGACAAATGACACATAAGAATAAGTGATGGCCAATATGTGATTTAACATTCTTCTAGCAGACAAATAACATCTCAGAATATTTGATGGCCAATATGTGATTTATCATTCTGCTAGCAGACAAATGACACATAAGAATAAGTGATCGCCAATATGTGATTACACCCGTGTGTTACCGGGACCCGAAAGGGGAGCAAAGAATAGTAACACTGTCCCCTGCCAAGCATGTCGTAGAAAGCGACTAAGGAGGGTTGGGCATGGGGCCGGTTACCCCATCCTGTAAAAAATTTAAACCACAAAAAACTTCAACAAATATGGACAAGTCAAATAAAGAAAATAAAACACAGCCATCCAAGACAGGGGAAGGTCCTCTCGTGGGGAGGCGTATGATGCAACACAGAGAAAGCCGAAAGGAGTCTGTGTTGCTGACTAACCTTCTTTCTTCTAGGAGAACTTCCAGATTTGGCACCTGGAATGTTCGGACATTAAACGAACAAGGGAAAGTGGCGCAAGTGGCAGCAGAAATGAGGGAATACAAAATCGAGGTTTTGGGAATGTGTGAAACAAAGTGGAAGGGGGTAGACAGGAAGAAACTCATCACAGGTGAATTGGTGCTGTCCTCAGGACATGAAGACGAAAGTTCACACCACAGTGAAGGGGTAGCTCTTATGTTATCTAAAGAAGCACAGAAAGCACTCATTGAATGGGAAGCTGTTGGACCCAGAATAATAACAGCTACTTTCAAAACAGCTAAAAAGAAAATTCATGTAAATGTCATCCAATGTTATGCACCAACTAATGACAAAGAAGAGTCTGTGAAAGAAGCATTTTATACTAAACTACAGGAAATTATGGATAAAGTAAAAAGAAGAGACATCACAATTGTGATGGGTGACATGAATGCAAAGATAGGTACAGTCAACACCGGATTTGAAGAAGTCATGGGAAAACATGGGCTAGGAGTAATGAATGAAAATGGAGAACTATTCGCAAACTTCTGTGCTTCAAATCAACTGGCTATAGGAGGAAGCATGTTTCCACATAAGAGAATACACAAGGCAACATGGATATCACCAGACCATAGAACAGAAAATCAGATTGATCATATATGCATAAACAAGAAGTTTAGATCATCATTGCAGGATGTAAAGGTATATAGAGGAGCAGATGTGGCATCAGATCACCATCTTCTGATAGCCAAAGTAAAAATGAAACTCAAGAGATATGCAACAATGCAAAATTATAGACAACAGTATAATGTAGGACAGCTAAGAAATCAGGAAACAAGAGACAAATTTGCGGTCACAGTATCCAACGAATTCCAAGTGCTCCAACAGCTGGAAGATGTAGAGAATACAGAAGACTATTGGCAGCAGGTCAAAACTGTATGGAAGGAGACATGTGAAGAAATACTGGGGAAAAGGGAAAGACAACAAAAAGCATGGATAACAACAGAAACCATCAATAAGATAAAAGACAGAAAAAACAAGAAAGCAGAGTTAAACACAAGCAAAACCAGAAGTTCCAAAGCCAAGGCTCAAGAAGTGTACACAGAAGCAAACAAAGAAGTAAAAAGAAGTATCAAAAGAGACAAGAGGAAGTATATTGAGGAGTTGGCAAGAGAGGCAGAAGACGCTGCAGCCAAAGGAAATATGAGAGAACTGTATAGCAGCACAAAGAAGCTAACAGGGAAATACAAGCAAACAAGTTGCCTCATAAAAGACAAGAATGGGAAACTGCTCAGCAATATACAAGAGCAAATGAAGAGGTGGACAGAATATTTTGGGGACCTTCTCAATAGACCAGCTCCACAAAACCCGCCGGACATCCAGCCAGCAGAAGAAGAGCTACAAATTAACGGTGAAAGACCAACGAAGGAAGAAATAAAGAAAGCCATAAAGCTTCTAAGAGATGGAAAAGCGTCTGGACCTGATGGCATTCCAGCAGAGGCCATCAAAGCAGATATCGACACGGCTACAGAGATGTTATATAAATTACTTGGTAAAGTCTGGGAAAAGGAAGAGATACCAGCAGAATGGAAGGAAGGATATCTGGTTAAGTTGCCTAAGAAGGGAAATTTACAAGAGTGCACAAATTATAGAGGAATTATGTTACTATCAGTGCCAGGAAAAGTATTAAACAGGATTATCCTTGAGAGATTAAAAGAGTCCATAGACAAGAAACTGAGAGATGAACAAGCAGGTTTTCGACAAAACAGATCATGTACAGACCAGATAGCCACTTTGAGAATAATAGTTGAACAAAGTCTGGAATGGAATTCACCACTTGTCACGACATAGACTTTCGCTAAATTGTATATTGGTCACACTGGAGAGCGACAACACTGGTTCGTCTCTTGTAAAAACTTGCTCGGCCAGTTTTCGATTAGACGGAAGCCGGAAGGGAGCTTTTTGGCGCAAAGGGGAATTGTAGATATGTCTGCCGGCCTAAGCGGTCGTTGTTGGCCTGTGTCAGCAGTTTTGCTGGGAAATTATATGGATGCCAGTTTTGGTCATACTTCTTGCTTTTCATGTGATCGGGAGTAGTTGGTTTGTTACTAGATAGATATTGTGGATTCTAGTGACTTTCTCCTGGATTATACTTATGATAATATTAGCGCAATTATGTATTGCGTCGTTTTTCAGGAATGAAGGTCGCCTGTGAGCGATGATTATAGTGTAGCCTCTGATTGTGTCTTGTTAAGGGCATTTTGAGATTATGTTGTGCTACAGTGTTTTGGCAAGCTATTAGGCATCCTTCATTGCATTGTCATGCGTATTGTTTTGTGTGTGTACAGTTTTCATTAAAGAGGGTCAGTACCTGTTGCCGGTGTTATGGTGAGTTTGTGTCAGCTAGTGTAGTGTGGTCGTACCCCTAGCAGATGAGCCTTGCTATTGTTGTTGGTGATATATTAATATGATGATGATAAATCCACGTTACACTAGTAGTTATTCTGACATCTAAGGTCTCGTCCGATTTTGTGGTGAACCTGTAGGCCATGGGGCCAGTGATTTTCTAGTATTTGGCTCATATTTATTGCAGACTATTCTTTGGCCATGGAGGCTAGTATGTTATAGCGTTTTCCCAGCTAGCTGGCATCAGTGATTCTATATTATTTGATAATAAGGCATTATAGCCTGTGGGGCAGTAATTATGCCATTATTTATTGTGCACACACAGTGTTAAAAGGCTTGTAACGCCACTGTCTGGCCGCCTTCATACTTTCCGTCAATTCACGGGTGTGAGTTGTTAACGTTTCAGTGTCCAGTTGAAGTTAATGTGTGTGTCAATCTATTAGTGTCCTGTTTACGGTCGCTTGACCTGACCTCGTTCTCAAGCGCTGACCTACTTGTAGCATCGGAGTTCGCTATGGCTATTTTCTGTAAGTTTTCAGTTTATCGCAGGTGGAATAGTGTGTAATTAAGTTTCAAGTTGTTTGTTAGGGCATTGTTGCAGGGCTGTTTACAGTTGTTGAAGTGTTAAGCTGTTGTTACAGTGTGGGTCAAACGGGTCAGTTTGACACAATTCTGAGTCTTTTTGCTTGTGGGCGACAGTGATCCAGTCGGAGCAGCGGAGTGACAGGTGTTGTTAGAGGGGTTATGTAGGATGTAGAGGAAACCAGTTGGCTATTTTCTTTGGTGTAGTTGGGCCCGAGTGATAGACTGTGGTGTCATCAGGAGGGAGATTTTGTCAATATTGGTGTGCTCAGGGCCCGAGTGGTAGACTGTGGTGTCATCAGGAGGGAGATTTTGTCGTTAGAGACCAGTGTTCCTGCAAAGTGATGCCATCATCTTACTACCCAGATGTGCCCACCCAGGTGTGAAAATCTCGTGCATTGACCTCCCTAAGTCGACGCCTGTGACATTGCCTAACAACACAGAAGTGCCTGACCAGGGGCGTATTTCGTCTACAGACGGTCTTACCGACGTGTTGGAATCCAGTGGATATTACCTTACAGTCTGCTGGGATCCTTGGACCATTCTACGTCTTTATAGACTGGTCGTGTGCTACATATGTGACAGTACCAAGGATCTTACACGTGTACCTGTCGGGTAGACTATTGATAGTAACTGTGTAGCTGAACTTTGCAGAAGTGAACATTTCCAGTGATAATATTGACAGTGCTGTGTGAGCATCGTGGAAAATAGTGCGGTCATCATACAAGAAATTACGGGACAGTGACACTCAGATTTGACAGTTATTCCTGGACTTATATTCGTTTGGATTACGTATTTTCAAGTGTGGAGTTCTGTTTGTTCTGTTCATCATCTTCGTCAGTGCGGAGGATTCGGCTTACTCAAGCACCGTTGGAGCTTCAGTTAAGTTGTTGTTTGTTTGTTTATGTATTATGTACTATATCGATATTTTGTTGTTTTTTCTGAGTTACTTTGATTTGTTGAAGAGTGTATGCTATTTTCTTTGTCTGCTTCTTAACTTGTTATTGTTTTCTTTCCTTTTGTTTTGTCTTTTCTCAGTGTACAAGTATGACTTAGTTTGTTTGATTGTATAGTGTTTGATAGTTAAGTCTGATCTTACTTTATTACCTTAGTAGTTTGTTTATATTTGCATTATATATACATATAGTTGTGGCATTATAGTATATTATTACTGATAGGTTACTTAGTTTATTATCTCTGAAGTGAAGATAGGGCTTGGTGGAAGAGTTACCTTCTAGCACCTCGTTGTTGAGTGTGGTTTTTGTAGAGTCTTTGGTGTTACAGTGTATTGGTGTGTGAGTGTAATCCAGTTTTGGCCTTTCGTAGGAAAAGTTTGGATTAGACCAATTCTATTAAGTTGTGGCTGTGTTTGTTCTGTGGTGGAGTCTGACAGACGAATTTCCTGCAGCTGCCCTGCATAACATTCCAGAGCCCTGTTGGTGTTAGCTGTAGTTGTGAAGTGTGTATTTATATTGTCGTGTACATTCAGTATTTCTTGTGTTCTGTTTAAGTGGTGTGTTCTCTTGTCCTATCTTACTATCTTGTAAATACGTTTACAGGTATCCCGTGTTTTCGTTCGTGCTCAGTCACGCAGTGTAGATATTAATCTATCTCTGCTCTTTGTGTTCTATCGTCCGGTTCCTCGTGACTGGAATTTTGTTTTCGTGGTGTGATGTGTGTGTTTACTTCATCTGTGTAGTCCTCATTTGTGTTCTTTTTGCCACAGTACTTGCATAACAGAGATTATTCAGTGTAATATTAACAGGAGTGTTATTGGATTATAGCACCAGTGTGGGTGCCAGGATAGAAGTGTGGAAGTAATACCTATTTTGAACCAAGTTTACAGTATTGTCAAGGTATCAGAAAGGTGTGATTATACAACTGTTAATTATCGTAAGTTGATACATTGTTGTCAAGGTATCAGGAAGCTGGTATTAGACAGCTATTGACTATAGAATAAGGGGTCAGAAAGACCTAATTTTTCACAACTGGTGATAACATAGCCAAAGAGGCTAAGTGTGACTTTATTGATATTATAAGAGGTAAAGGTTAATGATATATTTACACTGAGACTTGAGGTGACATATACTTACACGCATATATATAGATATATGTATATTGAGAAGAGATATTTATATTTATTATATTTACTGCACCATTGTAACCAGAGAGTTTTCTACTGATATAAGTGAAGAGGTTACAGTACATACAACTGAGTGATTTGATAGTAAATATATTGTAAGAAATAATACTGAGCATTCTAAGTGTACATCATGGACATTGATACTTGCATGCGGATAGGCCAAGCAGCCGGGTACACGGGAAAAGAATTAGTGGAGTTTGCTAAGGCAGAATTCAATTCACTAGAGAATCAAAAAGATCTGAAAGAGAAAGCAGCAAAGGAGGATAATGACAGGAAAGAGAAGGAAGAGAGGGAATGAATTGAGAAACAAAATGCTCTAAGAGAGGCTCGAGCTGAAGAGTTAGAGCTAAAAAGAAAAGAATACGAATTACAAGAAAGGAAGATGAAAGAAGAAAGTGAGTGGAAACAGAGAGAATTCAAGTTACAAGAAAGGAAGATGAAAGAAGAGAGAGAGTTACAAGAAATGAAGATGAAAGAAGAGAGAGAGTTACAAGAAAGGAAGATGAAGGAAGATAGAGAGTTACAATTGGAGAAGGAGAGAATGAGAATAGCTCTGGAAGAGAAAATGATGGAAAAGGAGATACAATTAAAGAAGTTAGAAGTGGGTGCGAGTGGTCAGAACTCAACTTCTGGTGCGGCTCATCGTCCTTTTAGACTGCGGCTACCAAATTTCAATGAGAAAATTGATAGTTTAGACTTCTTCTTGGAAAGATTTGAGGCCGAATGTGTGGCCTACAAGGCTGATAGGGATCAATGGCCATCTCTTCTATCAACACTGCTAGTGGGGCCCGCGATGGAGACTTTTTATAGCCTCCCTGTAGAGGAAAGGGCTGATTATGACAAAGTGAAGGAGAGATTGCTCCGGAGGTTCTGTCTGACTGCTGACGGCTACCGGACGCGTTTTAAAAACGCGATGCCTAGTTCAGACCAGGACTTTGAGGATTTTATCTCAAAGATCAAACTTCTGCTGAATAGGTGGATCGAAATGGAGGGAATAACAAAGGACTTTAATGGCTTGTTGGACTTAATATTACGAGACAAAGTGTTGTCCTCATGCTCTAGTGAGTTGGTGGCGTTCTTCCAGGAACGTCAACCAAAGGACATTGAGTCCATGGCCCAGTTGGGGCACCATTATGTCCTGGCCCATCCGGGCAAACCTATTCAGAAGTCGGGTCTGACAGAAGACACAGTTGCCAGTGTGGGCAAAGTTCAACGCCAAACTAGGCAAAATCAGTCAGATAAGGCAGACAGGGGTCAAGAGCAGAGTTATGAGAGGCCCTCCAGTCCTTATCGGCCATATAGAGGTACTAATACGAATTTTCGTTCCCATAGGAACAGTTGGCCGAGGTGGCAGAGCCAACGTTATGATAGTTATAGCAACGGAGGGGATCGTCAAGCGCGAAAGCAGGTACGATTCGAGGACTCGCGTGACGAAGACCGATTTTGGTATAAAACCAAACATCATAAGCAGAGGAGTGCGTCCTCAGAGAGTCGGTCTTCTGACTCTGATGCGGGGTCTTCGTCATCGAAGGGCTCCAGCAAAGGTACACGCGAGGAGAAAAAGAAAGAGCGCGTGTGTACCAATTGCGGTGGCAGGGGTCATAGTGCTGATAGCTGCACTACTCCGATTGAACACGCAAATTCCGCGGTTGTGTTAGACACAATGAACAGCGAGGACTGTGCGGGGTGCCGCCCTCTGTTCAATGCGAACGAGAGATTAGTGCTACAATGTGGGCATGCGGCACCATGTCTATCGGCAGTGCATGAGACTGGCAAGGTGATCCTCCACGAAGGAAAGGTGGAGAATAGACCAGTCCGGGTGTTGAGAGACACCGGATGCACAACAATTGGGGTGCGTCGATCTTGCATCGACGACTCATGCCTGACTGGCAAAACGGTAAAATGCACCACGTTCGGGGGCAAAGTTGAGACTTACCCCCAGGCGTGCATTAGTGTGGACACACCGTTCATTACGGGTAGAGTCTACGCGTTGGTCCTGGATGATCCGATTGCCGATTTAACCGTCGGTAATGTACGCGGGGTGCATAGTGCCATAGGTGTAGCTGATGCAGAGGCTCAGCATCACCAAACTTCCAAGATTGATAAACAAAAGGTACACCGGAAGCGTAGTTCGCGGCATGTACCGAAGGACATGACTAGGAGCAGTGGGGACTTATATTCAAGTCTGAGAGTTAGTGATCGCACAGTTTTGGTGCGTAATGTGCCACTGAGTGCTAGTTGGCGCACACTCAGACGAGTGTTTGATGAGGTTGCGCCGGTTAAGTTTGTAGAAGTATTGTCGCTACGCGACAATACCAAAATGGCACGTGTTACTTTTGTGAATAGTTGGGGTGTGCATAGGGCAGTTAGGCAGAAGCATATGTCTTTGCTTCCAAACCATCTGCTAATAGTTCAGCGTTAGCTAGAGCTAGATTTTCGGGTTCGTTTTAGTAAGATCTTTCGGTTGACGCGAACCAAACCTGATAGGCTCTGACCCACGCCCCCAGTTCTACTATTATATCAATATGAGGATGTTGTAAATGTAGTAACAGATGTCTTGTCCAGGTTGTCAAATAATTGAACAGTTATAGTTTCTGGGAAAACTTACATCTGAAAAGAGAGTATTTATTGGAATTTATGTAAGTAAGGCATTATGACTATTTCAGTTGATATTTCATGATGATGTATTTTAATATTCGATGTATGGTATATGCTGCCATAAAGGCAAGATCTAGTAGGTGTACTCTATGTGTGGACATACCATATTATATTATGCCTATAACTATGTTGTGACATGATGATTGTGTTACGAGAACTTAGGGTTTGATTGGTGACAATCAAGTATTTGGATTTTGTGTAACATGCATGATGTGTAGACTACTCCAGGATCAGTACCCAGTGTAGATTGGTGCATATTTCTTTGTATTGAGTCTAGTAAGTGAAAAGGCATGTACGACGAGGGTATAGCACAACTCTGGCATTCTTTATTTGCATAAGGAGGTGCTATCTCGGCATTTGTTCGTCCATACTCCAAAGGGGGGCTGGGCATGACTCCTCCGGTGGAAGAAAACTGCGTTTTCTTTCTTAAGGGGGGGATGGATGTCACGACATAGACTTTCGCTAAATTGTATATTGGTCACACTGGAGAGCGACAACACTGGTTCGTCTCTTGTAAAAACTTGCTCGGCCAGTTTTCGATTAGACGGAAGCCGGAAAGGAGCTTTTTGGCGCAAAGGGGAATTGTAGATATGTCTGCCGGCCTAAGCGGTCGTTGTTGGCCTGTGTCAGCAGTTTTGCTGGGAAATTATATGGATGCCAGTTTTGGTCATACTTCTTGCTTTTCATGTGATCGGGAGTAGTTGGTTTGTTACTAGATAGATATTGTGGATTCTAGTGACTTTCTCCTGGATTATACTTATGATAATATTAGCGCAATTATGTATTGCGTCGTTTTTCAGGAATGAAGGTCGCCTGTGAGCGATGATTATAGTGTAGCCACTGATTGTGTCTTGTTAAGGGCGTTTTGAGATTATGTTGTGCTACAGTGTTTTGGCAAGCTATTAGGCATCCTTCATTGCATTGTCATGCGTATTGTTTTGTGTGTGTACAGTTTTCATTAAAGAGGGTCAGTACCTGTTGCCGGTGTTATGGTGAGTTTGTGTCAGCTAGTGTAGTGTGGTCGTACCTCTAGCAGATGAGCCTTGCTATTGTTGTTCGTGATATATTAATATGATGATGATAAATCCACGTTACACTAGTAGTTATTCTGACACACTATACATCGGATTTGTGGACTACGAAAAGGCATTTGACAGTGTAGACAGAGAATCACTTTGGAAATTGTTGAGGCATTATGGAGTTCCCCTGAAGATCATTAATTTAATAAAGAAAACATATGAAGACATGACATGCAGAGTTCTTCACGAAGGACAGCTTACAGAACCGTTTGGGATAAGAACAGGAGTGCGACAGGGATGCCTCTTGTCTCCATTTCTTTTCTTGCTGGCAATAGATTGGGTTATGAGATCATCGGCAACACACAACAGAAATGGAATCCAGTGGACTCTGACTAAGCAGTTGGATGATCTGGATTTTGCTGATGACTTGGCTCTTCTGTCCCATAGCCGTAATCAGATGCAGGACAAATTGAAAACACTCGATGAGAGGTCACAGCAATTGGGTCTGAAAATACACAGGGAAAAGACAAAAATAATGCGAATAAATGCAGGTAATGATAACAGGGTTGAACTTGAAGAAACACCAATACAAGATGTAGAATCATACACATATCTTGGCAGTAATATAGACAAAGTTGGAGGGACAGACAGCGATATCAAAATAAGAATACAAAAGGCAAGAGGAGCTTTCATTGCATTGGGAAATATATGGAGATCAAGAGAAATAGGATCCAACACGAAAATAAGAATCTTCAACTCAAATGTGAAGTCAGTCCTATTGTATGGCTCTGAGACATGGAGAACAACAAAGACAACAACCAAAAAGCTACAGACTTTCATAAATAGGTGCTTGTGTAGAATAGAGGGATTAAAATGGTATGACAAGGTTACCAACGTGGAACTAATGACAAGAACTAGACAAATGCCAGTGGAACAAGAAATGAGAAGAAGACGATGGCGATGGATAGGACACACACTGAGGAAACCTGTTGATAGCATTACAAGGCAGTCCTTGTTCTGGAACCCCCAGGGCAAGAGAGGCAGAGGAAGACCAAGAAGTACATGGAGAAGAGAGTTGGAAACAGAGGTGAAAATGATGAGGAGAACATGGAAAGAACTTGAGATGATGGCACGTGACAGGAGGACTTGGCATGTGTTTGTTGAAGGCCTATGCTCCTATGGGAGTGGAGGGTTATGACAATATGTGATTACCAATCTATTTAATTGTATATTTGGAACAGATGCTCAGCACAGACCTCTAACATGTTCACATCGAAGTTTGGTTGCATTTTGCCTTTTTATCTGACATAAACTCTGAGTACTTTCTGACAGTCTTGATCTTATATATTTCATTACCTTCTTTTGACAAGCACCTCGTTCAGCCATAAACAAGAATCCTTCATTTATTTAAGATGCAGTTGCCAAATATTTTAAAAAAACATCAATGTTCTATCTCTTGTCTAGATGGTGCACTCTGATAGACTCTTCCTGCCCATCTCTTGATGTTATCTTCCCACTTATAGCGCTGTCTTCCCTTTGCACGATGGCCTTCAACTCTTCCTTTTATTATGGTCTTCAGTAACATGACCAAAATATTGTAGCTGTCTAATTTTGATCTCTTTCATTAATTCTCTTTTTATTCCCAGGACCTCTTTATTTGTTTTATTCTCTTTCCATGAGATGTGCCCCATTTTTCTATATACCCACATCTCAAAAGCCTCAATTCTTTGCTCTAATGGCTTGTTCATTGTCCATGTTTCTACACCATACAGTAATGAAGAATATATTTAGCATTTGATGATTCTCAATTTGAATTTGTGAGTTAGCTGTTTAGATATTAGTATCTGTTTCATGTTGTTGAATACATTCCTATTCTCTTCTTGATTTCTGTTTCATATCTGCTATCTTGTTATTATATGACCAAGATATGAGAAACTCTTGACTTGTTCCAAGATTTTCCCATTTATTCGCATCTTTAAAGTTGGCTTATCACCTACTTTGCTAATTATCATAATTTTCGTTTTCTCCATATTCATGACTTGTGCTGTTTACTTGCTTCACTAGCTCTTGTAATTCCTCTTCACTTTCGGCTAAGAAAACTGTATCATCTGCATATCTCGAACAGGAGAATATCAATACGTATTTTAAAAAAATCAAGCTGAAAAAAGCCCCGTGTAGTTTCGGAAGGGGGTCTCTGATAAAGACATAGAAAGAACAGGGCGACTGCCCCCTCAGAATGTCACACAAGGAAACTAATAAGAACCTGAGAATGAGGCTGGCAACTTAATCATGTCAAACAAACTGCAACAGAAACTATCGCTGCAGGAATGCTTAGTACAGGCTTCCTGCAGGGAGGACCAGCTGTAGTAGTGACCCCATGCTCCATAGGTGACAACAGGAACATGATAATGAACTGAAATATACGAACTAGAAGATTACCCATAATGCAGAGGCAGACCAAAAATCACACGGAGAAGAGAATAGGAAACAATTGAAAATGACGAGGAAGACTCGGAAAGACCTTGAGCCGACAGCACACAACAGGTGGACTTAGTATAAGTTTACTGAAGGCCTATACTCCTTGGGGAGCTGATGGGTAAGGAAGAATAAGATTACTCATATCTTCTTTTAATATAACAGCCTCATACCCCAACAACATAAATGTAGAAAGAACATAAACAACAAACATCCTGCCATATAAAACACATTGTTTCTCCAGAAATTTGTCTAGCAAAATCCCCCAGTGTCTTACAAACTGGTCATCATGGCTATCACAAACAAGCATGTTCTTGCCTTTTGGATACATACTAAAATGGTATTATAAACCAACCACATTTATAATAGTCAGCTTTTATTACAAAAGAATTCAAAGTTTTGTGATAAAGGTAAAGGATCCGATTACACTGCCATTGGGAATATGGTGTTAGGCCCATATTTTCTTGACCAACGGCACACTAGGGGTGATGTGGTCAGCATCACACCTGCCGCTTTAACCTTCCCAGAGTTCCTCTGGTACCGAATTCATAAGGCTGGGTTAACCCCGGAGCTGTTTGTGGTCTAAAAAACCCCGCCTCAACTAGGGATCAAACCATGGACCACTGAGCTAAGAAGCCAGAGCACTAACCACTGCGCTACCATGGCTACCAAAGATTTATGATACAAGTAATATGTTTTTATTTTTTAAAAGGATAAAAGCAATATTACATGTGCAATATAATATGTTTCTCCGGTGCATTATTACTTTTTTTTCCAAATAATCTCATTAAATTATGAGTGCGTCTTATTACCAGTGCATTCTCTATGGCAAGAAATATGGTAGACAATCTAATGAACAAGATATTCAGACGCTTAAAATTTGACTAAAATGCCATGCACTTTCCCTAAATTTTGATGTGTTTAAAAAAAAATAATTTAAATTACACAGAATATATGAACACTAAATTACTTAGCAAACTTGTGACACTGAAGTCAAACATAGCAACAATATCCTAATCAAAATCCATAATTCTCGCTGTTTCTACGTTGGTCACATCTAAGGGATGCAACTGTGGTTGAAAGTTAGACATTAATTGTATTGTTTCCCTTATATGTACTCTCCCAAAAATAGTAACACTCAACGAAGAAAAGTCGGTGTAGAACCCAGTTTCATTCCGGAAACGGATTTAACTCATCATTTTGTTAAACTTACTTAGTCATTCCCCTTCTAGCGTGAGGTGTAGAGGTTTGGAAGAGAAAGCGCCAGACTATCCAATCGGCTGTCTTCCTCCTGGCCTGGTTCCATTCTAGTCCTTGGTCCTTCAAAGATTGTCATTTTGTTAAAAATAACCTTAAAATGTAAGTTTTTGATTGTTTCTTCAAGACAAAATTTTAATTTAAAGTATTGCAGACTTATTATTATGGATCAAAATGATAAGATGGCTGCAAAACGAGCTGTCTTGCATCGGAATTCGATTGATGCAGAAATTATCACTGGCAGTAATATGGGAGACCGAGTCTTAATTCCTCGCATTGACTTAGAACCGAGCGAGCGCAGTTTGCCATTTAGGATGCGACGTCGTCAATTCCCAGGGATTTTAGCATTTGCATTGACGATCAATAAGGCGCAAGGACAATCTTTTGATCACGTAGGGGTTTTCCTTCCTGAACCTGTTTTGGGATATGGCCAGCTCTATGTCGCCCTCACCAGAGGAACAAATCATGAAAACTTGAAAGTTTTTGTTAAAAACACTTTTTATCATGGAACATTCTTTGAAACAAATCCACGCACTTTCACAAAAATGTTGTCATCAAAGAACTTTTATACTGAATTAAAAGATATTTTAAAAATATATTACAGTTTTTGATTTACTTCCATCGTTATTGACGGGTTATTGCTAGTTACCTAATAATAACAATATATGAGTTTGGTAAACGTTAGACAAACATTTTTCTGCATTTGACATCTTTAAGAATTCTTAAAGAACTTAAAGAAATGCACAAAGTAATGAGAATTTTTTTGTACCAAGTCAGAGCACTGCCCCCAACACAAGCAACTAACATTTTATATAAAATAGCTAAAAAATCTGAGAAACGAGTAGTGTGAGAAATGGGGGTTGAATAAGCTTTTTTCTTGTATTGCAAAATTTGGTTGTCTGCAAATTTAGCAGGAAGAAAGCGTTTGGAAACCCTGCACATTATTTTTTGGATCTCTAGTTTTTAATCTCTGTGTATTTCTGACCTTTAGCTGCTAAGTGTCATTACTTTTGAGGTGTCTACACAATGCTCTACACCTGCGGTTCTTAACCTGTGGTCAGCGGACCCCCGGGTGGCCACGATGTCCTCACAAGGGTCCACGAAGGCTTGAAGAAATGTTATGAGCTTTTGCAGTTAAAATAGCAAGAAAGAATGAATGAAAGGAAGAAAGAAAACGAAGAACAAAATCTTAATTTTTCTCGCTTGTTTGTGTAAAATTTGGCTTTTCTAAACTACCACCTCCATTAAAAACAAACAAAAGTAAAAATCGGTTTGAAAAGAACTGTTTGATAGCAAAAAATGTACTCAGCACTTGACACTTCTGCACGCGGTCAGAACATGCAAGTGAATGACGCTGAGTGGCTGAGAGAAAGCACGTGACATTTCTTGCTACCGCGCATACAACCAGAAGCCGCCTTTGCAGCTGCACCAAACTCTAGTGTTATCCACGCTGTGTCACCACATTCTCAAAACGTCTATTGCTTCCCAGAATTCTCAGCTGTGTTGAGAATGTTCTCGAAGAAATTCATGTATAAAAGGGAGACTGTGTTCGTGGGAAGAGAGAGTCGCAATCAGTCAAAATGATCACATTTCTTCTTCGATTTCTGCGAATAAAAGCGATTGGTTATTGTCGGGTAAAGTGACCTTACGATGTTATCGCGGTGAATTTCGTAACAATACATTTTGGCTGAGCTGGATCGCTGGCTGAATTTGAAACGTAAAAGTACCATGTCCTCAGAAGAGACCCCGATGCCATCACAAGAACAGCTATGCTTTGGACCCCTGAAGGAAAACGAAAGAGAGGCTGACCAAAAACAACCTGGCGGAGGACAGTGGAGGCTGAGATGCAAAGAATGAACCAGAGTTGGGGCACTGTACGAAGGATGGCCACCGGCCGAGCAAAGTGGAATCAATTTGTTGTTGCCCTACAAGACGCCACTAGGCGTGATGGCCACTGACTGCTTTGACGGTCAGCGGCTAAGGATCAAAGAAGGATCGCTGGCTGAATTTGAAACGTAAAAGTACTGATGATGTTGATGAGGGTGTATCCTATTCAAAGCAAAATGAAGCTTCTTCCAGTCAACTTAAAAAGTGTCGCCGTTATAGCAGGCACAGAAGACAATCAACTACGAAAGTGTGTGTTATGTTATGATATATTGTCCAACGAGGCCATGAAACCGTAAAAATTGCGAAGACATCTCGATATTTAACATAAAGAACATGCCACAAAGAGCGTCAATTTTTTAAGTAAGGAGTAGGAGCTTCGGGAAAGTAAGAAAATGGTAAAAAAGACTGCAACTGGTTGTAACATCAAATAAATATTTCATGCACTTTAGGGTTTTAAATAATAATAATAATAATAAATTCTTTAAGCGCCAAACACGGCGCATAAGGCAGAAACCAGTGCTCTCCAGGTTGTTCGTTGTGACGCCACTCCTCTTAGCTCTTGCACATTATTTAGGCCCAACGTTCTTCCTTCTCTTATTATTGTTCTTCTGAGTGTTTCTTTTGGTCTTCCTTTTTTCCGCTTACCCTCAGGAACCCAAGTGAGCGCCTGTAGTGGTATTCTGTTGTTTTGCATTCGTAGGACATGACCGATATATGACCATCGTCTTTTCCTTATATAGTCGGAGACATATTTCTGCCTAGAGTCTTCTCTTATTTGTCGATTAGTCTTGAATTCTTTCCAACTGATGTTCATGAGTTTTCTAAGACATTTGTTCTCGAATGTATTCAGCTTGTTCTCCAATGATTTTGTTATTTTCCAACTCTCACAGCCGTATGTTAACACTGAGATAACATTTGAATTAAACAGACGAAGCTTGGTATGTATATTCAATGATCGTAATTTCCAAATGTTAGATAATCTATTGAAGGCGCTAGCTGCCAAAGCAATTCTAGTATGGATTTCTCTTGTTGTGTCACCATCCTGAGTCATTTTACTGCCTAAATAATTGAAACTTTCAACTTTCTGTAGTTTTTCCCCGTTCAAGATGATATCAAAGGTCTCGTTAGAAAAGTTCATAGCTTTAGTTTTAGAGGCATTTATTTGGAGACCAATTTTAACCGAGAGATGACACAAATTATTTATTGCTTCTTGGGATTGTCTTGGTGTTGAACTTAAGAATGCTACATCATCTGCGAAATCCAGGTCCCCCAGGAATTTTCCATTTGTCCATTTTATACCCAATTGTTCATTGTGGGTATAGTTTCTCATAACCCAATCAATAGCTATTCCAAAAAGTAGTGGTGACATAATACAGCCTTGTTTCACCCCTGTTTCTACTGTAAACCATTCTGTATTCCCTTTATTTGTTCTAACACAACATCTTGCATTGTCATATAGCGCTTTGATTATATTCACATATTTTGTTGGAAAACCATAGATTGTAAGTATCTTCCACAATGATGGGCGATGTAGACTATCAAAGGCTTTTTGAAAATCGACGAAGGTGATAATAAGTGGCGATTGCCTTTCCACTGATTCTTCTATAATTGTTCTTAGTGTGAATATTTGATCAATACATGATCGTTTCGGCCTGAAACCCGCTTGTTCTTCTCTGATCTTTTCGTCAGCATGCAATTTAAGTCTTTCTAACATCATGCAACATAATAATTTTCCAGGTACTGATAATAGAGATATACCACGCCAGTTATTACAGTCTGATAGATCACCTTTCTTCGGTAACTTTACAATAATACTGTCTTTCCATTGTTGTGGTGGTTGTTCTTCTCTCCATACTTCATTTATAATATCTAAAATTCTCAAGAGGTTGTTGTCATTAACTGCTTTAATCATTTCCCCTGAAATTTCGTCAACTCCAGCAGCTTTAAAATTTTTTAATCTTTTAACGGCTTGTTTGATCTCGTCCAGCGTGAATTCATCGCAAGTTATTGGCAAGGTGGTTGTGGATGTTTCATTATTAAAATCAGGTGTTACTGTTGGTGGTGGTCTGTTTAGCACCTCCATGAAGTGCTCAGCCCATCTCTTCATTTGTTCTTTTTCTGTTGGTATTGAATTCCCTAATTTACCTTTAACAGGTGTTTCCATAGCAGTAGGCTGGTGACATAGTTGTTTTGTAATTTGATAAAGGCACCTACTATTACCAGTTCTTGCAGCATTTTCAGCTTCTACGGCCAGTTCATTGATGAAATGTCTTTTATCTCTTCGAGTTTTTGTCTTCACTTCTTTATTTAACAAGTTATAAGTTAGTTTGCAAGATTCAACTGCATTATGTGTACTTGCTGCTAGTAGTTTAAGTTTTGCTGTTTTCCTTTCTTGTATTTTATCCCAAGTATCTTCTCTCATCCATTTTTTTCTTTTTATGTACTAGGTATCCGGTGGTCGCTACAGCTGCTTCTGTCATTGCTGTTCTCAGTTGTTCCCATTTAGTATCGATTGTCTTGGTGGTGATATCGTTGTCAATTTTGCCTAAAGCATCGAAATAGTTGTTCATTTTGACATTATATTCCTTCTTTATATCATTTGATTGCAGTCTGTGTACATCTATTCTTCTATTTTTATTCGGTTGGTATAACTTCTTCAGTTTAATTCTCATTTTAGCTATGCAGAGGTTATGATCGCTTCCGATCTCTGCACCTCTGTATGCTCTGACGTCTTGAACTGATGAGCGAAATTTAGCGCTTATGCAGAAGTGATCTATCTGGTTCTTAGTTCTGCCATCAGGTGAATTCCATGTTATCTTGTGGATATTCTTATGTGGAAAGATGGTGTCTGCCACAACGAGGTTTGATATTTCACAAAGTTCTAGAAGTCTTTCGCCATTTTGATTCAAACAGCCTATGCCATGAGTACCGAGATATCTTTGTACTCCATCGTTGTTGTCACCTACTTTGGCGTTAAAATCACCCATGACTGCTATTATGTCATGCTTGGGTATTGTGTTGATGGTACTTAGAAGTGCTTCATAGAAGTCATCTTTTGTGGTATCAAGAGCGTCGTTAGTTGGTGCATAACATTGTACAATTGAGAGCTTGAAAAATCGTGTCTGAAATCTAGCTAATATTTAGGGTTTTAAATCTTGAGTTAAGTCTTGGTGGTCCGCGGCAACAAAAGATATTTAAAGGGGGTCCGTGGTAAAGAATAGGTTAAGAACCGCTGCTCTACACAAAAAGTTATTTCATTCTATAGTAAACAGCCTATGAGATTGCATAAAACAAACCAATGGTCACTAGTAGTTCTTTTCAGAGCTTAGCGCTTTAACTACACTGCTCAAGTGCTGGGGTATTGTCGTACAGAAGGTACGGGGTTCGAACCCTGGGTAAGCCACTCACGTCTGTTGTTTTTCTGTTGTCTAGTGTTCTACTTCTTTATTTCTTACGAGTGCCTGAAAACATACCTTTATGTTTGTCTAATATCAAGTGCTGGGGACTTGAGATCGCTTTTTTTTTTTTTTAAATATGGCAACTGCACCCTAAATAAATGAAGGGTTCTTGTTTATGGCTGAACAGGGTACTTGTTGTCAAAAGAAGGTAATGAAATACACAAGATCAAGACTGTCAGAAAGTACCCAGAGTTGATATCAGATGAAAAGGCAACATGCAGAATGATAACATCAATGACCAGAGATCAAAAGATGACCAGAGCAATAAGAATGCACTCAAACTAACTTGCACACCCATGAGGCACACACTTACCCTTGAGCACACACTTACACTTGAGGCACACACATACTTACACTTAAGGCACACACTTACCCTTGAGCACATTTACACTTGAGGCACACTCACACATGATGCACACACTTACCCTTGAGCATACACTCACATGAGGCACACTTACACTTGAAGCCCACTCACACATGAGGCACACACACTTACCTTTGAGCACACTTACACTTGAGGCACACACAATTACCCTTGAGCACACTCATACATGAGGTACACACTTACCCTTGAGCACACTTACACATGAGCCACACACACTTGAGGATAACACTCACACATGAGGCACACACTTACCCTTAAACACACTCACACATGAAGGATACACTTACACTTGAGCACATACTCACACATGAGGCACGCACTTATCCTTGAACACACTCAAACATGAGGCACACACTTACACTTGAGGCACACACTTACCCTTGAGCACACATACACTTGAGGCACACATGAGGTACACACTTACCCTTGAGCACACTCACACATGAGGCACACACACGAGGCACACACTTACCCTTGAGCACACTCACACATGAGGCACACACTCACACATGAGGCACACACACTTACCCTTAAGCACACTTACACATGAGGCACACACTTACCCTTGAGCACACTTACACATGAGGCACACACACACTTACACATGAGGCACACACTTACCCTTGAGCACACACTTACACTTGAGGCACACTCACACATGAGGCACACACTGACCCTTGAGCACACACTTACACTTGAGGCACACATACTTACACATGAGGCACACACATACACACACTTGAGGCACACACACTTACACATGAGGCACACACACTTACACTTGAGGCACTCACACTTACACATGAGGCACACACACTTGAGTCACATGCACACACACACACACACACACACTTGAGGCACATGCACACACACTTGAGGCACATGCACACACACACACACTTACACTTGAGACACACACTTGAGGTACACACTTACCCTTCTCTAGATTGAACAGCATTTCTTCGTCCACATCATCCTGATCAATGCTGAACAAGAAGACAAAAGTAAACAATAAATATATGAAGCTAATGTATACATTTTCTTGATCATTTACTTTGATCTGCTCTTGTTTAACTCTTAGTATACGAGCTGCCTTTCATGACTACCATTACAGATTTTGCAATAAATAATTTATTTATAAAGATAACATGTGTTATATATCAAAATGTGAAGAAATGAAACCCCTATATCATGCACGTAACTAAATTGTTCAGTGGTTTTAAACATGCATTCAGCTATAAATTTTTGCTATTGACGGGGATCGATCATCGGCCTCTCTAGAAGGCCGCTCGTATACTAAGAGTTAAACTAGTGTAAACTTGTATAAACTTACATGCAACTTCAACTTACTTCCCCTGTAAGCTTTGTTCTTCCACTTCTCAATACATATTTGGTCACTTACAAAGACACATGTACTAAAGGAAAGCAGTAATCTAATGGATATTTTGAACAGCCACTTAAACAAAGGGTCACAGTGAGACAGACAGTAGAATAGAGGACATAAATGACTGGGAAATAAATGTGCGTGTTAGTGTGTGTGTGATTTCCAATTCCTCAGGGTTTCGAGTTTTCACTCTTACTTCCCATTCTACCTCTATGGGGTAGTGTTTCTCAGGTTTTCTTGCAAACCCAGAGGGCTACACCAATTCAGCAGGTCCTGCGGCCAGGCTTGTGTCAATTGCAAGGTGTGCAATGCCACAAGGCGAAGGGTCTTCTACCCTACAGGGAAATAAATAAACACATGCAACTAAGCAAGCAGATTATCTGACCAGCTGATCTTTCACTCAAGGCAAAGGAAAGCAATATTAAAATTCAAGAGACCTTGACCACCACAGGAACTAGGAATGCACTTAAGCTGGATGGACTACTTTTTAATAGGAAACATCAAGAGTGAAATGGAAAGAATGAATGTAAACTGATTATGACGATACTTACTTACTTAGTCGTTCCTCACTTACTTACTTAGTCGTTCCTCACTTACTTACTTAGTCGTTCCTCTTCTAAGCTGGGCTGTAAAGGTGATTATGACGATACTTACTTACTTAGTCGTTCCTCTTCTAAGCTGGGCTGTAAAGGTGATTATGATGAAACTTGCTTAGTCGCTCCTCTTCTATCCAGGAGTGTAGAGGTTAATATGATGATACTTACTTACTTAGTCGTTTCTCTTCTACCCTGGGGTATAGAAGTGATTATGATGATACTTACTTACTTAGTCATACCTCTTCTACCGTGGGATCTAGAGGTGATTATGATGATGTGAAACGTTATACACTGGAGCAGGTGAAATACATTTGGACACCTACAAAATAATTTATTCTGAAGGAAATAAACATGAAAAAGGAGTAGGTATAATTTTAAATGTAGAAAAATCCAGAACAATAAGAAGATTTTGGGCAATGTCAGATCAAGTCCTATTTGTGAACATGAATGTCAGATCACTTATATATAATAACAAAGTGAATAATGAGGGATTATCACAATTTTAAAACTTAGAACTCTAAACACCAAATGGCAAAGACTTTAGAATAATACACAACAACAAACAGCAGTTATAAGAATTGACAACCAAAGTGGAAAGTTTCAGCATATAAAACTGGGTGTTAGACAAAGAGAAACTTACTCTTCTTGTTTGAGGCCATTCATGAGCTCTGGTGGCATTTCTTTACCTTCTGCCAGTAATCTGGCCCTTTCTTCTCTCAGACGGGCTCTGTTGGCTCTCTCTGTGGATCACGTGTGAGAAAGTGTTTATTAAAGCACCATATACAGTGCAGCCTGGATAAACAAGTCACTTGTAACCATCTAAAATACTTCTAATTATTCGAAATGCTACTTATCTTAATGTTACTCAAAGATGGACAATTACATCAGAACAGGTAAAGCAGTTATTTTAACCACTCATAAAGTGGTGTTTTGATCTTCAGTTTTCATTTTTGCACCTTTTAAAGTTTTCAAAGGCAATTTAATGACACCTAAAATGTAGTGTCAAGTTAATTGCTAGTAGCATAGTAGCAAGTGTAAAAACATTTGAATCGTGGTTTAGCTTAGTATTTTTATGTGCTCTGTTAGAGCGTTCTTACACAGATTCCTGAGCGTTTGATTTACAGAGTGGTTACAGCTCTGGTCTCTCGTGATGGAAGTACAGGGTTCGGAGCATGGTGGCATAACACTCAAGTCTACCCAGCTGTAAATGGATACCTGACTCTGTGAGTTAGGTAAGGAAAATGCAGTGAGGACGGGAACTCATCACCCCAATCTCGAAGCTGGACCAAGTACAGTGAAGGCTCTAACTATTCACTACCCTACGGCAATATCTGCTATGGGACAACCTTTACCTTTTTTTACACGGATTCCTAGAGTGAGAACTTTTGCAGGAAAAGTAAGCAGATTTAAGAGTTACTGTCTCTGACCTTGGGACTTTCCTGTTGTCTAGTATTTTCCTTCTTTCTTTATTACGAGTGCCTGCCAAATACTGGTTTATGTTTGTTATTTACTATTCACAGGCCTCTGGTTTCACTCACTGTTTATCTTCAGATCTCAATCACAAAGTCCTGATATTGTCAGAGTTTAACACAAGCCCTTTTCTCGCAAACTGATGTGAACCAATGTTCACTCAGTCGGCCTGACAATTACATGCTTGTTGGTTTAATGAATGTTAGCACTGAAATCTACAGATGGAAGCTTGGACGTTCATTAATCTATTATCGCCTGTTCACCAAAACATTATGCATGGCCATGTAGTATTGTAACTATACTGTACGTGATGATGGCAGAACTTCTACTTATGCGATTCCAAATTTGAGTTGGGACAAACATTATTTCGACTTATCAGAAAATTCTAGTTATCAGAATTCAACTTAACAAACAATAATTGTCTCAATTGTTCTTACCAGCTATAGACTGAGTTAAGAAAACATCGACTTCACTCAACAGAAATGGTATCCAGTGGATTCTAACTAAACAGCTTGTCGAACCGATCGGTTTGGAAGTTATTTATGGTCCCGTCTGAGTAGAGTGGATGGTGATAAGTACGAGAGAAGAAGGTGTGAGAAATAGATTTCACAGGTGAATAGCTTAAGGAGAAGATATGTCTCTGGAATGAGTAAGTGTCTCTAGTCCAGCCTATCTATACGACTATAATTTAGTACAAGACAATCTTTCCTTCCTCATACACGTAAATATAAGTTTAACTACACACACAGCTATGTGACAACAAGACACACAAACGTGAAAAACTACGGTTAATTGGGTATGGGTCTGACCAACACACAAAGTTAAGTTTCTTTTGTTGTTTATTATCATTAAACTTGACAACACCAAATATCTAAAGAAAAAATCAAATAAAATCAGATTTACATACATATGAAATAGCAGAATAAATGTGCCCTCCCCCTCTTGAGAAAAGAACCCAAAAAGTTAATAACCCAAAGGTAAAAAGTTAGCACTATGTTACAGAATAGACAGTAAAGAAAAACAAAGTTCCTACTAAATGCTACAAGTACTCAGTAAAGTAAAACAATTTTAAGCAAAATCCAGGGTTGGTACAATTCCTGTAACAAAGAAAAATATTCACTCTGTCATTCAGTGGCCCACTCAATCATGCTTTCCTACTCCAGGTGATATCCCTTGGAATTACAATGGTTCCTGAATATACAAAATGTCAGGTGTATTTCCCAAATTGGCCCCAGTCCATCCTCTAACAAATAAGATTAACGAGGTGGATGCCAAATTTGGTGTTTTATTCCTGTATAAACAAATGTCACTTCGAATACTTAGTGTAGAAACAGAGATCTTGGGGTTCACAGTAAACACAGGAAAATTCTTCCAGTATTGGGAAACCTCTGGTTGCTAAAACTGTTACAATTGATAAATGATGGTAATCCTATCGGCTGGCTCTATGGTGAGTGCCGATTCTGAAACAGCATAAATTCTGGATGATGCACTTTAATACAACTGTCAGTGGGCTGATAAAATTGAAAAAATATTGCTGGGTTTAGTAAGTCCAGTTAACTTTACAAGTTAAAATGTTTCTCGTTTATCGTTGGCTCACAAATGAAATTGGTGACGCACAAGTCAAGAAAAAGACAACATTAACCCATCAGTAAATGAAGCAAAAGACCAAAATAGACCGCTAGATGCCCTTGATTAGGTCTGCTAAGAATAAAAAACATTATGGAAAAATGCTACTATCCTATATAGCTATATATATATACACGGACGGGGACAAGACGATCTCTTATCCACTCCGTCAGTCCTGATTAAATTTAAAAGGCACACGGTGACTTTATTTTACACCTATATGGTCAGCTTTTCGCTAGCGCTGCGTTTTCTAGGTTGGATGAAGGTATGCAACCTCCCCGCCCCTTACACACGCGTTAACGATCAGAGTACAATGTCAATTATTATTTAATTGTCCCTACACGCACTGACATAAATATCGACTACGTGTTTAGACTATCCGAAAATGCTGAGTGACAACTGATAGCAGGTTTAAGAAAGCACAGTTTATATATCATCATGGTTCTCTGATCTATAGATGCTGCTACTTTTAACACTATTGTGTGTACCAGAGAATCAGAAACCTGAGTTCCCATGATAAAGGCTTTATGGTCGCTCTGTCTCAGGCGTTAGACAGCCATCAAAGACTTAAATCCGTGTAACGGGGTTCTTGGAGATTTTGCCTGTATCTGAAGATCAAAGCTCAAGGTTTTCCCTCTGTGTACGAACTTCAAAGGGTACTTGGGGAAGGATTTTTGCCCGTGCGTCTACTTCAAAAGGTCCGGTGTTATTCACGTGCGGTCTGTCAGGTATCCAATGATTGACAGATCAGCTCGCGTGAGAAACTTGGGTAAAGAAACCTGATTCGCTCCCTGTTATGACTGACAGGTCACGAAGTTTGAAACCTTGTGTTAGCTCGTGTTAAGCACAGATAAAGAGGTAGGACTAACATTGAGTAAACACTGACTGTAAATGCATGGTTTTGCTAGCAAATCATAGGACGCTAATGGGATTACAAAGGCTGTCAGATTACTGTAGGCTATATTTCCATTATATGTCACACAGCTTGACAATCCAGATTTTGCCAATGACCTGGTTTTCCTGTCCTATAAAAGCAATCAGAGACCCAGACCTAAGGGTCTTTTATATTTGGACATGCGCCCTAATATAACCGACTAGGTTGAACGGGATGCGCCTCACCAAAACGAGGCAAAAGTTTTACATTAAAAAAAAAAAAAAAAAAAAAGATGCAAGATAAAACAAAAATACTTGATGAGAGGTCACAGCAAGTGGGTCTAAAAATGCACCGGGACAAAACAAAAAATAATGAGAATGAATGCAGGAAACTATAACAATACTGCACTTAAATAAATGCCACTACAAGATGTAGAATCATACATATACCTTAGCAGTAATATAGATACTGCTGGAGGGACAAACCACAATATCAAATAAAACTATAGAAGCTTTCACTGAATTAGGAAACATATGGAGATCAAAAGAAATCAGAATTTTCAACTCAAATGTCAAGTCAGTCCTATTGTATTGTTCTGAAACAAGGAGAACACCAAAAACAACAACCAAAAAAACTACAGACTTGTATAAATGGCTGCTTGTGTAGAAGGACTAAAGTGGAATGACAAGATCACTAATGTGGAACTGATAACAAGAAGCAGACAAGTGCCAGTGGAACATGAGATGGGAAGAGGCTGGGGACTGATAGGACACACATTCAGGAAACTTGGTGATGGCATTACCAGGCAGTCCTTGGTCTGGAATCCCCAGGGTAAGAGAGGCAGAGAGAGACCAAGGAATACATGGAGAAGAGAACTGGAGACAGACATGAAGGAGACATGGAATGACCTTGAGCTGACGGCACGAGACAGGAAGAATTAGTTTGCTGAAAGCTTATGCTCTTTGGGGAGCTTGAAGACGATGATGATCATGATGAAGACAACCCATTTTGAAAATGAGAATAAATGAAGAAAATCATCTCATTTTCAAAACGTGTTGTCCTTCTCCTAATGGCTTGAATGTCCAACATAATTTTGCATGAACTTTGCTATTCAGTGGCTTTCCACTATTTCAGTACCTTCTCATTTCATTTCTTGCTTTTTCATGGTCTTTTTTCATTGTCTGTGTTTTGCTTTGCACCCCATTTACATATTTTTATGCTACTACATTGCTAATTAATACATCACTTCCTTTTTCACTAATGATTCGCAGCCAAACTACTCCAGCAGATTATTTTCTTTACAGTCTATACCAGGTCTATTTATTTAATTTGTTCTTTCAACTTCTGCTTTGCATTTTTCTTGTTTGTTGAATTATTTGAGTTGATAATCTTTCTCTTGTATTTCATATTTTTACTTGCTTATCTCTTATACTTATTTCTAACATTACCTGTGTTGCTTATTTTCTTATCTTTCTGTTTCACACATCCATAATGTTGTTCACTTTATTCATCATTTTTTTTTTTCTAGGTGGTTGTAGTGGCAATTGTCTTTTTCTCTTGACCTGCCTGTATTTCTTGTCTTTGTCGCCTGTTTGTAACTGTGGCTGACGAAGGGTTAACCCCCAAACATCCTGTGTAACGTTAATTTGTATAACTGACTCCATACCACTTTCTTTTTTAATTTACATATTGCTGATTGCACACTTGATAATAAATGCTGATTTATGTTAGATTTTTTGTCTCTGTTGAGCGAATAGTTGCACAGAATTTACATAATAAATATTAGCCTGTCAGTTAGTGTGCACATTTAGGATTTTCTACCCTTTCCCACGGTAGAATTTCACCTCAAAGGTTATATAAGTAGAAGGGATGTTTATAATTTATGTGCAAACAAAAGAATTGTAGAAAAAGGAAAATCTGAAACAAGCTCATTCTTACCCTCCCTGGCTCTTTCCCGTTCCTCCCTCTGGCGTTTCTCTTCCTCTATCTTCATCTGCTGCTTTCTCTCCTCTTCAGCGATTGCCTTCTGACGTTCCTCTTCCTCCTCCACTTCTCTATGTAACCGCTCCTGAAATGTGTGTTGTTCATGATAAGAACAGCAATGCTAAAGTTAACATAACAAAACTGAAGAACCAAATAAGTGTGATGTGGATGAAGAAATGCAATTCAATATTTGGTTTGGGTTTTGAAGTACCATCTTCATTGCCCACAGACAACTCCATCAGTGCTCAGATCTCCTCTCTTAGTTCACACAAGGAGAATCTCAGCACAGCGTACGAACTCCGTTGCATGGATGGCCACTGACTTCTATGTCAGTCAGCGACCCATGACCAATGAAGAAAACACTAGCTACGACGAATTCAGCTACTCTGAACATTGAGAAGTGTTCTGTCATGATAGCTAAGCTGAAAAAGTCAAGAAGAAGAAGATTAGACATGTGAACATATGGACATACTCCATACAACATATGAGATAGATATATACATCTGTAATAGTTTTAAAAAAAGGTGGGTATTCCCACAGCAGATACTGCTGTAGGGGAGTAAAGATTTAGACTTCACTATAATATGTCCCAGCTTTATGCAGTGGGGTGACCAATTGCCTTCTTTGCTGCCTTTACCTTCCTTAACTCAAAAGCAGAGTTAGGTACCCATTTGCAGCTGGGTAGACTGAAGCGTGAGGCTACCAGGTTTTAAACCTGGAACGCGATAACTTTGCCTGAGAGGTAAACACTCTACCATAGAACACTTAGAAGCAATAAAAACTAGCAGAAATCCAAGCACAGAGCAGCATCTTTATCAACGTTTTCTTGATTATACAAGTAAAAGTGTTCAGATATCTAGGAAGCACGTTTACAGAAGATTATAGAATGAACAAATGAAACAGAAAGAAAAAAGGTATTAAAAGGCTAACATGGTAGCTTCCCAGCTGACAACTGCTCAGGCATCTACACAGTTCTATCAAGACAAAGTGCCAGTGATAAATAGTATATTCACACCAAGTCTACGTTACCAATGTCAAACATGGATGCTATCTACAGCACACAACAGGAAGATCACAAGTGAGACAAAATGTCCTGAGAAAAGCTGCAAAAGTCACCATCAAGAAAGAGAAGACATAAAACAAAATATTAGGAGGAACACAAATCATGCGTCAGCTGCACACAGACAGAAGCTGAAATATTATGGACACCTGACTAGTGTTCAACACAGTATAACATTTTCAAGATTATCTTCATCACTTTCATTTGCTACCACTTATGAAGCATGGAGCCACCACCGCTACTGGTCCTTCAGGAAGTCTGCCCCAAGCTTTCACAGCAATGGTTTCTGTGGCAATTAGTTTTATATGATGAGGTTGCCAGCCTCATGCACCTCATATTAGTGGCCTTGTACGACATGCTTGAGGCTGCAGTAGTCCATTCTTAATCTGTTTCTTCAGAGACCCCTGGGAAGATAAAACTTCACTGACTGAAAAATACTTGAAAAACACATTTAATTTTGTAACTGAAAACACAGACTTTCAAAACAATGTTATCATCGTAGCAACATTAACTTACTTTTTCTTCCTCTTCCATCTTCTTCAGTTCCAGCCGGTAGGAAGACCTTCGGGGCAACATTTCTTTGGCTCTCTTGACTCGTGCTAGTAACTATCAAAAGTGATAACAAACTTGGATTAGAAGAAAGGACAGATTCTTAAAGGCCACAGACAGATTATTAATGAAAAAACAAGCAGGTTTTCAACTAAGCAGATATGGGGATAGACCAGAGTGCCACGCTGTATGTGTAGGTATTGGACTCACCATGACATTAGCTGTCATTGTCATTCAACACCCTTTAGCTCCACAAGGAGCACAGGCCTTCAGCAAATTCCTGCCATGTCCTCCTATCCTATGTCCTCCTATCCTATGTCATCATCTCAAGGTCTTTCCATGTCTTCTTTATCCTTGTATGTTTCCAGTTGCCGTCTTCCATGATTGTCAAGGACAACCTTGTAATGTGATATCAACAGGTTTCCTCATTGTGTGTCCTATCCACTGCCAGATTAATCACCAATGTGATGTGATAGACTCTGTCACATGACTGATTTCATCAGCGTAAACTGGAGGGCTCAGTGCCATGTGACAGGGAACATAATTCTAACAATGTTTCAAAAAATTCAGTCATTCACTCACCACCTTCAGGATGTTTGCCATTTCTACACATCACCTGCAAGATTATTTACTTGGATTCTCTCTTCATAAAGTTAATACAAAAATATCCAAGCATCACTAAAGAAATCATCTACACACACCCAACTTGGGGAAACACGGATATAACATACAGGCTACCTAAATGACCTAAGAGTAGTACTCTTCAAACTAAGTTACCAATTCAATGGAGTTGTGATACAACATCCTTGGCAGCGAAAAGGTTAGCAGACAGGCCAAGTAAAGTGGAATGCTACCTCAACCTGATAGTTGCTAGCAGACAGGCCAAGTAAAGTGGAATGCTACCTCAACCTGATAGTTTTGAAACTTATGAAAAGGCCATGAGTTTTATTAGGAGCAGATACTGGAACAAGTGGTGAACAGAGGCCACCAGAAAAGTTTTAGGTACTACCAGCTGAACAGAAGTGAAGAAATGGTAACCTCCAGACTCCGCATAGCCTACAACAGATTGAGATACAATCACAACTGGAACTACTTATGACTGAGACTGTTGGTCCCAACATATGATGAACAGAGTGCTTTCATCAGTAACATTCCTAGACAAACTCTACAGAGATACCAACAACATTAGGCTGACCATTACTTTCTTTAAACATACTGAAGCTGATCTCTCAAAATGTTCCAAGAAGAAGACAAATATACAGGCTTAAGTCAGTATGCAATGGCGTGATAAAAGATTGATACATTAACAGATGACAGTAACAATGATCTACACAGCAATAGCTATCCTCAACACAGAAAAATGCACATTTAAATGCCTAGACATTCACAGTCACAGACATAACACAAATTAACTGCTCCATCATACTCATGATTCAAAACTGATGTAATTACTCACCTTGTCAGCCATGATGGCTGGGATTTCTGGCAGGAAGTCATTCTTGATGATGCGATAGAGAAGCTTCTCCTTGTAAATGTTTGTGTCCTTAAGCTCAGAAGCCAGTTTGTCCCAGTCTTCAACAGTGTCACAAACCAACTGCCAATGGCTGAGCCCACATTGCAATGGTCTATCATCTCCATAGAGGGAAACATTCATCAAGATTTTATCTTCTTTGATCTTCTTATCCTCTAATGTCTGGCTACATGAAGATTTTTCAACATCTGCACTGGTCTCAAGTTTTATTTCATCTTTAGATTCTTCTTTTACTTCCTCTGGAATATCTAACTTTGTTTCAACGTCAACTACCTTGTCTTTGGTTTCTCCCTCAGCATCCAATATTCCAGCAACAACATGTTCTTTTATGTTTTCTGTATTATCCACATTACTACAACTTGCCCCTTCTGATATTGCATCATTAACTACAACTGTGTCTGCTTGTGATTCTTCAGTAGATTGAGTCATCTCCCCTTCTGTAACATTAATGCTGCCAAAACTCTGAGGTTCAACTTCTTTTACTATTCCATCCACAGCCTCAGTATTAGTCTCAAGTTCTTGATCTACATTTTTAACCAAAGAAACACTCAGCATCTCATAACCAGACAGTGCTAGGACTTCTTGATTCCTGCTGCTATCTATAACCTGCTGAACACTACCAATGTCTGCAGGGTTAGTCTGGTCTAAGGTGACTCCATTCTCAGCCACCTCTGCTTCATTTTTGTTCATCAATGACCCATCTGTGACACTACTATTTAACTGTGATTGATTACTGGAAACCTCGCAGGTATATGTCACTGACATCTTGTCTGGATCACATCTCTGCAACTCTGGGTCATTGTCCTGAATTCTATCACTACCAGCTTCACCAGCAAAGGCTCTGTCACTGACAGCACTTTCTGTTTTGTCACTTTTCTCTGTCTGGGCAAAGTCTTGTGTCTCAGATTCATATAATTCTGTCTGGCTTTGATGAATGTTTGCAGGGGAATGACACTCTGCGGCATCTTCCAACTGATCATGACCTGCAGTGTTGACAAGCACTTCAGCTGCGGAAACTTCAGTATAACTTCTGTGTGGTATGCTGCCAACTGTTGTAGACTCTTGTGCATTACCTTTAGAAGCCAAAGTGGTCACCTCAGAAGCATTTCTGTCTAACAGTGCTGACTTGTGAACATCAGCAGTATCTAAATCACCACTGTCTAGTGCATCACGTGACACTGTGGACACATTTTTGACACCCTCCGCAGCAGTTTCATGCTGGTGACCTGATTCAGCTTTCTTTCTGCCAGCACGAACGCCAATCTCAGCAACAGGGTCAGTAATCTCCACATTGTTATTAGATTTCACAACAGAAATATTATCTGCATTTTTATCGGCTTTCTCTAAACCAGCAACAATATCAGCATTTACTGTGTCATTGTCATTTATCTCAATACCACTATCAGCCTTCTCTATAGAAATATCAGTCTTCTCTACAGCAGTATCAGCTCTCTCAACAACATCAGCCTTCTCTACAGCGGTATGAGCTTTTTCAACATCATTATCAGCTTTCTCTACATCACCATCAACTTCCTCTATATCATTGTCAGCCATCCCTACAACAATATTACCTTTCAAAGTAGAATCTATTATGGAGATTTCCTGAGACATGGTGCAACTTGAAGCACTCTCTGGTACATCAAGATGGTTATAAACAACAGAGTTACAGTCTGAATGCTGTATGCAGGATTCCTCATCAATATCCATTTTCTCATGCTCACTGCTCATACAAACACCCATGTCTTCCAACATTTCTACCTCCTCTCCCAACTGTTTCTCAAAATCTTTGCTTTCTGCTGCTTCAGGTTTTTCACTGCTGTCAACTGTGCATACTGTCACACTTTCTACCTGCACATTCACCTGGTCAGACTCAGCAGTCTGTGTTTTATTGTCTTCAGAGCTACACTCATCTGCATGGCTTTCGTTTTGTGTTTTGGTAGATTCAGAGAACGCAAGATCACTGGATATGTTATTAACAATTGTATCTGTCCCACCTTTGTTTGATAAGTTGACGGTACTGTCCATGTCAATGTTAGAGTTAGTAAAGACATGTGATAAGATCTGGGTTTCTGTCCTGATTTCAGAACCTGTCTCAGCTGTGTTTTCATGACTTGTCTCAGCTGTTGTGCCAACATGACTTATTTCAGCTGCTGTGTCATCTCTACTCATCTCAGCTGTTGCATCAACACTACTTGTCTCAGCTGTTGTGTCATCTCTACTCATTTCAGCTGTTGTGTCATCTCTACTCATTTCAGCTATTGTGTCATCTCTACTTATTTCAGCTGTTGTGTCATCTCTACCCATTTCAGCTGTTGTGTCATTTCTACTCATTTCAGCTGTTGTGTCATCTCTACTTATTTCAGCTGTTGTGTCATCTCTACTCAACTCAGCTGTTGCATCATTTTTATTTGTGTCACAACTACCCATCTCAGTAACTTTGTTACCAGCAATTGTCTCAGCTAATGTGAGACCTCTACCTGTTTCAATAGCTGTGTCACCATTACTTGCCTCTGTTGTTTCGCTACCACTAGCTGCTGTGTCACCACTACCTGTCTTGGCTGCTGTGTCTGCACTGCTCGTCTCAGCTGATATGTCACAACTACTTGTCTCAACAGGTGTTTCCTCCCTACCTGTCTTAGCTTCTGTATCACTATGGCTTGTTTCAGCTGGAAGGTCACAATGACTTGTTTCAGCTGGCATGTCATTACCACCTGTCTCACCACTGCCTGCCTCAGACTGGATATTTGTTGACAGTTCAGGGAGATCACTGGTTCCTGCTTCAGATGCTGTGTGATCAATGGTTGCTGTGATGGATTTCATACCTGACCGACCACTTGTTGCTACTGTGACTGACATTTCATCCTGGGTACTGATTACCGGTACAGCTGAAGCAGGACATGTCTGATTCTGAGCAGATACTGCTGCTAAAGAGGCTGCCTTTACATTCTCTGATTCTGGTTCTGACAGTTCATAGTTCTCAGCAGCCGGAGTGGTAACAAATGTGTTTTCATTACTGCAAACATTCACAAGAGTACCATCAGATGAGCACTCATTGTTGCAAACTTCTATAATAGTACCGTCTCTTGCTTGGTCATTGCTACAAACTACAACAGTAGTACCATTATCTGACTGCTCACTGCTGCTAACATCTGCAATAGTAATATCACCTGACTGCTCACTGCTACAAACTTCTGCATTATTACCATCACTTGACTGTTCACTACCGCTCATTTCCACTCTAGTACCATCACTCAACTGTTTACTATTACATATTTCTACACTAGAAACACCACTTGATCGTTTGTCATCACTATCTCTCTTTGTTTCTGATGACTGAGCCAAGGGACTGTCTGCTAAGCTGTTACCACCAGTGTCGTGTAAGATGCTCTTTTTAACAGAAACATTTAACGGGTCAACACCAACGTGCACATTCTCCACACATTCCACAGGCAACATCTCAGACTTTTCCTGATGTGAGCTGGCAGCAACAAAATGAGAATCACAAGTATCTATCTTCGACTTTGACAAATTCGCCTGTGACTGACTTTCATCGGTCTGAATTGTTTTCTCCATCTTGTGATCAATAATGCTGGCAGGCGAAGGAGGAAAATCTTCCAAATCCTTGCTTATCACAATCATCTCTTCCACAATTCCAGTTTGTTGACTGTCCCCTTCTGCCACTACTGTGGTTGTTAATGGGCAATCTTCCACTTCCATAGATGATTCTTGTCTTGCCCCACTCTTCAATTCATGCCCTGCCTCACTCGTCTGAAGATCATTTTTATCTACCATCTCCCTATCATTTGCTATCTCAACAATACAACTGCTACCAACAGTCTGTGAGGTACTCTCACCACACTGAGTTATATCTCCCTCCACTTTTTCTTCAGAATTCTGTTCTGCTCGTACTACTACACCATTAACTTCATCTTTGGCAACATCCATTTCCATTTGCTCATCGTTCACAACATTTTGTTCTACAGCCCTTTTCTCATCCTCTTTGTCCATGTCCACAGATGTCCCAGATGTCCTGGTAGAATTAGGGGATAATTCGGTTTCACTGCGAATAACAGGAGTATGCAGAGTCCGCTCCATTACCTCTTGAGTGGTACTACTTGATTTTCCATCGCTCAAACCTGTCACAATGTCTGATGTCTCTGCTGGAATGCAAGATTTTAAAACAGTTAGGCCAGGAGCTGTATGCAACTCACCAGGACTATCTAAGCTGGCAGTGGAATGTTTAATAACATCAGTGCTGGTGTATGGGCCTGTTTCTAAGACAGAACTTGCACTGGTAGCCATTTCTATGTTGGAGTCACCAGCAGTGACAGATACAGCTTCTATAACACTGTGACCAGAGGTGCTGACAGTTGCCGTAACATCACTGGTATTTGATATGGTCACCAACTTACACTCTGTACCATTTTTTACTTCTGTTGTTGGTTCTGTGCCAGAAACTAAGTCTGATGACTGCCTGGATAGAATATTCACTTCCATACTGTTGTGCTTGCTTGATTCTTGAAAGTCTTCACACGGTGCCTCCTGAAAAGTGAAAGTTTCAGAGGTGATGAAACCACCACAACTGACCATCTCACTGAGACCTGGAGGAGCTCTCCACTCTCCATCAGACAAGTTGTCAGCCACTTCTCTTTCTGCTTCTTTTATGTCAGTGAGTTCCAAATCAATGATTCTCTCATCCTCTTCACCCTCTTCATTTGTGCTGCCTGCAGAAGTCAGACATGTTGAGGAACTCTCAATGCCACATTCCTGTCCCCTTTCCTCATCTATTTTCTTATCAACATTTTCACCATTCACTGCAGCCACCTCATTTACTATCTTATCGACATTTTCACCATTCACTGCAGCCACACCTTGACTGCAGGCATCATAACTATTTTGGGACAGACTAGCATTTAAGACTGCAAACTCAGCCGCAGGGGTCTCTGAGTCTTGGTGACGTTCACATCCTGAAATCTGAATGTGCTGTGTATTTGTGGTGCTAGCTATACTTTGTTCAGACAGTTCCTCTGAGCTTGTTTCATGTTTTTTCTCATGCTGTGCACACTCTGACATGACATGTGCATACTCATCATTATAAATAACAGGGTCCTTATTTTGTCTCCTCTGTGGGGTGGATTTTCTTCGTGAGCTGCCTTTCTTAGGAACTTGACTTGGTAATACTTCTTTAGCCTTAGTTTGTTTGCCTTCTGAGCTCGGTACTTGGATGGAGTTATATGCTTGAATAAGAGGGTGAGTGTCAGAAACCTGCAAGTTTTGAGTTTCTGACTCCGGTAAATTCTGGATCTCTAGTTCTTGATGACTTGTAACATCAGTTACAATAGTTTCCTCTGTTTCATTGCCATTCTTATGTGCTTTCTTTTTGGCCCCTGCACTGAGAGATGAGCCTGTGTTCTCAATGATTTTTCTGCCTGTTGTCTCTGCTGGAAACCGTTCTCTCATTCCTGATCTGGTCACTACTTCCTTCCCAACGTTGTTCTTCTGGCTTGTAGTTCTGTTCCACTGAGTTTTGAGTTGGTTGTGGAAACCATCAACTGTGAGTCGTTTTAGCTCTGTCTGGGGCATATTTGGATCAAGCACCAGCTGTGGCTCAGCATCCTCCTTCATTCGACGCCGAGATCTTCGTGTAGGTTTAGGTGTCGATTCTGGGGTATGTTCTTGTGCCGCGTTGGTGGGTGTAGACGCCGGAGTCTGTTTCTGAGCTGCATGCTTGGGTGTTGAATCTGAAGTCTGTTTTTGTGCAGTGCGTCTAGGTGTTGACTCTACAGTCTGTTTCTGTGCAGCAAGCCTAGGTGTTGAATCTGAAGTCTGTTTTTGTGCAGTGCGTCTAGGTGTTAACTCTACAGTCTGTTTCTGTGCAGCATTCCTAGGTGTTGATTCTGGAGTCTGTGTTCGTGCAGTTTGTCTACGTGTTGGCTCTGAAGTCTGTTTTTGTGCAACGCGTCTAGATATAGACTCTGGAGTCTGCTTTTGTGCAACGCGTCTAGATATAGACTCTGGGGTCTGTCTGTCTTTAGCAGCTCTTGGCTCTGACTGCTCCCTTTGACTGCATGAGTGATATATTAAAATTATATATAAACAGCATAAAGATATATGTACTCGTAAATCAACGTTAAAAATAAAACCAACAAACACAAATAATCAACCATCCTAAAACCCAAAGACAAACACGTTGAAAAAGAGAACAGAAGTTTTTAAAGCAATATGTAAAATTAGTTTGACACAATAATGTCCAGAAATTAGACTTTGGTTTATCCAGAAAAAAACAAAAAACCATTCCATCAGTCTGATCCTTCTATGAGACAGATCACAGTCACTGGTGGGCAAATACAAATGTGAAATATGACTTTGTAAACTTAAGATTAAAATACCTAGATGAGTCCATCGTGTCTACGATTTTTGACTGATTCTTTGACTTTGGTCCTTGTTCTTGACTTCTGCTCCTTGATCTTGACCTTCCACCTTTGTAGTAAGCTTTTTTTCTCTTAGGTCTGCTGATACTCTCAATAAACTTGCTAGAAAACAGATAAAATAAGTGAATACATTAACCTTTTTTTTTAACGAAGAAAAATATCTCGTTTAACCTCTGATGGGTTATAATTAGAATGTACAGTATCTCTAACTAAGATATGTTCAACTGTCAATACCTGATCCCGGCATCATCCCTCGTGTTGAATAACTGTAAATAGGGTAAATGAAAATTTCCAAGTTGTGGGTGCGTGTGTATTTTGTTTTTTCTCCAATGTCCTAAAATGGTAGATTCTTCATACTAGTTACGGAGTTTTTAAAAAAATGGCGTGTGTGTGTCAATATTTAATTTAAAGTAACTCTTTATTTGACATTACAAATAAGTAGTACTAGAACCGAAACAGAACTTTACATTCTCAACCATACCCCAACCAATCACTGTATATTAATTTTTGTTCTTTTTAAATATTGTTTGATTATATTACGTAATTTCCTAGGTCTTTTATTCTTAACACATATCTACAGTTATGGGTAAACTGCCTGCCGAAACATGGTGACGCCATGATCCAGCTTACCCAGCTGTAAATGGGTACCTGACTCTGCTATTGAGTCAAAGAAAGGCAAAGGCAGTCGAGGAAGGGATTTGGCCACCCCACCCCACTAAAAAAGCTGAACTTGGTATAGTGTAGTCTCTTATGTTTCACTCCTCTGTGGCAGTTTCTGTTGTGGGACTACCATTACCGTTACCCCCCACAGAATGAGGTTCTACAGACATCCTAATCACTTGATCTTAAGTACACCCCACAGAATCAGGTTTTACAGACATCTCACTAAATCGATATTACAGACATACCACCCATTTGGCCTAACATACATGGATGGTCTTACAAACATCCTAGTTACTTGGTCTTATGTACACCCCCCAGAATCAGACATCTCGCTAAATCTATATTACAGACATCCCACCCATTTGGCCTAACATACCACATGGATGGTCTTACAAACAGCCCAGTTACTTATGTAACCGGATGGCCTACGCTAGCATTATCCGTGCTATTAATATGACTTAGAATAGAAAAAGCAGTTACGACACTTCATCAAATAAAAGTGTAAGTTACGCTATTATAAAATAAGATAGAAACTGAAACTAGTTCAAGTGGGCAGCCCAACGCTTCCTAAGGTGGGAGTTGCCATAGCAAAATAGTGACGTAAATGGGAATAGACAAGATTATCTATGGAACAGCAAAGCTAAGCCCAATGAAATAAATCATAAAATATTAAAATAACCAATCAAAAGGTGGCGAGATCACGCACCACTTTGGGTTAACAAAATATTGTAAACTAGAAATCAGTTGTATGAAGAGAGCATTAGCACATGGACGTGTTTTATATTCTGGTGTCATGGCAACTTGAGCTCCCAGATATATAACACAAAAGTCCAGCTCCTACACTCAAGATTCTATCCTACTGACATCAATACAGTATTTGTGAAGCGAACAGCAATTTCTACATTAGTGAGAGAATTGCGTTTATGCACTCTCAAGTGTATTACAGTGTAAAAACACTTTCGAATTAGCTTGATAACTATTTCAGGGAACGTCTGTAAAGAAAATCACACATGTCTAAACAAGTAGAACTAATTGATTCGCAACTAGATAATCTACATAAAGAGGTAGAAGTACAGCTAACCATTACGCCTAAGGAGCTCTCTGACAATATTAAGAAGACAGAACATTATCAAGAAATATATGTATCACAGGTTGTTGAAGTCAGACATGGAAAACTTGTAATATATAAGGATACAACTTTTGCTGAATTCAACTGATTCGTTTTGTAAATTGCCTTGACATGTTTGTTCAGGTTTCACGTTAATAAAAGTTTTAACTGAGCTGCTGGAATCTGATTTCATCTCTACATGTTGCTGAACTTGTTGCATTGTAGATTATTCTACCACTTTATGAAATGTCACATAAAAACAACATAGAAGGATACGAACGAGCCTGGTTCCCCAAGTGTTCATCCAAGAAATCACCACCTCTGGCGGAGTTGGCCAGTATAGAGACAAACTTAACTTGGAAGATAAATAAAAAAGAAATCTAAATTTGAATGACATCATTAGGTCTGCAATCAGAAACCTAGTGACTATAAACCAAGAGTACTAACAGCCCGGCCACACATCTCTAAGTGGTGCCGAGAAATACAGTGGCAACGGTGACACATCTCTAAGTGGCACCGTGACCAGTCACACAGTCACAACTTGTTCTTACGTACACCCCTCAGAATCAGGTCTTACAGACATCCTACTCAATCGGTATTACAGACATCCCACCCATATGGCCTGACATATCACACATATGGTCTTACAAAAACCCCAGTTACATTCTACACACTTGTTCTCACAGACAACCCATATATTTGGTCATACAGATTTCCCACAAACCAGGCACTACTAATATTCCATTCATCTACCTACCCCCCATATATATAAAAACCATAGTTCTGCATTATAAAACTCACGTCTCTTGAACAATTTCCTCCGTCTCTTTGGATGTTTGTTTGGTCAATGCTTTCCTGGTGGAGGATTTCTTCTTTGGCCTTGATGACCTTTTCTTCTTTAGCTCCTCCTCAAAATCTACATCATCATTGTCATCATCATCCACCTCATTGTTTTCACTCTCGTACAGAGCTTCACTGGAAACATAATGTCAAGACTAATAACACCAGTTTTCATCGGCTCAGAAAGTGTGCCTACTTGACAAATACAAAAACAATAACTATAACTCACTGTTTTTTTTTTCTTTTTCATTATCTTCCAACACTTATCATTATAGGGTGACTGAAAATTCCCTTCCTAGTTTTAAATGCTTACATCCATACTTGTATATATTGGATGTACATAAACCACATGTCTAAGCAAGAAGAACCAGCCGCCATTTGACTTGTCAGTTTTGTTTTTTAATTGCTTTTTTCCCCCTGAAACAAAATGTAAAAATAAATTAAATCTGACATAACAGTAGACAGCAAAAATTGCTACCCACTACGAAGTCCAGAACTGACATGCTATGGACTTCAGAAGGAAAGCAAAATCAAGGCCAACCAAAAGCTACGGAATTTGGTTCTGTCCTTTCTTTCGCTCCAACTTTCTCCATTCATTTCTTCATTTTATGCACATAAACCTGACCATCGCCGCGCACTTAGATTTGTTGACCTCTGTTCATACTGCGATAGTGTTATTTCACGGCTAATTGACCATCCTTAAGAAGGAAGAAATAAAGAAAGCCATAAAGCTTCTAAGAGATTGAAAAGCATCTGGACCTGATGGCATTCCAGCAGAGGCCATCAAAGCAGATATCGACACTGCTAAAGAGATGTTATATAAATTACTTGGTAAAGTCTGGGAAAAGGAAGAGATACCAGCAGAATGGAAGGAAGGATATCTGGTTACGTTGGAAATTTACAAGAGTGCACAAATTATAGAGAAATAATGTTACTATCAGTACCAGGAAAAGTATTAAACAGGATTATCCTTGAGAGATTAAAAGAGTACATAGACAAGAAACTGAGAGATGAACAAGCAGGTTTTCGACAAAACAGATGTACAGACCAGATAGCCAATTTGAGAATAATAGTTGAACAAAGTCTAGAATGCAATTCACCACTATACATTGGATTTGTGGACTACGAAAAGGCATTTGACAGTGTAGACAGAGAATCACTTTGGAAATTGATGAGGCATTATAGAGTTCCCCTGAAGATCATTAATTTAATCCTGGCAAAGGGGCGACCGACCCCAACCAGGCGCGACCACGGGTGGCGGATAGTGGAACGACCTCCAGATATGGTGTGTCAGCTGCGAATTAAGTCAGCATTGCTGGACGAATAAGCAGTCGCGGACCAAACAGCGATGTCCTCCCAGCAGGACGGGGAGGGGTAACAGGTGGCACTGATACCCCCACTGAAATCCCCCACATGTCCTACGACGGGTGCATCAAGCGAGTAAGAGCCGCTATAAGCTCTAGCCACGGGGAAGGTAAACCTCGGTAAACAAACCAATCTGCTGCCTTGCAGCTACCACCGGGAGATGGAAAGGCTATGGGAGACAACCCTGAACAACAAACACAACCCGGCCTGCCGAAGACGGAGTGTGTTAGCTACGGCGCAGACACCGGGAAAAATTAGGACACACACGCTTTTGCGGTATGGAGTCATGCGACAATCTCGACTTACGTCATGGCGTCGCTCCTATCAGCTACAACCGGGGAGGAGCGGAGCCGGGCCCCTAGCCTCGAAAGGGCCCACCCAAGCAACCGGTGCCTTTGCCAACCAAATGGTCGGGGGAAGGCAAAGTAGAGCAACTGACCAACCAACCCACTATCTTACAGTGGCTCAATGGAATGCAGAAGGAGTGAGGAACAAGAAACCAGAGTTACAAGAATTCCTCAGGGAAAATAACATTGATATAATCTGCATCCAAGAAACTCATCTAAAAGATACCCAACGATTCTTTGTACGTGGATACCAATCCTTCCGCCAAGACAGGGCAAAAAGAACTAAGGAAGGAATCCTCACACTGATTAAAACCTCAATCCCAGCAGTAGAGACACACAGATCTGGTGAGGACGAACTTGAATACATAACAGTCCAACTACTGCTGCCCAGTGGAGATTTAATGATCACAAACTGCTACAGCCCTCCAACCACAACTCTGGAGCTACACAAAGTGAAGCTTGCAGCATCGAGACACCTCGTTATGGGTGACTTCAATAGCCACTCACCCAGCTGGGGCTATGACGCAACAGATCCAAGAGGAGAAGAGGTGGAAGATTGGATGGTAGAGAATAAACTAATTCTAATAAACCAACCAGAGGATAAGCCCACCTTCTATTCCAGAGTATGGAAAACAACGAGCACACCAGATCTTGCTATGGCTACAGATGACATACATCGACTCACCACCAGAACAGTAAATACTCAACTTGGGGGAAGTGACCATGTACCAGTCACATTACAGATATCTGAGATAAGAAGTGCAGGAGAAATCAATATGTCTCCTAGCTGGAATTTCAAAAAAGCAAACTGGGGATTTTTTAAAGAACAAGCCGACAATTTCTGTCAGAACATTGCCCACTCAAATAACATCAATAAAAACATCTCCATCATCAGTGAGGCAATCAGCCAAGCAGCAAAGAAGTCAATTCCACGAGGTAAACGACGAGACTACAAACCATACTGGAGTGAAAACCTGGGAAAACTCCATAGTGAATTAAATAAAGCACGGGAAACTATGGAGCAAAATCCCACATTAGAGAACACACAGAGGCACAGCAGCATAAAACAAGCTTTCAATGAACAAAAGAAAGCTGAAATCCAAAGGAGCTGGCACCAGAAGACCAGCAGTCTCAACATGGAAAAGGACTCAAGCAAGCTATGGAATCTAACAAGAGTGCTAAATGAAGAAACAACAACCAGCTACTGTAAGACTGTCATCAAGGAAAATGAAAAATACCACACAGGAAAGATGGCAGCAAACATCCTGGCAGATTTCTACAAGGAAGAAAGCACCACATCACTTTCACATGCACGGATCCAAGAAGTACGTAAGGAAGTAAAAGAAAAACTGAAGCACCAAAACCCAGATATCTGCATGAAGTCACCCCTTACTATGAGAGAACTCAGTGCTGCCATAACAAAACTAAAGAACAGAAAAGCTCCAGGAAAAGATGGCATCACAAATGATATGATCAAGAACCTTGGACCTGTAGCCAGGCACAAGCTCCTCCTAATCTTCAATCAGTCATGGAGTACTGGAAAATTTCCAGATCAATGGCGAGAAGCAATCATTGTTCCCATCAGAAAGAAACAAAAGGAGAAAACAAGCAAGTCCAGCTACCGACCAGTTAGCCTACTGAGCTGTCTGGGTAAGGTAATGGAAAGAATGGTGAACTCAAGATTACTGAAACATCTGGAAAAAAACCATCTGCTTGATAACACATAGTCAGCATTTAGGAAAAATCGCAGCACCGAAGACCAACTAGTATATCTAGCCCAGGAAGTAGAAAATGCCTTTCAGGAGAAAAAGAAAGTACTGGCGGTTTTTGTAGACTTGACAAAAGCCTTTGATAAGGTATGGAAAGAAGGAATCCTCCTTAAACTGTTCAACAGCAAAATTGAAAGGAGAATGTTCAACTGGATACGGGACTTTCTTCGATACCGCACAGCAAGAGTAAAACTTGACGGGAAACTGAGCCATCGTGTCACTCTACAACAGGGTGTGCCACAAGGAGGAGTTATCTCCCCCACACTTTTTATCATATATATAAATGATATTGCAGAGAAACTGTCCGGGCATATCTCCAGGGCTCTTCATGCTGACGATTTTGCTGCCTGGTGTGCTGCTGAACATTTGCCTACTGCGAAGTTCAGGATGCAAGCAGCGCTAAATACCATCGGTAAATGGGCATCAGATTGGGGAGTACAGATAAACCTCTCCAAGCCAGTAGCAACTTGCTTCTCTCTGTCAAATCGCCGAGAAACGATCAAACTGCAGCTAAATGGAAGTGAACTTCCAATCGAGGAAAACCCAACATACCTAGGAGTCAAGTTGGATAAGAGACTCACCTGGAAGCCGCACATAAAAGCAGTAGAACAGAGAGCAATAAGAAAGCTCTCTATTATGAAGAAACTGGCTGGCACAAGTTGGGGGGCAAATACCAACATACTTAAAAAAGTCTATACAGGCACAGTCAGACCTGTACTTGAATATGGCATGTCAGCCTGGGCCACAGCATCTAAAACAAACACAGAATGTCTAGGGAAAGTGCAAAATTCAGGCCTTAGACTAATCACTGGAGGGATGAAGACTTCTCCAATCCAGGCAATGGAGCGATACACCAACATCCGCTCTCTTGATGACAGACGTGAGGAAAAGGTATTCACTCACAGTGAGAAGCTTCTACGAATGCCAAGTCATCCAATGCATGCCAAACTCCATAGTGTGACAAAGAACAGGCTGAAAAGAACCAGCTTCCTAAACATCTCCAAACATCTGCATCGATGCCATGAAGACCTCCTCCCAAATCGATCTACTGAGATTGAAATGTTAATTGATTACGAGGAGCCAGACGACTGCCATGGAAATATATCTATCATCACAGAAGTCCCTGAAATAAAAAATAAAGGCCACCTGACCCCTCAACAACTAAAAACTTTGGCTCAAGAAATGATTGAAGAAAAGTACAACCCGAAGGAGTGGACACATGCATAAACAGATGGATCTGCTGAGGGAGCAGTAAAGAACGGTGGAGGAGGCATTTTTATAAGATTACTAAATGGAAAGATCATTCGAGAGGCCTTCCCAACTGGAAAGATCTCCTCCAATTTTAGGGCAGAAGCTATGGCACTACTGCAAGCCCTGAAGATCCTCTCACCAGACCTGAACAGCAGCCACAAGCTAAGATAGTAATCTTCACTGACTGCAGATCATTACTTGAATCAATACAAAACACCAGAAATGATAACATGATGAATGAGATCAGATCTGAGCTTAACATCATCCAAAGGTCATCAACCATTGCCCTTCAGTGGTTACCTGCCCATTGTGGAATCGCTGGTAATGAGAAAGCAGATGCTCTATCAAGAAGTGGCAGTAAAATGGAACAATACAGCCACCCATTGCCCTATCGGGAAGCAAAAACCATCATCCACAACAAGTACAAAAATCAGTGGAAGGAGGAAGGGGATATATACAGCAGAGATGACCCAATCCACCACCTAAACAGACACCAACAGACGACAATTTTCCGCCTGAGAACTGGTCACTGCAGATTACTTGGACATCTCTATCGCCTCAAGATATCCCACACGAATGAATGCCCATGTGGAACTGATATCCAGACTCCAGAACACATTCTCCAGAACTGTCCAACCCATGATAAATCGCGACGTGCGACCTGGCCAAAAGGTGATGAGCTCCAGCAGAAGCTATGGGGCTGCCGCGCCGACCTGGAAAAGACTGGACTTCGTCCTGGCGACAGGCCTGCAGATTTAGCATGACTACAAACCGAACGCAGAAGAAGAAGAAGAAGAAGATTAATTTAATAAAGAAAACATATGAAGACATGACATGCAGAGTTCTTCACGAAGGACAGCTTACAGAACCGTTTGGGATAAGAACAGGAGTGCTACAGGGATGCCTCTTGTCTCCATTTCTTTTCTTACTAGCAATAGACTGGGTAATGAGAGCATCGACAAAACACAACAGAAATGGAATCCAGTGGACTCTGACTAAGCAGTTGGATGATCTGGATTTTGCCAATGACTTGGCTCTTCTTTCCCATAACCGTAATCAGATGCAGGACTAATTGAAAACACTCGATGAGAGGTCACAGCAATTGGGTCTGAAAATACACAGGGAAAAGGCAAAAATAATGAGAATAAACGCAGGTAATGATAACAGGGTTGAACTTGAAGAAACACCAATACAAGATGTAGAATCGTACACATATCTTGGCAGCAATATAGACAAAGTTGGAGGGACAGACAGTGATATCAAACTAAGAATACAAAAAGCAAGAGGAGCTTTCATTGCATTGGGAAATATATGGAGATCAAGAGAAATCGGATCCAACATGAAAATAAGAATCTTCAACTCAAATGTGAAGTCAATCCTATTGTATGGCTCTAAGACATGGAGAACAACAACGATAACAACCAAAAAGCTACAGACTTTCATAAATGGGTGCTTGCGTAGAATAGAGGAATTAAAATGGTATGACAAGGTTACCAACGTGGAACTGATGACAAGAACTAGACAAGTGCCAGTGGAACAAGAGATGAGAAGACGACGATGGCGATGGATAGGACACACACTGAGGAAACCTGTTAATAGCATTGCAAGGCAGTCCTTGTTCTGGAACCCCCAGGGAAAGAGAGGCAGAGGTAGACCAAGAAGCACATGGAGATGAGAGCTGGAAACAGAGGTGAAAATGATGAGGAGAACATTGAAAGAACTTGAGATGATGGCACGTGACAGGAGGACTTGGCATTTGTTTGTTGAAGGCCTATGCTCCTTTGGGAGTGGAGGGTTATGAATGAATGAATGAAGGATTAATTGTAATTGTGTCAGTTGTTGAACCAGATTTGCTTCCTACAGTAAATGGGAAAATTATTGTTGACTGTTATGTAATCACTTTCCGCCAAGATTGGTGGATTACACAAAAGGAAGACCAGATGTTGTCTGGGGAAAATGTCTAGGTGCAGCGATGTGTCACAACTTATCCTTCTGGGGACCAGGAAAGTACAAATGATAATTGCTAATCACTTTCGTCCAGACATTGTCTGTGTAATTATTATAGAGAAAACCGTCTGGGTAGACAAATTAGTGAGGACACGATCTGCAGATGAGGTTACAAATCTTAATTGAAAGGTTACCTAAGAGTGATGGAAGGAGTTGGGCCATATATGGGAGATGAGGTCATGTGTGTTAATTTTAAAACACATTGGGGGATTGGGGGGGGGGGTAAATAACTGACAACCCACTACATTCTTGCTCATGGATTGCATCACATGAGAGTCATAAATAAGCATTTATTCTGAATGGAAGCTTCGTCAGAAACACCAGGTGGAAGCATGGGTAGGAAAACTGCAACATAACCTAGCAAATTCGGAGTGCTAAAACGCACTGCATTCCAGAATCATCAAAGTAGACAGCTCGGACTGAAGCCAGGAAAAAATAGAGTTAAGATTCTGACCTTATAGGACCAGACAAAACATGTATCGGAACTCCTTCTGAACACTACAGCGAGGGACATCTACCCTTTAATATGGAAACTGGACTCCTACAGGACCTACTCACAAAGTCACAGAAGGATTCTAACTAGAAATAATACCCCTGACGCATGTTCGAGGCATCTTTATCAAGTTGCCAAGACTATTCAACTGAGCAAGAAGTCTATCTTCCCTACTGGGTTTGTGGTACGAATCGAAGAGATCATTTGAGGGACTAATCTACGATAGCAATTGTACTACTATTCTGTGGCTCAAAGCTTGACTGACACTGGAAACCTACGTTCCGCGTTGGCCAGGAGAGTCTACCTCTTGAACTGATCTGGGGACCCAAAGATGCAGCAATAGAGATTGCAGTCAGCGACCCATAGCTTGACTGCTTGCGTCAGGGTCAGCGAACCAGAGCTGACCAAGACCCTACTCCCTCCACGTGGTGGTCCTGGAAACAGGCTGCATCAATGCAGTCTGGCTGAGAGAGTAGGGATCGAAGAGGGAAGGCAAACCCGGTCCCAAAAAATGCCGTGCTGAAGTTGGATGTGTTGGCCAAAAGGCGCAGATATCGCAGCTCCGGTGTAAACAGACACAACGCATCCAACGTCCTTTTCAACACGAACGAGGAAGAAGAAGAACTAATCTGGAGACATGCTCTTGCCACAGAGACGAATTGACGGAAACAGCAGCATCAACACTTCAACATTTTGGAAGCTAAGTGACATTTCTAGCATGCCAAATACAGAAGAACTTTGTTTTTTCTTTTCAACATTAAGCTTTCTAAAGCCGACATATTTTCTATGAAGACACCTACAATCACCACCTCTTATTTATTTGCATTTGCTCAAAAGTAATTGATCATTAAATTTGTTACATGGTGTTTTTACAAATTCATAGTTGATTTAGTTATTACAGAGAGAAGTGTACACGTATGAATCAGTATCTTTATTTTATATCTATACAGAGCCAATAAGAAGAATTTTACTGTTAATTCAGTTGAGGGTTTGTAAGAGCGAAATTAAATTTTATTATACCTCTTCACAAAATGTGGCGGGCAGATAAAAGTTAACATTGCTAAAACACATTCAGCATTGTTCTCGACTTCTGAAATATCTTGTGAATACTCCCTCAAGGTAGAAGTATCATTATCCTTCTATCTGCATCTCTGCCAAGAGTAATCTTGTGCGAAGGTAGATACCTTTGAAGGCCCACATTAGATACTCTAGATTTTGGCCATTGTTGGACCATCACTGCAGAGCAAGGAGAGGCAACCCGTGACATGGGGCTCCACACAAATGATGGCTGCTGACTGAGCAAGGTGGAGAGAGTTTGCTGCTGCCCTGCCAGATGCCATCAGGCATGATGAGCACAGATTACTTTGTCAATCAGTGGCCAGGAACCAAAGAAGAAGCTACCAAGTCCTATGCTGAACAGGCTGGACCCCTCCCCCCCTGTTGAGCTATAATGTTTATGTGACATAGCATTTTATGTAATAAACTGGCCTTCAGTTCTGCTTATCTTGACGTTTGTTTCATACAAATTGGACAGGAGTGCAGCAATACAAATTAAAAAATAGGAAACAACATTTCAATCACCGTGTAGTAGCAATGACTTTAGTTTGTGTTAACAGTTTTCTACAGACCAAATCTATCTACGTCTACATAAACTAAACATAAACATGATATACAATAGTTGTGGTATCTGTAGCACTGTTGTTCTACATGATCAGTTTGCCAGCTCCCATACAAAACCTCATATTACTAGCCTCTTACAACATGCCAGGGAAGCAGTGGTCTTATTCTTTCTTTAGTCTTCTCAGAAACTTCCAGGAACTATACGGAGCTAGGAACATAATGCTAAGTTTTAATTGTAATGTTGCTTTATGTCCATTCTCTTTACCAGGGCTGTGGAATCAGAGTCGTGGAGTCAGCCATTTTTTTAGTAAAAATAATGTCCTGGCTCCAACTTCAAATTGTATGCAATATGATTAGCAAAAAAAAAAAACTGTAGTCGGAGCAAGAGTCTAGTCGGAGTAGGAGTCAGACGTCTAAAATTTCAGAAGTTGGAGTCACAACATTTTTTTCGCCAACTCAACAACCCTGTTCTTTACAATAAAAAATGTAATATTCAGAAAGACAAACATAACAATTATATGTCTGAAGAGGCATGCAAAGGTTATGTAAGAGATAATGTAATACTCACGCAAGTTCTTTCTGTTCATCATCTTCTTCCTCTTCTGTAGAATCAACGATGGCATCATTAATCGTCTCTTCCTGAATAACTCCTTCCAGTTCCCCTTCTTCCTGCGGGTCATCAGGCAGTGTCTCTGCCATTCTGGGTTTAGCACTCAATACAGGATTTCTCTTCACATGCTCGACATCCTCACTTTCCTTGTCTACTGCACCCTCTTTCTCCAATACTTTCTTAGTTTCTAATTCCTCTACAAGATGCTTCTTTCTTCCTTTCTTGCCTCTGGGTATCCTAGATAGATTTAAAAGTTTATACATATTATCAGTGACTATTTAAAAAATTTGTTTTTCAATTATATTTTATGTATCTGTAGCATCTGATTGGCTGAGTGGTTGAGAGTGCTTGCTTCTCATGGCAAAGTTAACCAGGTTCCAGTTACTAAACATTAGTAGAACCATGTTCCAGTCTACACATCTTTAAATGGGTACTTGAATTTGCTCTTGAGTAAGGGACAAATGAAGGGAACTGGTTACCACACCTCATAAAACTGGATCTAGTATAGTGAAGTTTCAAACATTTCACTCTCCTCCCTTAGTTATAGTGAAGTTTCAAACATTTCACTCTCCTCCCTTAGTTATAGTGAAGTTTCAAACATTTCACTCTCCTCCCTTAGTTATAGTGAAGTTTAAAACATTTCCCTCTCCTCCCTTAGTTATAGTGAAGTTTCAAACATTTCACTCTCCTCCCTTAGTTATAGTGAAGTTTCAAACATTTCACTCTCCTCCCTTAGTTATAGTGAAGTTTCAAACATTTCACTCTCCTCCCTTAGTTATAGTGAAGTTTCAAACATTTCACTCTCCTCCCTGTTATAGTGAAGTTTAAAACATTTCACTCTCCTCCCTTAGTTATAGTGAAGTTTCAAACATTTCACTCTCCTCCCTTAGTTATAGTGAAGTTTCAAACATTTCCCTCTCCTCCCTTAGTTATAGTGAAGTTTCAAACATTTCACTCTCCTCCCTTACAGCAGTACCGCTATTGAACTATCATTTTTTTTTAAAAACCTTATACGTTAGCCAGCAACAGGCAACCATGGAACTAAGGGGATCTACTTTAGAAACACTGAGCTCTCTAAAGGTCTCTTATCTTCTTCTTTCACCTTTAATCTCCCAAAGGAACATAAGCCTTCAACAAACGTCTGCCAAGTCTTCCTGTCACATGACATCAGCTCAAGGTCTTTGCATATCTTCTTCATCCCCTTCATGTCTGTCTCCAGTTGTCTTCTCCGTGTGTTCTTTGGTCATCCTCTACCTCTCTTACCCTGGGGATTTCAGAACAGGTATTGTCTGGTAATGCTATCAACAGGTTTTCTCAGTGTGTGTCCTACCCATCCCCAGCGTACTCTTAAGATCTACCTTGACAAATCTTGTCTGCAGTGTACTGGGCATGTAAGCAGAACATTTTGCACTATCTTGTAAGAATGTGTACAGATGCTGCAATACGGCTCATGTGAGGTGTAATTGGTTACGGGCTTGTTGAGTCTGGGGGCGTTCTGTTCTTAGCTGAGTTTCATTTTAATAAAATATCCATTATTTCCCCCAAGCTCACTACGTACAATCGTCAATTTGCCGATGACATCACTAAAGATAACCAAGCCCACTAAATAGCTAATTTAATTTGGCTGTATTTTCTTACACCTACTATGTTCGTGGATCTATTCAATAGACCTATACTCATATGTGGATGAACCTTAAGCATTCTGATTATGCCCCGCAATGAACTGGCAAACCAACCAATATCTTGCAATAAAAAAAACCTGTCTCGTATCATGGTAACGGGAACCTTGACCTTGCCCATTACAACAGTATACAACAATAGCTAAACAAAATGTTAACAGTACCACTGTACAACCTAGGACTGGAGTAACTCATGCCTTAATGGAAGATAGTGAATGGCTGCTGCTTTATTTCCTTATTATTTGTACTATAACCAGCACAACACTCTACTCACTCTACTCCAGGCTCTTGTTCTGGGGTCTCCTTATAAAGACGGGTTCCATAGAAGTACCAGTACTTAGCTCCTTTACCATCTACTCCCAGTGGCTCAACCCGCAGGCTTTCTCCACTAAGTCCCTGTGTGAAAGAGATGACAGGATTATTTAAACTTTCAGGTATGCAATGTACCACTATTTAACTCCAAATACACATTTCTAGTAAAATCATATGCCAGTTTTAGTTTTTGATTTTTACGAACTTACTTCTATACGGCAAAACATCTGTCAATTTTAAAATATCTATTTTCATAGACATATTCCTCCAGGCATAGATGACAATTCATGACCCTTCTGCTCCTTGTGCAGCTAAGCCCTTTAACCAGCTTATGTCATGACCTCTTGTCCTGTTCCATCCAGACAAGTTCTTTCCACACCTTCTCTGTCCTTCTCAAGTCTGTCTCCTCCATGTGTTTTGGGACACATTATATCTTTCCTTTTATCAACTATATCTCTTACTGGAGACAGGAGGTGGCGGAAAGATATCACCCATGCCAGCTGGCAAGGTACAGATTTGTATGCTTTTATCCGAACACCCAAAAACTGAAATATTGTGAAAATCAAAAAAATTTTTGGGTGACTTTTTAAAATCACAATTAAGCATCTTTTGGCTACTTTTTTTATCCCAAGTCTAGAGAGGACATGGCCACGTTATAATAATAATCATCTGTGAGATGATATTACTTTCCTTGTGTCCGACATGCCAAGAAGACTATATTATTAATATTCAGCCATAATCAGCTTACTGTATCAAGCCTCAGATACATGTTCCTCCAGTACCGTTTATTGCAGAGCTTCAACCGACCAGTGGAGTCGGTTGCTAGTGTGTCAATATAACGCCAGGAGATGTTATTGGATCATCATTAAATATATATATTGATGCTCAACGCTTTTAACATGGTTATTTTTGTAAACCCATGCATCCTTCAACTTCGTTGCCGTAGAGCTTCCGTTAACCTTCATGTGTTAACGGCTAGTGAAGTCAGTCAACGCCCATGTTGACCATTAGTGACAATGTACATTCTCCTGTCATGAATTATAATTTGGTATGAACATTTATTTCAAATAATGATCGCCTGTATCGTTTTGTCAACATGTTCAAGGCTCCAACAAGAAAATGTCAGATATCTAGGGAATTGAAAATTCCCAGTAATAAGAAACATCTCAGACTACAGCTGGGAAAAGGCTATTTCAGAATAGAAGAACCTTACTGTGCAGGATGTCTTCAAGACAATAATATAGAACATTTCTTGTTAAAATGTAAGAGGTATGAACAAATGAGAATACCAATATTAGATTATTTGCAAGCATCCAACTTACCTATAAATATAGAAGAGGTGTTAAGAATAGACAGACCTAGGGAACTGCATAATATAGTCCAACAATATTAACACGAACAAATGTTAATATATAGTGGCTGGGAATGTGAAGGTCTGATGCTGTTCTTACAATGCATATGACTTTTAACAGATGAAAGTCAATTAAATATCTGTTTAAGTCAGTTATATAACTGGAACCACCAGGCCTTTACACCCCTCCACTTTAATATTATTCTTGTTCAGAGTTTCTTTTTGATTTTTTTTTTTTTTTTTTTAAATTTATTTAACGTATAAGTACAATTGTGATTGTCCCTATTTACAATGATTTGACAAATGTGATGCCACTTTCTCATATCGGCAGTTGTTCATATTATTTGGAATTGAAAACAATATATATCCTAATTATAACCCATCAGAGGTTGAACGGGATATTTTTCTTCATTAATTTTTAAAAAATAAATTAAATAACAAATGGACAACATCTAGCAACCATAAAAATCAGTTTCTGAACAAAGCTGTCCCAAGGATTTTGTATAAAAGTATAGAGACTTGTACATGAAGAGGAATTTCTTTTACCTTAAAGATTCCTGAACAGGAAGTGCCTTATATTACCAATTAGCTGGTTTCCTCGATGTGCGTCTCATCCATACTGCACACTGAAACATATTTTTCCATTCAACAGCTATACATAACTAACTTTTATGAAGATGAGTAATACAGCTCGCATCAGCAAAACAATCCTGCCAACAAAAGTCAACGCTGCGGAGTGAAGGAGGTTAAATTATACTTTATGCGACCTAACCCATATAACCTTCTTTTTAACCAAATCCTTAAGCCTACCATTCTGGACCAACCTTAAGCATTTCAGCTACATCATCAGCATCAAGACGGAAGTCACAAAGGGCATGCACGACTTCCACTCGTTGTCGGATTGGCAGCTCCAGGAATGTGGTATCCATCATAGGACTGGGGTGACCTAATTCTACCTGCCACCGCTGCTTAAAGATGTCTTTCAGGAAAAGATCGTAGTTGTAGTACCTGAATTAGTAACAATGATTAAATCACTATCACAACTGAAAGATAAATTGCACTTTCGCCTACAAAATATAAACAAGAATTGTAACATGAAATAATTCCCCACAGGGTGACTGATCCAATTTTGTTTTAAAGTTGCACTGCTTCATTCAATTAATATATAATCATCATTACTATACTTCAGCTCCCCAAGGAGCAAAGGCCATCAAAACATAAGTGCCCTGTCCTCCTGTCGCGTGCCATCAGGTCAAAGTCTTTCCATGTCATCCTCATCATTTTCACTTCTGTCTCCAGTTGTCTTCTCCATGTGTTTTTCAGCCTACCTCTACTTCTCATATTCTGTGGAATCCCAAACAAGGACTACATAGTATTGCTGTCAACAGTTCCCTCAATTTGTGTTCTATCCATCGCTAGCACCTTCTTCTCATTCCTTTTTCTTCTGGCACTTGTCTTGTTCTTGTCACCAGTTCCACATTGGTGACCGTGTCGTAATATTTCCATTCTTGTATTCTTGTATTATTACATAACAGCATATAATAAATATATTTTCCAGCTCCAAAACTTGCATCAAAACCAAAAACAGGGCCCATAATGAGTAGCAGCGCATTCCCACCATGGAATAGAACAAGGTTCCAAGAGCTGATTGACAGCTTACAAGAGGTAACGAAAAAGGGCAGTAAAATAGATGCAGAGGAAATACATCAGGAAGATGTATCAAATCACAAAAGGACCTACATATACACAGATAAATCAATAACACAAGCTACACACACATAAACTGATGTGGGGGTGTATACAAAAAATTAAATAACGGACAAGAAATGCATGTCTCAGTGGTCACTGGAAAATTCTCAAACTTCAGAGCGGAGGCAGAAGCACTAAAAACAGCTGTAATTACCATCATGGAAAATAAAAATTTAGCTAGAGACAATATAGAGCTTTCCACAGACTCACTATCAGTCATCAAGCCCTCAGGAACAATAAAAACAATGAATTAGACAACCTGACAGAAGTACTTTTGAAAACCAACTATGAGTTCAAACAAGTAAATGTAACATGCAATATATATAGAAATGAGAAGGCAGATAAACTTGCCAAAGAGGGAGGAAGGAAAATCCAAATAGAAGACAGGGCTACATATGAAGAGATAAAAGTAATAATTAAAAAAAAACTACAGAGAAAAATGACATAAGGAACACCCAGACTCCGATACTACAGAACCATTTTATACATTAACAAGAAGAGTTCAAGAGACAATTTTCAGACTAAAGATCGGCCATTGCAGACTCAGATACCATCTGTACAACAAATTGACAGATCTGTGCCCATGTGGTGAAGACAAACTAACAGTAGAACAACGTTATCCAAAAAACCAGCAGAGTGGCCTTCTCCAACCCACGTTGTTGAGGGATAAACTGTATGGTGACGAGAGATGGACTGCCAGCTTGACAAGACAGACAAATGTGGTTATCTGAGAGCGAATGATGAAGAAGAAGATAACAAAACACGTATGCAATAAATCTCAACAGTATCTGCTCTTTTCTCTTCTCACTTAACCCTCAGAGTTTTCAGATACTATTTCACATCATCTGTAACCTTTTCCTACTTTGTAAGATTTTAGAATACTATGTTGTTGTTGTCCAGTGCGGATTCCGAGCTAACCGAAGTACTCAAGACCTAATCTTCACACTCAGACAGCTGAGTGAAAAGGCCCTAGAGTATAAGAGTGAGATCCATCTTTGTTTCATAGATCTGGAAAAGGCGTTTGACAGGGTCCCTTGGAGCAAACTTTGGGACTGTTTGGCAAGGAAGAACGTTCCAGCACCTCTGATTCATGCTATACAGAGCTTCTACAAGTCTTGCAGAAATTATGTGAGGACAGCAAACCATAAGTCAAAAGAGTTCAGGACCACCACTGGTGTAAGACAAGGTGATATCCTGTCACCTTATCTTTTCATACTCCTCATGGACGATGTCATCAAGGCATGCAAGGAGAGAACAAGAAAGTATTCAGTTGGGTACTGGAAGATGAGACAGGTCTGTATTTCAGAGCTGGCATTTGCTGATGATGTTGCCCTGATTGCTAAATCAGAGGCACATCTCCAATCCAACCTGCAAGTCTGAAAGGAAGAGCTGGAGAAGAGAGGGATGGTCATAAGCAGCTCTAAAACAAAAACCATGGTGATATCACGACAAGAAAGAAGACATCAGATTAAGCTGGGAGAACAGGTCCTGGAGCAGGTCGACCACTTTAAATACCTCGGAGCTATTATCTACCGAAAGGGAGGCATCAAAGAAGAGTTGGCCACTCGAAAAGCAGCAGCTGGGAGACTTTTTCAGGCCATAAATCAAAGATTCCTCAGCAAGAGAGAGGTTGGTAAGAAAACAAAGATGGCTGTATACCGCTCCACATATGTCCCAGTCTTGACATATGGATGTGAGTCATGGGCAATGACTACAACCCACAAAAGCCAGATCCAAACCTCAGAAATGAGGTATCTGAGGAAGGTGGTTGAAGTAACAAGAGACATGGTCCGCAACCAGACGATACATCAAGGCCTAAAATCCCACCCCCTGCAGACCCAAGTAGAACAGTCCCAACTAAGATGGTTTGGCCATGTCTGCAGAATGGGAGAAGATCGGCTACTATGACAAGCATGGGAAACAAAGAGCCAGGGATCCAGACCCCAGGATGACCCAGAGCCCGCTGGGAGGCCAACATTAGACAATCTTTGAATGACCGAGGACTAGAATGGAACCAGGCCAGGAGGAAGACAGCCGATAGGATAGTCTGGCGCTCTCTCTTCCAAACCTCTACACCTCATGGTAGAAAAGGAACGACTAAGTAAGTATGTTGTTGTTGACCCAGGGTGTGTGTGTGTGTGAAAGAGAAGTAGAAGAAGGACAAGAATCGGACAAGGCAAAATGAGGAAGTCATTCATACAGTAAACAGCTACTAGAGGGCATCAATTAAATGCTGGACACTCTAATAAGGGCTAGACAACCCATTAAAAAAAATAAATCAACTCTCTAAAGAAAAGCACGCTTAATAATCCATATTACATGAGTGGGCAACAAGCATGTGCATATCAAAAGTTTCAGAAGAAGCAAGATCCTTAAAGTGAACATTCATTTCACTCCTTAAAGAACATGGATGCACCATTACTGCTGGTCCTCTTGTAAAAGGTAGTCTCATAGCAGATACAGCAGCGGGGGAGTGAAGTGTTAGAGATTTCACTATACTAGGTCAAGCATTGACAGATGGGGGTGACCAGTTCCCTGTCTCGCTGCCTTTTCCTTCCCTAACTCAAATGCAAAGTCTTTTATATGGTCCTCTTGAAGGAACATATTAAGAAAAAAATAACTGAAAGGAAAAAACAGGAATGGCCAGAAAAGCATTCAATAACACAGGACAGATAACACTCAAATAAATAAATAACTGTTTAAAAAGCCATGTTTCTTTATGTCTGTTGCAGAAGCAACATGGGGATTAACAAATGACTGGAAGAAACAAACTGAGTTCTTCAAATTGTGGATATGGAGATGAATGGGGCACATTCCATAGAAACAAACAAGTAAAAATATTGAGGTTATTTAAAAAAAACTTCATATAAAAATTAATTAACGTGAATGCTAAGTCCTTATTTGCTTCACTTTATGCTTCAATCTGTTCTTAGTGCCTAGATCCTTATGATTTCTTCTGATCCTGGAAGCACAGACAAAAAGATGTAACAAGCATTGTTCACACAAGGTGAGTCTGATTTAAAAATAAAGTGGGAAAACACTGTAGTTTCATCACTAACTTGATGTCATCCCGAGCATAGCAGCCATTCAGCAACTGACAGATGATGTCAATGACAAGAGTACTACCCCCAAGAGCTGGTGAATTCAACAGGGCGTCCTCCAAGTCCTGAAGATAGACACAGGACAATCAAATTTAATGAGGTCAAATGCCAAACAAATTTTGTTTATTACAGTATGTATTTAGGACATCATTAGATTTCAATCCTACAATTGTGCACTATACAGATATGCTGACCTAACACATAATGTTACATGTTACTGATATGCTGACCTAAAACACAATGTTACATGTCACTGATATGCTGACCTAACACACAATGTTACATGTCACTGATGTGCTGACCTAACACACAATGTTACATATTACTGATATGATGACCTAACACACAATGTTACATGTCACTGATGTGCTGACCTAACACACAATGTTACATGTTACTGATATGCTGACCTAAAACACAATGTTATGTGATAGGGTGGGCGAGATGATGATGATGATTATATTGTGATGTGTAATCACTCTCTTGTCACACTCGCACCGACCCGAACAACAATAAAACTCTTTATTCTAGAGGCAGGGGCTATATTTATTTTTACAACCCATTCAGTGACAAAGCAAACATTAAACAAATAAACTAGCGAACATCACAAAACCAAACAAAACAAAACAAAACAAAACACCCAACAGTGCCCGATGCTAATCTGAAGAAGCAAACAAAGCACAGAATAGTTAAAATCATAATATAATACTGAATGAGAAACACCACGCTCTCACCCGTCAAACTGTCCTACGCCGCCACCTGACACACTCAACTATCACACACACACACACTCATGTGTGTCGTCCAATGCGACTAGTAAGGTGTTGTGCGTGGGGCTGGCAATCTCACCATGTAACACAGGTTGCTACGGAAACCACTACTGCAAGAGCACACACTCAGCTATCAAACACACACTCATGCATGTCGTCCAATGAGACTAGTAAGGTGTTGTGCGTGGGGCTGGCAATCTCACCATGTAACACAGATTGCTACCGAAACACTACTGCCCTAGCATATGAATACTTAATATGGAGGCAAACCACACTGTTGGACCCATGCTCCCTCAGGAGTGGAGAAGGGAAATATATACCTTGAAGTGAGCCCACGTGCTCTCACAACCATTCCTCACATAACCATAATTAAATAATCATAAAATGGACATAAAATACTGGCAACAAGCGTGTCGTATATGACCACTGGTGCGACTGGGAATCTCATCACATGAAACACATCGTTACCGAAACAACCACTGCAATAGCATAAAAATGCTTCTTGTCGGCCATTGATAGACTGTGTAGTGAAATTGACAGAGATACAACGGTAAAATCCCTCCAAAGATAACATTTAAGGATAAAAACATAATGCGTAGGCTGCTGATGTACATGATCGCCTAGACCGCGGGTCATCATCCTCCATAATAATTGACTTGCTAGACAGGAGGGGAACGGCGGATCAAAAAGAAAAAAAATATGACTGGAAAGGCTAAGGAGACGCAATTGGGGGGGAAACGGAGAAAAGTCACGTTTCTCAAGTTGACATAAAAAGTAAGCAACTCCACAGAAGGGACCCTAGATATGTTACGCCACAGTCATTTATTGGACGCTTTTGCGATACCAAGCTTTTGATTTGAATGGAGCGGTAAAACGCAGATGTTAGGAATATTACAAAAATTAAAAAGTAATTTTTTCTTAATATTAATGTTAGGAATATAAAAATTAGCTGGCCGGATGGCCTATTCTGAGCAGTGAACTAAGATGGTCTTAATTTTACAAACGGATAGATAATATTGAAGATAATGACAAAAGACAGTGTAGTTCACATCATCGACAGACTGTGTTGAATAAAAAAGTGTCGCAATTTGCACACAAAAACACGACCTTGGACGCAGGTGTTCAAATTTACTTAGTATGGAGGAGAGGGTTTTTGAGCGGTAGCTGTGTCTAAATATAACTTTTAACGACAAAATTTTGGAGGGGAGAGAAAGGTTGGTTCAAAAACCAAGCACATTTTTTTAGAAACACAAGTAGAGACGGACAGACTAACAGATAAACATCCATACTTGACTGAAGCATGACTGAAATGACTTTATGGTAGGAAATTTGAAATTTAAAATAAACCGAGGCAGTGATTGGCCACAGACAATCATATCATTAGCGCTCAGACGTGAAAGTGGGGCCATTCTTCAATAGTTGTTCAGTGATAGACACAGATTTTAAAGTGTGGTGATTTCATATGAAAGCAAGTGAAATAAATTTAGGGACGCCATACTATAGCCAGCAGCTCAGCTGAGTTTTGCTAGCAATTCTGTGTTATTTATTCATAATCTGAGCTGCGAGTTTCTGTCGTCAACAAAGCAGGGTCTATTCAGTTGGTGACTTTACTCGAGTGTATCTGTGCAGTATTTGTGACAGAGACCACCATTATTGCCCGCCAGCACGGAGAGGTGGGACCACCTGATTTCAGCACCAGAGCGACAACTACCAGATGAGTGAGCCTCTGGTCTGCTGGACTTTCACCAACGCCCTTTAGTTACTAAGAACCCCATAAAGATTCCCACCATTTCTGGACACTGTGTAGTCAATATAGACAGGTGTGATGAGGCCACCCCAACAGCACAAACAGTACTATCCTCCCAAGTAGATGAATACTAGAACATTTTAATAAAACTAACTAGTATAGTACATATATATGTACACTATTGCATTATTTTATCTCAGGAGCCTTCACAGCTGGCCTCATACAATTTACATTTAGTAATAACACCATCATACAATACCATCAAACACCACTACAGACACCAGCCACATTGGTGTTTCCATGCTCTGCCGGGAGCAACACATGTCTCAACAAAGGAGTGGCCTCGCGCTCTCCATAAATCTAAATACATATTCTCACCTCACAGTAACCCATTAAATATATACAGTAGAATTATGATAAGTAGGCTATCATGAAATACACTCAATTACTTTTACACTAAAGAAATAAAATAATTACTCTTGACTTTAACAAAACTGGCATTAACACGAAAACTATCTCTTTCCTTTACTGGGGAAAATTATCTTAATCTGCTTCCCACCCACGTGTCAATTCACACAATATAAAACTGGCGTCTTCTTTATTCACTGCGCCGCCTTTCATAACCACGTGGCCGCCATCTTGATATATTTTGCTAACAAGTCAATATCATCTAAATTCAAGTAATAGATGCTTCTCTGTCCAGTTTCATGTATAAAACACTCTCCTACTAAATTTGCCTTTCTTGCCCGGTCTGATGACTGACATAATTGCTCTTAAACTCTCACATCTGTGATTTGGGCTTTGCGTGCCTAATAAAACCGATCAAACATTATTTTCACTCATCTATCATTTCAAGACTAAATCATAATGTCATAAAAAGACATTTCCTTTGGAAACACATCTATCTATATCACTAAACATTAAAACAGCCACATCGATATTATTTCCGAATTATATAAAACTAATTCTAATTTAAATTAACTCACGTGCTCAAGGCATTTACAGCTTGACTCTGTCGTCTGTCCTCTCTGGCGGCTGTGGCAAAATAGGCCCCCTTTCCGGCCGCTATCTCTTTTATAGGCCCTACGGCGCATCACTCGCTTACTGCGCGCTGGGCGTATTAATCTTGGCTACTTAAATATCACACGCGATTATCGCTTTAGGAATAGCGAAAACACAAGTAAAACCTACAGCTATTTAATATAACCCACGAATATCAAATATGACTCACAACTACACACCACAATTAATTCTCAGGCTTTATTATGGCCTCATTACATATCTTCTACTTCAGACTTTTCACAACCCAGAATGCTTCGCGCACATCGAAAATAATCTGTCTAGAAACAGGTAGGGGGCGGGCGTCTCCTTTTCGGCCCCATCACATATCTCCCTCCTGATTTTGTTGTCGTCCCGACAACATCACTACCTCAGGCACTTTTGTCGAAATCTCTTAGATCGTTGGTGCTGCGTTTGATTATTTCTCAGCGGCGATGTTTTGGGTTCAGATTCTGTATTCGGTACAACTCGGCTGGGGACCCTCTTGGTCGTTATGTCCCCAGTTGTACGTTGTCGGGCTGGCAGTTGCTGTGGTCTAGAAGACTCGCACACCTGTGCCGCATCGCTGCCTGCCCGTGACGTCTGCCTGTCAGTGCTTGTAGCTGTCGAATCTGTAGGGGGATTGCTCCTGACGTGCTTGACACTCGTTTTGCGTGGACGGTGGCCAACATTCCCCACTATCTGCTTTTGATGTGTCTCCTCCTCTGAACCTTGACTTGCACTCCCTCCTCTCTGCTTAAGACGAGTTTCCTCCCCTAACCTACTACCCATCTTCTCGGCGCCCTTAGGGTGACAGTTGTCACGGTCATCTCTTGGCTTGCACCCGGAAGGAAACCTGGTTGTGGTAGCATGTCTCGGGAAAGAGCTCTTTGAGGGACAGGCGGCTATCAAATGTTCAGTTGACTTGCATCGAAAACATCTCTTCGGAAGCGGGCCTTGAGGGCACTTGGCTGCCATGTGGTCTGACAGGTCTCCACAATTGTAGCATCTTATCTTTCTGGGCTTCCTCTGTGCCATGGGTCGCTTCCTGCTGCCTTTGCATTCTTGACCGCCAATGCCGCACACATAGATTGCTTCCATGCCCTGGACAGATGGTTTGCTGTCAAATTCCACTCTCTCATTTCTCGCCAGACTCCGGAATCCCTTTCTGAAGATCTTGGTCTGATGTACAAATACATCAATACCTCCATCATCTGGCGTGATGAATCCCCATCCCCTGCGGACACTGTACCACTTGCAAACTCCTTTTCGCCTTGTCGGTGCAGCTACACTGGTCGGTACTGTCAGCTCACTGCTTTCGTTAACAACAGCTTGACTCTCACATACCAGAACATGCACCTCCTCGTCGTGCTTTGGCTGCTTCCGCGGTTGGCTTGGTGCTTTTTTTTCTCTGCACCTCCTCTTGTGCTGGCGAACTGGCCTCTGACATCTGTGCTATCTGGGACTTTAGGAGGGATAATTCTGCTCTAAGTGCCTCCTTCTCCTTCTGAACTTCCGCACTTGCTATCTGGACCAGTGTCTCAGGCTTTTTACTTTCACCATAAACAGCATATTCCCAAGGGAAATTTCTGGTCATCTCACTGACTGGTGGTTGCTCGCTGTAGGCTTTTTTGACAATTTCCAGTAACTTCTCAGGGCTGGCCTTGGCCCCACCATGTATCCGTAATTCTCTAGATACCCATGGTGTAACGTTGTTCCATATCATGTCTAACTTGTCTTCTGCACAAAAAGGCGCCACCTTCCACGCGGCTTCCACATCCTCCACAAACTCTTGCCAAGTGGGGCTCCCCTCTCCACTAAATAACCTTATCTCTGGCTCCTCCACGTACAGTACCTTCATATGCGCATTAGCCATCTTGCTGCACAACTGCACTGCTGGGTGTTTACAATATTTGTTCGCTTGCTGTTTGCTCAGTGTCACTGTCTGCCTTATCCTGTCGACGACGCCAATTGTGATAGGGTGGGCGAGAAGATGATGATGATTATATTGTGATGTGTGATCACTCTCTTGTCACACTCGCACCGACCCGAACAACAATAAAACTCTTGATTCTAGAGGCAGGGGCTATATTTATTTTTACAACCCATTCAGTGACAAAGCAAACATTAAACAAATAAACTAGCGAACATCACAAAACCAAACAAAACAAAACAAAACAAAACACCCAACAGTGCCCGATGCTAATCTGAAGAAGCAAACAAAGCACAGAATAGTTAAAATCATAATATAATACTGAAAGAGAAACACCACGCTCTCACCCGTCAAACTGTCCTACGCCGCCACCTGACACACTCAACTATCACACACACACACACACTCATGTGTGTCGTCCAATGAGACTAGTAAGGTGTTGTGCGTGGGGCTGGCAATCTCACCATGTAACACAGATTGCTATCGAAACACTACTGCCCTAGCATATGAATACTTAATATGGAGGCAAACCACACTGTTGGACCCATGCTCCCTCAGGAGCGGAGAAGGGAAATATATACCTTGAAGTGAGCCCACGTGCTCTCACAACCATTCCTCACATAACCATAATTAAATAATCATAAAATGGACATAAAATAATATTCAACTATATGTACAACAAATACTCTCAATAACGAGAATAAACCACTGTCTCGTAACCGATCCACATCAGTATTCGTTACTGCATTCTGAAGCATGTCGTATGTGACGACTGGTGCGCCTGCCAACAAGCGTGTTGTATATGACCACTGGTGCGACTGGGAATCTCATCACATGAAACACATCGTTACCGAAACAACCACTGCAATAGCATAAAAATGTTTTTTGTCGGCTTGTGATAGACACCAGCCACATTGGTGTTTCCATGCTCCGCCGGGAGCAACCAGAGAAACACATGTCTCAACAAAGGAGTGGCCTCGCGCTCTCCATAAATCTAAATACATATTCTCACCTCACAGTAACCCATTAAATATATACAGTAGAATTATGATAAGTAGGCTATCATGAAATACACTCAATTACTTTTACACTAAAGAAATAAAATAATTACTCTTGACTTTAACAAAACTGGCATTAACACGAAAACTATCTCTTTCCTTTACTGGGGAAAATTATCTTAATCTGCTTCCCACCCACGTGTCAATTCACACAATATAAAACTGGCGTCTTCTTTATTCACTGCGCCGCCTTTCATAACCACGTGGCCGCCATCTTGATATATTTTGCTAACAAGTCAATATCATCTAAATTCAAGTAATAGATGCTTCTCTGTCCAGTTTCATGTATAAAACACTCTCCTACTAAATTTGCCTTTCTTGCCCGGTCTGATGACTGACATAATTGCTCTTAAACTCTCACATCTGTGATTTGGGCTTTGCGTGCCTAATAAAACCGATCAAACATTATTTTCACTCATCTATCATTTCAAGACTAAATCATAATGTCATAAAAAGACATTTCCTTTGGAAACACATCTATCTATATCACTAAACATTAAAACAGCCACATCGATATTATTTCCGAATTATATAAAACTAATTCTAATTTAAATTAACTCACGTGCTCAAGGCATTTACAGCTTGGCTCTGTCGTCTGTCCTCTCTGGCGGCTGTGGCAAAATAGGCCCGCTTTCCGGCCGCTATCTCTTTTATAGGCCCTACGGCGCATCACTCGCTTACTGCGCGCTGGGCGTATTAATCTTGGCTACTTAAATATCACACGCGATTATCGCTTTAGGAATAGCGAAAACACAAGTAAAACCTACAGCTATTTAATATAACCCACGAATATCAAATATGACTCACAACTATACACCATAATTAATTCTCAGGCTTTATTATGGCCTCATTACATATCTTCTACTTCAGACTTTTCACAACCCAGAATGCTTCGCGCACATCGAAAATAATCTGTCTAGAAACAGGTAGGGGGCGGGCGTCTCCTTTTCGGCCCCATCACAGTTACATATTACAGATATACCGACTTAGGATACAATTTTCAACTGTGTTGCCAAACTGACAATGGCTTACCTCAATATCGAAGTCACAGAATCCAAACACAGCCTTGAAAAGTGAACAGAAGTGGGCAATTGCTGGTATCTCCCACCAAGTGTGGATTTCTAAACAGAAAGAAAAAAATTTATGAAAGACTGATGTCATCCCGAGCATAGCAGCCATGTCTCTTCTGCAGATTTTCATCACTGACGCTCTCTCACTGCAAACATTCTTCCCCCTTAAAGATAAGGATGGTCATGTTCTAAAGAAAAGTTCAAGCCAAAAAAAAAAAAAAAAAACAGAAATGCAAATTAATATAAAAAAAAAAAGGTAAAGCGCAGTAAAGCCTCACTCAAAAATATTATAGACGCCTCTGTTATGATCTATTATATAATGACATGATATAATTCAACATACCATCCTCCTCCGTACATTACGCTACACTGACAAAATGAGAGTTTATCGTCATTATCTCCTTATGGAGCATCGAGCCACACAGCAGATGCCCCCCCCCCCCCTTGTGGAACCCAACACCAAAGTACAAACTCTTGTAGTGGTAGTTCTTGTAGCAATTAGTTTTAGATGATGAGTTAGCCAACCTCATATTAGTCACCATTTCCAACATGCCCGAGTACGAAGTAGTTCTTTTCTTTCTTTATCTTCTCAGGAACTACGCCGGGCACACAGTGTCATACATACTTATTACTGTATGGCACAATCAGCATGGAGTCTTTACTTTGTGAGATTCTGGTATTTTTCATGCTCGCTCGCGTTTTAGTCTTTATTTTGTGAAATTCAGGTATTTTTCATGCTTGCTCGTGTTTTAGTCTTTAGTTTGTGAAATTCTTGACTTTTTCATTCTAGCTAGTTCTTTAGTGTTTACTTTGTGAGACAGTGGTCTTTTTTCATCTTGCTAGTTTTTAACTCATAAAGTAACTTGTGCCATCACTGCAGTTGAGACCACCTTTAGCACAGAATCACTTCACAAACTCTTACAGTTAATGTTTTGGTATCTTTACATGATGCAGCTTGCAAGCAGATGGCAACTTCATCTTTTAAAACACACTGCCACAGAAACTACCACCGTAAAAGCATGTGACTACTTGGTGCAAGCTTCCTGTGGGGACCAGCAACAGTTATGGCTCTATGCTCCGTAAGGAGTGCAAAGGAAAATGATGATGATGACGACATAATGCAGCTGCTAGTTCTATGCACAATTCTAATTAGTTGCCTGTTATGACATGTTTCGTACGGCTCACTGGTTATGTGTTTTGCTCCCTAATATCAGGTTTCATTTTGACACAAGGTGAGGTTCCAATCCAAGTATATATATATACCATGACCTATGGGAACCATCCATTATGCAAATAAATCACAGCATGTGATTAAGCTGCTATCCTGAGGTTCCTTGCAATACTCCAAAGTATAAACTACAGCTGTACTGGTCTTCTGAGCAATGTGCTTCTTGTCATGATCAGCTTTTTAACTGTTCAATTTTGTATCATGCATTTCTACCAAGATATGGATGGGTACAGTTTTCATTCATTATATTTGGACTGAGTAGAGGAGGGAGAAGGTATTATATTTGGATATCAGAAATCAGATTTTATTATCTTGAATTTACTACACTATGTATCCTAGTTATAACCCATGAAGGGTTGCACGGGATACTTTGTCTTAAAAAAAAAGAGAATTTAAAGATATATATGTATACGTCTACCCACTATTGCTCTTGCTGTTTGACTTGCCGGGAGAGAACGATTCCTTAGGTGACTCAGCACAATATGATGATCTTGCGCAGGGGTAGTAACTCGTGGTTGGCCACTCCGAAGTCTATCCCGGGCACTGCCAGTGGTTCCGTAACGTTCATTGAGACGTACAATAGTGCTGTGGTGGCAATTCATCCTTCTGGCAATGGCCCGCGAGCTCATTCCGGTCTCCAACATACCAATGGCTCGTTGGCAGTCGTTTTCAGATAGTCGTGGCATTTCAAGCACATGTACTGGGTGTTTTTCTCAACGGCCTTTTTATACCGAGTATACTGCCACAACGCGTACACATTTTCAGGGTTATAGCTGTTGAGAATCGTGTTGCACGTGTAACTTTCATTGTTTTCATGTAGTCTGTACACAAACCCATGGGTTGAATCATGCACTTTCCATTCCAGCAGCCATTCACTCTCTATCTCATGACAAACACGGGGAAAATCCATTCCCACTTTTTTTTTCCAGCTTCTCGGCATCAGTATATATAATAGTGGTGCATTTTTAATGTGCTTCAGTATATAATGGAAATATCTTCTTCTTCTTCGATCCTTAACCACCGACCGTCAAAGCAGTCAGTGGCCATCACGCCTAGTGGCGTCTTGTAGGGCAACAACAAATTGATTCCACTTTGCATGGTCGGTGGCCATCCTTCGTACAGTGCCCCAACTCTGGTTCATTCTTTGCATCTCAGCCTCCACAGTCCTCCGCCAAGTTGTTTTTGGTCGGCCTCTCTTTCGCTTTCCTTCAGGGGTCCAAAGCATAGCTGTTCTTGTGATGGCATCGGGGTCTCTTCTGAGGACATGACCAACCCAGCTCCAGCGTCTGCCAGCTATGATGGTATGCATGTCCTCTTGCTTGCTACGAGTAAGCAGATCTTGGTTGGTGATGGTATTCGGCCAAAAGATTCAGTGAATTTTTCTTAGGCATGTTGTGTGAAAAGAGGACAATTTTGACATTTCCTTCTCTGTGACTCTCCAGCATTCCGCACCATAGAGAAGCACAGAAAGCACGCAACTCTGGTATAATCTTAATAATGGAAATATAGTCTATGGTAATCTGACAGTCTTTGTAATCCCGTTAGCGTGCTATGATTTGCTAGCAAAACCATGCATTTTTCTGCCTGTCTTACTCACACAAGCTTATTTTTCATCCACGCCTCTTTTCCTTGAACATAAACAAACGAAGCGTTTATAAACGTTTGTGACCTGCCAGTCATAACAGGTAGCGAATGAGGTTTGTTTATCAAGTTTCTCATGCGAGCTGATCTGTCAATCATCGGATACCTGACAGACCGCACGAAAAGAATTCACGTTTATTTCATTTTGTGTATTTTATTATAAGTGCCTATTATTTATTACCATATGATGACCAACAGATGCCTACAATTTAATAGCTATTAATGATAGGCGATATTTATGTAAGTGCGCGTATGGATAATTGAATAATAATTGACATTGTACGCTAATCGTTACAGCATGAGCAAGGGCGGGGAGGGTTGCATACCTTCATCCGACCTGAAATCTCAGCGTTGGCAACATGCAATAGTAGGCATAAAGGAAAACACCGGTGCCGGTTAACTTTAATCAGGACTGACGGAGCGGATAAGAGATCGTCTCGTCCCCGTCCGTGTGCATATATGTAGCTATATAGAGGAGTAGCTTTTTTCCATAAATGTTTCTTTTTATTCCTAGCAGACCTGATCACAAGGGCGTATAGCGATTTTTTTCATCGGTCTTTTCTTCATTTACTGATTGGTTAATGTTGTCTTTTTCTTGGCTTGTGCGTCACCAATTTCATTTGGGAGCCAACGATACATGAGAAACATTTTAACTTGTAAATTTTAACTGGACTTACAAAACCCAGAAATATTTTGTTCAATTTTATCAGCCTGGGGTGTGAAACCAATAACATTACTCCCAACTTTTGACATTCGTATCCAAGTGGATTTATCTAGAAAGTTACGCTGGTTCAGAATCGGCACTCACCATAGAGCCAGCCGATAGGATTATCATCATCATCATAAGTAACAGTTTTAGCAACCAGATGTTTCCCAATACTGGAAATATTTTCCTCTATTAACTGTGAACCTCAAGAGCATGTCTTGCTACACATTCGCGGTGACATTTTGTTCATTCAGGAATAATTAAACCACCAAATTCGGCGTCCACCTTATTTGTTAGAAGATGGACTGGGGCCAATTTGGGAAATACACCTGACATTTTGTATATTCAGGAACCATTGTAATTCCAAGGGATATCACCAAAATTAGGTAAGCGTGATTCAGTGGCCACTGTATGTCAGAGAGAGAGAGTGAATATTTTCTTTGTTACAGGATCTGTACCAACCTGGGATTTGGCTTAAACTTGTTTACTTTACTGGGTAGCATATAGTAGGAGCTTGTTCTTTACTGTCTATTCTGTAACATAGTGCTAACCTTTGACCATTGGGTTATTAACTTTTTGGGTTCTTTTTCTCAATAAGGGAAGGGCATATTTATTCTGTTATTTTCCTATGTATGTAAATCTGATTTTATTTGACATTTCTTTAGATGTTTGATGTTGTCAAATTTAAATGATAATAAACAACAACAAAAACTTAACTTTGTGTGTTGGTCAGACCCATACCCAATTAACCGTAGTTTTTCACGTTTGTGTGTCTTGTTGTCACATAGCTGTGTGTGTGTGTAGTTAAACTTATATTTTTATATGAGGAGGGCAAGGTTGTCTTATAGTCGTATAGATAGGCAGGACTAGAGAAACTTACTCATTCCAGAGACATATCTTCTCCTTAAGCTATTCACCCGTGAAATCTATTTCTCACACCTTTATTTCTCACGTACTTATCACCATCCACTCTACTCAGACGGTACCTAAAATAACTCTCAGACCTATCAGTTTGACCAGGACATACTAAATGATCATACAATAACAGCAAGATACGGGGTGCGGGAGAAGGTTTAATACTGATATAAGAACAGGAAAGCACTATGAAGAATGATGCAAGGAAAACACACAAATAATATCCATCAAATAAAGAGGAATTGAAATAAAGAAAATTACAGCACAGAAATATATGATATGCATTGAACTGAAAATTCAGGAAATGAAAAGTAGTTTGTTATTTCACTGTAAACTTTCAATTACTTTGTTATTTCACTGTAAACTTTCAATTAGCCTACTTTGTTATTTCATTGTAAACTTACAATTACTTTGCTATTTCACCGACCCTCAAAAAAAGGCTAAGAAATGTCATGTCAGCATTAACCAGTGGAGCCTACATTCTAAACGATTTCTCTCACTGGTCATCTAAGCAGATATTTCTTTTCTTACCATCCACCTCTGCTGCCACTAAGTAGGCCTTCAATGGTACCTATACCTTGTAGCGGTATGGCAGCTTGGGTACCCTGACAATCCCCAGAGCTATGCCAGTGGGAGATTTACTCCTGGTAGGTTCAACCATACCAACGGGTTGATCACCCGTTTGCCAGTCACTTCGATTACGGAAACAACAGCAGATGGATTGATTTGCCATTGCCCTAAAGACGCCAATAGGCGTGATGGGAAACAATGGCAAAGAAAACCTATCTGCTGTTGCCCTAAGACGCCACTAGGCGTAATGGCCACTGACTGCTTTGACGGTCGGTGGCTAAGGACGGAAGAAGAAGAAGAAGAAGGTTCAACCATGCTGGACTGGTCTGCGTGGGTAGGGGTCAGATAAAAGTTGGTACTCTGGTCCTCCAGGTTGAGGGTTTTAGCACAGGGCCGACACCCCTGTCTATGTAAAAAATCGCACATGTTACGGAAACAACAATAAATGGAAAAACTTTGCTGCGGGATGGACATCCGGAGTCTCAGGCTCGTATGACTGACAGTGGTGAAAGCCGAAAAGAAACCACTGGCATGAAAACGGATGCCCCGACCGCAAAACACGAAACCAGAATTGGTTTTTGGAACGTCAGAACTATGAATGAGGCAGGAAAGCTGAGACAAATCACAGCAGAGATGAGGAACTACAAGATACATATCCTGGGAATAAGCAAGAGCAGATGGACAGGTAAGGGGAGAATAAAAACAGCTACAGGGGAAACAGTACTTTATTCTGGCAGAGAGGATGGTCAGCACAACGAAGGTGTAGCCATTATCCTGAAGAAAGGAATGGAAAGGTCTTTACTTACTGGAATGGAAACCCATCAACAACAGACTGATAAGAGCAAGACTGAGAGGGAGGTTCACCAACACCACAATTATACAATGCTATGCACCAACAAACGACAGCGATGAAGAGATCAAGGACGAGTTCTATCAACAGGTACAAAAAGAAATGGAAACTACACCCAGGTACAATCTCATTATAGTAATGGGAGACCTAAATGTGAAAGTGGGAGCACACAATAATTATACTTACTTACTTACTTAGTCGTTCCCCTTCTACCGTGAGGTGTAGAGGTTTGGAAGAGAGAGCGCCAGACTATCCTATCGGCTGTAACACAATAATTATAACGAAAGAGTAATGGGGAAATGCGGCAGTGGAACAGTAAATGAGAATGGGGACTAATTAATAAGCTTCTGCAGTATTAACAACCTGGTCATTGGAGGAACGCTTTTTCCACACAAGGAAGTGCTCAAGTTAACATGGAAATCACCAAACGGACGAGACAGAAACCAGATAGATCACATAATGATCAATGGCAGATGGAGACATGCACTACAAGACGTGAAAGTAAGAAGAGGCGCAGATGTGGGAAGTGATCATCACCTAGTAGTAGCAAGACTGAAAGTGAAACTCAGAGCTGCTGGACCAGTTGCAGTCAAACAGAAAAGATACATCACGAAACTGAAGGATCCCCTCACCAGAAAAGCTTTCATGGTCGACATAAAGAGAAGATATGAGATTATCAAAAGCCAGGAAAGAACAGAGATCGATGATGTTGACCAGAGATTCAACACCATCTCAACAATATACCAGGAAAGCAGCAAGTCATGCTTGGGATTCCAGGAAAGAAAGAGCCAAGACTGGATAACACCAGATATGCTAAACACCATAGCGAAGAGAAAGGAAATGAAAAGAAAGAAAACAGAAGCTAAGTCTCTCAGGTTAAAGGCAATATATAGTGAACAGTACAGTCAGCTGGACAAGGAAGTTAAACGTCAAACCCGTTCTAAAAAAAGGACATTTCTGGATGACCTTGCAAGACAGGCAGAAGAGGCAGCACTGAGAAATGAACAAAGCACAGTATACAAAATAACTAAAATCATCAGTGGAAAACGAGGTGCAAACAATATTACATTAGTAAGAGATAAGTACGGAAATCTCATCACGACAGTAGAGGGACAGGAAACAAGATGGGCAGAGCATTTCAGAGAAACTCTGAACAAGGAACCACCAGAGACACAATTGAATGTTCCTGAGGCTGAAAATGATCTAAATGTTAATACAGACATCCCACGAAGAGAAGAAATCATCACAGCAATCAGAGGGTTAAAGAATGGAAAAGCTCCTGGTCATGATAACTTAAATGCAGAGCTATTTAAGACAGACCCAGAGCTAGCAGCAGAACTATTAGAACCACTATTTGCACAAGTCTGGAAAACAGGGACAACACCAACAGAGTGGAGAAAAGGAATAACTGTCAAAATGCCCAAGAAGGGAGATCTTGCAGACTGAAATAATTGGAGAGGAATAACTCTTCTCTCAGTTCCCAGCAATATACTAGGCAGGATAATTAGATTTTGAAAAGGCTTTTGACAGTATACATAGGGACAGTTTATGGAAAATACTGAGGGCTTATGGAATTCCAAGCTGCATAGTGTCAATCATAAAAAGCCTTTATGCCAACTTTACGTGTAGCATTGGGCAGAGCAACCTAACCTTTGAAGTGAAGACAGGAGTACGACAGGGATGCCCATTATTAACCACTCTATTTTTAACAGTCATAGACTGAGTGATGCGCCAGACAACAGAGGGCAACCCAAGAGGAATAAGACGGACTATATTTTCTACATTGGAAGATCTGGAATATGCAGATGACATTGCACTGCTAGCACATTCACATCAACACATCCAGGAAAAAAATGAATAAACTTAATAAGTATAGCCAGCAGGTGGGCTTGAACATCAACCTAAAGAAGACAGAGGTCATGACGCTCAATGTGAGCAACCCTGAGACAATATCAGTAAGGAATCAGCAACTGGAACAGACAGATGCCTTCACATACCTAGGATGCATAGTAACACCAGACGGCGGAGCAAGCTCAAAGACATCAACAACAGAATGAACAATGCAAGAACAGCCTTTTTTAGTCTAAACAACATCTGGAAGTCCTCTCAGTATAGCACAAGCATAAAATTAGGATTATATCAGAGCTGTGTGCTTTCTGTGCTTCTCTATGGCGCGGAGAGCTGGAGAGTTACAGAGAAGGAAATGTCGAAATTGTCCTCTTTTCACACAACATGCCTAAGAAAAATTATCTGAATCTTTTGGCTGAATACCATCACCAACCAAAATCTGCTTACTCGGAGCAAGCAAGAGGACATGCACACCATCATAGCTGGCAGACGCTGGAGCTGGGTTGGCCATGTCCTCAGAAGAGACCCTGATGCCGTCACAAGAACAGCTATGCTATGGACCCCTGAAGGAAAACGAAAGAGAGGCCGAACAAAAACAACTTGGCGGAGGACTGTGGAGGCTGAGATGCAAAGAATGAACCAGAGTTGGGGTACTGTACGAAGGATGGCCGCCGACCGAGCAAAGTGGAATCAATTTGTTGTTGTCCTTAAAGGCGCCACCAGGCGTAATGGCCACTGACTGCTTTGACGGTCGGCGGCTAAGGATCAAAGAAGAAGAATCATCTAAGCAGATATTTCTTTTCTTACCATCCACCTCTGCTGCCACTAAGCAGGCCTAATGTGGGAAGCAAGTCACAGTCAAAAGGCATAAGTGAAAGTCAACATATCTTCTTTGCATGTATGAACTTCTCTGTCCAATCAGCGTTTTTCTGCTATAAAATTTCAGCTTAAATGAAGAACAGTGGCAAGTGTGTCTGATTTCACCCAAATGTCCAGCAGCCAATGAAGTTGCCCAAATCAACATAGCCTTAAGAAAAGAATTCAAAGATGCAGTAATAAGGGATAAGGCTTAGGGTACATGTAGAAATCCTTACACTAATGTCAACCTTAACTAATTTGGGTGAAATTGCACACATGTCCCACTATTTTTCATTTCAACCAAAATTTCCTTCATTCTGAATTCCAAAATACTGGTAGGCTACATAAGGATGCATGTTCTTCTTGGTCTCGCTGAACTGCTGTTGGCAGAACTACTTGATCTTGTATTCCTCTCTGTATGCTCTACAAATGACATCTCAAACAACTTTTGGCATTTTGTTTTGTTTCTTTTTTTTTAAATTTGGTTCCTTTCTACCAGTCTAATCTAGCGCTACTACTTTTCTCTTACATTTCATGTAACTTAGGCCTATAATTTGTGCATGTTATGTTAATGTAGGGCCTAATTGGATTTTCCTGAGTGTCTGTTCTCGGAAAACGTTTAGAAATTGTCACCAATGAAGCTTACGTGCAATTTTAATTTTTCACTAAAATCTATTGAATCTAGAGTGAAAACTATAGGCCTACTCGCTCTAGCTAGTATTAGTAGGCCCTAATTGTTGTTACTGGAGACTTGGGGTAGGCCTACACATCAAGTAGCAACTTTAAATATTGTTAATAGGCCTATGTCTAACCTTTGAGAAGATTTTGCGTTTCTACAGTATCAGCACTTTCCATATTCTTATTGTCATCGGTGATGGTCCCGCTGTCCTTTTCTTCGGCGTCGGCACCACCGTCTGGGTCCATTCTGCTGCACTCGGTACCGTCGCACTTGTCAGTCCTCGACAGTCGAGGTATGCCTTGGAGTCAGATTGGATTCAAGCACTTATCAGTGTATACTTATTATTTTTCACAGAATCACCATAAGCTGCACACGAAGCAGCAGTGCGATAACTGATCGCAAACTGATACAAGTAAGCTAATGTGCAATATCAATGTCCAAAATTAGAAGAAATAAAGCAGATAAAACGTTTTAGTGGTTCATTATCACGATCCGGTAAGTCGGCCATTTTGTTTGATGCAGAAAACATTGCATTGTGGGTCAGATGCAATCCACAAGATGGAAGTGTCTAGGTTAGCTGTTTACGAAGTTGAGGATTACAATCTTTATTTTGTTACTTTCAGGAACGTATTTATCATTTTTTATGATGTAATACTTACTTGTAACAGATATTACACTTTTATAAGCAGTTATATGTAAACGTTGATTTGAATATCTAGGCCTAGTTATTTTGGCTGACTGATTTATTTCAGTTGACTTCGTGGAAAATTCATTTTACTTAGCCTAGGCTACACATCATTTACCCAGTGACCAGGACATGGACCAGTGCAGTAAATGGATACACAAATAAAACATAATACGCGAAACAATCTTAATTTAGAACACTTAAATCACTGCAGTAGTCATTCAAAAGCATAGCTTCGTTGTTGGTGTCAAAATGTAATCCGTGTTATGGCTGTTTCCTATGACTTGTTCATACTCCTCATGCCTCTCCACAGTTCCTCCCCCCCCCCCCCCCCCCCCTCCCCAAAAAAAAAAAAAACTGTCTTTGAGTTTATCAGCTTTAACACCTCAGTATGACTAGTGCTCTGCCATCTCTGGTGTCAATACCTTGTCGAGGTATGGCGGCTTGCGTACCCTGATTACCCCCAGAGCTATGCCAGCGGCAGTTTTACTCCTGGAAGGTTCTACTAAGCTGGACAGGTTTGCGCTGGCAGGGGTCAGACTAAAGCAGACACCCTGGTCCTCCAGGTTGGGGGTTTTAGCATAGGGCTAACACCCCTGTTTATGTAAAAAGAAATGAAGTTACAGAAACGACAACAAATGAACAAACTTTGCTGCGGGATGGACATCCAGAGTCTGAGGCTCATATGACTGTCAGTGGTGAAAGCTGAAAGGAAGCCACTGACACGAAAATGCACGTCCTGACCGCAAAATGTGAAACAAGAATAGTATTTTGGAATGTCAGGACAATGAACGAGATGGGTAAACTAAAACAGGTCACAGCAGAAATGAGAAACTATAGATTACACATTCTAGGGATAAGCAAGAGCAGATGGACAGGAGCAGGAAAAGTTAAAACAGCAACAGGAGAAACAGTACTTTACTCTGGAAGAGAGGATGAACAGCACAATGAAGGTGTAGCCATTATTCTACAGAAAGGAATAAAAAGGACATTACTGGAATGGAAACCCATCAACAACAGACTGATAAGAATAAAATTGAGAGGGAGATTCACCAACACTACAATAATACAATGCAATGCACCAACGAATGACAGCGATGAAGAGGTCAAGGATGAATTCTATCAACAACTGCAGAAAGAAATGGAAGACACACCTAGATATGATCTTATCGTAGTAATGGGAGACCTCAATGCGAAAGTTGGAACGCACAATACAAATAATGAAAGAGTAATGGGGAAATGCGGCAGCGGAACAGCAAACGAAAATGGGGATAAATTAATAAGTTTCTGTAGCATTAACAACCTGGTCATTGGAGGAACACTTTTCCCACATAAAGAAATTAACACATTAACATGGGAGTCACAAAATGGTCGGGACAGAAACCAGATAGACCACATCATGATTAATGGTAGATGGAGACATGCATTACAAGATGTGATGGTAAGAAGAGGTGCAGATGTGGGAAGTGATCACCATTTAGTAGTAGCAAAACTGAAAGTGAAACTAAGAACTGCTGGACCAACTGTAACTACACAGAAAAGGTTTGACATCAGCAAATTGAAGGACCCCCTTACCAGAAAAGCTTTTGCGGCTGATATAAAGAAGCGATAGCAATTTGCCAAAAGTCAGGAAACGACATTGACTGATGATATAGACCAGAAATTCAACACCATTTCAACAATATATAAGGAAAGCAGCAAATCATGCTTGGGATTCCAGGAAAGGAAGAAGCAAGACTGGATAACACCAGAAACATTAAACACCATAACGATGAGAAAGAAAATGAAAAGAAAAGAAAGAAAACAGAAGCGAAGTCCCCCAGGTTAAAGCAACTATATAGCGAACAGTACAGTCAGCTGGACAAGGAAGTTAAACGCTAAACCCAAGCCAACAAAAGGAATTTCCGAGACGATCTTGCAAGACAGGCAGAAGAGGCAGCACTGAGAAATGAACAAAGCACAGTATACAAAATAACTAAAATCATCAGTGGAAAATGAGGTGCAAACAGTGTTACATTAGTAAGAGATAAGCAAGGAAATCTCATCACGACAGTAGAGGGACAGGAAACAAGATGGGCTGAGCATTTCAGAGAAACTCTGAACAAGGAACCACCAGAGACACAATTGAATGTTCCTGAAGCTGAAAACGATCTAGATGTTAATACATACATTCCACGAAAAGAAGAAATCATCACAGCAATCAAAGGGTTAAGGAATGGAAAAGCTCCTGGCCATGATAACTTAAATGCAGAGCTATTTAAGACAGACCCTGAGCTAGCAGCAGAACTATTAGAACCACTATTTGCACAAGTGTGGAAAACAGGGACAGCACCAATGGAGTAGAACAAAGGAATAATTGTCAAATTGCCCAAGAAGGGAGATCTTGCAGACTGCAATAATTGGAGAGGAATCACTCTTCTCTCAGTTCCCAGCAAAATACTAGGCAGGATAATTATACAGAGAATTTCAAAAGCAGTAGACCACTTACTGAGAAAAGAACAAGCAGGATTTAGAAAGAACAGAAGATGTGTAGAGCATATATTAACCCTCAGGAACATTATAGAGCAGTGCTCAGAATGGCAAAGACAACATACATTAATTTCGTTGATTTTGAAAAGGCTTTTGACAGTATACATAGGGACAGTTTATGGAAAATACTGAGGGCTTATGGAATTCCAAGCTGCATTGTGTCAATCATAAATAGCCTCTATGCCAACTTTACATGTATCGTTGGGCAGAGCAACCTAACCTTTGAGGTGAAGACAGGAGTACGACAGGGATGCCCCTTATCAACCACTCTATTTTTAACAGAAACCGGAATTTCATTTCTGTTGGTTAATGTTGTTGTTTTCAGCCATGCTTCACCTTCAGGGAAGTACCTAGGTTTTATTTTTTTTTATTTTTATATTTCTTTAAGTTCTTATGTCTCCGATCTAGCCTTCACTTTCTTTCTTTTCCTGACGAAGGCCTTGTGGCCGTAACGTAGACTACTTTCTTTGTCTTTTGTCCTCGTAAGACGAATCACCTTTTTTTGATTTTTTTTCAAACCCACCTATTTTTAACAGTCATAGACTGGGTGATGCGCCAGACAACAAAGGGCAGTCCAAGAGGAATAAGATGGACTACATTTTCTACATTAGAAGATCTGGAATATGCAGATGACATTGCACTACTAGCACATTCACATCAACACATCCAGGAAAAAACGAATAGACTTAATAAGTATAGCCAGCAGGTGGGCTTGAACATCAATCTAAAGAAGTCAGAGGTCATGACGCTCAATGTGAGCAACCCTGAGCCCATATCAGTAAGGAATCAGCAACTGGAACAGACAGACACCTTCACATACCTAGGATGCATAGTAACACCAGACGGCGGAGCAAGCAAAGACATCAACAACAGAATGAACAAAGCAAGAACAGCCTTTTTTAGTCTTACAGCTGGTTATGGTTGTGGGGAAAGAAGAGCCACTTCATTATAATCTACATTGTTTAGCTGTTTGTAGTTTTTTTTTTCAATGTCCACCGAATTTCATTTCTGTTGGTTAATGTTGTTGTTTTCATAATCTAGTCCAGTGCTTCCCAGACTTTTTGGGGTCACCACCCCCTTGGCTCCCAGAGCATATTCCCAGCTCCCCTCGGCTTCCTCAATTTCCCTGCGTTGCATTACAAAACTATAAATAGCTCCGTTGGTTATACACTTGGATCTATTCAACCCTTCCTCTTGTTTATTAATGTATCACGTTATAAGTAGCCCCCTAAATACTGAGAAGTCACGTCTGCAACAAAGCAAAGTTGGTCCTTTTTTGAAACACCTGCAGATATCTAATTTCATTAGCTGCCAAGGAAAAGTACATTCGTAAACACCTTGCCAGTGGACGCTCATCGATATAAAACTGGTAAACACTATTTAGCACTGGTTGTCACCTTCTAAAAGATGCTGATTAAATCTTAGTGAGCTGACCACATCCTTCTTGTCAGTTTCTCTTTCTTCTGTGTTGACAGAGTAGACAACAGGGGCTTTGCTATATTTCACACTCGTTTTTAAGAAGACAATTACTATGCCTTTTTTAATAATCCTAGTAATACAACTACTCCACTATCAATCTTTCCTATCTCGACATCGCCTCATTGATGTTGGGAACCTCTGCTATAAGGTGTATGAGAAAGTGGGATGAGCAGAGTTATGTAGGAGCTGTGGGTTAGGGTCCATTTACAAACTCACGTCAAGGTCCTATTTAATCAACACGTTTTTACATCTAAGTGTTACAGTGAGTAATATTGCTGAATTTAGCATGTCAAATCCTCAACCACTCCCTTACTACCGATTGCCCTCTGCCACCCAGTTTTCCGTTATCGCTCCCTTGGATCCACCCAGGGGAACCACTGATCTAGTCAATAGCCTGTAGGAAAAGATATGAGGACAAAAAGTACTTGTGAATGATTTACTTGCAGGTTGTTAGGCACTTGCTTATACATGAAATTTTTGTCTTAATATCTGAGTCAGAGTCCTTACCTATGTATGTTTTAACAGAATGACTTCATCTAGCCAGTAACAGAGCTTTATACACAAACTTCTCAAACTATGGATCCCAGCCACTGGAATACCTACAATTTACAGTATGGACACTCAACTCCAGCTGGTCTGCCTTCCACCCATCCATCACTCACCAGACTTGATCTGACCTCAGGTAAAACAAACTAGATTTGTCCTTGCTAGCTTGAATATCTGGTAGAATATGCTGTAGTTTTGTTTTGGTCTTTTATGGCAATTCATGTATGGGAGGCGGGAGAAGAGAATGAAATTAAAATAATTTTGTAGTTTTCCTCAGGGAGTGTTGTTCTGCATGGCACACATTTATGAAAGTTTGTAGCTCCTTGGGATACATTATGCAAGATGACAAAGAGAGGAAGGGCAGAATGTTAGACGGGCCTGCATGCCCAATTCTTAACCTTTTGAAAATAAAGTCTGTTCGTTCATTTTTGTTATTCTCTGTGTTTCTGAGCCATACGATAGGATTGCCTTGGCATTTTAGCTGAAGATTGGGATTTTTGTTCTTTATATATAATTTTTTACAACCGTATTTTAAAAAAAAAAGTAAAAAGAGAGGTCACAGTGAGTCTGAAAATACCCATGGAGAAAACAAAGATAATGAGAATAAATGCAGGAAATGATAACAATATTGCACTTGTAGAAATACCACTACAAAATCATAAATAGACTCATATAAATACCTTCGTAGCAATATAAACACATTTGATGGGACACACTGTCATTTCATATAAGAATACAAAATGCTAGAGGAGCTTTCATTGCATTGGGAAATATATGGAGATATCAGAAATAAAGCCTAACACAAAAACCAGAACCTTCAACTCGAATGTCAAGTCAGTCCTGTCTGTTGCATGGCTCTGAAACATGGAGAACAACAACAACACTTCTTCTTCTTTGATCCTTAGCTGCCGACCATCAAAGCAGTCAGTGGCCATCACGCCTGGTTGTGTCTTGTAGGGCAACAACAAATTGATTCCACTTTGCTCGGTTGGTGGCCATCCTTCGTACAGTGTCCCAACTCTGGTTCATTCTTTGCATCTCAGTCCTCCGCCAAGTTGTTTTTGGTCGGCCTCTCTTTCATTTTCCTTCAGGGGTCCATAGCATAGCTGTTCTTGTGATGGCATCGGGGTCTCTTCTGAGGACATGGCCAACCCAGCTCCAGCGTCTGCCAGCTATGATGGTGTGTATGTCCACTTGCTTGCTCCGAGTAAGCAGATCTTGGCTGGTAATGGTATTCGGCCAAAAGATTCAGAGAATTTTTCTTAGGCATGTGTGAAAAGAGGACAATTTCGACATTTCCTTCTCTTTAACTCTCCAGCATTCTGCACCATAGAGAAGCACAGAAAGCACACAGCTCTTCTTCTTCTTCTTTGATCCGTCAAAGCAGTCGGCGGCCATCACACCTGGTGGCGTCCTGTAGGGCAACAACAAATTGATTCCACTTTGCTCGGTCGGCGGCCATCCTTCGTACAGTGCCCCAACTCCGGTTCATTCTTTGCATCTCGGCTTCCACAGTTCTCCGCCAAGTTTTGTGGTCAGCCTCTCTTTCGCTTTCCCTCGGGGGTCCATTGCATAGCTGTTCTTGTGATGGTATCAGGGTCCCTTCTGAGGACGTGGCCAACCCAACTCCAGCGTCTGCCAGCTATGATGGGGTGCATGTCCTCCTGGTTACTCCATATAAGTAGTTCTTGGTTGCTGATGGTGTTTGGCCAAAAGATTCGGAGAATTTTCCTTAGGCAGATTGTGTGGAAGGAGGACAGTTTCGACATTTCCTTCTCTGTTACTCTCCAACATTCCGCACCATAAAGAAGCACAGAAAGTACACAGCTCTCATACAGTTTTTTTTTTTTTTTCGTACGCCCGCTATTACTCGAGGCGAAATCTCAGGTTATTATTAATGTCTAACCTGACATTGATTTTACGTGAGTATCCCTTTTTTCTTGTACAGAGACAGGTGTCCCTCACCATTCAGGCAGATACTCGCCGATTTCGGAGGTACCCATTACAGCTGGGTTGGCTCAGGAGCCGCCAGTCCCTGGTCGACGACACTCCTTCAAATGTACTCGCCAGGTCTCAAGTTAATCCAGTCCAAATCCCGGTCGACGAAAAATCCTCAAATGCCATCACCCGGGTTTGATCACCCGGTCGCCAGAGCGGTGTGGTAACCACTACGCTAGCGCGGCTCCCTCATACAGTCTTAATTTGGTGTTTGTGCTGTACTGGGAAGACTTCCAAATGTTGTTGAGAATAGCAAAGGCTGTTCTCGCTTTATTCATTATGTTGTTAATGTCTTTGCTTGTTCCGCCATCAGGTGTTACTATGCATCCTAGGTAAGTAAATGTGTCTGTCTGTTCTAACTTCTGGTTCCTTACTGTTGTTGGCTCAGGATTGCCCACATTTAGTGTCATGACCTCTTGTCTTCTTCAGATTGATGTTCAGGCCAACCTGCTGGCCATACTTATTCAGTCTATCGGTTTTGTCTTGAATGTGTTGATGTGAATGCGCAAGTAGTGCAATGTCATCTGCATATTCCAGGTCTTCCAGTGTAGAAAATGTTGTCCATCTAATTCCTCTTGGACTGCCCTCTGTTGTCTGGCGCATCACCCAATCTATGGCTGTCAAAAATAGTGTTGTTGATAAGGGCATCCCTGTTGTACTCCTGTTTTCACTTCGAAAGTTACATTACTCAATCCGACACTGTACGTAAAGTTAGAATATAAGCTTTTTATGATGGAAACAATGCAGCTTGGAATTCCATAAGCCCTCAGTATTTTCCATAGGCTGTCCCTGTGTATGCTGTCGAAAGCCTTATCAAAATCAACAAAGTTAATGTACAGCTGTCTCTGCCATTCTGAGCACTGCTCTATAATGTTCCTGAGGGTGAATATATGATCTGCACATCCTCTGTTCTTTCTAAAGCCCGCTTGTTCTTTCCTCAGTTTATGGTCAACTGCTTTTGAAATTCTCTGGATGATTATCCTGCCTAGTATTTTGCTGGGAACTGAGAGGAGAGTAATTCCTCTCCAGTTGTCGCAGTCTGCAAGGTCGCCCTTCTTTGGGCAATTTGACAATTATTCCTTTACTCCACTCTGTTGGTGTTGTCTCAGTTTCCCAGACTTGTGCAAATAGTGGTTCTAATAGTTCTGCTGCTAGTTCAGGGTCTGCCTTGAATAACTCAGCATTTAGATTGTCGTGACCAGGCGCTTTTCCATTTTTTAACCCTTTGATTCATTCATTCATTCATAACCCTCCACTCCCAAAGGAGCATAGGCCTTCAACAACCACATGCCAAGTCCTCCTGTCACGTGCCATCATCTCAAGTTCTTTCCACGTTCACTTCATCATTTTCACCTCTGTTTCCAGCTCTCTTCTCCATGTGCTTCTTGGTCTACCCCTGTCTCTTTTGCCCTGGGGGTTCCAGAACAAGGACTGCCTTGTAATGCTATCAACAGGTTTCCTTAGTGTGTGTCCTATCCATCGCCATCGTCTTCTTCTCATCTCTTGTTCCACTGGCACTTGTCTAGTTCTTGTCCTCAGTTCCACGTTGGTAACCTTGTCATACCATTTTAATCCCTGTATTTTACGCAAGCACCCATTTATGAAAGTCTGTAGCTTTTTGGTTGTTGTCTTTGTTGTTCTCCATGTCTCAGAGCCATGCAATAAGACTGACTTCACATTTGAGTTGAAGATTCTTATTTTCGTGTTGGATTCGATTTCTCTTGATCTCCATATATTTCCCAATGCAATGAAAGCTCCTCTTGCTTTTTGTATTCTTAGTTTGATATCACTGTCTGTCCCTCCAACTATGTCTATATTGCTGCCAAGATATGTGTACGATTCTACATCTTGTAGTGGTGCTTCTTCAAGTTCAACCCTGTTATCATTACCTGCGTTTATTCTCATTATTTTTGTCTTTTCCCTGTGTATTTTCAGACCCAATTGCTGTGACCTCTCATCGAGTGTTTTCAATTTGTCCTGCATCTGATTACGGTTATGGGACAGAAGAGCCAAGTCATCAGCAAAATCCAGATCATCCAACTGCTTAGTCAGAGTCCACTGGATTCCATTTCTGTTGTGTGTTGTCGATGATCTCATAACCCAGTCTATTGCTAGTAAGAAAAGAAATGGAGACAAGAGGCATCCCTGTCGCACTCCTGTTCTTATCCCAAACGGTTCTGTAAGCTGTCCTTCGTGAAGAACTCTGCATGTCATGTCTTCATATGTTTTCTTTATTAAATTAATGATCTTCAGGGGAACTCCATAATGCCTCATCAATTTCCAAAGTGATTCTCTGTCAACATTGTCAAATGCCTTTTCGTAGTCCACAAATCCGATGTATAGTGGTGAATTCCATTCCAGACTTTGTTCAACTATTATTCTCAAAGTGGCTATCTGGTCTGTACATGATCTGTTTTGTCGAAAACCTGCTTGTTCATCTCTCAGTTTCTTGTCTATGGATTCTTTTAATCTCAAGGATAATCCTGTTTAATACTTTTTCTGGCACTGATAGTAACATTATTCCTCTATAATTTGTGCACTCTTGTAAATTTCCCTTCTTAGGCAACTTAACCAGATATCCTTCCTTCCATTCTGCTGGTATCTCTTTTTTTTCCCCAGACTTTACCAAGTAATTTATATAACATCTCTGTAGCCGTGTCGATATCTGCTTTGATGGCCTCTGCTGGAATGCCATCAGGTCCAGATGCTTTTCCATCTTTTAGAAGCTTTATGGCTTTCTTTATTTCTTCCTTCGTTGATCTTTCAACGTTAATTTGTAGCTCATCTTCTGCTGGCTGAATGTCCGGGGGGTTTTGTGGAGCTGGTCTATTGAAGGTCCTCAAAATATTTTGTCCACCTCTTCATTTGCTCTTGTATATTGCTGAGTAGTTTTCCATTCTTGTCTTTTATGAGGCAACTTGTTTGCTTGTATTTCCCTGTTAGCTTCTTTGTGCTGCTATACAGTTCTCTCATATTTCCTTTGGCTGCAGCATCTTCTGCCTCTCTTGCCAACTCCTCAATATACTTTGACAATTATTCCTTTGTTCCACTCCGTTGGTGTTGTCCCTGTTTTCCAGACTTGTGCAAATAGTGGTTCTAATAGTTCTGCTGCTAGCTCAGGATCTGTTTTAAATAGCTCTGCATTTAAGTTATCATGGCCAGGAGCTTTTCCATTCTTTAACCCTTTGATTGCTGTGATGATTTCTTCTTTTCGTGGAATGTCTGTATTAACATCTAGATCGTTTTCAGCCTCAGAAACATTCAATTGTGTCTCTGGTGGTTCCTTGTTCAGAGTTTCTCTGAAATGCTTTGCCCATCTTGTTTCTTGCTCCTCTGCTGTCGTGATGAGATTTCCTTGCTTATCTCTTACTAATGTAATATTGTTTGCACCTCGTTTTCCACTGATGATTTTAGTTTTTTTTTTATACTGTGCTTTGTTCATTTCTCAATACTGCCTCTTCTGCCTGTCTTGCAAGATCATCTAGGAAATTCCTTTTGTTGGCTCGGGTTTGGCGTTTAACTTCCTTGTCCAGCTGACTATACTGTTCGCTATATAGTTGCTTTAACCTGGGGGACTTAGCTTCTGTTTTCTTTCTTTTCATTTCCTTTCTCTTCGTTATGGTGTTTAATGTTTCTGGTGTTATCCAGTCTTGCTTCTTCCTTTCCTGGAATCCCAAGCATGATTTGCTGCTTTCCTTATATATTGTTGAAATGGTGTTGAATTTCTAGTCTATATCATCAGTTAATGTCTTTTCCTGACTTTTGGCAAATTGATATCGCTTCTTTATATCAGCCGCAAAAGCTTTTCTGGTAAGGGGGTCCTTCAATTTGCTGATGTCAAACCTTTTCTGTGTAGTTACAGTTGGTCCAGCCGTTCTTAGCAAAACTTTCAGTTTTGTTACTACTAAATGGTGATCACTTTCCACATCTGCACCTCTTCTTACCTTCACATCTTGTAATGCATGTCTCCATCTACCGTTAATCATAATGTGGTCTATCTGGTTTCTGTCCCGACCATTTGGTGACTTCCATGTTAATTTGTGAATTTCTTTATGTGGGAAAAGTGTTCCTCCATTGACCAGGTTGTTAATGCTACAGAAACTTATTAATTTATCCCCATTTTCGTTTGCTGTTCTGCTGCCGCATTTCCCCATTACTCTTTCATTATATATATTGTGTGTTCCAACTTTCGCATTGAGGTCTCCCATTACTACGATAAAATAATATCTAGGTGTGTCTTCCATTTCTTTCTGCAGTTGTTGATAGAGTTCATCCTTGACCTCATCATCGCTGTCATTCGTTGGTGCGTAGCATTGTATTATTGTAGTGTTGGTGAATCTCCCTCTCAATCTTATTCTTATCATTCTGCTGTTGATGGGTTTCCATTCCAGTAATGTCCTTTCTATTCCTTTCTGTAGAATAATGGCTACACCTTCCTTGTGCTGTCCATCCTCTCTTCCAGAGTAAAGTACTGTTTCTCCTGTTGCTGTTTTAACTTTTCCTGCCCCTGTCCATCTGCTCTCGCTTATCCCTAGAATGTGTAATCTATAGTTTCTCATTTCTGCTGTGACCTGTTTTAGTTTACCAGTCTCGTTCATTGTCCTGACATTCCAAAATCCTATTCTTGTTTCACAACAACACACAGGAACCAAAAATATGAAGACTTTCATAAATGGTTGCTTGCATAGAATGGAAGGATTGAAGTGGTATGACAAGATCATTAATGTAGAACTGATGACAAGAACCAGACAAGTGCCAGTGGAACAAGAGATGAGAAGATGATGTTGGCCATGGATTGAACACACATTGAGGACACCTACTGATTTCATTACAAGGCAGTTCTTGTTCTGAAATCCCCAGGATAAGGGAGGTAGTGGGAGACCAAAGAAGATATGGAGAAGAGTACTGGAAGCAGACGTTAAGGGAAAGAAGATGTTGAAGGACCTTGAGCTGATGGCACAGGACAGGAAGATGTGGCATAATTTTATTGAAGGCCTATTTTCCTTGGGGAGCTAAAATGTGATGATGATATTGTAATTAAAACAACCATCCTTCTGCATCCTGATTTTGCTAGACTGCCTCGGTTGCACTGACTTTTTATTTGTTGACCTTGACAATTAAAAATTGACTGTTTTGTGCACGAATGTTTTAGTAATATCGGATAGATGTATCTTCTGGCTGGCTGTAGGCAACAGATATGCAAGCAGCAGGCACAGATAAATTTCCTACATAAGTATTACAAGTTCTAGGAGATAAACAAAGTCCAGCTCACTGCACTAATTAGCATACGTTGCTTGTTACAAACTGCAGTTAAGGGAAATTTACTCTTGGGGGTTTTTACATCATTATTTTCCTTGTCGCTCCTTGTGGAGCATGGGGACACACCACTACAGCTGGTCCCTTTACAGGGAGCCTAGACCAAGCATTGACATACTCTTTCTGTGGTGGTTTCTGTAGCAATTTGGTTTACATCATGAGGTTGCCAGCCACCTCATGGCATCTTGAACCCTAAATAAGTCACCCTTAACAAATATTACAAGCTTCATTAAGGTAAATTTGCAAGAGAGATGACCTAGGCAATCTGCAGAGAGAAAAACATGGTTTGAGGGAATGTAGACAGCTACGATTTTCCATATAGAGATAATGGTTCAAAGGGAATATAGAAAAACATGGTTTGACACATGAGGGAATGGAGCAAATCGTGGTTTGACACAATGCGGGACTAGGACTAAAAGAGTAATGGAAAAAAAACATGGTTTGACACAATGAGGAAATGGAACAAAAAGAGTAATGAAAAAAACGTGGTTTGACTCAGTGGGGGAATGGAGCAAAAGAGTAGGGAAAAACATGATTTGATGCAATGGGGGAATGGGACAAGATGAGTAGAAACAGTTGTGGTTTGACACATTGAGAGAATGGGGCAAGGGGAATAGAGATAAACATGGTTTGACACAATGCAAGAATGAAAACATTGAGGACTGATCAAAAATGGGGCAGGAGTACAGAGAAGCAATGGTTTTCCACATTCAGAGAATGGGGCACAAGGAGTAGAGAAAATCTTGGTTTGACACAGTGAGAGAGTGAGGCAGAAGGAGTAATGAAAAACAGGGTTAGACATTGAGAGAATGGGGTAAGAGATGGAATGGAAAATAAACATGGTTTAACACAAGGAGGTACTGTTATTGTTAATCAGAATCGACCTCACTGCACTCCAGGCAAACCCATAGGTGCTCAGTCTCCTTCAGCACATGGCGAAGAGTATGAATGCTAATTGTAGCTGTAGCACGCTGGCTGTACATACGATGGATGCATCCTCTTTTATGTCCATCTCTGCTAGTCCCACGTTTGATGCCAAACTCCAACAGCCTCAGCTGTGTTGATTCATCCATTGCAGTGTCATTATCCAGCAGGCGATCATTAATAGTCCTTAGTATCTCTCCCTTATCTATGTCCAGTGTCCCCACTATGAGTGCTCTCGAGACCAGTCTGTCAGCTCATTGCCACGTACCCCTGCGTGACCAGGACAGTAAATCCACACCAGTTCTTGAAGACTTGAGGATTCTATTGATGTTTTCCATTCCTGCCGCAGCCATCCATTCTGAACTTTTTGAAGCATGGCTTGAGAGTCTGACAATATAACTGCCCTGGTTGATGGAGTTTCAGACAGCCACCTCACTGCTGCAGTAACTGCCTCTACCTCCATTCTCATGCTGGAGGTTGTTGTCATGTAGGCTCCACTCCGTTCAGCGACGACCCTGCCATTTATTCTCATAGAGAAGCCCCATCCTGATTTCTCACCACACACTACAGACCCATCAGTGTACACAATGGCGTCATCATCCCCAGCATGATCACTTATCAGCTGATGAATCTCCAGCTCTGCTTTTCCACTGCCCTAAGATCTGCACTCTCTGCCAAGGCTAATGATTACCTGCTGGTAGTTTATCCAGTTCTACCCTGACTTACTCCACTCTTTCCCTTTGGATACATTTTCAACCCTGGTCACCTGTCCAATCGTAGCCTCTGCCTGTGCCATCCATGACATCCCCCTCTTGATTCTTGCTCCTTTGATGTCAGCAACATTCTCATGTTGGGAGTGTCTTTTTGGTGGTTACAGCATATATGCTTTTGCCTAGGCCATCGCATATCTGGATCTAATCGACAGCAATCCGATCATGTATCTCATTGTCACAATGGGGGTATCACGCGAACAGCCCAAAACTAGTTGCATCCCTTCATTTTGAAAGCGTTCCAGTCGTTCACATTGTGACACTGTTAGCGTGAGTATTTCTAGCCCGTACTCGATTACCGAAATCATGAGCTGATAATACAGGAGAAACAATAGTCTCTGTTCCAAGCGCGCTGCAGCCATTGTTTTTAAGGCTGCCAGTCCTCGCTTGTACTTCTGTATGATCAGTTCGACATGATACTTGAATGATAGCCCACGATTAAACGTTACTCCCAGATACTTCAGCCTGCCTTGCCTTTCAATCTTCTGCCCATTGAAAGTGATGTCTGGAAGGTCTGCTTTCACTATGGAGTTGTTCAAAGAGCACCACATCACACAGGCCTTGTTGGGATTGACCTTTGATCCGCTTTCCTCACACCATTTAGAAACCACCTGTTGTGTCTCTTGTTTGCCTCGGACCATTTCCTGTCTGTCTGAGCCAGTTCTATACATGAGTATATTGTCTGCGAAAGTTAATGTTCGTCCCAGTCCTGTTGGTTGAAAGGTTGCTACTTTTGCTGTGTAGATGTTAAACAGCACTGGTGATAGTGGAGAACCCTGGAGTAGTCCCGGGCAAATGCGCATTGGTTCTGATGTCCAAGTTCCCAAGTGAAATGCAACTGATCTCCCTATTAAGGCAGCTGCTATCTGCCTTGTTATCCAAGGGTTTACACCACATGCCATAATGCAATCTATTAGGGTTGTAAAGTCCACACTGTTATAAGCATCCTGTAGGTCAATTGCGACAGCCACCGTTTCTCTTGTACCCTGGAATCCCTCGTACACATTGTGTGGCTGGGCAGGGTAGTGGGGGTTGCTGTTTAACTCGAGAGTATTAGATTTTGATTACTAGCTAGCCTGCTAGAGGTGATGATTTCTCTCTACAGACTTACAGGAATTTACCAGGTTCGGGGACAATCCTCTATGATGTTTTATTTTTAGAGCATATGGTTATTATTTGTGTTGCACCTGCAACGATTAGCTTTGGCATGATCCTTTAATAATTGGTATGATGGCTAACTGCAAACATATGATTCGTCAACAGCATTTGTGTTCAATGAAACAAATGTTTATTCAATTTCCAACAAGAACTGGGTTAAGTCAAATGGTAACCACACCAAATTTGCATAATAGCATGTTGACATTTAATAAACAAGCATAAAAAGTCAATGCATTATTTTAATGATGCAATATTCCTTATTGCATCTCGTAATCTATTCAAGTTGCTAAAACATGGCGTGGCTCCTCTATCCTTCTAGTGTTCCTTCGTTTATTTGTTAATGTGGTCTAGATTTCACGTTTTTCTTATCTCTTCATTTCAATGAAGAGCCAAACTTTCTCTTATTCATTAGTATTCCTTAGTTTGACTTTCTCTCAGCTTAAGGACCTTCATTCTTGGTAAAAGGTTCAGATATATGCCTGGGTTTACAATTCTTTACCCAGTTTTCGAGCGTAGCTCCGTTTCAGTTATGACTGTGGGCTCTAACAGTTATTGCATTCAGTATTTAGCAATACTTACAGTTTTCATGAATTCACAAACAAATTATTCTACGTTTCGAAATTACACAGTTGCTTTAATTGTGCGAAGTCAGTCTCCTCTATAGAATATCACTGAGCAAAGAGAATTACGTCTTGTCTCCACCGCTCTAAATTCATTACTGACTAAAAAAATGGCTTCGTCTCTTGTTCATTCCGGGGAAAAAAGACTCAGCCTAACCATTGGTGGGAAAATCACGTGACCAATGCTTGGCGTTACGAAGCGAAGCTTAGCCTAAAATAATGCGTGGCTTTTCGAAGCTAACCTGGTTTAATTAAACATCTGCGCCAAGACTTTTTTAATCTTCTGTTTCTATAAAAATTTATTTTATATGTTAATATAGCCTGTATCTGAAAACTTACGGTATACGCGGTTACAATTGTACACAAGCGTTCCAGTGTTACCCCATGTTGTTTTCATAGGCCTATAGCTACCCAGGGTATCAGGAAGGATGTGTGCATTTTCGAGGTCTTACAACTATCTTTTCATGTAATTTACCACAAACATTCTGTAGTGTGATAATTCGATAGCTGCTGTATGGGGTCTTTGCCAGGTTTAGAAGGTACGATGAGATATAGTAAACATCAGTTAAACACACTGAGGTAAGAAAAGTAATGAAAAACATGGTTAGACATATTGAGAGAATAAGATAGTAATAGAGAAAATGGTTAAACACAAGGAGGCATGGTTTGGCACATTGACAGAATGAAACATAAGGGATACACAAAAACAGTTTCACGCAAGGTAGAATGGACAGGACAAAACTATAGCTTATATTGTGGCATCTGTCATCCTTAAAAAAAATCATAGAATAAGGATGACCTCCTAGAATTTGAAATTACCTGGTGAGGGAAGCCTCAGGATACATTGTCATTGAGTGGAATATTTTTTCTCTTTAACTCGACTCCATAATTATTTTCCATCCTGTGCCAGAATTATTTTTTGAAGAATTCTAAACGATTGTGTACTGTCTTTTAGTGTAAATGTTATGTTAATCTTTTTCTGTGAACATGTACTTATTATATACCGAACTGTAGGGAAATTGATAGAGAATTGTAATATATAACGTCTTTGGTAGTATTAACACAAGTGTGTTCGGTATACTTAAAACATTTTGCATGTAAAATTGAAAAACACTAAACAGTTAACTGTAGAAAACGATCTTACCAAAGACAAATTACTGTTGTAGACAATAAAACTTTCTTTTTAGCCTTCAAACATCAAGTTAATCCATATACAAAGTAAAAAAAAACATTGCTTATGACCACAATTAGTACATTTAGTGTTATTCACACCAGTTTTTACTGTGGTCCCTTGTAAGAAAAAAATTAATTATGCAATCATGCATTATGTAATTTTCAAACAAATAAAGAAGAATTACGTCATATAAAAAGTTTTTACATTTGTTTAATGTTTTAATAGTATCCCTAGCATCATCTTCTACCTAGGACTAGTGATTAGATGTTACGGTAGGTCTAGTTTTGTTGCTTTTTGATCGGCCAGAATATGACTATGCCCACTCATCATCTAAATCTAATGTGTCTAGCTTTTCAGCGCCGATTCCGTATTTTGACAACAAACTGTGACTACCAAACAATCATCCTCAATGTCAGCAATGTTTCAAAGTAGTTTGACACAATTATTTGCTTAGGAGACTTAGAAAATGTAAAGCATGACATATTTCTCTAGCAATAACAATGAAAAACGCAAACACGCGAATCCTCACACAAATTGTGATAATAACATCAAAACACGCACATGTTCTGCTTAACTAAAGTCAAATTAGTTGTTTAAATAGTAGCGGAAGTCATTCTACGAGTTTTAAAATATGAACTACATTAAACGGACGATTTTTGGAGTTTATTCGTGATAAACTAAAAACATTGCTCTGAGCGTTGCGCTGGCACGGCCCGTTGAATTTTGCAACGCTCAGAGCGTTGGTCTGGAGTCAAAGAGTTAACTGGGGATTTCTCCCACCACATACACCCAGCTGTTGGGCCAGTTAAGGTGCTAATGGCGATGGTGGTAAAGACTAAGTAGAACTCATTTTGTTTCAAGTTTTCTTAATAATTATTTTGAAAATGGGTGCTTGTGATGTATAGCCACTAGATTTTTATGTTTGTGATTTCTAAACACTGTGTTTGTGATATGTTTGTGATGTATTTTACTGTGTTTACTCTTTATGATGTACATCCCACTGGCTTCTTCCGTTGTCTTGTATAGCCACTGTTATTGTTTACTGCGGGATTAATCTAATTAATATATTTTCCAGGGCTTGGTTTGAGTCACACACTGCAGACAACTCATGGCTCCCTTGGTGGAAGGCCCATGTCCGCTATTCCGACAGTCAGCTACTCAGGCCTTGGAATGCCCATTCTTGATCCACTTGGTGCCTCACAGACCCACAAGAGCATGTCACTTGCCTCTGGTCAGCTGGTGTTTGAGCCGCAGGTTCGTAGTACTGAACAACAGTCACCCACAATTGGCCGCTATGATAGCTCGAAGGGTTTCAGGTCAGATGGTCTGAGTAGGGATGGTATGGTCAGAAATCAGTTACTAGAGGCTGCTGCTGCGAGAGTGTTGAGCACCGGCAACTTTTCTTCCTCCTCACTGTACAACCAATTTGGTTCAGTCCTGTCTGATGTAGCTGCATCATCAGCAACTACCATGTCACCCTCTGCAGGGACAGGTGGTAGCAGTATAATGGTCTCCAAATCCAACCAATCACACATGCATGACCCACCACCTGCTCACAGCTCCAGCTCTGTGCGGCTCAGTAGCATGCAGAGAAACCCCCACACAGCAGACATTCTTTATGCTAGAAGCCATGATGCACTTATCCCCTCAAGTCTAGCTCAGATTAGCTCTCTATATGGCTCAGTCACCTTGGCGAAGCAGGGTCTAGGAACTAACCAGCAGCAGTCACTTCACAGGCAGACACCTGTCCACATCCAACAGGGCTTTTCCTCAAATAGTGATATTGAAGACCTTTCTTCCAACTCACAAAATCAGCTCTATAGTTCCTATGCAAGCCTTTCCGTTGCAGACTCCCAGGACTTTTCTGCAGCACAGTTGTCTGGGGATATCAGTTACGAGGCTGTAAGTCCAGCACCTCCATTGAGTGAAAATCCTCAAAACAATCAAGAGCACTCTTCCTTCTCCATAGTTCAGTTTCCTGAGCTCATAAACCTCACACCAGAACATGCCCATACATTGGCAGATAAATTTCAAGAAAATGATTTCCGCCTGAGGGTTGACTCGCGTGTTCAGCAGCATCATCAAGATGCCTTGACCACCTCTCATCAATCACAGAGGCAGGATGTGGGAACGTCTCTCAAGCTGCAAAAAGATATGTCAAATTTTCATTCTTCTATGTTGTCCATGCAATTAAATCAGCGTAGTGGTCAGTTTCAGCCCACTATGACAGCCGGTCAGGCCATGAGTCCGAATATTTCTCAAATTCAGTCAGCAGCAGTGAACATCAGTCAGCCAGTTCCTCTAATCCAAGGCTCACTAAGCACCATGTCCATGTCTATGCAGCAGTCTCCTGCCCCTATTTCTGTCCAGGCCCCAGCAGATTCTACCACTAAGCCAAAGCGATCCAGGGGCAGAAAGAAGAAAGGAGAGACCAATCCTCCACTTGTAGCTGGTCAGGCAGAAGATAACAAGAAATCCAGCCCCACTCCAGCCTTTCCTGCTGCTGCCCAGCAACAGTCTCAGTTATCCCTCCATCCTCCAATACTTAACATGCCACATTCTTCTCAGCACATTTCCACACTGCCTATGGGGTCTCATGTCAGTCACAACAGTCCAATACAACAGCAACAAAGCTTCAGAAACCCAGGCAGCAACCAGTTTACCTCAAGAGATGCTCAGAGAGCCCAGACTCCTTCTTTGCCTCAGACTTACTCAATTCAGGATCATCAGAGTCATGGTTATGCCCCAGTCCAAAGTCCAAAAATATCTCATCAAAATATGATACGATCACAGGCAGAGTTTGTCTTGCCTAGCAGTATGCCCAGCGAAAAATCGTCTACAGCCCCATCCTCTTGTAAGCAGCAGAAAAAATCTGGCCAGTCCACACAGAAAAGTAATAGCAATCAGAGCAGTCAGATGTTCAGATCCAACATTCCAGACAACCAGCAACATATTCATAACTTTGCAAGTCACGCAGTCCTCATGGGAAATACAGTGCAACAGAGAGGATCACCTATGCAAGACAATCGGTCAGGAGGTATGAATAGGATGCAGAACTTCGATAATTCTCCACAGCAAAAGATGGCCTGCCAGATGTCCCCTATTGGACAACCATCTCCACAGAGTGGGGTTGGAGCTGACAACAGTGGTTACAGTGCTAATAAAATCAGTAATTCAAGTCATATGATGGGTTCAGGTCTCCTTGGCTCGCAAACTCCGGTCTCTTTGTCCCAATCTCCCCTGAACTCACAGCCTGTCGGTGTTGAACCCACAGCAATGTCTCATACTTATGAGCAGGGACATCAAACTGGATTGATAGACACCCAAGATTCCAGCCAATTCCAGATAGACTTCACAGGCCAACCTTTCCTGGAGCAGTTAGTTGGTGTTCAGCCACCCATGGCCATACCGTCCACCAGCTTTTCACACACGACAACAGAAAACGGAGAAGTGGTATTCACAACCTTGGTCACACCCGCAGAAACTGTCCGGTTACATCAACAGCAGCACGAAGCTGCCAGCAGTGACAATTTTAGACCCACCTACCATGGTGAACCTGTACATGAGATCCAGCCAGTTGGACCAATTGGTAGTCATATGGGAATGGAAGAGGTTTCCTTTAACACCTTTTTTGACAGTCAGCGAGAGATTGAGCAGCAGGGTAATGTGTCTATGGGAGGGTCTCAGCAGCAGGCCACACCTGAGCCAGAGAAAATGACTTTGACATTTCTGCCTCATGTGATTGAGGACGATGAACTTGGTCACTTCAGTCAGATATCCCAAACTGTGCCTATGGTAAAGAAAGCACCACAAGACACAGGGCCCAAGCCACCATCAAAGGATTCCTTCCAGGACTCATTTTTAAACTACCTTCAAGGACATAAACAGGAGACACTATCTAGTGTTTCCTCGTCTGCAGTTACCAAGAAACCTCAGCTGCCCAAATACATCCCTGAACCACGGAGACCAAGGCCTCCTCCTGCTCCTACTCAACCCAAAGACAGCTTAAATTTCTCAGATGCAGAAGATAGCCTGGGTGTGGTCAGTGGTAAAGTTAAAGACTTGATTTCCAGTCTCAGTGATAATGATAACTCCTCCCACAAAAGTGAGAGTGATAGGGAAGGCTACTCTGTTCAGAGGACTAGTGAACTGGCTGTGAAAATTACTCTTCCAAAGAACAAAAACAGAAACAAATATGGACCATTCGCAGAGATGACCCACTTAAAAGACAGAAACTTGGGCAGAGACAGAGAAGGGCAGCTGAAAAGGAAACGAAAGAGAATCAAGCATCGTGACTCAGAAGGAGAAGACTACATGCCTGGCAACATGTCTGAGGAGGATGCAGCATTGCAGAGAGAGGAATCATCTCGAGAACCAACTCCTCCTCCTGTAAGGACGTCGATTGGGAGGAAAGCCAAGGACCGGTGCCTGGAAAAGACCAAAAGACATGGTTAGTGTCTTTCTCTTTGTGCTTGCTCTCATCTTGTCGCAGTTTTTTAATTTGTATTTGAAATAAGATCACTGCCTAGACATTAGTTTATATATATTTTTCCATGTCATCAAAATTGGAGTTACTAAAGCAGATTTTCTACCACTGTGGGCAATCTTTGCTGTGAAGTATGCAGAAAACGTTTCATTTTATGCTGTAGGATGGGGGAAGGGGAAGAGAAGGTGTAAGCGCAGTTCCTTGTTCTGCTTGGCGATATCTCTTAAATTGTCTTGCATTTCCATGCAGTACATTAATCACTAATAGTTGCTGCTCAGTTCATGCTAGCTACAGAGCTCTTTCATCACTACTAAATGCAGTGACATGTTGGTGATTGTGTCTCTATTTCCTGTGGTCTCTGACGTCTTGAATCACCTGTATTTTTACAGGTCTTCCCATGCCACATGGTCAATTTATCAAGGCATTTCTCTTTATGTCTTCTTCCTTATCTTGTTGAGCTATTCTTCAGAACAACATCCTTTCTGCCTGTACTTATGTGTCCATATGTCTGCTTATTGTCTAGATCTTGCATGTCTTCTTCTTCTTGCGATCGCATCTTTGATGATTACACCGTCAGACGAGTTCTCATGATGAATTCGACTGTTGTTTGAAGTTCCTCTTTAACTATCTTGCATGTATACAGGCTGTATAAAATATTGTAAAATGTGGCAGAGACAGTTTTTTTTTTGGTTAGTGAGAATACTTTTTGTACTGTGAGAAGCTGGCTTTTTTCTTTGCAATTCTTGCATTGATTCCAGAGCTATGCAGTTCTTGCATTGATTCCAGAGCCATTACATAGTAGCACTAATAATGCTGTTCAGTTTCGAAGGTTAGCTGGAGATTTTGTAGATTAGCTACAGTGTTTTCAGATTGTTAGTTTTGTTAGAAATTAACACTTCAGAAATGTCATATCGTCTCTGTGATGATAAAAACAAGTGTTTAACACAAATCTCATTCTAAAACTGCTGTCAGAGACAGACGTGGACATTAAATAAAACAGTCAAAAAATCACAGTTAGTGAAATTCAGCCCGAGAAAAGCTGCCAGTAGTTCAAGAAGACATAAATTCCACAGTAATTGAAAAATGTTGGATCCAAGTCTTGCCCCGAACGTAGGAGGCATCAGCGAATGAAATGGCTTTGAAACCTGGTCAAAATAAAAACTAACCAACCATTAGCTCTCATCCTACCTACTAGATCATCAGAAAGGACATAAAAAGAAAACATCTGAAGTGTGTCTTCCATTCGATGGTGTCAGTTTTCTAGGTATTTAGACATGTGACCAGTCTGCCTTCATGCTGCATTCTGCAGAATTATGTTTCTTCATTGTGATCATGACTCCATGTTAATTAGGCCAAGGCCTTTTACATTTTTTTTACCTTCTGCCTCTTAATCCTCTTGCAATTTTGTCACTCTATTGGGACTGCATGTGAGCACATTACAAGTTGTGTATTATGTCCTCCGACTGACATACCTCATTAAATCTCATGTTTTCACTGTACCAGGTAGCATATCAGATTATAGTACTCATCATTGTCAAGAAATGTTACTGTTAAATTTTTTCTTACTTGGTTACCAGTTTAGATAATTTCTGTTTGTTTTCAATAAATGTTTCTTATTGTTGTGAGATCTGTGCTTTAATTTTGTCAGCATGTTCCCTTTTCTTTTTTCTGAGATCTTTGCTTTAATTATTTGAGCTTTCTTAACATATGAATTACAAAGGTCACATACGGAATTAATTATTGCCTTCTGATCTGTTACACTAACTATGGCCACTGTGCCACCATATTGTGTTTTTCACGATGTCTGTCTGTCTCGCTTCATCCATCTTTATTTCTGAGCTCATCCTCAGGACTTAGTGTCTTTTAATTCTGAGGTTTCATGTCTGTGCTGCTGGATGACTGGGATTCATCCAGGCCAACTTCTTGTGTTTTCTCACTGTGTTCTTTCACTAGTTCTGTTCCTACTGTAGCCTTGATGTCTTCAGTTCACACTAGGTCCTTGTATGTTTTATTAGCTGCTTTTCTCAGACATTTTTAGGGTGCTAAGTGATGATCTTTTGTTCTTTGGTTAATATCTCGTTGTAGGTCAATAGCACAAAGTTGAAAGCACATATTGTAGATGTCATTTTGTTTCTGTGTAGTCATTTAGATCTACAAATGCCTGAATGTTGGGGTGAGATCATATGTTGCTTTGTTTACCTGTCAGATTATCATTTTAGTCTCTACTTAATCTTCCATCTGTGGTGACCAAACCACAAAGATATTTGAGCTCTTCACTTTTTGGTGTTAAGAAAATTTGTCATTATAATATCTGTTGATGATTCCAGATCTGGATAATTCCAGTTATGTCGGGTGTAAATTCTAGATGCCTCATGTAATTAGTTCAAAAATGTCTCACTCTTTGTAAGCTAAAATACTCTTCTATTGACTTCATCTTTTTTCCTACATGTCTATCACTTTATACGAGATTTCAGTTTTGTTCTCAGTTCTGTAGTTGTTATTGCCTGGCATTTTGTTGTTGTTTATTGTTGTCTGTGTCCAATGGTTTTTCCTTTTCTGCAGTTGCAGTGCTTTAATTCTCCCAGATTTGTTGTCTTTTTCAGATGTATTTGTTGCTGGGTGAAAAATGAAAACCATGTGACACTGTTGCTATTTGTATTTCTTTATATTCATACTTCTTTTCCTATAATCTGAAACTCATATAATTGAAGTTTTATATGTGATAAATTCAACAGCATTTTCTAGTTCTGTATTTGCAAGTCCACAAATTTTCATTGTGGCTATTGCCACTGTAGGTAGCCTCCTTGAGGAAGCCTGCACTAAAGCACAAACTCTTAGACCTGTGGTTTCTGTAAACGTTTGTTTCATACGAGAGATTGCCAGCCCCATGCAATGCCTTATCCTATATATGAAATCCCAGCTTTTTCTGTCAGTACATAACGCTAAGGGAAGCAACTTTGGTTGAGAGTTAGACATTAATTGTATTGTTTCCCTTATATGTACTCTCCCGAAAATAGTAACACTAACCAAAGAAGAATGTGCAAGTGAAGGTGTGCACAAAAATAGTTTTGGAATTTGAGATCTTCGCTGCTGCTACATAGTTCGTATACTGTGGTGATGCACAGTGGTTTTTTTAATACTTTTGTTGCCGTTAGGTATTGGTGCTTTTGAATTTAATTCCTGTCTTATGATGGGCTTTTACACTAGTTACATAAGATTAATTACAAATTAACAACCGAATTGTTACAGTTTCAACACTGTTGTTAATTACCTATGGTACTGTCAAAGCGTGTTGTACAAGGCAACTAACATGGGGTTGTGTATGGTGTTGGCAGCTTCGTAATGTAAAATAAATTTCTACAAAAACTACTGGATGGGTAAGAAAAAGAAAATCGAAAAAAGTTGATTCGTCTTACGAGGACAAAAGATAAAGAAAATAGCCAACGTTGCGGCCACAATGCCTTCGTCAAAGAAAGGAAATAAAGTGAGGGCTAGATAGGACACACAAGAATCTACATAAATATAAAAATAAAACTAGGGCACTTCCCTAAAGACAGCTAAGACCTTGCACATCTGCCGAAGAGAGAGTAAAAAAAAAAAAGGAACCCGTTACACGCCCATTGAGGCATATTGGGAATATGGTGTTAGGCCCATATTATCTTGACCGTCGGCACACTAGGGGTGATGTGGTCGGCATCACGCCGGCCGCCTTAACCTTCCCAGAGCTGCTCTGGTACCCATTTGGGGCTGGGTCAACCCAGGAGCCGTTAGTGGCCTAAAAAATTCCCGCCTCATCTGGGGATCGAACCATAGACCACTGCGCTAGGAAGCCAGTGCACTAACCACTATGCTACCGCGGCTCCTGAAGAGAGAGTGCGTCACCAGAAAAGGAAATGACTGCCACTTCTGGATGTAAAGAGTACACACTAAGAAGCTAAAAAACGGAACTGAACAAGAAACTACCCAAACGTAATAATAATGAGGACTGGAGATAGAAGAGGACAGAATGAGTTGGATATAAATAAATATTTAATTTAAAATAAAGACATATTTATTTTTAAAAATTAATTTATGGGCGACGGAGAAATAGAAAAATTGAAAGAGTGGAAAGGGTCAAAATAGAATAGGAGTGGAAAGGGTGACCTCAGACAAAGGTGTGTAGGGTGTTAAGACCAGCTGGTTTTAGACACCCCATACGATATCTCCACTTTGCTTGGGCGGCTGCCATCCAGTTCTCTGCCAGGGGGCTTTTGGCCAGCCTTGCTTTAGATTTCCCTTTCGGCTTTCACCACTGGCAGTCATACGAGCCTCAGACTTCGAATGTCCGTCCCGCAGCAAAGTTTATTCATCTGTTGCTGTTTCTGTAAAGTGCATGATTTTCTTTACATGTGCTAAAACCCCAACCTAGAGGACCAGGGTGTCCACTTTTGTCTGACACCTGTCCGCACAGACCTGTGCAGCTTGGTAGAACCTGCCAGGAGTAAAACTCCCACTGGCATAGCTCTGGGGGTTGTCATGGTACACAAGCCGCCAAACCGCTACAAGGTATAGGCTGCATTGATGGCAGATTCAGATTAATAATATACCACAAAAACTGTGAATTTTTTAGAGGTAATGTCGTTTCATCAATTTGACAGGTCTGCTGACTTGGTTTACTCACTCTTGAGAAATTTGATTGGTTGGTTTACTTACTCTTCAGTAATTTGATAGGCTGATCGATTTACTTAGTTTACTTATTCTTCATTAATGTGAGCAGTTGATTTACTTACTCTTCTTTAATGTGGTAGGTTGATTTATTTAATTTACCTATTTCTTCAGTAATTTGATAAGTTGTTTTACTTTATTTACTTTCTCAGGTTCAGGCAGCAGTTCAGATGACGCTCTTCCTGTTCTGGTCAAGAGTAAAGGAGGCCGCAAGAGTGATGAATCCGATAAAAACTATGATTCTGATAAGGATCCTATATGGATGCCTTTTGAAATGGTAGGTCTTGGGGTAACTCTAAATAAGATATATACAGTAAGTATCTAATTAAATCTAGATTATGTTTGTGACATGTGATAAATCTCTTGGAAAGCTTAGAAAAAGTATGTGTGTTAGGTCATAGATCTGGAAAAGGCGTTTGACAGGGTCCCCTGGAGCAAACTTTGGAACTGTTTGGCAAGGAAGAACATTCCAGCACCTCTGGTTCATGCTATACAGAGCTTCTACAAGTCTTGCAGAAATTATGTGAGGACAGCAAACCATAAGTCAGAAGAGTTCAGGACCACCACTGGTGTAAGACAAGGTGATATCCTGTCACCTTATCTTTTCATACTCCTCATGGACGATGTTATCAAGTCATGTAAGGAGAGAACAAGAAAGTATTCAGTGGGGTACTGGAAGATGAGACAGGTCTGTATTTCAGAGCTGGCATTTGCTGATGATGTTGCCCTGATTGCTAAATCAGAGGCACATCTCCAATCCAACCTGCAAGTCAGGAAGGAAGAGCTGGAGAAGAGAGGGGTGGTCATAAACAGCTCTAAAACAAAATCCATGGTGATATCACGAGAAGAAAGAAGACATCAGATAAAGCTGGGAGAACAGGTCCTGGAGCAGGTCGACCACTTTAAATACCTCGGAGCTATTATAGGCCGAAAGGGAGGCATCAAAGAAGAGTTGGCCACTCGTAAAGCAGCAGCTGGGAGACTCTTTCAGGCCATTATCATACTGAGTCTGGATAAAGCACATAAAATATTGTCATTCTATAAGTAAGTGTAAATGTGAGGTTTCTGAATTCGTTCATTCATTACTCTTCCACTCCCTGTGGAACATAGGCCTTTAACTAATTCATGCCATGCCTTCCTGGCCTGTGCCATCCAATCAAGATCTTTTCATGTCTTTATTGCTTTCATTTCTGTCTCCATTTCCTTTTGTGGCAGAGCTCTTGTGTCAATAGTTTATTTTCTTTTAGCATCAGTTCCTTTTCTTGAACCAGCCCAGGTTCTTTGCAGTGCGAAGGCTTCCTTTGTGTTGGATATGGCCGTTCTAAATTGTTGGACAAGTCTATCACCAATAATTAAAGTTAATCAAATCTCTTGACTAAAGTTGTAACGGGAACTATTTCATTCAAACTCTAAGAAGGTGAACTACTCCAGTCTTTGTTTAACTCTTTATTTAATAAAACATAATTCCTTCTTTAAACTGTTCATCTATTCAGAGGCGCGATCAATTATTTATTCATCTTTGATTGGCATCGCATAAACAAACAACTCTTTGAATAAATCATCACCATTTAACAAATAATATTGAGAAGAATTCAAATCAGCAAAAATGTCAGTTTTCACAAGTTACTTTGTGGTTATAAAACTCAAATGGTTCTTCTTCATTTACTACTTGCGTGAGTTCTTCATTAGGCATATCATCGTTTTCATTGTCACTGAATATTTCTTGTTTCATATTCATTAGAATGTCTTCAAAGGTTGGTTCATGATCTTCAGAAATATCAGGTTCAATAATTTGATCATTTGAAAAAAGCTCATCTCAAATAATTCTAACTCTTCATCAGTGTCAACCGCTGGTTCAATTTCATTTAATTGAATTGCCAAGTTTTGATTAGTGGAATTTAGTTCTTTGGGAGCCATTATTTACGTACGATTCCTATATAATTCATTGTATTCTTGATTTACCTATCTAGAAGTAATATATGTTCTGGTCTACCACCAGCGATATAAATTATTACTTGGTTCGAAAGCAAAAGTTGAACTGGGGTTACATTCGATAAAACGTCTATGACATTTACACTCACGGTATTGTTTCGAAGAACCAAATCTTCCTGGTGTCGTTCGTTTTCTTCGTTAGAGTTAAAGACCTTGTTATCTGTCTGGCTGACTGCTTGAACTACTCTACATAGATACGTTCCGAAGAGCACTACTAGTTACCGGCTCTGATCTGGTTTCAACTGACTTCTGTTGTCTAACTATTGAATAACATTGCAAAATGTTTGTCTGTTAACACTTCGAACATCTCTGACAACTGACTAAATGGTTGACTGACTGTTCTTAATTTACTGTCTTATGTGTGTCCGTCAAGTAATCGGTCATGGTCTTGTATATAATTTTATCTGAACTGTTTTTGATTTGCTGTAATTTTAAGCTATGCTATTATTGGATAATAGCTTAAGAATCTTCTAGAGCATTTCTATGCCGGTATCGATAGTAGGGATACTGCAATTGTAATTTTGTATCTAAATAATTGTATTTTGTGAATATAATTTTGTGAGTATTTTATGTCCTAAAATAACTTTTTGTTATTATAAATAGATGTGTCAAGTTTGTGCAAGAGTATCTTACATTATAAGCTTGCTTAGTGTAGATGTTACATTTATGCTATAATAGCGTTATTGTAGTAACCTCGACCTTGATGTTATTGCATCATGATTTTTAAGCAATTTTGGTTAGAGATTTCTTAGATTTATTTATCGCTATGATGTCATTGATAATTGTACTGTTTTGTTATCGAGATTACCCTTATTTTAAGTAGGAGGGGAGCTAAGTGACACACCTTCTGCATGTGTTCTTAGATCTCCCTCTGTTTCTGTCATAACGTTGATCTATTCACTTCTGCTGTTAACTTGATGTGGTATCTAGTCTGTAAGTAGTTCTTGCTGTAGTAATATCTGAATTATAATGGTGGTAATTTGGCTTCTCTATTTGTCTGTATCCTTTTATCTGAAATCCTTGAGGACAGCTTTATTTTCTTCGGAAACTAGATTTTTTTGGTTTTCAGATGTCGCCTATATCGTGTTCAAAAGATAGCCCAGCGTCGCCCAAAATTTGTTCAAACATTGCACAAAATGTATTCGAAAATTGTCCTAAGTCACACAAAATCGCACAGCTTTGGTAGAAAAGTAGCACAGTCACCCAAAAAAAAACTTTTGGTTTTCAAAATATTTAAGTTTTCAGGTGTTTGGATAAAAGGATACAGACCTGTATTAAGTTTTGCTGTTAACTTGATGTGTCAGCTCATCTCTCCTGTTTAACTCTGTGTGTCGCTCATCTATTCTGTTTAACTCTGTGTGTCAGCTCATCTATTCTGTTTAACTCTGTGTGTCAGCTCATCTCTTCTGTTTAACTCTGTGTGTCAGCTCATCTCTTCTGTTTAACTCTGTGTGTCAGCTCATCTATTCTGTTTAACTCTGTGTGTCAGCTCATCTCATCTGTTTAACACTGTGTCAGCTCATCTATCCTGTTTAACACTGTGTCAGCTCATCTCTTCTGTTTAACTCTGTGTGTCAGCTCATCTATTCTGTTTAACTCTGTGTGTCAGCTCATCTATTCTGTTTAACTCTGTGTGTCAGCTCATCTCTTCTGTTTAACTCTGTGTGTCAGCTCATCTATTCTGTTTAACTCTGTGTGTCAGCTCATCTCTTCTGTTTAACTCTGTGTGTCAGCTCATCTATTATGTTTAACTCTGTGTGTCAGCTCATCTCATCTGTTTAACACTGTGTCGGCTCATCTATTCTGTTTAACACTGTGTGTCAGCTCATCTATTCTATTTAACACTGTGTCGGCTCATCTATTCTGTTTAACGCTGTGTGTCAGCTCATCTATTCTGTTTAACTCTGTGTCAGCTCATCTCTTCTGTTTAACACTGTGTGTCAGCTCATCTATTCTGTTTAACTCTGTGTCAGCTCATCTATTCTGTTTAACACTGTGTGTCAGCTCATCTATTCTGTTTAACTCTGTGTCAGCTCATCTATTCTGTTTAACTCTGTGTGTCAGCTCATCTCTTCTGTTTAACACTGTGTGTCGGCTCATCTATTCTGTTTAACTCTGTGTCAGCTCATCTATTCTGTTTAACTCTGTGTGTCAGCTCATCTCTTCTGTTTAACACTGTGTGTCGGCTCATCTATTCTATTTAACTCTGTGTGTCAGCTCATCTATTCTGTTTAACTCTGTGTCAGCTCATCTATTCTGTTTAACTCTGTGTGTCAGCTCATCTCTTCTGTTTAACACTGTGTGTCGGCTCATCTATTCTGTTTAACTCTGTGTGTCGGCTCATCTATTCTATTTAACTCTGTGTGTCAGCTCATCTATTCTGTTTAACTCTGTGTGTCAGCTCATCTCTTCTGTTTAACACTGTGTCAGCTCATCTCTTCTGTTTAACTCTGTGTGTCGGCTCATCTATTCTGTTAAACTCTGTGTGTCGGCTCATCTATTCTGTTAAACTCTGTGTGTCGGCTCATCTATTCTGTTTAACACTGTGTGTCAGCTCATCTATTCTGTTTAACTCTGTGTGTCAGCTCATCTATTCTGTTTAACTCTGTGTGTCAGCTCATCTATTCTGTTTAACTCTGTGTGTCAGCTCATCTATTCTGTTTAACTCTTTGTGTCAGCTCATCTGTTCATCTGTTTACTTTTATTCGGCTATTCTGTAAATACCTCTTGCTGTGGTAATATCTGAATATTAGTGGTATGCTTCAGCTCATGATCAATTTTTTTTTATCTGCAGGATCTAAAACTGGGGCATGACTTTGACGAGAAAAGAAAGAAAACAAAGTATGTACTACTCGTACAATAGTTTGATGTTGTTTTCTCTGCCTTGTCTCAACACTTGTACGTATTGTTTTATTTTAATGCTTACTTCGTTGATATCCATCATCATCATCAGCCTTCAGCTCCCTAAGGAGCAATAGGCTTTCAACAAACGTCTGCCAAGTCTTCCTGTCCCGTGCCGTCAGCTCAAGGTCTTTCAATGTCTTCTTCATCCCCTCCATGTCTGCCTCCAGTTCTTTTTCCCATGTGTTCTTTGGTCTCCCTCTACCTCTCATACCCTGGAGATTCCAGAACAAGGACTACCTTGTAAAGCTGTCAGTAGGTTTCCTGACTGTGTATCTTATCCATCTTCTCATCTCTTGTTCCACTGGCTCTTGTCATCAGTTCTACATTAGTGATCTTGTCATACCACTTCAATCCTTCTGTTCTGCGCAAGCACCCATTTATGACAGTCTGTAACTTTTATGTAACTTGCTGCTCTGATCATGTTCTGGTTGAGGTTTTCAGTATGTAGGCAACTAAAGGTTTAATTAAACAATACATTGTCTAGCACAGTGGTTCTCAACCTTGGCCGTATTCTCCTCTCCCCCCCCCAGGCAGTCATGCTTTAATTCTTGGGGGCCACAGTAAGATAGTAAAGTACCTTTTTTTCCAACTAACAACGACTATGACGAGGGGTCACAGAGATGAATGAGGCTCAGAAAGGGGGCCATGAGCAAGGAAAGGTTGAGAACTCCTGGTCTAGCGCACACAGATTCCTATTATATTTGTCATGATTTAGGTGACCACGTGTCTCAGTGAAATTTTAATCATTTTTTTTTTTTAGTTTTTAATGTTTATTTTGATCATGATGTTGGTGGATTTTTCTTCTGTTGCATATTTTAGTAATTTCTGTTCTGTGTCTAACCATAATTTATTTCCTCTTGTGTGTTGCAGTTAAGTTAAACTCAGTGTCAGCTGCATGTTACATTTACTTCATCAAGCCATTATTTTCTTTAATGTGTATAATTAATAATGGAAAACTAGAAGATAAAGGAAACAAATAGTAAACATTGTTATTAAGTCAATTTCCAATTGAACGATATACTCAAAACAATGGACGTTTCAGAGTTCTGTGGTTTGAGAACCAGTTTTATTATTACATTGTTTTGTATTTATGACGCATCATTTCCATATATTGAAGACTCACTCGTATAATCTTGTCTATCGAATGTTTCCACTTCCATTAGTTAGAATTGATTAAATAATGTAATTATCTAAAATTGAAGTAGCTCACTTATGTAATAACCATTTTATTTTTGGGATGGTTCGTTGTTATATTTTTGCTGCTCCTTACTGCAGGCGTACCCGAACTCGTTTGCCTAGCACAAAATCAGGGAAATCTTTGACGAGCCAGAAAGGTTCATCGTCTGCTGCTCACTCCTCTTCTAGTAATTCTTCAATGTTAAACACCCGCAGGCCCTCCTATGCTGCTGCTTCTACTGGTGATACAAATACTGCAGCCTCCACCGCTGCTGGAGAAAGTTTATTCAAGGTATTTCACTGTCTAAACATATTACGTCTGTTAATACTGTTTTAAAGTCTTTCAAGTTATCGTAGACCAAACTTCATTCACAGCATCGCAGGCCATGGATGCAAAAGGAATTTGTATTGTTGCTATGTGAATTCCAGGGTTCGAACTTTTGCCATTACCCTGAATCACCTCTACATAGAGCATTCTGGGAACAGGAGGTAAGGTGGAGATGGAGCCTGGTGCCTCCACTGCAGCTAGTCCCCTTGCAGGAAGCCTGCAGCAAGTGTTCACATGCTGTTCTAGCAGTTGTTTCTGTGGCGATTTGTTTGACGTGCTGATGTTAGCCGACCCATGCATAAGCTAACATTAGCTGACCCATGCATAAGCTAACATTAGCTGACCCATGCATAAGCTAACATTAGCTGACCCATGCATAAGCTAACATTAGCTGACCCATGCATAAGCTAACATTAGCTGACCCATGCATAAGCTAACATTAGCTGACCCATGCATAAGCTAACATTAGCTGACCCATGCATAAGCTAACATTAGCTGACCCATGCATAAGCTAACATTAGCTGACCCATGCATAAGCTAACATTAGCTGACCCATGCATAAGCTAACATTAGCTGTATTGTATGACATGCTTTAGTGCTGTTCTTTCTTTGAAATGAACTACAAGGGGCATACTGTAAAGTACTTCCCTTTTATCCTGTCAGATTGATTGTTGTTTGCCGCTGCATTTGAGAATATACATACTCTGTACCCCAGATTTGGAAAGTTGTATGAAAGAAGAATTAATGAAGGAAATCAAAATTAGCTCAAATATTTTGGCCATATAAAAATGCGTAGCTTCTTACTGAAGACTATAATAACAGGAAGAGTTGAAGGCAAACGTGCAGGTGTAAGACAGTGCTATAAGTGGGAAGATAACATTAAGATATAGGAAAGAGTCTATCAGAGTTCACCATCAAGACAAGAGGCAGAAGATGGAGATCCATTGCACCTGACCTCCGATGTAGAGATGGCAGCTAATGATGATGATGATTATAGAGTTACAGGTTATCAGAAATTTATGTGATGGAAAATATCTTGCCATTTATATTTTCATGCAGGTATTTGTATGACAAAAATGTGTTATGACTTATATGTGGTATGCTTGCAGGCTGGCATGTATGTGATAGAAAAGAAAGATATGCAGAACTATGAGAATTACCCGGTGTGGCACCTGGAGCCAGGAAACATGATGAGAAAGTTTGAGATGAAGGTTGATGATGACAGTGATGGTGGGACCATTAGACACCATGCAGTGGGAACAGTAAGTGGACACATTTATGCAAGCAACAGTAAGCCTTGTCTTGTTCCTGATCTCTTTTCCTTATATTGATTCATTGCCCTTTGACTTCCTGAGGGGGCATAAATCTTCAACGAATTTACGTCAAGCACTTCTGTCCTGTGCCATTCACTTAAAGTCTGTCCATGTGTTTATCTCTTGCATGAACCTCCTTAATGGAGGACATTCTTCCATCTAGGATCGAAGTATTTAAATTTAGTTGTCTTCACCCGTGTATTGCCAGGGCCTGGAAGGGGAGCAAAGAATAGTATCACTGTACCTTACCAGGCATGTTGTTGTAGTGAAATTGACAGAGATACAACTGTAAAATATCTCCAAAGATAACATTTAAGGATAAAAACATAATGCGTAGGCTGCGAATAGTACATGATCGCCTAGACCGCGGGTCATCATCCTCCATAAAAATTGACTTGCTAGACAGGAGGGGAACGGCGGATCAAAAAGGAAAAAAAAATATGACTGAAAAGATTGCGTGAGACTAGAAAGGCTAAGGAGACGCAATTGGGGGGGAAACGGAGAAAAGTCACGTTTCCCAAGTTGACATAAAAAGTAAGCAACTCGACAGAAGGGACCATAGATATGTTACGCCACAGTCATTTATTGGACGCTTTTGCAATACCAAGCCCTTGATTTGAATTCAGCGGCTAAAACGCAGATGTTTGGAATATTACAAAATTTAAAAAGTACTTTTTTCTTAATATTAATGTTAGGAATATAAAAATTAGCTGGCCGGATGGCCCATTCTGAGCAGTGAACAAATACGTTCTTAATTTTACAAACGGATAGATAATATTGAAGATAATGACAAAAGACAGTGTTGTTCACATCATCGACAGACTGTATTGAATCTAAAAGTGTCGCTAATTGCACAAAAAAACACGACCTCGAGACGCAGATGTTCAAATCTACGTAGTATGGAAGAGAAGGGATATTTGTGGTGGCTGTGTCTAAAAATAATTTTTAACGACAAAATTTTGGAGGGGAGAGAAAGGTTGGTTCAAAAATCAAGTACATTTTGTAGAAACACAAGTAGAGACGGACAGACTAACAGATAAACATCCATACTTGACTGAAGCATGACTGAAATGACTTTAGTGTAGGAAATTTGAAATTCAAATAAACCTAGGCAGTGATTGGCCACAGACAAGCATATTGTCGGCGCTTAGACGCGGATTTGGGGTCATTTCTCAATAGTTGTTCAGTGATAGACACAGATTTTAAAGTGTGGTGATTTCCATATGAAAGAAAGTGTAAGAAGTTTAGGGACGCCATACTATAGCCAGCAGCTCAGCTGAGTTTTGCTAGCAATTCTGTGTTATTTATTCATAATCTGGTAAGATTGAAATTATTTCCTTATATATTTTGAATATTGTTTCATGTTCGAGTGATTTGATACTGCCATATCGAAATCTAGCCTTACAAACAAGTAGGGATTTGCTCTAGACCCCCCGCCCTAGTCAGGGTCTAGGGACCAACAATGTACATAAACTCCAGCAAGGGTTAGGCAAGACAGATCAAGTGTTGAGAATAATGAAACATACTACCTATCCTCTTTTAGGGCAGAAAACTAATAAATATTTTTCAGAATCTATGGTCTGGGAGGATCTATCTGATGTAAAACCACCATGGTAAATGTGCTGTTTGGTCAGAGAGATCTGACCTGTCTGTATGATGTGGTTGTTGTGTCAGTGTTGTGTCCAGACGTGGGTAGAGAATAGATTTTGACACATGGCCCATACTTTGATTGCAGAGCTGTGAGTTTCTGTTGTCAACCAAGCAGTGTCTATTCAGTTGGTGACTTTACTCGAGTGTATCTGTGCAGTACTTGTGACAGAGACCACCATTTTTGCCCGCCAGCACGGAGAGGTGGGACCACCTGATTTCAGCACCAGAGCTACAACTACAAGATGAGTGAGCCTCTGGTCTGCTGGACATTCACCAACGCCGTTTAGTTACTAATACCCCATAAAAATTCCCACCATTTTCTGGACACTGTGTAGTCAATATAGACAGGTGTGATGAGGCCACCCCAACAGCACAAACATTAAATATCCTCCCAAGTAGATGACTACTAGAACATTTTAATAAAACTAACTAGTATAGTACATATATATGTACACTATTGCATTTATGATATAATATTCCATGCATTTCTTTCATAATCTCTAAATCCTTTTAAGTTCTGGTCAATCTAAAAAATTGATCCAGAACAAAATAAATGTAATATAATTCTATCAAAAAATTTTACACACGTGAGTTAGTTCAGTGTGTTGTAATATTTATTAATATTATTAGTCTTGTTAAATATCTGTGGGTATATCTATAACCTATTACACCACCCTACATATCATAACCCTAGACACTTTACGTAGCCACATTCATTAAAAAAAAATTAAGTGTGAGGTCGTAGTGGTAGCAAGAAAGGCCTTCTGACAATTCTCAACTACATTTTATCTCAGGAGCCTTCACAGCTGGCCTCATACAATTACATTTAGTAATATCACCATCATACAATACCATCAACACCACTACATAAATTGGGGTCTTGTCCAGGGATAATTAGCCCAACAGTAATATTAGGATCTCCTGGTGGGAGAAATAAAAGTAGGGAAATAAATTGTAAAATTCCCTTTAAAATTAAAAGTGTCCCTGCAGATAAAAGTTGGTGAATCTTCACAGCCAGTAATAATTAATTAGTTAACTGGTTAGTTAGAATTGGTTAGACTATAGTCATAAGAAGTACTTAGTGTATTTACTGGTTAGAGATTTATCTTGTATATTATTATATTGTCTAAAAAGTATGGCGGAGCTGGCAAAATTTAGATCAGCTGCTGTGCTCACCGCGAAGGAGATGGGAATGGAGGGTCAAATTTTAATTCAATACGTAACGACTGAATGTGATAAATATATTGAAAGGGAAGATAGAAAGGTAGCTGAAGAGAAGAGGTTACAAATTGAGGCTGATAGAGAAATTAAGAGGCTGCAGATTGAGGCAGAAGAAAAACGACAGCAAAGGGAGGCAGAAGAAAAAAGATTGACTGCCGAAAGGGAGGCAGAAGATAGAAGGTTGCAAAGGGAGCACGAATTACGACTAAGGGAGCTGGAATTACAAGGCCCGGCTCCTGAAAATGGTGCCAGCCCTTTTGCCTCAGATGCTACGCCTAGTCTGGGAGCCTCAAACTCAGCTATGGGGTTTCATTTAGACCATTTTGTTGAAAAAGACGATGACATAGAGGGGTACCTAGGACGTTTTGAGTTATTAGCTACTACATATGGGTTAGAGAGAGAGAGGTGGAGCTTAAAGCTATCACAGGGATTGAGGGGTACTTCTTATGAAGTATTTGCTAAAATGAACAGGGAAGACCAAGACAATTATGACATGTTAAAGCAGGCTTTGTTATTAAGGTACGAGAAGAATGGTGAATTTTATCGTAAGAAATTTAGAAATGCCAAACTGTTGTCTGGGGAGACATACCACCAATTCTCTGCTAGACTAGAAACCTATTTGGAGAAATGGACGGCTCTGGGGAAGACCCAAGATCTTAAAGAAATGATCATGATTGAGCAATTGAGAGAGTCCATGGCTCCAGACATGAGAAAATTTCTCATGGAACAAGGTGCAGAGAAGTTGGGGGAAATTTTAAATGTTGCTGAGAGGTATCAGGCAGCCCAGGCAGAGGTAAGTGGTGCTAAAAAGAAGCACATAGACAATTTTAAAGCTCCACAGCAATTTAATAAATTTGATAATAAAGAGCAGGGAAATAAAGGTAGGACAAACTTTGAGCGGCCAAGAAATGACTATCGCGACAGAAACTCACAGTTCAATGACCAAAAGTTCAATGAAAGAAAACCGTTGAACCAAGGAAAAAGATGGTGTAAATGGTGCAAGAAGGATAACCATAACACCGAAATTTGTAGAAGGAAACCTTCAAACATTGCTGCAATGAAGTCGGGGACGCAAAGATTAAAGGTTAATCCTAATGGACAACAGGAACCTTATCACCCCCCAGTTTGTGAGGATGTTATTTATAATGGGGTCACCATAAGGTGCCTTTATGATACAGGTTTGGATTATGATTCAGTTGTGAAGTCTAGCCTAGTGGACCCAAGTCAGTATACCACAGAAACAGTGGAAATACAAGGGGCGACTAAGGACATACCACTCATGACACTTCCCATCGCAAGGATAACGGTGAAAACTCGCTATGTGGAAGGAGAAATCAGAGCAGCAGTGATAGATGAACCAATCTACCCTCTGATATTGGGGTGTAGATACGTCTTCTTGGGGAATCCCGAGAAACCTGTGATCATGGCGACAGTGCAGACCAGGTCACAGAAGGAGGAAGAAGGTGAACCTATAAATGCTCATCCAGAGGAGATGAGGAAGGCGCAGGCTGAGGATAGGACACTCAAGCCCTGTTTTAAAAAATTGCCCAAATGCCACACACCTCCGAGCAAGGGGGAATATTTCATGAAGAACAAACTATTATACAGGAAGACAGGAACTAGGTCCACTGGTCACGGACAGTTAGTTCTTCCCAAGATATATAGGGCAAACTTAATAAGGAGCTTACATGTTGGAAACGATGGTGACCATGAGAAAGTCGGTACCATCTGCCAAAAGATTGCTCGAAAATACTATTGGCCCGACGTAAATGTCGATGTTGAAAACTTTGTAGAAGCATGTGGCGTATTTCATGAGGGAACACCCACAAAGGGAAAATATGTGCAGGACCTAGAAACGCCACGGGGCAACTGTAGGCCTGAAAGGAAAACTAATTATACTCGGGTAGACAAAGTGGAATGGGAGCCCCCTTTTCACACCCAGTCTTCACTTGAATGGATTAACATGGCCACTATGCGAAGAGTACAAAGAAGAAATTTTACCCAGGATAAGATGACAATCCTTCGGTCAGACTTATATAAACTGGAAGAACAGACAAGAGAGCGAAGATCTCTCATAAACAATCTTAAGTGGGGAGACAAACCCCAGAAAAAAATTGGTAGTGGTCGATTTGTGAGTGATGATTCTAGGAAGAAAAGTCCTCATTATAAAGCTTCTAATGGACGGGACCCGACGGGTTCCATGAAAAATAAGTATGATAAATTAAAGATCCAGATGTAACTTTATTAAGGACCTGGACAGATGAGAAGGCGGAAGAGACTGTTACCTCATCGTATCAATACGTGAACGAACTGACCACTCGTTTGAAAGCTGGATGGAAACTGGCAAATGATAATTTGAAACAAGCCAGGAAGAAACATGCAGCATATTTTAATAGGAAGGCAAAGGACAGGGAACTGGCAGTCGGAGAGAAGGTGCTGCTTCTACTACCCGGAAGCCAGAATAAATTACAAATTGGTTGGCAAGGTCCATATACGGTTCTAGAGAAGGTGTCTAGAACAAACTATAAAATTGACAAAAAGGGGAAGGAAAAAGTTTATCATGTAAACCTGTTAAAGAAGTATCTGGACAGACCACTCCAGGAAAGCACCCCCTTATTGACCTTGGCTATTGCAACCCAGATGCAAAAAGAACCACTCACCTCACATGAATACCCATTACATCCTTGTGAAACAGCCGCACAGGTAAAAGTCAGTAAGCACCTGACTAAAAACCAGAGGGAGAGAGTTCAACAGGTTCTGGAGGAACATACAGATGTATTAACAGATAAACCAGGCCATACAAATTTGCTACAGTATGACATGAAACTGGTAGACTCAAACCCAATCTGTATGAGAGCCTATTCTATTCCGTTCGCGAAGGAGAAGGCATTGAAGGAAGAAATAGAGTATTTGTTGAAGGAGGGGATTATTTCGCACAGTGAATCATCTTTTAGTTCTAGTGTCGTTTTGTTGAGAAAACCGTCTGGGGAACACAGACTGTGCATAGATTACAGGAAACTGAATGCTGTCACAGAAGGACAAGTGGATCCATTACCAGACACAAAACAGTTATTTGCCAGACTGAACAAGGCAAAATACTTTCAAAGGTGGATCTTAGTAAAGGCTATTACCAGATCCCAGTGAAGCCTGAAGTGAGACCTTATTTGGCTTTTAGCACTTCGGATGGACATTATGAATTCAATATGCTACCATTCGGACTGAAAAATGCTCCGAGTGTGTTTTCAAGGATGATGCGCAAATTGTTGGATCCCCTGAATAACCCATGTATCACGAATTTCATGGATGATATTCTCGTCGCCACAGAGACATTTGAAGAACACATTGAAGCTCTGGAGATGTTGTTTGATAGACTTCGGGAGGCGAACTTAACTGCTAGGCCAACAAAATGTTGTATTGGATGCAAAGAGTTGGAATTCTTGGGGCACACTGTATATCAGGGTAATATGACCCCTGATCCTAAGAACTTGGAAAAACTGCAGAGAGCACCTAGGCCGCAAACAAAGAAGGACGTGCGATCATTTGTGTCGTTATGCGGATTTTATCAGAAATACATCAAAAATTTTAACGCTATTTGTGCTCCTCTGACTGATCTGACTCGCAAGGGACTTCCAGATAAAATTATTTGGACTGCACAATGTGAACTAGCGTTCCAAGAGTTAAAGGAAAAACTCACTAGCAAGCCTATTCTCAAACTACCTGATTTGACACAGGACTTTGTCTTAAGAACCGATGCAAGTAATGTAGGATTAGGAGGGGCTTTGTTGCAAAGATCATCTTCACCTGATGGGGAACTTAAACCAGTCGCTTATGCAAGCCGCAAATTGAATAAGGCGGAACAAGGATACTCCACAAGCGAAAAAGAATGTTTAGCATTAATCTGGGCAATAAAGAAGTTTCAAATCTATCTGTATGGTAGGACTTTTGTGGTGGAGACGGACCATCAGCCTCTCGTGTTCTTGTCTCAGGCTAAGCATGAAAACGCAAGATTGCTGAGGTGGTCTTTGTTGCTTCAACCTTATCAGTTTAGTATCCAATATATCCCAGGCAAATTGAATGTCGGTGCAGATTTCCTCAGTCGGCACCCCTGTGATCAAAATTAGAGTAGTGGCAGACGTGAGGAGTAATTTTACCTATGTGTATCGCTGGTTTTGAAACTTGCCATAGGCATGTTTTCAAGTGGGGAGATGTGTAGTGAAATTGACAGAGATACAACGGTAAAATATCTTCAAAGATAACATTTAAGGATAAAAACATAATGCGTAGGCTGCGAATAGTACATGATCGCCTAGACCGCGGGTCATCATCCTCCATAAAAATTGACTTGCTAGACAGGAGGGGAACGGCGGATCAAAAAGGAAAAAAAAAATATGACTGAAAAGATTGCGTGAGACTAGAAAGGCTAAGGAGACGCAATTGGGGGGGGGGGGGGGAAACGGAGAAAAGTCACGTTTCCCAAGTTGACATAAAAAAGTAAGCAACTCGACAGAAGGGACCATAGATATGTTACGCCACAGTCATTTATTGGACGCTTTTGCAATACCAAGCCCTTGATTTGAATTCAGCGGCTAAAACGCAGATGTTTGGAATATTACAAAATTTAAAAAGTACTTTTTTCTTAATATTAATGTTAGGAATATAAAAATTAGCTGGCCGGATGGCCCATTCTGAGCAGTGAACAAATACGTTCTTAATTTTACAAACGGATAGATAATATTGAAGATAATGACAAAAGACAGTGTTGTTCACATCATCGACAGACTGTATTGAATCTAAAAGTGTCGCTAATTGCACAAAAAAACACGACCTCGAGACGCAGGTGTTCAAATCTACGTAGTATGGAAGAGAAGGGATATTTGTGGTGGCTGTGTCTAAAAATAACTTTTAACGACAAAATTTTGGAGGGGAGAGAAAGGTTGGTTCAAAAATCAAGTACATTTTGTAGAAACACAAGTAGAGACGGACAGACTAACAGATAAACATCCATACTTGACTGAAGCATGACTGAAATGACTTTAGTGTAGGAAATTTGAAATTCAAATAAACCTAGGCAGTGATTGGCCACAGACAAGCATATTGTCGGCGCTTAGACGCGGATTTGGGGTCATTTCTCAATAGTTGTTCAGTGATAGACACAGATTTTAAAGTGTGGTGATTTCCATATGAAAGAAAGTGTAAGAAGTTTAGGGACGCCATACTATAGCCAGCAGCTCAGCTGAGTTTTGCTAGCAATTCTGTGTTATTTATTCATAATCTGGTAAGATTGAAATTATTTCCTTATATATTTTGAATATTGTTTCATGTTCGAGTGATTTGATACTGCCATATCGAAATCTAGCCTTACAAACAAGTAGGGATTTGCTCTAGACCCCCCGCCCTAGTCAGGGTCTAGGGACCAACAATGTACATAAACTCCAGCAAGGGTTAGGCAAGACAGATCAAGTGTTGAGAATAATGAAACATACTACCTATCCTCTTTTAGGGCAGAAAACTAATAAATATTTTTCAGAATCTATGGTCTGGGAGGATCTATCTGATGTAAAACCACCATGGTAAATGTGCTGTTTGGTCAGAGAGATCTGACCTGTCTGTATGATGTGGTTGTTGTGTCAGTGTTGTGTCCAGACGTGGGTAGAGAATAGATTTTGACACATGGCCCATACTTTGATTGCAGAGCTGTGAGTTTCTGTTGTCAACCAAGCAGTGTCTATTCAGTTGGTGACTTTACTCGAGTGTATCAGTGCAGTACTTGTGACAGAGACCACCATTATTGCCCGCCAGCACGGAGAGGTGGGACCACCTGATTTCAGCACCAGAGCTACAACTACAAGATGAGTGAGCCTCTGGTCTGCTGGACATTCACCAACGCCGTTTAGTTACTAATACCCCATAAAAATTCCCACCATTTTCTGGACACTGTGTAGTCAATATAGACAGGTGTGATGAGGCCACCCCAACAGTACAAACATTAAATATCCTCCCAAGTAGATGACTACTAGAACATTTTAATAAAACTAACTAGTATATTACATATATATGTACACTATTGCATTTATGATATAATATTCCATGCATTTCTTTCATAATCTCTAAATCCTTTTAAGTTCTGGTCAATCTAAAAAATTGATCCAGAACAAAATAAATGTAATATAATTCTATCAAGAAATTTTACACACGTGAGTTAGTTCAGTGTGTTGTAATATTTATTAATCTTATTAGTCTTGTTAAATATCTGTGGGTATATCTATAACCTATTACACCACCCTACATATCATAACCCTAGACACTTTATGTAGCCACATTCATTAAAAAAAATTAAGTGTGAGGTCGTAGTGGTAGCAAGAAAGGCCTTCTGACAATTCTCAACTACATTTTATCTCAGGAGCCTTCACAGCTGGCCTCATACAATTACATTTAGTAATATCACCATCATACAATACCATCAACACCACTACAGTTGTAAAAAGTGACTAAGGAGGGTTGGGCATGGGACTGGTTATCCTATCCTGCAAAAAAATCTTTACCACAAAAACTTCAGCAAACGCTATGGATAAGTGAAACACATAATATAAGTCAGTTCAGCCCTATAAGACAGAAGAATGACCTCTGGAGAAGAGACTTGCTGCTGTTATCCCAGAGAAAGCTGAAAGGATTCTAGGTTGATAACTAAGAGCACTGGAGACAGAAGTGAAAATGGTGTGGAAGATGTGGAAAGAACTTGAGATGATGGCACATGACAGGAGGACTTGAGATGATGTCACATGACAGGAGGACTTGAGATGATGTCACATGACAGGAGGACTTGAGATGATGGCACATGACAGGAGAACTTGAGATGATGGCACATGACAGGAGGACTTGGAACATGACAGGAGGACTTGGCACATGACAGGAGGACTTGGCACATGACAGGAGGACTTGGTATGTGTTTTTTTTTAAGGCCCATGCTCCTTGGGGAGTTAAAGGGCATTGATTGATTGATTTGGTTGTCTTGTCCATTTTGTTTTTGAAGTTTTTTTTGGGCTAAACATTTCTGCAGGTAACCAGCCCCATGCTGAATTCTCCTTAGTAGCCTTTTATGTCATGCAAGGTAGGATACAATGTTGCTATCCTTTCCTCCCCTTTTGGGGCCTCAGTAACACTTGAGAGGTTCTGATATTTCATCATTCATTATGTTTGATTATATGTCACTAATCTGTTTTCTTAAGCTAGCCATCAGCACTGTTAAATATGTGGTGATGTTTGCTCTATACTTTTAGTATTATGTGAGTTCTTGCTCTTGATTATTGTCCTGTATTTGTAATGTTGAATACATTGCTATGGTTAAACTGACCTGCCTTCAAAATGCTACTTCCATTTGTAATGTTGAATACATTGCTATGGTTAAACTGACCTGCCTTCAAAATGCTACTTCCATTTGTAATGTTGAATACATTGCTATGGTTAAACTGACCTGCCTTCAAAATGCTACTTCCATTTGTAATGTTGAATACATTGCTATGGTTAAACTAGCCTGCCTTCAAAATGCTACTTGCATTTGTAATGTTGAATACATTCTTCTTATTTGATCCATAGTCGCCGACCGTCAAAGCAGTCAGTGGCCATCCCGCCTGGTGGCGTCTTGTAGAGCAGCAACAAATTGATTCCACTTTGTTCGGTCGGCAGCCATCCTTCATACAGTGCTCCAACTCTGGTTCATTCTTTACATCTCAGCTTCCACAGTTCTTCGCCAGGTTGTTTTTGGTCGGCCTCTCTTTCGCTTTCCTTCGGGGGTCCATAGCATAGTTGTTCTTGTAATGGTATTAGGGTCCCTTCTGAGGATGTGGCCAACCCAACTCCAGCATCTGCCAGCTATGATGGTGTGCATGTCCTGCTTACTCCGAATAAGCAGTACTTGGTTGCTGATGGTATTCGGCCAAAAGATTTGAAGAATTTTCCTTAGACAGGTTGTGTGGAAGGAGGACAGTTTCGACATTTCCTTCTCTGTTACTCTCCAGCATTCCACGCCATAGAGAAGCACAGAAAGTACACAGCTCTCGTACAGTCTTAATTTGGTGTTTGTGCTGTACTGGGAAGACTTCCAAATGTTGTTGAGACTAGCAAAGGCTGTTCTCGCTTTATTCATTCTGTTGTTAATGTCCTTGCTTGTTCCGCCGTCAGGTGTTACTATGCATCCTAGCTAAGTAAATGTGTCTGTTTGTTCTAACTGCTGGTTCCTTACTGTTATTGGCTCAGGATTGCCCACGTTGAGTGTCATACCTCTGTCTTCTTCAGATTGATGTTCAGACCAACCTTCTGGCTATACTTATTCGGTTTTTTCTTGGATGTGTTGATGTGTGTAGTGGTATTGATGGTTTTGTATGATGATGATGGTACTACATGTAAATTGTATGAGGCCAGCTGTGAAGGCTCCTGAGATAAAATGTAATTGAGAATTGTCAGAAGGCCTTTCTTGCTACCACTACGACCTCACACTTAATTTTTTTTTTATGAATGTAGCTGCGTAAAGTGTCTAGGGTTATGATGTGTACTGTGGTGTGATAGTTATAAATATACCCATAGATATTTAACAAGACTAATAAGATTAACAAGTGTTACAATACACTGAACTAACTCACGGGTGTAAAGTTTTTGATATAATTATATTACATTTATTTGTTCTGGATCAAGTTTTATTTTGACCAGAACTTGTTTTAAAAGAAGGATTTAAAATTTATAAAAATTATGCATGGAATGTTACATAATAAATGCAAAAGTGAACATATTTAAGTACTAGAATAGTTAGTTTTATTAAAATGTTCTGGTAGTCAGCTACTAGGGAGGATATTTATTGTCTGTGCTGTTGGGGTGGTCTCATCACACCTGTCTATATTGACTACATAGTGTCCAGAAAATGGTGGGAATTTGTATGGGGTATCTGCAACTAAATGGGGTTGGTGAATATCCAGCAGACCAGAGGCTCACTCATCTGGTATTTGTAGCTCTGGTGCTGAATTCAGGCGGTCCCACCTCTCCGTGCTGGCGGGCACTAATGGTGGTCTCTGTCACAAGGACTGCACAGATACACTTGTGTAAATCACCACCCGAATAGATAATACTTCTTCGTGGACGACAGAAACTCGCAGCTCTGCAATCAAAGTATGGGCCATGTGTCAAAATCTATTCTCTACCCACGTCTGGACACCACACTGACACAACAACCACATTATACAGACAGGTCAGATCTCTCTGACCAAACAGCACAGTTACCATGGTGGGTTTACATCCGATAGATCCTCCCAGACTATAGATTCTGAAAAAATAATTATTAGTTTTCTACCCTAAAAGAGGATAGGTAATATGTTTCCTTATTCTCAACTCTTGATCGGTCTTGCATAATCCTTGCTGGTGTTTAGGTACATTGTTAGTCCCTAGACCCTGACTTGGGCGGGGGGTCTAGAGCAAAATCCCTACTTGTTTGTAAGGCTAGATTATGATATGGCAGTATCAAATCACTCGAACATGAAACAATATTCAAAATATATAAAGAAATAATTTCAATCTTACCAGATTATGAATAATTAACACAGAAGTGCTAGCAAAACTCAGCTGAGCTGCTGGCTATAGGATGGCGTCCCTAAATTTAACTCACTGTCTTTCATATGGGAAAAACACCACACTTTAAAATCTGTGTCTAACACTGAACAATTATTGAAGAATGACCCCAAATGCGCTCTGAGCGCTAATGATATGATTGTCTGTGGCCAATCACTGCCGAGGTTTATTTTTAATTTCAAATTTCCTCACTAAAGTCATTTCAGTCAAGCTTCAGTCACGTATGGATGGTTATCTGTTAGTCTGTCCGTCTCTACTTGTGTTTCTACAAAATTGTGCTCGATTTTTGACCCAACCGTTCTCTCCCCTTCAAATTTTTGTTGTAAAAAGTTATATTTAGACACAGCTACCACCAATGTCCCTTCACTTCTATGCCAAGTAAATTTGAACATCTGCGTCCCCAAGGTCGTGTTTTTGTGTGCAAATAACGATATGTTAGATTCAATGCAGTCTGTGGCTGATGTAAACTACACTGTCTTTTGTCATTATTTTCAATATTATCTATCCGTCTGTAAAATTAAGACCATATTCGTTCACTGCTCAGAATAGGCCATCTGGCCAGCTAATTTTTATATTCCTAACATTAATATTAAGAAAAATTTACTTTTTAATTTTTGTAATTTTTTTCAGACATCTGCGTTCTTCCGCTCAAATTCAAATCAAGCGCTTGGTATCGCAAAACGTCCAATTCCGTACCTCGTGTCAATTTGGGGGACTTGAATTTTTTTACTTTCATCCATTTCCCCCCCCAATTGCGTCTCTTTAGCCTTTCCAGTCATATTTTTTTCCTTTTTGATCCTCCGTTCCCCTCCGGTCTAGCAAGTCAAATTTATGGAGGGTGATGACCCGCGGTCTAGGCGATCATGTACATCAGCAGCCTACGCATTATGTTTTTATCCTTAAATGTTATCCTTGGAGGAATTTTACCGTTGTATCTCTGTCAATTTCACTACAATGTGAATGTGCGAGTAGTGCAGTGTCATCTGCATATTCAAGGTCTTCCAGTGTAGAAAACGTCCATCTAATTTCTCTTGGACTGCCCTCTGTTGTCTGGTGCATCACCCAATCTATGGCTGTCAAAAATAATGTTGTTGATAAGTGGCATCCCTGTCGTACTCCTGTTTTCACTTCAAAAGTTAGATTACTCAATCCAACACTCCATGTAAAGTTAGAATAGAGGCTTTTTATAATGGAAACAATGCAGCTGGGAATTCCATAAGCCCTTAGTATTTTCCATAGGCTGTCCCTGAGTATGCTGTCAAAAGCTTTTCAAAATCAACAAAGTTAATGTATAGCTGTCTCTGCCATTCTGAGCACTGCTCTATGATGTTCCTGAGGGTGAAATATATGATCTGCACATCTTCTGTTCTTTCTAAAACCCGCTTGTTCTTTCCTCAGTTTATGGTCAACTTCTTTTGAAATTCTCTGGATGATTATCCTGCCTAGTATTTTACTGGGAACTGAGAGGAGAGTAATTCCTCTCCAGTTGTTGCAGTGTGCAAGGTCGTCCTTTTTGGGCAATTTGACAATTATTCCTTTACTCCCCTCTGTTGGTGTTGTCTCAGTTTCCCAAACTTGAGCAAATAGTGGTTCTAATAGTTCTGCTGCTAGTTCAGGGTCTGCCTTGAATAACTCAGCATTTAAGTTATTGTGGCCAGGAGCTTTTCCATTCTTTAACCCTTTGATTGCCGTGATGATTTCTTCCTTTCGTGCAATGTCTGTATTAACATCTAGATCATTTTCAGCCTCGGGAACATTCAACTGTGTCTCTGGTGGTTCCTTGTTCAGAGTTTCTTTGAAATGCTCTGCCCATCTTGTTTCCTGCCCCTGTGCTGTGGTGATGAGATTTCCTTGCTTGTCTCTTACTAACGTTATATTGTTTGCACCTCGTTTTCCACTGATAGTTTTAGTTATTTTATAAACTGTGCTTTGTTCATTTCTCAGTGCTGCCTCTTCTGCTTGTCTTGCAAGGTTATCCAGAAATGTCCTTTTGTTGGCACGGGTTTGACGATTTACTTCTTTGTCCAGCTGACTGTACTGTTCACTATATATTTCCTTTGACCTGGGAGACTTAGCTTCTGTTTTCTTTCTTTTTATTTCCTTTCTCTTCGCTATGGTGTTTAACGTTTCTGGTGTTACCCAGTCTTGTCTGAGAACAGAAATTTACAAGAGTGCACAAATTATAGAGGAATAATGTTACTGTCAGTGCCAGGAAAAGTATTAAACAGAATCATCCTTGAGAGATTAAAAGAGTCCATAGACAAGCAACTGAGAGATGAACAAGCAGGTTTTCGACAAAACAGATCCTGTACAGACCAGATAGCCACATTGAGAATAATAGTTGAACAAAGTCTGGAATAGAATTCACCGCTATACATCAGATTCGTGGACTATGAAAAGGCATTTGACAGTGTAGGCAGAGAATCGCTTTGGAAATTGATGATTCATTATGGAGTCCCCATGAAGATCATTAACTTAATAAAGAAGACCTATGAAGACATGACATGCAGAGTTCTTCATGAAGGACAACTTACCGAACCGTTCAGGATTAGAACGGGAGTGAGACAGGGATGCCTCTTATCTCCATTTCTTTTCTTACTAGCAATAGATTGGGTTATGAAAACATCGACATCACACAACAGAAATGGAATCCAGTGGAATCTGACTAAACAGCTTGATGATCTGGATTTTGCAGATGACTTAGCTCTTCTGTCCAATAACCATAATCAGATGCAAGAGAAAATGAAAATTCTCGATGAGAGGTCACAACAAGTGGGCCTGAAAATACACAGGGAAAAGACAAAGATTATGAGAATAAATGCAAGAAATGATAACAAGGTTGAGCTTGAAGAAACACCACTAAAAGATGTAGAATCGTAAACTTAGTCATTCCTCTTCTACCGTGAGGTGTAGAGGTTTGGAAGAGAGAGCACCATACTATCCTATCGGCTGTCTTCCTCCTGGCTTGGTTCCATTTTAGTCCTCAGTCCTTCAAAGATTGTCTAATGTTGTCCTCCCAGCGGACTTTGGGTCGTCCTGGAGGTCTGGATCCCTGGCTCTTAGTTTCCCATGCTTGCCGTGGTAGCCGATCTTCTCCCATTCTGCAGATATGGCCAAACCATCTCAGTTGAGACTGTTCTTCTTGTATCTTCAGGGGTTGGGTTTTTAGGCCTTGACATATCGTCTGGTTGCGGACCATCTCTCTTCTTGTTACTTCAACCACCTTCCTCAGATACCTCATTTCTGAGGTTTGCATCTGACTTTTGTGGGTTGTAGCCATTGCCCATGACTCGCATCCATGAGTCAAGACTGGGACATAGGTGGAGCGGTATACAGCCATCTTCGTCTTCTTACCAACTTCTCTTTTGCTGAGGAATCCTCGATTTATAGCTAGACAGTCTCTCAGCTGCTGCTCTTCGGGTAGCCAACTCTTCTTTGATGCCTCCCTTCCGGTCTATGACAGCTCTAAGGTATTTAAAGTGGTCGACCTGCTCCAGGACCTGTTCTCCCAGCTTAATCTGATGTCTTCTTTCGTCTCGTGATATCACCATGGTTTTTGTTTTTGAGCTGCTTATGATCATCCCTCTCTTCTCCAGCTCTTCCTTCCAGACTTGCAGGTTGAATTGAAGATGTGCCTCTGATTTAGCAATCAGGGCAACATCATCAGCAAATGCTAGCTCTGAAATACAGACCTGTCTCATCTTCCAGTACCCCACTGAATACTTTCTTGTCCTCTCCTTACATGCCTTGATGACAGCGTTCATGAAGAGCATGAAAAGATAAGGCGACAGGATATCACTTTGTCTTACACCAGTAATGGTCCTGAACTCTTCTGACTTTTGGTTTGCCGTTCTCACATAATTTCTGCAAGACTTGTAGAAGCTTTGTATAGCATGAATCAGAGGTGTTGGAATGTTCTTCCTTGCCAAACAGTCCCAGTTTCCATTTGGAAACATATGGAGAACAAGAGAAATCAAGTCCAACACAAAAATAAGAATCTTCAACTCAAATGTGAAGTCAGTCCTATTACAGACTTTTATAAACGGGTGCTTGCGGAAGAATAGGACTGAAATGGTATGACAAAGTCACAAATGTGGAATTGATGACAAGAACCAAACAAGTGCCAGTGGAACAAGAGTTGAGAAGAAGACGCTGGCGATGGATAGGGCACACATTGAGGAAACCTGTTGATAGCATTACAAGGCAGTCCTTGTTCTGGAATCCACAGGGAAAGAGAGGCAGAGGTAGACCAAAAAACACATGGAGAAGAGAACTGGATACAGAGGTGAAAATGATGAGGAAAACATGGAAAGAACTTGAGCGGATGGCACAGGACAGGAAGACTTGTCATGGGTTTGTTGAAGTCTATGCTCCTCGGGGAGCTAAAGGGGTATTGATTGATTATGTTTATAGTTATATTCGATGAATGTCCTACATTTACATAATGTGATAAGTTTTCTACTGGTGTTGTGTTATGTGACGAATGTCTTACATTTGCATTATGTGATGAATTTCCTTCATTTGCAATATGTGACAGGTTTTCTTCATGTAGTGCAGTGTTTCTCAACCCTGATAGTAGCAATGCCCCCTTTTGACAACTAATATTTTAAAAAGCCCCCCACCATTTTAACACCCCTTTGCTCTTTATCGTGTATACACAAACACACACACACATATACATATATTCCACTATACTTTTAAAAAAGCAATGCAGTTAATGAGTTATCTTTTCTTTCCTTAACCAGCGGCACTTGGGCTTTCAGCCCTTCAGCCCAATGACATGTCATTGCGAGGCTGTGGAACCTGAGGACTTTCCTTCCAACCCGGTCAGGAGCTTCGCTCCTTCCCATCCACAGAGGGTTTATCACAGGAGCCGTTCAGGCTATTCAGTCAAATTTCCGACCGTAAACATTTCTTCAAACGCTGACACCCGGGTTTGAACCATGAACACCTGGTCGCCAGTACAACGCCGAAGCCATTACACCAGCGCGGCTCCCAGTTATCTTTTCTTATAATATAAAGAAAAAGAGAAAGCACATTTATAAAAGCTTAATAATAATAATAATAGCCCCTTCAGTCATAACTGACTACGGGAATGCGCCCCAGAGGTGACAGCTCTCAGCTGCTTATTTTCCTGATGCTCCTTTTGACGTTGTTTCCTCTTTTCAGCTTGTTGTGTGAGCTTCTTTTCGCCCAATCTGAGGTGGCGCCGTAAATAGCATCGCCACTTGGTGCGATCGGCAGCTTCATCCTCCCACGTTGCTGGATTTATGTTCAGTGCCCTCATATCTCTCTTGCACACATCTCTGAACCTCAGCTGCGGTCGCCCAACTGTATAAAAGCATAGTTATATTAAATATGTTTAAACATGAAAAAAATTGGAAAAATTATTAGTTGATAATAATGATATAATTATATAAAAATTCACTTACTAATGAAGCTTAATGAGATCCTTGTGCTTGGTGTGACTCAGCCAGTTTTGTAATATTTGGTTCCAAGTTTGTTAAAAGAAGTCTCAAATCTGCAGTCGGTTTCGTTGCTTTTGTAGTAGCAACACTACTGCACTAAACCCCTTCTCCACCAAATACGACGTTGGGAATGCTGTAATTAGCAATTTAGTTTCACGCCAAAGAACAGGATGCGCAAGCCTCTGCTGGATCCACAATTTTTCGTAATGTGTGACTGAATCATGCTTTTGCCTCGAAGTCATTTTGTAGCTCAATTAATTCTTCTCGTAAATGTTGACTAACTTGTTCCACGTCTGATTCAAACGGATTAATCACCCAATCCGGTATTATTAGTTCTTGCAAGTCCTTAAATCTTATGCTCATATCATTTTTAATAGCGTCCAAATGACTGCAATAAACCTATAAATCGGAATCTTTAAGCCTGTCCCCACCTAACTATAGTAAACATGGAAAATGAGAAAGTTCTCGGCGACTAAGATTATATTTATATAATGTCAATTTGTTGATGAACCCCATGATAATTCCTTTCACTTTAATCAGACTGATCTCATTTCCTTGTAGCTTAAGAAGAACCTCATTTAACTTTTCAAATATATCTGAAATAGAGGCCACATCGTTTCGCAATACTTCTCTTTCGATGCTAAATTTTTCTTTGATTGAATCCAAAAACTCTACAACAGAATCAAATAATGCCCATAATCTTTTTAAACAGTTACCTTTGGACAGCCATCGTACTTCCGTGTGTAGGAGAAGACGTTCAAACTCTTCACCATTATCACAACAAAGTTTACGAAATAAAGTATCGTTCAGCGAATGCGCCTTAATTTTGTTAATAACACTGATAACACAGTTCAATGATTTGTGGAGTCTGTCACTAAGATGCTTGGCGACTAAATGTTGTCACACAATGAATTGTTAAAACACCTGGTGCCACATTTTTTAAGTAGGCCTGAAACCCACGATGACAACCAACCATAGCTGGTGCTCCGTCTGTCGCACATGCGATGACATTGGAAAAAGGAATTTTTTTCCCAACGAAAATGTGTTTCCAGAAGAAAATATGTGTCGAGTGAAGAGAAAAGGTTAGCTTGGGTGTGTCGAGATGCTAATGAATGGTTCGAGTGTTGAAGGGACATAAATCTCCGCCTACTGTCTCCTGACAATGGTAACATCCCAGGCACTAAAATTTTGCGTTTGGAATCCTTGAAACACTATTGGACGCAAGGCAAATAAAAACTATCATGTTACAAGCTATGCGAAGGGGAATATCTTTTGTAATTGTTTCATATTGATTCTTGTAAAAATGTACACAACACCCCCCTGAATGGAAGCAGCAACCCCCAATCGTTGGGACCCATCAGAACGCCCCCAGACATCTTGAAAACGCCCCCGTTGAGAAACACTGATGTAGTGGTATGAGATTAATGTCCTATATTTATAATATCTTAGCTAACTAATGACCTTCCTGTTCTCAGTTTTCCACCTGGATGTCATCAATGGAGAACCAGTTTGTGCTGGTGAAAGTACGTGAGGTCTCAGGCAAAGTGAAAGGGGAACCTGCCACTGTGGAAGTTTTGGAAGAGTGTAGACCTAAACCTCCAAGTGATGGAAGGTAGGATTTTCTTTGCAGGTTTTAAGGGGAAAGCGAGCCATGACTTTGTGCCATTGATAAGTTATCAGAACTGTGATATGGCTGTATTTTTTATGTATTTGTGGGATGGGGGAAAATAGAGATGGAGTTAATCCCAAAAAATAATAGGTCAACAGTAGTAACAGTATAACTCGGATTCAGGCTTATAAATGTTATAGAAGAATTTTGCGCATTTGCTATAAAGAGCACAAAACAAATGTCTATGTTAGAGAGAAAATAAACACGTATACAGGCCACCAAGAACCACTTATGTCAATAGTGAAACGCCGAAAGCTTGCCTGGTTTGGGCATGTAACTTGTCATGACTCCCTTTCGAAAATGATCCTCCAGGGAACAGTCGAAGGCAAACGGAGAAGAGGAAGGCAAAGAAAATCCTGGGCTGATAACATCAAAGAATGGGCAGGGCATGGTTTTTCCACACTTGTACGCATTGCTGAGAATAGAGAGCAGTGGAGGACCCTGTCTGCTGATGCTTCCACCATGGCACCCCTACGACCAATGACGGGTTACGGGTTGAGATGAGATGATGATGAGTAACAGTAAGTCAACTTCCTTAGGAAAACACTGTGACATAATAATTGGATTGATAAAGACATTTGACAAAAAGAGTTATTTTAATAGCCATAATGTAAAGCTACCTATAATCATTTATCACTGTTGTCCTTAACTTTTCTTGCCAGAAGTTCTGGTTCTGTCCATTTGTCACTTTTTTTTCTTCCAAATTTATCTCTGACTATCTTATGTCCAATATAGTATCTTGCATTTTTTTTTTTTTAAACCTTTGACGGGCATTGAAAGCAATAAACCAACCTAAGACTTTCATAATTGGACACATGAATAGAATTGAATGATAAAGCTGGTATGACGAGCTGACTAATGTGGAACTGATAGGAAGAACTACACAAATACCAATGGAACAGGAGTTGAGTAAAAGGTGTTGGCCCTGAATAGGACACATGCTTAGGAAACCAGCTGACTGTTTTACAATGCAGTCCTTGCCCAGGTAACCCCTTTATCCCAGAAATGTAGGAAGATCCAAAAACACAAAGAGAAGGGAATTAGAGACATATCTAAAAAGAATAAAGAAAATGCAGAAAGAGCTTGATCAAATGGCACGGGACAAGAAGGTTTGATGTAATCTTGTCGAAGGCCTGTACTTCGCAGGCTGCTGAAGAGTGGTAAAGATGATTTGCATGTGGTTGGACATTACGAAACTCACATTTTATTGTAGGCGATAGTTGGCTTTTATGAGAAATCCTGTGTCTCTGAGCCAACCTTAAGACAATTCTTGCATGCGTGTTTAGGTATTGGTCTGTTTTTATATCACTGTCAAGATGTTTGATTTTTCCTGTTTTTGTTTTCAGGCTGGAGATACAGTATGAAGATGACCCTTTGGTAGAACCATTCAATATCTACCTCCAAGTGTTCCTTAGCCAGGCATTAGAACCCACTTTCCTGACAGCAATTTTAGAAACTAATGGTATGTATGAGCATGCGTGAATTGTGTTATGAATAATTAAAACTGTGTTGTTTGTTATGCCAAATGAAAACTTGTAGTGTTAAGGTATATGTTGTATTATATGCAAGATTAGAACTGCGTAGTGTGAAAATGTGTTTTATGTGTTACGTTTGTGTAACTGTGTAATGTGAACGTGTGTGTGATATGTGTAATGCAAGATTAAAACTGTAATTGAGAACGTGTGTGTAATATGTGTTATGCACGAATAAAACTGTAGTGTGAACGTTGTGTGTTATGCAAGATTAAAACTGTAAAATATGAACATGTATGTTGTATTATGTGCAAGATTAGAACTGTATATTTTGAGCATTTGTGTTGTGTGTAATGTAAGATTAAAACTATGTAGTGCAAACAGTGGAAGTGCTTTGCAGAAGGATATTTATAACGTATAGGTGCATGTGTACACATAAGGGTGGTTTGGTTTCGGTTTTTTATTTTTAAAAGTAGTTATGAAGAGTAATAGTGGTGTCCAGAACATCATACTTAAATAGAGGAGTTAATAGATTGTGAAAACGGCATTTTGTCACACATACCACCCACACAAAAAGTTTTTTCAAATAATGAAGTGATTTTTATATGATGAAAGCCATCAGAGTGTTTGATCTTGAACATCACACATCGATATCACTCGCTGCACCCCGTGTAGTTCTCTGAGGAGACAAAGAAAGAATAGAACTCCTAGTAGCGCCCTCTAACATGTGGACACAAAGTGACTAATATGAGTTTGTGCATTGGGCTGACCAACATGTAAAACAGATACTGCAAAAACCAACACCCCACAAAAGCATGTGAATGCTTGGTGTAAGCTTTATGCAGAGTGACCAACAGCAGTTTGGCTCCATGCTCCATAAGGAGCAGAAAGAAAAATGATCACTTACTGCGATGATCACTTACTGCGATGATTACTTACTGCGATGATCACTTACTGCGATGATCACTTACTGCGATGATCACTTTATGTGATAAAGCAGTTACATTAAAATGTAACTTGACAGAATGTGATGAAAGTAATCACTGTTAGATGTCCTCAAAGAATGTAGTGAAAGAAGTCATAGTGTTCAAGCTATGATCTGATAATATGTAAGGTATGCATCACATAAATATATTTATTCTGTGACAGAATACAGTGAAGGCATTTACAGATTTAGGTCTATGTTCTGACAGAATGTAATATAAGCAATCACAGATTTAGGTCTATGACCTAACAGAATGTAATATAAGCAGTCACAATTTTATGTCTATGATCTAACAGAATGTAACATAAGCAGTCACACTTTTAGGTCTGTGACCTGACAGGATGTAATGAAAGCAGTTACTATGGTGGATTTTTTTTTTTTTTAGTGCTACGGTTGGTTGCTACGGGTTGCTGGTTCGGAGCTGGTTCTTTATTTGTTTGAGTTGCGAATGCGTGCATCGTTCGTTTTTATAAGTATTCAACTGAGGGTCAACGTTATATTGTCTCATTGTGTAATGAATGTCCAAGAAGACATTGGTTCCTTTCGGATCTCATTATTATAGTGTATACCTTCTTGTAGGAAGAGTTCTTCATCTACAATAACAATCAACATTGTCAATCTGACGAACCAACCGTAACGTTATCGATGTGGATAAGTCTTCGGATTGGAGTCCAATATTTATTAACAAGTTCACATACAAAGACATTTCAAGCAGGTATAATATTAACATACAGTTCATTAGAATTTACTTGAATATATATTCTTATCCGTCCGTGTCACATCGAATTCATGTCAACAGAACATCATGGCTGTATACATGTGCTGCTGGGATCCAGACAGCCAGAAATGAGCGCATGAGTCTTGACGAAAATAATCAAACAACTTATCAACTATCCTTCCGTAACGCAGGTTAATCACAAACCTTATGAATTCACTCATATATAATATTATCTGGACTGACCCTGAGTCCTTATATCAATTTACAGAAATATGGCTATTAGCAAAGCCTAACCTTGGAAGGAGGTAAAAAACACGACTTCACGGCTTGACGGACAACGTAACAAGGGTCCGGTAACTAAGTCACGAAGCATGACCTTATCGACGCTAACACGTCATAATTTGACCGTGTACTTTGCGTTCACTAATCCGTGAAGTATCAAAATCAATTTATGTTAATTCTATTGACCTAAAAATTGCGCACTGCCAACTATAGCAGACGATATCAATAAAACTACCGTAACAATTCCCTGCCCGCCGTGGGAAAAAAAATCTATGAGAGATTTTTTTGAACTATCTTACTCATACATCTCAAAAAAAATTTAACAAAAACTCGACGTATGGCCTATGATGTTCTGTCTAGAACAGTGTCGTGGTCATGTCGGTAATATATCAGTCATATAACATTATTATATTAAACAAAGGGGTGTCAACTGTCGCTAAATAATTATCTACTTGACTTAAAGACTGTCGTGAGTGAATAATGAAGTGTTATGTACAGAAAATTATTCTAACTAATTAAAATTAAACTAATTAATCGTAATAAGTATGTAGGGTATTAATTAATTAACATCTAATTAAATAAACTGAGAGATAGTGTCATAATAAAAGAAATGAGAAGTAAGGACAAGTAAAGTAGAGAAAAAGATAAGTATAAATTAATTTAGTTATGTGTGTTTAAAATTAATTATGTGTGTCGAGTAATTACTAACTAATTAACTTAATGAATTAATAAAAGAAAAGAAAATATTCATACATTTTTATGTAAACATCTTAACTAATTTCATAGAATAGCTATCACATTCATAAATAAAATATTTAGAGTATTCGCTTGTGATATTATTTTGTTGTTTTTCATCTTTTCTTTCTTTTGATACATTTAATTTTTTTATTATCACACTTCAATTTTATTATATTCTTTATTAATTTAATAACTATTAAACTTAATAATGTTGGACATGAAGATCCAGCCGTCGTTATGTCCTTTGAGAATTTACGGAAAGTTCCATTGGAGAAAAAAAAGTTCACAATGTTCAACTATGTTTTGTTCTTGAATGAGTGTAAACTTTCATCGTGTTGAATTAGTCATTTCAATTTCTTTAGCATAACGGTATTTGTCCAGCATGGATTCAGATACTTTTCCTGACTATATCGTAACGAGTTGTAGAATGAATGGACACTAACCAAAGTCCAAACGTTAAAATGAACCATTGAAATATGTTTCTTGTTACAAACAATTTCTTTCGGAGATTGTACTTATTGGTTGATTCCCTGCAAATTATTCGAAGTGTTTTTCACGTATGGAGGTAATGGATATCATTTTCATTGCAGAAATAAGTGATAGTTCCAGAGTCAATCTTGTTCAGTCTTTAATTTTTTTAACTTGTGGACAATTACTATTCGACTTCAGTAGGGTGTCTCGAAAGTACATCCGCCATTATATTCTCTTGTCCCGGTATGGCTTCGATGACAAAGTCGTAAGGTTGTAATAGGATCGAAAATCTGGCAAGTTTGGGGCTTTTGTGGTTAGAGCAACGTAACGATGCCACCGCCTTCTGATCCGTTTGGATCACGAAGGGTGCTCCCAATAAAAATTTCTCAAGTTTAGTAATTGCTTAAACTACTGCCAGCAACTCCTTGTCTACTGTAGAGTATTTTGTTTCAGGCAACTTCAGTTTTCTTGATATGTACATAGTTGGATGAAGTATATCGTCGTGATATTGAAGCAAACAAGCTCCGATACCATAATTACTGGCATCTATACGAAGAAAAAACTTTTTAGAAGTATCTGGTAATCTCAAAATTGATGGATTTGAGAAGATTGTCAATATCATGCGAAAAGTTTTGTCGCATTCGTCAGTCCAATTTACCTTCAACGGCATGTCTTTTTTTAACAATGATGACAATACAGCCGTGATGGATGATATATTAGGTACAAATCTACTGTAGTATTGGATTAGACCTAATACACTCCTAACCTGTTTCTTCGTTTGAGGAACCGATAAATTAAAAATTTTTGATACCGTACTGGGAACAGTTTGAATACGTCCAGCCCCAATAATATGTCCCAGAAATGTTATCTCCTGAAATGCTATTTGTATTTTCGTAGGTTTAGCGGTTAAATGGTTTTCTCTTAATATTTCTAAAACACATCTAAGCCCCAAAAAATGTTCCTCAAATGATGAACTAAATAAACATATGTCGTCAATGTATGTAATGATGTCTGGTCTACCTGATAAAATTGTTCGCATCATGCGAATAAAGGTAGCAGGAGCGTTCATAAGCCCAAAAGGCATCACATTCCACTGGTAAAGACCTTGTGGAGTGGAAAACGCTGTGTAATATTTGGCCTTTTCGGTTAGTGGTATCTGCCAATAACCTTTAGTTAGATCTATCTTTGTGAAAAGTGTTGCATTGGACAGACAAGAAAGTAAGTCGTCAAGAATGGGATGTGGTTCACTGTCAGCTACGGTCTGAGCATTTAGCTTCCTATAGTCAACGCATAGATGAATGTTGTTGTCCTTCTTTCGGACAATGACTAAAGGTGACGAAAATGGTGAGGTACTAGTCTCGATAATACCCAAAGATAACATCTGCTCAAGTTCTTGGGTCGTTTTGCTGAGAAAATGTAGTGGGACAGAATAGGGATGTACACGAATTGATGTATCATCATTAAGAATAATGTCGTGAGAGATCACTGATGTGCGACCAGGTACGTCTGTCAGCACATCTGGAAATGATTGTAAGAGATCAGCAATCTGATAATGCTGTTGCGGTGTAACCGACAAAGAGATGGTTACATCCCGCCAAGATTCAGTAGAATGTAATACTGGTACAGGTAAAGACATCTGTACCTCAGGAAAAGAAGATTCTTCTTCCTGTATCACTGAAAGATTAGTATAGTGACAAGTTGGTACTAATGTGTCATCTAATATACAAGACCACTATAAATAAGCCATATAAGAATAATTGACCAATAAAGAAAAGAAATGATGACTGACTATGCTGAGTCATCAAAGATGTGACGAACAGTGTTACCGTAACCTGTTATCTGCGTGACGCAGAATCAGGTACTAATTGCAATCTCAAAGAATGGTGGTAAAAATAAACACCATTGTCAAGCTCGATAACCATTCGAGCATCTCTATTGTTACGAAATTTAACCAGAGCTTCACCATACCTGTTATTGGTAGGTGGCAACAGACGCACAAACCTAACGTCTGCCGTGTAGTTGAAAAAATTGCCAACTGTCTGCTATGTAGTCCCTTGTGGCAGATTGCTAACTAACATGGTACGAGAATATGTACATTTCCCAATATATGTAGGACCATTGTCACTAACATGGGAACATGAGTGATGTGCAACATTAGTTGCTTGAGGTACCTTGCAATGTATGTCCCTCATGTAAGTATTATTCTTTCTATATACTGGATTCTTATGTTGGGCCTGAGTATAATGACCCTTACCCGTAGCACATGTAGTAGTGGACGGATCAGAAGAACTAAGTACATTATTTTGTTTCAATGTACTGGTATTAATTTTATTGAGTGTCTTCCTATCACTCTTAACACTAACCCCATGTTTCGATATGTTACTTTTCCTAGTGTACTCCTTTCCCCTGTTGACTACGTCAACAGTTTTTTTAAGATCAGTTGCCAACTGATCATGTCGCCAACATTTATTTTCTGCATTGGCAGTAATATTCTGCCGAGGAAAAGTATATCTCCCTTGGAATGATATTTTTATTTTGTTGGGTTGTGCTGAGCTGGTCTTATCACATGGAGCATCCTTAGTATGTCGTACAATAGATCTATCATCTCTGATGTTGGACAATATCTTCTTGTTCAATACCACATCCAGTAGACCATCTACTCTTTTTCTTGCCTTTGTAACCTCTAAATTCAGGAGTGTAATTTCCTGTCTCTGTCTCTTATTTATTTTATCCAAGTTAGTAGTTTTCTTCCTCTTATTAATAAGGAAAGAATCAACTGCATTCAGCTTAGTTGAAAGTTCATTAATCTGGTGTTGCATTTTCCTTTCTAGTTCAGAATATTTAATATTTTCATCAATCAGTAATTTATCGAAGGCAAGTAATTTTTCATCATTGACATTCTTTGTTTGATCAAGCAATTTTCTTAATGAACTAACTTCAGACCTTAGTTCACTATTTTCCTCATTGAGTTTATCTTGTTTCATTTTATTATCAGTTAATTCTACCTGATATCTTTTCTCTTCTGACATATCACCCTGTAATTTCAAACGAGTAATCTCAGATTTCAGTTCTTGAATATGAGTCGATTGTGTATGACAATCCTGACTTAAAGATGCACAATGCTTTAACATTTGAACATTACAACTCTTTTCTTCTTTTAATGAGATTACCTCATCCTCTAACATTTTATTCTGTAGAGTAATAGAATTAAAAAATTTCTTATTATGCGCTGTCACCAGCATCATCTGATTCTTCAGTGAAGAATTTTCAAACTCTATAACCAACAACTTCTTTTCGTACTCTGTTTGTAACTGCTGCAGTTCACTAGTAAGGGCCTTCTCATTAAATTGATGTTCTGTTATTTTATGACCTTCGTTAACATCATCAAATATCGCATGATGTATGTTCTTTAATACATGATCATGCTCAACATTAATGTAGCGACTCAAAAATATAAGAAGTTTCTCCCCCAGTAAATCTGATAAATCTTTAGCCATTGCCATATGAGGCATGGAATGAAAATTAACCTCAGCAAAATTCTTTAAATGTAATGCAGCTTGACATAAAAATTGATCCATTATATATTTCTCATGTTCTGGGCCTTTTAATTCATTATAGAGCCAACCATCCTTATATATCTCCTCCAACACGGAACTCATGTCCACTATATCCGTATCAGAATCCATAGTGACTCACTCACTTAGTCAACTATTAATATTAATCACCAATATCATTTAATCAATTAATTATATGTGTATACAATAAAGTATGGTCATTCAATATAACCAGTCAACCACTTATCATGTTCCTTTACAACTAATTTGTTAATAATAATTTATATCAATAATACCTACTCATTACATTATACCAATGTATTATACATTTATTAATTTATGATGCTGAATTTATATCATGCATCTAATATTATCCTCTAATAATTATGGTTATTATCCCTCCATAATTATGTTATTTAATCATATATATGTTCAAAGTGAACACTGTAGTACTAGGAAAGTGTACTAATTAATGTCTAATATGTCTGTCATATTCAAGACAACCCATAAATTTATAATTATTTATCAATATATATGCTATTATGCCCTAGTCATAATATAGAAATGGTAGTGTCTTGGACTACTACTGCAAATTGATGACATCACCTAAGTCATCAAATGATTTAGTAAAAATTAATCAAATTATATTCTTATCTTATTAATAAACAAGTTATACAATTATTATTATATTATTAATTTATAACATGAATAAATATAAGACGAATAATGAACTAAACTGTACGAAACATTAGCACGACACAAACTGACAATTTCAGACATAAAATGAATCTATAAACCAAGCAGAAAAAAATCGGAAGTACAAGAATAAGGTCAAGGATTGAACCAAATCGAGATTGAACCTACGTACACATAAACTGATGACGTATACATGGACTCATAACGGTTAATATCAAATCTATGAAATAAATGATAGAAAGATCAGAATTGACGGGATAGATTACGAACATTACTACAGAACTGAATAAAAATGAAATGAGTACAGCAAAATACACTGTTTATACACAGCACTTCACAGCTAACATCAAAAGTCAAATAATTACAGATGCAAACGAAGTGGCCATTGGCAAGACTTCAATGGTTTCTTTGCAAAATGGAATTATTTAACAGCCCTACAGATCAATCAAAACTGAATCGGTCGTCCTAGAAAAGAGACATAAATTCAGTTTCGATTCGCCTCCCAACCAGCCCACTAACATGTAAAATACAACATAATACATATGAATATCAAAACCAGCATTCAACAGTGACTATTCAAAGACATGTCGGTGAACAGAGCAAAGAGGACTTGACAGCGTAAAGTGAAAACAATTACTTAGCTTTTTGCCTCGATAAGTTTGTACAGTGCCCGTTTCGCCAACAGATTAAAGAGCTCGTATTGCATGATAGCGAAGGTTGAATCTAGTTTGCACTGTTGATTGAAGCGTTGTTTTTTTTTTTAAATTCTTCTTAAAAGTCGTTGAAATGCAGCTACCATCGAGACGGCTCGTCTTGTTGTCAAGTGTGTATGACGTCACGGGTGTACGCATAAAAAAGTGTCCATTTTCGCTCGAAGGGAATTTTTTTCTCAACCCGGTATTCTTTGACAATTAGTTCATTGTAGATTAAAATTCCACGACCACATCTGGCCACCAGCTGCTACGGTTGGTTGCTACGGGTTGCTGGTTCGGAGCTGGTTCTTTATTTGTTTGAGTTGCGAATGCGTGCTTCGTTCGTTTTTATAAGTATTCAACTGAGGGTCAACGTTATATTGTCTCATTGTGTAATGAATGTCCAAGAAGACATTGGTTCTTTTTGGATCTCATTATTATAGTGTATACCTTCTTATAGGAAGAGTTCTTCATCTACAATAACAATCAACATTGTCAATCTGACGAACCAACCGTAACGTTATCGATGTGGATAAGTCTTCGGATTGGAGTCCAATATTTATTAACAAGTTCACATACGAAGACATTTCAAGCAGGTATAATATTAACATACAGTTCATTAGAATTTACTTGAATATATATTCTTATCCGTCCGTGTCACATCGAATTCATGTCAACAGAACATCATGGCTGTATACATGTGCTGCTGGGATCCAGACAGCCAGAAATGAGCACATGAGTCTTGACGAAAATAATCAAACAACTTATCAACTATCCTTCCGCAACGCAGGTTAATCACAAACCTTATGAATTCACTCGTATATAATATTATCTGGACTGACCCTGAGTCCTTATATCAATTTACAGAAATATGGCTATTAGCAAAGCCTAACCTTGGAAGAAGGTAAAAAACACGACTTCACGGCTTGACAGACAACGTAACAAGGGTCCGGTAACTAAGTCATGAAGCGTGACCTTATCGATGCTAACATGTCATAATATGACCGTGTACTTTGCGTTCACTAATCCGTGAAGTATCAAAATCAATTTATATTAATTCTATTGACCTAAAAATTGCGCACTGCCAACTATAGCAGACGATATCAATAAAACTACCGTAACAAGCAGTCAGTTTTCACATCTGTGACCTGATGGACTGTTGTAAAAGTATAATCAACCTGTGGGTTGATTTACTGCGTTGAAAACACATTTGATGATCCTAGCATTACATGACAGCTGCCTTGACATTTGATGTTTATCTTTGCAGAGATGTCTTTTACTTGCATTTCAGAAAAATTCTATGTTGATGTGCTCAATCAAATAGATGGAATGATTGAAGCAAAGTGTAAGGAAATCACCAGACTTACTCATTGGAAGTCATCCTTTCAGGTCAGTTATTTATATTTTCTTTCTTCTATATCTGTCTTGTCATAGATGTCACCAAAGGCAGATTATGATCATATGTACACTTCCTGTTTCAAAGTAGAATATTTTACAAATTGTTGATGATTTAAGAAGCAGAACACTAGACAACAGAAAAACAACAGACATGACTGTTGTCTAGTGTTCTGCTTCTTTGTTTCTTGCGAGTGCCTGAAAACATACCTTTATGTTTGTTTCATATTAATTTACCCATTGCAGGCCTCAGGTTTGCCTTCCTTGTGTGTTATAATTGTTGATGATTTAAGGCATGATATTATCTTCATCATTTGTCCTTTATGCTCCTTATAGAGCCACCACTAGAACTGGTCCTAACAGGAAGCGTGTACCAAGCAGTGGTGGTTTCTGGGGTAATTAGTTTAATGTAATGAGATTGCCAGTTCCATACACAGCCTCATATAAGTCACCTTGTACGACATGCCTGTGGGTGCAGTAGTCATGTTCTTTCTTCAAAGACCCCCAGGAACTACACAGGGCAATAAAAATGCTATACTCCTTATTAATGTACCATTCTGTTCATCTACTTATTTCTTTTTCGCTCCTTACAGAGTATTATGTATACAGTCAATTAGTGGCCACCGTGCAGGTATTCACGGCCATGCGCAGTAGGCAAAAAATTTGGAGGCACCTATCACGCAGCAAGGAGAGGCTGCCTTCTTGTTCTTAACGGCTTTCGTTGTGTTTACACGTGTCTTTGCCGAGCATCTTTTCATCCACCTTTTTGCAATTTTACGCTGTTTTTTATTATTTTTGGAATTAATAATGGCATACTTACTTAATTACTTAGTCGTTCCCCTTCTACCGTGAGGTGTAGAGGTTTGGAAGAGAGAGCGCCAGACTATCCTATCGGCTGTCTTCCTCCTGGCCTGGTTCCATTCTAGTCCTCGGTCCTTCAAAGATTGTCTAATGTTGTCCTCTCAGCAGGCTCTGGGTCGTCCTGGGGGTCTGGATCCCTGGCTCTTTGTTTCCCATGCTTGTCGTGGTAGCCGATCTTCTCCCATTCTGCAGACATGGCCAAACCATCTTAGTTGGGACTGATCTACTTGGGTCTGCAGGGGGTGGGATGTTAGGCCTTGACATATCGTCTGGTTGCGGACCATGTCTGTTCTTGTTACTTCAACCACCTTCCTCAGATACCTCATTTCTGAGGTTTGGATCTGGCTTTTGTGGGTTGTAGTCATTGCCCATGACTCGCAATCCATATGTCAAGACTGGGACATAGGTGGAGCGGTATACAGCCATCTTCGTTTTCTTACCAACCTCTCTCTTGTTGAGGAATCCTCGATTTATGGCCTGAAAAAGTCTCCCAGCTGCTGCTTTTCGAGTGGCCAACTCTTCTTTGATGCCTCCCTTTTGGTCTATAATAGCTCCGAGGTATTTAAAGTGGTCGACCTGTTCCAGGACCTGTTCTCCCAGCTTAATCTGATGTCTTCTTTCTTCTCGTGATATCACCATGGATTTTGTTTTAGAGCTGCTTATGACCATCCCTCTCTTCTTCAGCTCTTCCTTCCAGACTTGCAGGTTGGATTTGAGATGTGCCTCTGATTTAGCAATCAGGGCAACATTATCAGCAAATGCCAGCTCTGAAATACAGACCTGTCTCATCTTCCAGTACCCCACTGAATACTTTCTTGTTCTCTCCTTACATGCCTTGATGACATCGTCCATTAGGAGTATGAAAAGATAAGGTGACAGGATATCACCTTGTCTTACACCAGTTGGGGTCCTGAACTCTTCTGACTTATGATTTGCTGTCCTCACAGAATTTCTGCAAGACTTGTGGAAGCTCTGTATAGCATGAATCAGAGGTGCTGGAATGTTCTTCCTTGCCAAACAGTTCCAAAGTTTGCTCCAGGGGACCCTGTCAAATGCCTTTTCCAGATCTATGAAACAAAGATGGATCTCACTCTTATACTCAAGGGCCTTTTCACTCAGCTGTCTGAGTGTGAAGATTAGGTCTTGAGTACTTCGGTTTGCTCGGAATCCGCACTGGACCTCATCCAATTGTGGCTCAGCCAGGCGTCGGAGTCTCTGCTGCTCTAGGATTCTAGAGTAGATTTTACCAGTGACACTGAGAAGGGATATGCCTCTATGGTTTCCACATTGTCGATTGTCACCCTTTTTGAAAATTGGTGTTATGATGGCAATTTCCCAATCCTTTGGTATGGTCTTGTTGCACCACACTGCCTGTAGGACCCTTAAGAGTAATAGGTCGCCTGAAGCTCCCATGTACTTAACCATTTCTGGTGTTATACCATCATGCCCTGCTGCTTTGCCCATCTTGATTTTCTCCAGTGCTGCCTTCAGTTTTTCCATCTTTATGTCATCTTCACCATCATTGGTTTTCTCTTCTGTGCTAGTGGTTATCATTTCTGATGCTTGACCTTGCTCACCATCAAGGAGATCTGAGAAATATTCTTTCCATTACTTCCTTCGGGGCGCTTTTCTCCAAATTCTTCCCAGGCCTTCTGTTTTGCTGCTAATAATGGCATTCTAGCAGTGCAAGTGTGTTGGCGAGTGTACTGTGATGAGCCTCAGTGATAAAGTATGTGTGTTAGATAAACTTCGTTCTGGGAAATCTGTATGAAATTTTCTTAATTTTAAATGACTCCTATTGTCTTAATATCTTTAAGGATACACACAAGACTTGTGGAGTTATCCCCCAAAGTTAGAAAGTCTAGAACATGAGTGCGGTTTATTGACTCATGCTTAGGTCATTTAGTGATGTCATGTGATCGACAAAGAGATATTGGTGCATCAGGCCATACCCAAATGGTGGCATATGTTAGACATAACACTGTATGTCTAGAGTCAGACTGTCATGAAATCCTCATTTGTATAGCCTGGAGCCGCAGAAACTGAATGAATCTTTTGTTGGAATGAGCATAGCTGCAGCACCAGAATTTTTTTTTTTTTGCTCCCCTTTGCAGAAGATGCATTCTTCTTGTGAAATCTGTCAACCAAATGTTTAATGTCTTCAACAGGAATATCTTCACAAGTGTCCTTTGATGAAAGAAATTGACCGCCCCAACCTCAAACAGGCTTGTCAGGTAGGTTCTACTTTGTGTCCTCTGATGAAAGAAATTGACCGCCCCAACCTCAAACAGGCTTGTCAGGTAGGTTCTACTTTGTGTCCTCTGATGAAAGAAATTGACCGCCCCAACCTCAAACAGGCTTGTCAGGTAGGTTCTACTTTGTGTCCTCTGATGAAAGAAATTGACCGCCCCAACCTCAAACAGGCTTGCCAGGTAGGTTCTACTTTTCTCCTTCCTCACCCATCAGCTCCTCAAGGAGCATAGGCCTTCAATAAACTTATGCCAAGTTCTCCTGTCCCTATTATCAGCTCAAGGTCTTTTCATGTCATCCTCATCCCTTTCATGTCTGTCTCCAGTGCTCTTCTCCACGTCTCCCTTTACCTGTTTTACCCAGGGATTCCAAAACAAGGACTGCCTTGTAATGATATAAATAGATTTCCTCAATGTGTGTCCCATCCATAGCCAGCGTCTTCTTCTCATCTCTTGTTCTGCTGCTACTAGCACTTGTCAGGTTCTTGTCATCACTTCCACATTGGCATGAATTATAATTCAGGTTGTTCAGCTTATGAAGTTGGCGTTGAACTTTAAGATGCTTCTAGATCAGTGTGTCTTAACTAGGGGTGCATGCACCCACTGAGAGTGCTAGACCTACCTTCAGGGGTGCGAGACATGCCAGATAATTTATAAGTCAATTCATCATTAACATATAATCCACAGAATTGAAATGTATTTGTACAAAATAGAACATTCGCAACGTGAATTGTTTGCCGAATCTTAGTCACATTTTGTAAATAACATTTTCCCAACACATACTTGTGTCTCTTTTTCTCATTTTTGACATTTTGTGAGCTAGAAGATAATCGGGTGCGAGGCTTCATAAAATGCTGTAAAGGTGCGCAAGGCTTCTTAAGATTATGTAAAGGGAGGCGAGGCTTCTTAAGATGCTGTAAAGGGGTGCAGGCTTCTTAAGATGCTGTAAAGGGGTGCAAGGCTTCTTAAAATGCTGTAAAGGGGTGCTAGGGTGCTTAAGATGCTGTAAAAGGGTGTGAGGCTGCTTAAGATGCCGTAAAGGGGTGCGAGGATGCTTAAGATGCTGTAAAAGGGTGTGAGGCTGCTTAAGATGCTGTAAAGGGGTGCGAGGATGCTTAATATGCTGTAAAGGGGTGTGAGGCTGCTTAAGATGCTGTAAAGGGGTGTGAGGCTACTTAAGATGCTGTAAAGGGGCGCGTGACCTCTAAAAGGTTAAGAAACACTGCTCTAGATTGATGTGATTTAGATGGTAACAATTTTTAAGGTTGGTTTTCAACACAAGTAAGGAGATTCTTAAGAAATGCTAAGTATTTTGTTACTTTATTTCAGTTGTTGTTGTACTAAATGTTTAGCATGACAATTTCCTTTATTCATTTATTTGTTTGTTTTTTATAATGAGCCAGAGGCCTGCATCCGGTATTTATCCTGTGTCTCCGATCCTTTAAAATCATATTCCTGAACCTTGAAAATGTTTGAAGAAATCTGCTTCTGCCCTGAATAAAATGTGCAGAGAGAAAACTGACTGATGGCTGAACCTTCAGGCATAAAGAAGACATTTTTGAAACCTGTACATGGTCACTTAAACAGTAATTACCACCAACAAAGTTGCAAATATCACTCACAGATATTATGCTGTACTTCCAACAATAAGAGGGTCTTTTTGTTCTCTGAGAATTGCTTCATCCGCTGCATAGGTTCTTTCTATTGTAGGTTTTACAACAAATGTGGGAGGTGTCCTGTTTTGTACATTTTCAGATCATTATTTTTTAATTGCTATTATTTGTGTCTTTCAACTCCTTTTTCTTTCTTTCCGTTTAGCTTTCCTTCTAATTCTTTCATTTCTGTGTCTCTTCCACATGCTTTCTGCTCCCTGTTATCCTACATTATTTTTTTATCTCCTGTGTTTCCATTTCTGAGCCTCCTTTGGCAAGATAACTGGATAACTTTCTTGCTAACCTGACCAAATATCCTGGATGTACACCCAAGTTCACTAAGCCTTAATTCCCCCATCTAACCCAGGTTTGCTGTTCCCTATCTAACCCAGGTTCACTTAGTTCCACATCTAACCCAGGTTCGCTGTTCCCCATCTAACCCAGGTTCACTTAGTTCCCCATTTAACCCAGGTTCACTTAGTTCCCCATACAACCCAGGCTCACGTAGTTTTCCCATCTAGCCCAGGTTCACTTAGCTCCCCCTTCTAACCCAAGTCTGTTAGTCTCCTCACCTTCTCTCATTTTTGAGTGATATTCTATCTACAAGTTATGCTACATGTTTTAATTCCTTTTTTTTTGGGGGGGGGGGGGGGGGGGGGTTACAGGGATTAACTGAAAATTTAGTGTCAGAAAGTACAAACAAACATTTTAAAATTAACATGTGGTGGACAGAGATGATGGATGTCTGAAAGACAAGTAATTCTCCTCAATCTAAAGGGAAAGAAATTTTTCAAGATAATCTTCACTCTTGTCTGTGTTTGTTTCGTTGTTGTTGTTTTTAAATATTTGGGCTTGCTAACAAACCCAGCTGCTGATATATTTAACAGTTTAATTTTGTTTCATCAAGTTATGTGCTGTGTTAGGTTGATTTTATACTGCTGAAAATGAAACTGTCATACACATAACATCTTGGTTATCTTGTGAAAATTAAAACATTTTTCAGCTGTTAAGCATGTTAATAGGTAGTTGTTTATTACTTTTCTTAGGCCAGTGAAAATTCCAGCCCGCCCACTATAAAGTCAGTGTTACTGAGTGGACATCCTTATGACAGATTCTTACTGACGGAGAAGTCCTCAGGTGGTTCTGATGTTGCTCAGGTACATTTGATAGTTTGTCTCACATTCTGTGATACAGACTAGAGAGGCATTATAGACTTTGCTTGTATGATTGAACTGCTAGAGAGGTATTATGGACACTGAACAGATACAGACTTTGCTTGTATGTGTGAAGTTCAAGTGAGGCATTGTGAACACTGGATACTATATACCAGCTGAATGATTACATATGGATTCAAGGTGAACAAGAGAAGATGCTGGTGATGGATAGGACACATATTGAGGGAACCTGTTGGTAGCATTACTAAGTCTGGAATTACCAGGATAAGAGGTAATGGAAAACAACAAGGAGAAGAGAACTGGAGACAGAAATGACAATGATGAGGACAACATGGAAAAACCTTGAGCTGATGTCACATGACAGGACTTGGCAGTTGATGCCCTAAGCTCCTTGGCTAGTTGAAAGTCAATGAATGAATGGTTAAAGGTGTTAAGATACTGAGTTAATATTTAGATGTTATTGAGAGAGACAAATTTAGACCAAGGAAGAAAGAGGCACAGAGAGAGGGAGAGAGATTTTGAAAATGATTGGTTGTTAAAAGAAAATTCTCAAGAAAATGCAGAGACCTGCACACTAAACATTGGACAGAACAAGTATGACTTGTAATATTCTTTCTACATATGTTTGGAAATCTGACCGAGAAGACAGTGACAAACATAGTTTGTCAAGATGAAAAGATGGACAGAGACTTAAATGGGAAGATGTGTTCTAGACAATATTGACAAAAAGGGGAAGAACTGAGACACTTGAAAGTAAATATTTAGAAATGAGGATATATTATACGGTGATGATATTTACAGTGTATTAATTGTAAAGATTGCCAACCTAACACACCTATCTAAAGAATGAAAACTGTTTCTCTCATGTATCTTGATGGCGTCAGTGGACAGACAACAACAAAAAATGAATGAAAAAGTTGTCATTGTGGATCCTTGGGTCCAGCATTGAGGAATAAAGAATACAGGACCACTACACTGTACCAAGAATATCTCAGAATATTATAAAAGGTGCCAGAGGAGGAGTTTGCATGGGCTACCATCCTCCTTATGGACAATAACATTGTTACATATACCACCTCTGCAAGAGCTCATACCAGAGAACCAGCTGCTATGGTTGACTCATGTTCCTCAAAAGAGCAAAAAATTGAACAGGGCAGATTACTAAAAATGAGAAGATTGAGATGGTTTGACCATATTGTAAGAATGCGTGAAAACACTTTGTCATGGTTCTGAGCCTCATTTACCTCTGTGGCCTCCCATCATAGTCACTGTTAGCTAGAAAAAAGGTACTTTACCATCTTACTGTGGCCTCCCTTCATAGTCACTGTTAGCTGGAACAAAGGTACTTTACCATCTTACTGTGGCCTCCCTTCATATTCACTGTTAGCTGGAACAAAGGTACTTTACCATCTTACTGTGGCCTCCCTTCATATTCACTGTTAGCTGGAACAAAGGTACTTTACCATCTTACTGTGGCCTCCCTTCATATTCACTGTTAGATGGAACAAAAGTACTTTACCATCTTACTGTGGCCTACTTTCATATTCACTGTTAGCTGGAACAAAGGTACTTTACCATCTTACTGTGGCCTCCTGTTACCAGTTGATTTTTCCTTTAACACTTATGTCACTGGGCGTTTCTGTTGATTCTCTAAAAGCTGCCCCAGGTTTCCAAAATACTCCTTTTGCGAGCTCCCCAAGTTGTTAGGGCTTGGTAATTATGAGTGTGCCGTGTGTAGATGGTAAACAACACTAGGGATATGAATAACACGACGCCACTTGTACAGCTCCATAACATTTAATAGAACATTCACATAAGTCCTGAACATCAATAATGTCGTTACGCATGCATTACATCACACTCAGGCTGACACTGCCTGTAGGGAAATAACTCATAACAATACTTCCACGGACTGGCTGACCGTCCACACACTAACAGTACACACAACACGTTTCTATGTGCGGCATTCAACCCTCGCACGAATTCATTCACCATACAGGTGTAAATCACTTATCCCAAGTGATTATGATTGGCGGCATGCAACATCGCCATATAAATTCTACTCCCATATAGCTACAAGGCGAACAATACTCAACGCCTTACTCCACCGTATCTCCAAAGGCGGGACCAACTCGTCGCCTTAATATGTTCTCCACGAACATTAACCAAAGTTCCTCCAAAACACTTAGGCGGGAAGACATCGCTTATACAACAATATGTCAGACATAATCACTATATAATATCACAAATGTCACATAATACGAGCACTCAGCTCAACCACAATTCACAGCCTCAAGCACACAGCTCGGCCATCAAGCACAGACTCCCCCTAGTCACATCCGGGTACTCTCTCAACCACCCAGACTCGTTCACCAAACACGCTTTCTCCATGCGCACGCTCCAAGTCACAACATACTGACATGAAGTCAGACCCAAACTCAATCGCTGAGTGAAACTTAAATATTAATAACCTCAGTGACCCTTACTTCGACTCACTCCATCATCCACCTCAGAAATATGACTTAACACCTCCCTTCATATTCACTGTTAGCTGGAACAAAGGTACTTTACCATCTTACTGTGGCCCCCTTCATATTCACTGTTAGCTGGAACAAAGGTACTTTACCATCTTACTGTGGCCTCCCTTCATATTCACTGTTAGCTGGAACAAAGGTACTTTACCATCTTACTGTGGCCTCTCTTCAGAGTCACTGTTAGCTGGAACAAAGGTACTTTACCATCTTACTGTGGCCTCCCTTCATAGTCATTGTTAGCTGGAACAAAGGTACGAGGGACGGTCAAAAAGTAATGCCTCGTGATTTTTAATTTCATTCAATAGGCAAGAAAACAGATAAAATTCACACTGAAATGTAGCCCCAAGGCTGAACTTCAAAAATTTATTTCTCAATGTAGTCTCCATTATTTGTTACAGTTTTTATCCATCTTCGCACAAGGGCATGTATCCCCGCACGGTAAAAATTTGTGTCCTTTTTCCTAAACCACTGGCGTACGGCGCGTTTAAGGGTCTCGGTGTCCTCAAAGTGATGTCTGCGAAGATCTTCTTTCAGTGGTCCAAACAGATGGAAGTCAGAAGGTGCAAGATCGGGACTGTAAGGGGGATGTGGCAATAATGTCCAGCCAAATTCTGCAATCGCACCAATGGTGCGTTTAGCAGTGTGTGGCATGGCATTATCATGCAACAGTAGTACAGTTCTCTGATCTTTTAATGGGTAAAGTCACCAAAGACGACCTCTAAGCTTCTTCAAAGTTTCAATGTAACGGTCAGCATTCACCGTGTTTCCCTGTTCCAAGAAGTCGAGAAGAATCACACACTTCTCATCCCAAAACACGGAGGTCATAACTTTCCCTACAGATGGTGAACTTTTGAACTTCTTTCTTGTCGGCGATGTTGTGTGATGCCATTCCATTGACTGCCTCTTGGATTCTGGTTAAAAAAAATGAACCCAAGTCTCATCACCTGTCACAATATTCGATAAAAACTCTTCTCCTTCAGTTTCGTAATGGTGCAGGAGGTTGATGGCTATGGTTTTCCTTGTTTCTTTATGTCTGTCTGTCAACATTCTGGGTACCCACCGTGCACAAACCTTTGAATAACTCAGGTCTTTAATGATGTTCTGGACACTGCCTTTACTAATGGACAACATGGAAGAAAGTTCATCCAGTGTTACCCGACGGTCACCACGAATGATGCCATCAACTCGATGAATGTTGTATGGAGTCACTGCGGTAGACGGACGGCCAGTCCGCTTTGCGTCAGCCATTGAAGATTGACCTACTTCAGCTTCGTCACAATGATGTACCCAACGTCAGACAGTGCTAACATCCACTGTTGAATCTCCATAAACATTCTTCAAATGTTCTTGGATGCGAATTGGGGTCTCGCCTTCAGCATTGAGGAATTCTATGACATAACGTTGTTTTAACCGTACGTCTTTGGCAGCCATTTTGAAACTGTTACAGTGGTGCCACCTGTTACTGAAACAGGTTGGTAATGCTATACAGTGCAGAAGAGTGTTTGAGGAATCCTGCTAAATTTACAAATTGCACACCGATGCAGTATTTACATACATAAAAAATAGGAGGCATTACTTTTTGACCTTCCCTCGTACTTTACCATCTTACTGTGGCCTCCCTTCATAGTCACTGTTAGCTGGAACAAAGGTACTTTACCATCTTACTGTGGCCTCCCTTCATATTCACTGTTAGCTGGAACAAAGGTACTTTACCATCTTACTGTGGCCTCCCTTCATATTCACTGTTAGCTGGAACAAAGGTACTTTACCATCTTACTGTGGCCTCCCTTCATAGTCACTGTTAGCTGGAACAAAGGTACTTTACCATCTTACTGTGGCCTCCCTTCATATTCACTGTTAGCTGGAACAAAGGTACTTTACCATCTTACTGTGGCCTCCCTTCATATTCACTGTTAGCTGGAACAAAGGTACTTTACCATCTTACTGTGGCCTACTTTCATATTCACTGTTAGCTGGAACAAAGGTACTTTACCATCTTACTGTGGCCTCCCTTCATATTCACTGTTAGCTGGAACAAAGGTACTTTACCATCTTACTGTGGCCTCCCTTCATATTCACTGTTAGCTGGAACAAAGGTACTTTACCATCTTACTGTGGCCTCCCTTCATATTCACTGTTAGCTGGAACAAAGGTACTTTACCATCTTACTGTGGCCTCCCTTCATATTCACTGTTAGCTGGAACAAAGGTACTTTACCATCTTACTGTGGCCTCCCTTCATATTCACTGTTAGCTGGAACAAAGGTACTTTACCATCTTACTGTGGCCTTCCTTCATATTCACTGTTAGCTGGAACAAAGGTACTTTACCATCTTACTGTGGCCTCCCTTCATATTCACTGTTAGCTGGAACAAAGGTACTTTACCATCTTACTGTGGCCTCCCTTCATATTCACTGTTAGCTGGAACAAAGGTACTTTACCATCTTACTGTGGCCTCCCTTCATAGTCACTGTTAGCTGGAACAAAGGTACTTTACCATCTTACTGTGGCCCCCTAGAAATATGGCATGACCCATGTTGAGAACCACTGAGAGTTTAGGAAACATAGGCAAAGAAATGTAGAGAGAAATTGATGGATGCAACAAGAATCTGGATCTATTAGCTGTTGTAGGAACTGGAAGAAAAGAAGAAGAGTAATTAAAAACTTGATATTTTTAGAGCTGCCCTGACACAGTTGACCACTGTATATATAATTTATTTAGGGGGCCAGGTGAAAAAAATAGGAGGTCCCGTGTGCAAGTTGCGAATGTTAAAAATCCCTCGGCCACTGGAAATCATAAAGAGTAGGCCATAAGGCCGCTGCCCTGACAAAATTTAAAAATTAGAAACCTACCCACCACAAAAATATTTATAGAATGTGTGATTCCAATATATACCCACTGGGATTCTCGCGGATGCTACGGAATTCGTGCACTAAGCTGAGATCTTCCTTGTGTGATGTAATTGAGAAGATCAGAGCACTGATGGAGTTGTCCATGAAGATAGTCCTTCCAACCAAACCAAACTAATTTATAATTTTACTGACAACAATAAAATCATCTGTGATCTGATTAGATAACTACAGTTTAATGATATAAAACTGTTAAGCTGTCAACTGACAGATATTTTTATTGCATCTCAAATCTTATACCCCATCTTTTCCAGGAATTTATGATTGGGAAAGTGGCTGCATCCTACGTGAGGCCTTATCACTCTCTCTACCACTTCAAGTATTGGTTACGTCAGCGGTGTGATGCCAAGGTAAGACTGAGTGGGTTGGTGTTGGTTTGGGTGGGGTTATGTTCTGAACATGTCAACTCATTAATGTAGCCATAAATTCTCTCTCCTTATATTCTAATGTTTCCATTATTTCTGAGATCTTTCTAACCTGAATGTGTTTAAAAGTTATTTCATTTTCTGTTGTTATCAGTCAATGTGATCCACCAGCATGGCCTCTCTCCTGCAAATATACTGGATTCCAGCATCGAAAAGGATTTTAGTCTTCAGTGACCGGTTCTGAGTCAGAGAGTTATCACTTGATTTCTTCTTAGTAACATATAGGTGCTGGATCTGAGAGTTATCACTTGATTTCTTCTTTCTTCTTAGTAACATATAGGTGCTGGATCTGAGTTATCACTTGATTTTTTTCTTAGTAAGATATAGGTTCTGGGTCTGAGAGTTAATACTTGATGTCTTCTTGGTAACATATAGGTGCTGGATCTGAGAGTTATCACTTGATTTTTTTCTTAGTAACATATAGGTTCTAGGTCTGAGACTTATCACTTGATCTCCACATGGTAACATATAGGTTCTGGATCTGAGAGTTATCACTTGATGTCTTCTTGGTAACATATAGGTTCTAGGTCTGAGAGTTATCAATTGATGTCTTCTCTAACAGGCAATCACTAATTATTCTCAGTATCTCTCCCTTATCCATATCCAGTGCTCCCACTATGGGTGCTCTTGATGCTGGTCTGCCAGCTCTCTCATTACCACAAACCCCTGCATGACCAGGACAGTAGATCCACACCAGCTCTTGTAGACTCGAAGCTTCTATGGATGTTTTCCATTCATGCTGCAACCAACCACATTGAACCTTTCGAAGCATGAACTGAGAGTCTGACACAATGACTGCCTTTGTTAATGAAGTTTCAGTTAGTCACCTTAAGGCTGCAGTAACAGCCTCGGCCTCCATTATCATGCTTGTAAGCCCCGCTATGTTCAGCGACGATTCTGCCCTGTACCCTAGCAGAGAAGCCCCAACCTGATTTCTCACCATGGATCATAGACCCATCTGTGTACACAATGGCATCATTATCCCCGGCATGATCATGTATCATTTGATTAATTTCCAGTTCTGCTTTTCCATTGCCCCAAGTTCTACACACTCTGCCAAGGCTGATGATGACTTGCTGGTAGTTAATCCAGTTCTCATCTGACATACTCCACTCATCCCCTTTGAATATATTTTCAACTGTGGCCACCTGCTTGATCGTTGTCTCTGCCTGTGCCATCCATGACATTCCTCTCTTTATTCTTGCTCCCTTAATGTCAGCTATGTTTCCTTGCAGGGGGTGCCATTTGTCTGTGGTTACTCACATATAATCTTTTGCTTGGGCCATCGCATATCTGGATCTAATCGACAGCACTCCAAGCATGTATTTCATTTAATTATGCAATAAACCAGAATTGTCACGAGATCTACGGGGTTCGTGCTCTATTGCCGATGCCTTTGGCAAATTGTTAGTTCAATATACAGGTCTATATACTTTTATTTGAACACCCAAACAATGAAGTATTCTGGAAATTGAAAGTTTCTTTGCGCTACTTTTCACTCACTATTTGGGCAACTTTGGGCTATTTTCAAGCACATTTTGGGCAACTTTGGGCTATTTTCAAACACATTTAGGGAGACTGGGATATTTTCTAATACATTTTGGGCGGTTTTGGGCTATTTTAAAACACATATTTGGCGGCTTTTGGGCTATCTTGAAACACATTTTTGGCGGCTTTGGGCTATTGTCAAACACATTTTGGGTGGCTTTGAGCTACTTTTTGAAGGTGGTTTGGGTGAAAACTGAAAAAATCCGGTTTCTGACACAAAGCTGTCCCCAAGGATTTTGGATAAAGGGATACAGACACCTGCACTTCAAGGGGGCACTAAGACATTTTAAACAGAAAACAGGGTTTATTACTTGAAACATGATTGATGCTGACAGTGTTAAGATAATCTTCACCTGCTTGTATATGTTTGATCCAGGTAAAGATGATGAAAGAAAGCAACAAATCAGAGAACCTGAGTGATGAAGTCATCCTTGACAAGTGTCTGGAGAACAGAAGCTGGGTCTTACAGGTAAACATGTGTGCCCACATCAACCAACACATCTTTGACTTGTCATGTCTGTGTTGTCTTGCCTTAGTCATTGCTTTGAGCGATTTTTTGTGCGTTAAATTTATTAAAATAAATATCCCATTCAACCTCTGATAGTAAATGCCAGTATATGCTATTAGCATTATCCCTCTTGTCCAGTTATCGCCAGATTTGTCTAAGTGAAATGTCTGAAACGAACAATGACAAAATGCCACCACCTAATAGGGAAATGTGGAAACGACACACGTTGCATAGTGAAAGCTAAATAGGGCACTCAGACCTTTCCATTTTTCTTTGGTTTATTGACCATAATGTCATGACAAGTTTGGCTACAACAATACAATGAAGCTGAAATAGGATCCACAGGAATGGAATGACCACATGAGAATTAATGCAGTCATCAGGAGATGGAGCAGACAGAACATAAAATTATTTCCTGTTATTGTTTTGGTGGGTTACTTGCTCATTGTGAATAGAGTAAATTAAGATTTCCAAATTGTGAGTGTGTGTTTCTTTAACCTTGGTAGATTCTTCATACTTATTTTGGTGTAAAAAAGGGTGGGGGGCGCGCTGGTGCTTAGGTTCATATTTAATTTACTCTTTATCTGACATCTGAAAAACAAGAAAGCAGATTTAAGCAGAAGCTCCAAAGCCAAGGCTCATGAAGTGTACATAGTAGCAAACAAAGAAGTAAGAAGAAACATCAAAAGAGACCAGAGGAAGTATATCAAAGAGTTGGCAAGGGAAGCAGAGGAAACTGCAGCCAAAGGAAATATGAGGGACCTGTACAGCAACACAAAGAAGCTAACAGGGTAATATAAGCAAGCAATAAAATGGCCTCATCAAAGATAAGAGTGGAAAATTGCTTAGTAATATATATAAACAAATGAAGAGATGGACTGAGTATTTTGAGGAATGTCTCAGTAGACCAGCTCCAACAAATCCCCCAGACATCCAGCCAGCAGAAGATGAGCTACTAATCAGCTGTGAACGACCAAGTAGAGAAGAAAGAAAAAAAAGCCATAAAGCTTCTGAAAGATGGAAAAGCAGCTGGTCCAGATGGCATTCCAGCAGAAGCCATCAGAACAGATATTGATACCTCTACAGAGATATTATACAAGCTACTTGACAAAGTCTGGGAGAGAGAAGAAATACCAGCAGAATGGAAGGTTATCTGGTCAAGTTGCCTAAGAAGGGAAATTTATAAGAGTGCACAAATTATAGAGGAATAATGTTACTATCAGTGCCAGGAAAAGTATTCAACAGAATCATCCTTGAGAGATTAACTCTTTAAGTCCCAATCGACTTTATAAAGGCTCAGGGGTTAGACGCGCTTGGCCCAATCGACTTTAAAAAGCCTTTAGTATATGTGCCTCTGTTTGAGACTGTTTCTAATTATAACTACCCACAAGCCACCCAAAACGTCATTTCCGACTGCAAGTACATTCTTTTTAAATACTGCACGTGTTTAAGAGTGAACGTGTTTCTGTTTTGAGATATTTATTTTAGATTTTTAAAGCGATTTTTTTAAGCGCATATTCTCCATTTTACCATGAATAACTAATCATTTTTTTAAGCGCATATCCTCCATTTTACCTTGAATAACTAATCATTTTTTTAAGCGCATATCCTCCATTTTACCTTGAATAACTAATCATTTTTCAATGAAAGCTTTTATACTTGTAGCACAAGAGTAAAGTACATCCAATTACCTTCAGTTTCATATACAACAACAAAGTTATTTATGCATATGAACAGTTTAAAAAATTATTTCCAAACAACAACAATAAAAATGCACTGGGGTGGCCATTTTTGCTTGTGCCAAACCCACTTTTTTGCTTGGGACTGAAAGAGTTAAAAGAATCCATAGACAAACAACTGAGAGATGAACAAGCAGGTTTTCTACAAAACAGATTGAAGAAACACCACTAAAGGATGTAGAATCGTACACATATCTTGGCAGTAATATAGACAGAGTTGGAGGGACAAACAATGATATCAAAATAAGAATACAAAAAGCAAGAGGAGCTTTCATTGCATTGGGAAACATATGGCGATCAAGAGAAATCAAGTCCAACACAAAAATAAGAATCTTCAACTCAAATGTGAAGTCAGTCCTATTGTATGGCTCTGAGACATGGAGAACAACAAAAACAACAACTAAAAAGCTACAGACTTTTATAAACGAGTGCTTGCATAGAATAGAAGGACTGAAATGGTATGACAAAGTCACAAATATGAAGTTGATGACAAGAACCAGACAAGTGCCAGTGGAACAAGAGATGAGAAGAAGACTGACGATAGATAGGACACATATTGAAGAAACCTGTTGATAGCTTTACAAGGCAGTCCTTGTTCTGGAATCACCAGGGAAAGAGAGGCAGAGGTAGACTTAAAACACATGGAGATGAGAACTTGAGACAAAAGTGAAACTGATGAAGAAAACGTGGACAGAACTTGAGCTGGTGGCACATGACAGAAGGACTTAGCATGTGTTTGTTGTAGGCCTATGCTCCGTGGGGAGCTAAAGGGTGTTGATTGATTGACGTCATTTGTTGTTTAACTAGGGCTGCTGAGCTTCTCATTCCTTTTGCAGCCAATACCAAGTTGAAAACTCCTAGATATTATCTACACAGTAGATCTAGGCTTTTCCTGGCTTTTCTGCCATTCCAAAACGTGTTGAGTTGAAGTCATGAGCTCCAGCTTGGCTCACATTTAAAAGGTCATCAGATCTGGTCCCAAGCTTGGAGGAAGAAGCATGGGGCACACTGTGCATTCCCTGCCATCCAAGGGGGCTCTCCAAGTATACAGAGCTAAAATACTATGCTCTGGTTCTGGGCTTTCTCAAGGAATCGTCACATCTTGCACAGAGCCACTTGCTTCTTCTGCCTTTCACGGGGCTCCATAGTGAGATCCTCCTGTATGCAGCCAACCAAGTAGAAGCCAGAGTTACGTCTGTGCAATGCTGGGTTGTCAACATATTTCACCACACAGGGAATCCCTGGAAGTGTATGGATGATTTCAAGAGTCAGTGTGGGTGTAATTAGTCTCACAGACAGAGAGAGGTTCACTTTCACATCAGTATACTATAGCATTATGCTTAGATGGTGCTCATATAAGGATGACTGCAGAAATGCATCCATGTATATCTGACATCAGACATAAAATGTACTACTAGAACAAATAAGCTGCTGTGAGACATGAAAATTCTCTACGTTTATGTTTTTATTATACATTATGATACTTGAACAATAGGTAAGATTGAAGGAAAAAGAGATAGGGGAAGACAAAGAGAGCAAATACTGGACAGTTTGACTTCATGGCATGGAAAGAAGTCAACGGCAGAATTTATAAATTGTACTGAAGACAGGAAGTTGTGGAGAGGCATGATCTCCAATGCCACTAGGCATGGTACTTGAAGAAGATGATGATTGAATATAAGGCATACTAAGACTGCAGGAAATATGCTTGTGTTACGAGTGAAATCTGGAGAATTTGAAGTTGTCAGATGACCAACAAAAAAAATAAAGAAAGAAACTTTACCTACTGGAACATATTAGTATTCGTCATCACCATTGTTATCACCATCCTTTAACTCCCCAAGAAACACAATGTTTCAAATGTTTAGTATTCATTATCATCATCACCACCACCCTTTAACTCCCCAAGAAACACGGGCTTTCAAATGTTTAGTATTCATTATCATCATCACCATCACCCTTTAACTCCTCAAGAAGCACAGGCTTTCAAATGTTTAGTATTCAATATCATCATCACCACTACCCTTTAACTCCCCAAGAAACACAGGCTTTCAAATGTTTAGTATTTATTATCATCACCACCACCCTTTAACTCCCCAAGAAACACGGGCTTTCAAATGTTTAGTATTTATTATCATCATCACCACCACCCTTTAACTCCCCAAGAAACACGGGCTTTCAAATGTTTAGTATTCATTATCATCATCACCACCACCACCCTTTAACTCCCCAAGAAACACGGGCTTTCAAATGTTTAGTATTCATTATCATCATCACCACCACCCTTTAACTCTCCAAGAAACACGGGCTTTCAAATGTTTAGTATTCATTATCATCATCACCACCACCCTTTAACTCCCCAAGAAACACGGGCTTTCAAATGTTTAGTATTCATTATCATCATCACCACCACCACCCTTTAACTCCCCAAGAAACACGGGCTTTCAAATGTTTAGTATTCATTATCATCATCACCACCACCCTTTAACTCCCCAAGAAACACGGGCTTTCAAATGTTTAGTATTTATTATCATCATCACCACCACCCTTTAACTCCCCAAGAAACACGGGCTTTCAAATGTTTAGTATTCATTATCATCATCACCACCACCACCCTTTAACTCCCCAAGAAACACGGGCTTTCAAATGTTTAGTATTCGTTATCATCATCACCACCACCCTTTAACTCTCCAAGAAACATGGGCTTTCAAATGTTTAGTATTCATTATCATCACCGGGAGCCGCGCTAGCGTAGTGGTTACCACACCGCTCTGGCGACCGGGTGATCCAGGATCAAACCCGGGTGACGGCATTTGAGGATTTTTCGTCGACCGGGATTTGGACTGGATTAACTCGAGACCTGGCGAGGACATTTGAAGGAGTGTCGTCGACCAGGGATTGGCGGCTCCTGAGCCGACCCAGCTGTAATGGGTACCTCCGAAATCGGAGAGTATTTGCCTGAATGGCGAGGGACACCTGTCTCTGTACAAGAAAAAAGGGATACTCACGTAAAATCAATGTCAGGTTAGACATAAGTAATAACCTGAGATTTCGCCTCGAGTATTAGCGGGCGTACGAAAAAAAAAAAAAAAAAAAAAAAAAATTATCATCACCATCACCATTTAACTCAAGAAACACGGGCTTTCAAATGTTTAGTATTCACCATCACCATCACCCTTTAACTCCTCAAGAAACGCAGGCTTTCAAATGTTTAGTATTCATCATCATTTTCCTTTATGCTCCAAATGGAGCATGGAGCAACCACTACATCTGGTCTCCTTACAAGGAAGCTTGCACCAAACAATCACGTGCTACTGCAGCTCTGGTTTATGTGGTAGTTCACATGATGAGATTGCCAGCCCCTTGCACAACTTTATATTAGTCACATGGTATGAAAGGCCTGGGGGTGTAGTCTGTTCTTTCTCTGTCTTGTCAGATGCCGGAGGAGGGGGGGGGAATGGAATATTAAACAGGGCCAACGTTAGTACTGACAACCGTTTATTTATCCTTTCGTTGCAGCTTTTTGACAGCTTGAAGAGTTTACTGAAGTCTGGGGCAGATGCTGCCAGGTAGTGGGAAGATCAGACTTCCACCACTGACCTAGTGTACCTCTTGTTTCTGTTTGTTCACGTGTACAGATATTCACAAGAATAACACATACAATATCTCTTGTTATTCTCCATCCACATGTGAGAGTGGTCATGTTGAGCTAAGATTAATACTTTTTTTTAATTGTTTATCCAAGTAATTGTAACTGTTGTTGTTTTTTGTTCTTTAATGTAAGAGAGTTATTTGCCATTTTGAGGCACAGAAGATGTAACATTTGTGTTATCCTTTGTTATTGTTTATGTCTTTATTATCATCAGATTGAATTGTTAGCCTTGTTAAGTCTTCTGCTAGTCCTTAATGGACAAATGTATTACAGGCTGTTGACAAGAGAAATTAACAGGCCTTTAATGTTCTTCACAATCATATATGTTAACAAATTAAGATTTGTTGAATTTTATACCATCTGGGAAATAGTATATAAAGTCTATTTCTATTAAATTGTTTTCTTGTATGAAGAGATTTATATTGTGCTTGTAGAGATTTCACTGTTAGATAATTGCTGTTTATTGTAACAGAAAGAGAGACAACTTTATCTGGTGCAACATTTAGTATTTTTTATCAATTGGAAATTTTGCTTCTATTTTGTGTGAGGTACACGTGTGTAAGAAATTTCTCGACTGAACTGGGTTTTTATAGCAGTTCAGCTAGAGATGTTGCTAATGTGTGCCTGTGGGTTAATGGTTTTGCTGTGAAGTGTGGGTGTGAAATAGTAGTTTTGTTGAAGTGTGGGTGTGATATAGTTGTTGGTGAAGTGTGGGTGTGAAATAGTTTTTTGTTGGTGAAGTGTGGGTGTGAAATAGTTTTTTGTTGGTGAAGTGTGGGTGTGAAATAGTTTTTTGTTGAAGTGTGGGTGTGAAATAGTTGTTTTGTTGGTGAAGTGTGGGAGTGAAATAGTTGTTTTGTTGGGTAAGTGTGGTTGTGAAATAGTTTTTTGTTGGTGAAGTGTGGGTGTGAAATAGTTGTTTTGTTGGTGAAGTGCTGGTGTGAAATAATTGTTTTGTTGAAGTGTGGGTGTGATATAGTTGTTTTGTTGGGTGTGTGGTTGTGATATAGTTGTTTTGTTGGGTAAGTGTGGTTGTGAAATAGTTTTTTGTTGGTGAAGTGTGGGTGTGAAATAGTTGTTTTGTTGGTGAAGTGTGGGTGTGAAAGTTTTTTGTTGGTGAAGTGTGGGTGTGAAATAGTTGTTTTGTTGGGTAAGTGTGGGTGTGAAATAGTTTTTTGTTGGTGAAGTGTGGGGAGTTTTTTGTATTTGCTGACTGTGGTATGAGTTTATGTATTTCCTGACTGTGGTATGTGTTTTTGTGTTTAATGACTGGTATGAGTTTATGTATTTGCAGACTGTGCTATGAGTTTATGTATTTAATGACTTGTATAAATTTGTGTATTTAATGACAGTTGTATGAGTTTGTGTATTTAATGACAGTTGAATGAGTTTATGTATATGCTGACTGTGGTATAAATTTATGTATTTGCTGACTGTGCTATGAGTTTATGTATTTAATGACTGTTGCATGAGTTTGTGTATTTAATGATTGTTGCATGAGCTTATGTATTTAATGACAGTTGTATGAGTTTATGTATTTAATGACTGTGGTATGAGTTTATGTATTTACAGATTGTTCTGGTACATCCAGTCACATAATAGTTTAAGCTTGTCCAGGAATTTGGTTGTGAGTGTTCACAACATAATTTTCGAAGGTTATGCACCTAATAGAAATACAGGCACTACTTGATGTCATGGTGCAGTGTGTGGCATTTCCATATTATCTCTAAAAGGTGGTGGGATTTTTTCATTGTTTTTTTCAGACTTTTCACTTAGACAACTAGTAAAATTGGGATTGAGGCACCAGGTACTGGATTGGTGCAACAGATCTCTGCCTTTAATAATAAATTCTTTAAGCACCAAACACGGCGCATAAGGCAGAAACCAGTGATCTCCAGGTTGTTCGTTGTGACGCCACTCCTCTTAGCTCTTGCACATTATTTAGGCCCAATGTTCTTCCTTCTCTTATTATTGTTCTTCTGAGTGTTTCTTTTGGTCTTCCTTTTTTCCTCTTACCCTCAGGAACCCAAGTGAGCGCCTGTAGTGGTATTCTGTTGTTTTGCATTCGTTGGACATGACCGATATATGACCATCATGCCTTTCACCCACTGTCTTCTACAGCCAGAAAACTTTAAATTGATTATGAGAAATAAAACATGGGTACTTCCCTAAAGGCAGCTAAGATCCAACACGCCTGCAGAAGAGAGAGTGGGGGGGGGGGGGGGGGACGCACTCTCTCTTCGGCAGACTTGCTAGATCTTAGCTGCCTTTAGGGAAGTACTCATGTTTTATTTTTATATTTAATTAGATTCTTATGTGTCCTATCTAGCCCTCACTTTTTTCTTTCCTTTCCCTGATGAAGGCCTTGTGGCTGCAGCGTTGGCTATTTACTTTATCTTTTGTCCTCGTAAGATGAATCACCTTTTTTCGATTTTTTTCTTCATACCCATCCATTAATTAATTGTAGTATGATTGATAGGCATTGTTGCCATTTTACAGTCTGGGTTTCATTAAAAAAAGGAAGTTTGAAGTAGATTAGGCAGCATATGAAAGCTGCTACAGACTTTTTAAGTAGGACTGTCTTTTAGAAGTAGAAACTGTCCAGAGCTGACAGTAAAAAAAAAACTTCAAAATGTTACTGTCAGTATGGTGTGAAGTAATAACGGGGGACTTAACCCTTTACAGTTCACAGCCCTGCTAATATTTCAACCCCCCAACGACCAAGCGAAGGGACATAACTCTTTTTCTTTAATATTTCTTATATTTAAAAGATTATTTATACACTAATATTAGTTCAATTAACACAAAAACACATTTATTTGTACAGTAAAATGGACATACTTTAATACCTGTATATTTTAATGTCACATTTAAATGTTTTTCACAGTTTAAAAAAATTTCAAAACCAAAAAATTACTTTATCTTTATGATAGTCTTGCGGTGGAAATCTTTAATATACATTATTGACAGTTTTTCTTGAAACTTTGAATATCAAACAAATTACACTAACGTTGAGAACACAATTTACAACCATAAACTGTCTCTAGAACTCTACAAGTGTCCGTTTTTCCTTAATTCTTACAGCATTGAACACAATGGTTTTTTTTTCTGCTCACGAGTTTGATGGTTCATGCTTGTTGGATGTTGGTTTTAATTACGCTCACACTGAAACAACGTAACCAACCCTCTTTAGCTCTGTTGGTTTATTCATACGTCCATCGACTGGTATAAATAAGAACAAACAAATAATACGTCGCTGCTCATCAGACAAATTATGTTTAGGCCCTGGGAGCTCATAAATCTGGGAATAATTCCATACAAGTAAATGTGCCTCTATATGTCCATTGTCTACAATTTTACTAGTTCCTACATCGATTTTCCTACATCGATTTTCCTACTTTCATTATCGTCGATCACCTGTTGCCAGTGCTTTTTATTGTAAAAAACTGCACTGGAAACGGTTTTGAAAAAAAAACAAATGTGGTGTGCAAATAACAAGTGTGTAGGAAACTGTAAAGGCTTTTAAAACTGTACAGGACACCAAAAACACAATGTTTTAGGGTTCACTCTTCATCAGTCACAAACAGGAGACAAAGATAACAAATATAGATAATAAGAGAGAAAAGGACAAAACACTGCAAATTTACTACATACTTACTTAGTCATTCCTCTTCTACTGTAAGGTGTAGAGGTCTGGAAGAGAGAGCGCCATACTATCCTATCGGCTGTCTTCCTCCTGGCCTGGTTCCAATCTAGTCCTCGGTTATTCAGAGGTTGTCTGATGTTTTCTTCCCAGCGGACTCTGGGTCGTCCTGAGTCTGGATCTTTTGGCTCTTAGTTTCCCATACTTGTCATGGTTGCCAATCTTCTCCCATTCTGCAGACATGGCCAAACCATCGTAGTTGGGACCACAGTGCAAACATGTAGTAAAAATAGATGGGGGAAGAAAATGAGCGACACGGAAAGATGAAAAGAAATAACTGGTGACACTGGAGAAAATAAACAAAAAATAAGCAAGTGAAAATACTGAACAAGAAAGAGAAAAAAAATATCAGTCAACAAATAACTTACTTACTTACTTACTTAGTCGTTCCCCTTCTACCGTGAGGTGTAGAGGTTTGGAAGAGAGAGCGCCAGACTATTCTATCAGCTGTCTTCTTCCTGGCCTGGTTCCATTCTAGTCCTCGGTCCTTCAAAGATTGTCTAATGTTGTCCTCCCAGCGGACTCTGGGTCGTCCTGGAGGTCTGGATCCCTGGCTCTTTGTTTCCCATGCTTGTCGTGGTAGCCGATCTTCTCCCATTCTGCAGACATGGCCAAACCATCTTAGTTGGGACTGTTCTATTTGGGTCTGCAGTGGGTGGGATTTTAGGCCTTGACGGATCGTCTGGTTGCGGACCATGTCTCTTCTTGTTACTTCAACCACTTTCCTCAGATATTGGTTCACATCTAGTGTATGCATGTATGCGCTTATGGGGGAACAACAAATAACAAAAAATGCAAAAGAGAACATGAAAAAAAAAAGCACAGTACGTTATTCAGTTATAAGTAGTAAACAGTTATGCTGTGATTGATTGTGGGAGTCAAGAGGTTGAGAAGTTCTGTAATGAAACACCAGTAAAATAGATCACTTTCATTTTGTTATCAGGGTGATAAGTTCTAGGTCATGTCTTACTAACAATCATTTCAAGCAGTAAGCCAAGTCAAATGTCATACCATTCAGCAAAGACTATTTTCTGTAAAGATGATGTTACACAAGATCACTTATTGTCACTAATGTGAGGTTATGCGTTTGGGGGGGGCATCCTCATCATGTAAAACTAATAGCCACAGAAACAGCCACTACAAAACCATTGATTGGTTGGTGCAGGTGTCATGCTGAAATGGTGGCTCTGTAGGGAAAAATGATGTTTACAGACATGTGTTGCTGGTAGATTACGCCAGAGATACGGAACAAATCTCTAGTATATAATTTTCTTCTCTGGCAGTTACTGGTTCCCATGTTATATTCTATTGTTTAACAATTATATTTGTACTGATCTGTAAGATTTTTGTCTAATCTTAAAAATTGTAATCAGTGTTAGTCAACCTTATGACATGCAGACCTCATTGAGAAGTTGTGCATGTTAAAAATTTTAATCAGTGTTTAGTCAACCTTACGACATGCAGACCTCATTGAGAAGTTGTGCATGTTAAAAATTTTAATCAGTGTTAGTCAACCTTACGACATGCAGACCTCATTGAGAAGTTGCGCATTTTAAAAATTCCTCGACATTTGAAAATTGTAAAGAGTAGGCTGTACGGCCGGTGCACTGCCAAAATTTAAAAATTAGAAACCTACCCACTACAAAAATATATAAACACACATTGGGAGGGTCTCCAGAGTTTGTGCAGTGCTGAGATCCACCCTGTGTGATCTAAGGGAGGTGATCGGAGCACTGATAGAGTTGTGCGTATACAATGAAGATAGTCCTTAAAACCAAACGAAACCATATCCAATGGATACAAGTTGAGATATACCAATTTTTAAATAGAAATTTATTTCTCAGTAACCCTACTCTCACACACACCCCCCCCCCCCCCCCCCCCCCCCCCTGTATGTTTGACATTATCAATTGTCCACTATTGTTTATTGTTAGTACATTACAAATGTTTTATTTGCCTGCCTCCTCTTCAGTTTGGTGAAACTGTTGCGTGATATTTGTGGTGTAAGTTGTGATGATGGATGATAGGCCCATTCTTATCTCAGATGTAATCTTGTGTATGTGAGGATTAGTATGAATCAGTTTTAACATTTGTAACAATTCATACAAAGATGGTTATCAATTATTACTATTTTTAAACTGTGTATATTTGCTTATTGAGATTTTTATACCTTATTATGCGTGTTCATGTCAAGGTAATATACTGTTGGGTGTTCGTGTGTGTGTTAGTGCCTCTGCTTTTCAGAGGTGTTGTTGAGTCAAGGTCATTGTGGGTAGGGGTGTCTGTGATTCATTTTTTGGTCTTTCATGGGTTGCTACCATCACCAGTTTTACTAAACCTCGATAGAAAATTATTCTGCCACCTCCAGTTCTGTTTCACTCAATCTCAGTAGAAAGTTACACAACTTTCTGTTTGGAGAAATGGGAAGTGCTGACTTCTGGACATAGTTTAACAGTCAATTATGGCCTGACATAGTTTAACAGTCAATAATGGCTTGTGGTCTGACATAGTTTAACAGTCAATTATGGCTTGTGGTCTGACATAGTTTAACAGTCAATTATGGCTTGTGGTCTGACATAGTTTAACATACAGATTTAAATATTATATGATTCTTGAAACCATGTGAGAGCATAGACATGTGATCTATCCGATGCCAAACAATTCTCTTGCTAGAGTCCTCAGACCTTAGCTATAAAATCACTGTTTTCCTGTGGATATCAGTTACATTTTTTAGCTGCACAAGGGAGATGATCATCCCTTATGGTTAATGTAAAAAATAAATTGAATATAAAGCGTGTATTTCAGGCTGAAATACATATCTTCAATCAGATGATATCTTCAATCAGATTGAGCTCTATGATTAAAGTGAGATACCCATCGGTGGATGCAGTGACTTATACCTCTCTTGTTACTGTCAGAGACAGTCTCTTGTTACTGTCAGAGACAGGTCTCTTGTTACTGTCAGAGACAGTCTCTTGTTACTGTCAGAGACAGTCTCTTGTTACTGTCAGAGACAGTCTCTTGTTACTGTCAGTGACAGTCTCTTGTTACTGTCAGAGACAGTCTCTTGTTACTGTCAGAGACAAGTCTCTTACTGTCAGAGACAGTCTATTGTTACTGTCAGAGACAAGTCTCTTGTTACTGTCAGAGACAGTCCTTGCTCTGGAATGTCCAGGGTGAGACTGGAGACAAAGAACAAAGAAGACATGTAAGATCCGGCAGGACTTAGTATATGTTTGTTGAAGGCTTGTGTGCTTCTTGAGGACTTGAAGGGTGAGGATGGTGATGTCAGGTACATCTGGTTATAAAACATTATATTATCTCTGAATATATGTTTACAGTAAGTGAAACATTTGTCTTTATAGTCAAATAGACTTGTGAATATAAAGAGGTCAACCTCAGGTTACAGTGAGAGAAGACTGTATGGGGTTCCAGTGCATTAAAGTCAGTCAACACCCTTCAGCTCCCCAAGGAGCATAGGCTTTCAACACAAATGCCAAGTCCTCCTGTCATGTGTCATCAGCTCAAGCTTTTTAAATGTCATCCTCATAATTTTCATTTCTGTCTCCAGTTCTCTTCTCCATGTGTTTTTTGTTTTGTTTTTTGGTCTACCTCTGCCTCTCTTACCATGGGGATTCCAGAAGGACTGCCTTGTTATGCTATCAACAGGTTTCCTCAATGTGAGTAGTGCATCAAAAGAGACCTAATAAATGTGTCTCTGAATGCAGTTAAAAGGGGATTTTTCTAATGTCCTCATTCAGGATGTGTATGGCTAGGTGATCACTTCTGTCCAACCAGGTGATTTGTGTACTGTATGAATTACAGAATTATAGGGTCAGGACCAGTAAGTTGATAACAAGGCACCATAGAACATGGAAGCAGTTCCTTCTTTGAACCTGACACATGTTAAGGGTTGACATCACTTTCTAGATAGCTCATTGATGTGTAGAGTACATTGACTGGAACACAACATGATAACCTGTGTAAGTACTTGGGCAGAAGGTCTTGTTTATGTTCCTTTTTTGACATTTCAAACAACTACGACGTGACTTAACATTTTGCTGACCAAATTCGACGATAGTCGAATTTCCGGTTGAAACCCTTGCTGACCAGATTCGACGAAAGTCGAATTAGTAACTCTACCAACGCAACAGACAGCCGTATCGATAGTTTTACGAAACAAGCCTCATCCGGGTATTTTTAACATTCCAAAATGGCTGCGCCCATGAATGATATTGTGAATCGCTGTTTAAAGCTGAGTTTTGATTAAAATTTCATTATTTTTAGTACAAGAGCCCATTCTTTGTTTTCATCATGTGTGATGATGAAAACCAGACTTTATAACAGAGATGTTTCTGACTCTGGCAGCGAATCTGGGGCCGAAAGTGATATCTCATGGCTAAGTAGAGATGTTTCACTCAATCGAAACGCAACTGATAGCAGCGATAACGAATTTGGATTAGATGAAGGTGATGTAGGTACATCTGAAGCAGGAGATGGGCGTGGCACAAGAGACCACAGCAAGACTGCACATCAAAATAATCTGTGGAGATGGAGAAAGCTTGCTCAAAACGAACTTGTTGAGCTTGACATGCTTCCTTCATATGAAGAACAACAAGGTGTCACGGCAGACACAACTGACTATATGTCAATTGATTTTTTCAAACTTTTTTTCCCCGACACTGCCATAGATCTGATCACTGACGAAGTGAATAGGTACGGAGAAAATCACCTCTCTCAGTACACAGGAAATGCTAAGTACAAGAAACGTACTTGGGATAAAACTGATGCAGTTGAAATTTCTGCATTCATAGGCCTTCAGATTGGTATGGGAATGTGTTGCAAACCAGCAGTCTCAGACTACTGGTGTAAGAATTTTTGGTTGAATGATACACCATATTCGAGGGTCATGAGTCGGAACAGGTACCAACAGCTCCACAGAAATCTCCATTTTAATAATAATGATAACAGAATTGAGAGGGGGCAGCCTGGGTATGACCCCCTCTTCAAGCTCAGACCCTTACTGGATATTATTTTGCCTACATATAAGCAACACTACACACCTGGGCGGGAGTTGTCAATAGATGAATCGATGGTGAGGTTCAAGGGTAGAATATATTTCAAGCAATACCTGCCAGCAAAACCCACAAAGTGGGGATTTAAAGTATTTGTACTCACTGATGCTAAAACACAATACTGCCTGAAATTGAAAATGTATACTGGTAAGGCAAATGATGAAGGTTCTGTTGGGGCAACTTCCAGGGTTGTGAAAGATCTTCTTGATGGATATGGCAACAAAGGACATATTCTCTACTGCGACAGCTTTTATTCAGCCCCAGCTTTATTTCAAGAGCTGAAAGAAATTCAGATTGGTGCATGTGGAACAGTAGCTGAGAATAGGAAGCATTTTCCTGAAGCACTGAAGAAAAAGCAACTCAAATTGAAAAAGGCAGATCATCCTGTGTTTTGTGCCACAGAAGATAAAGACATGTTGGCAGTTACCTGGCATGACACAAAAAGAGTTAATCTTTTATCTACTGTTCACTCCAATGATGTTATGGACAAGACAGTTAGAAAACGAGGAATACCTGAGGGCAGAACAATTCAGAAGCCAGTGCTAGCAGAAAAATACAACAAAAGTATGGGAGGTGTCGACCACTTCGGCCAACTGGGTGCAAGCTATCTCTACCCACACAGATCATATAAATGGTACCTGCCATTATATCATTTCTTAGTTGAAACTGCCCTGGTTAATGGGCACATAACCTACAACACTGCCAACTCTACAAAAAAGATCACAGCAAAGAAGTTCAGGCAGGATGTCAGTCTCGCTCTTATTGAACCTGCTATTCTTCGACGCAATGTGACACCTTCAAAACCACAAGTCACAACAACACGACTTACTGAGCGCCACTTCATTGATAAATATGAAAGGGCAAGGTACAAACCAGACTGTAAAGTGTGTAAGGCTGCAGGGAAAAGAAGCCAGACTGTCATGTACTGCCCAGATTGCAATGTACCTCTATGCACGATACCGTGCTTCAAATTATACCACACAGTCGAGGATTATTAACGATCCAGACAAAGACTCTTGCAGAGGCCTACAGCTACAACTTCAACCCCAGTTAATGAAGGAAGCAGCTCAGACTCCAACTAGAGGTATGTAACTATTCAAAACATTCACAAACACTCATTGTCAGATGCCGCAGACACAGAATACACTCAAAAAAGACAATATAAAAATTAAATTTTCTTTGCATTTTATTCACAATTTTTATGAGCCTTTTATGTTGAAATACATGGTTATTAATAAATCAGTACGTCAATTAAGATTATTTTCTTCATTGCCATCAATGTCCCTAACATTTTATTGCACTGACATCAAACAAATTCACTAAACACTTGAAAAATATCATGGTTTTAAAACATCTCCTGAAATTTCTATAAATAGCCACACAAATTCAAGATGGCCGCCATGATCATTTGACCATTTTTCATAAAATATATTTTTAAAGATGTAGCAACCATTCATAATGGCGCTCTGAAAATTTCAAAACCCTATGTCTGTTTTTCAATTTTTTATGAATATAAAACAAAACCAGTTATTTTTAAAGAAATCGGCAAACAAACTTGTTAATGGGAGACATTAATGCTCCGGATCGCTGGTCAGCAAAGTGGTAAGTGATTCCTCCAAGCTTCATGTACAATTCTGGGCTCTCAATACATTGATCACATAGTTGGAATTGTGATGTTGTGGCTACTTGATCCTGGAGCATTGGCCAGCCAACTGACAGGTTGCCCGTTTCCAGGAGACACCAAATGGTCAATGGTCTAACCCTGGAATTCACACAAGAGCAGTTTGAGTTCCGTTGCATCCAGCTAGTTCTAGATATAAGCCCTGTTTAATTCCTGGGGGTCTCTAAGGAGACAAAGACAGAACAGGACAACTGTACCATCAGGCATGTCTGAGACGTGAGGTTGTTGATGGGGCTGCCAACCTCATCATGTAAATATACGTTGCTACAGACAATCGTAACTAACTGATCACATGACTGCTTTGATGTAGATTTGCTGCCAGGATGCAAGCTTCAGTCGTAGTTGTCTGCTACCGGAGCAAGTGGGAGAAAAGAAGTAGAAGTTTGAGGTGTGTAACCTTGACATTGACACCATTATGAGTGATCATACATTTATTAGACGGCTGAGGTGTTGAGGCATTTTAATGAGGTAATCAAAGTGGAGATGTACAAACCTGATGTGATTTATCAACACCCATTTGACCAAAGTATATATTCAGTAACTACATGTAATTTGACAACCCAAACACATTTTTTTAAACTGTATATAAATATATTTCTTAGATATATTAGATATCCAGATATTTCTTTCTAAATGCAAGTTTTTCTTCTTTCAGGTGGTTGGGGTATTTCTTGTTCATTTTGTTTGAATGTGCATAAAAGTAGATTCAGCCAGTGGAAGATTGAGATGTATTGATGCTTGACTGCAGCTACATTGGATATTTGCCTTTATATCTTTATCATAATTTGTTGTGTGGCATACAGACCTCATAATCCAATCTGATGTGATTGTAATAACCAGTCATAATAACACATTTTTCTCTTGTAGACAGTGCACAATTATATATTATCTGTTTCGGTGCACAATGATATATGTTTTTTTATCACCTACAAGTTGAATACTTTTTTAAAATTTGAATAAAATAATACTACAATTATTGTTCATAATATTATCTATCATTTTTTTTAAAAAACAGAAATATTCAGAATTTTAAGAAGAAAACGAACATCGTAAGGTATGATGGGTGTTTAGCAGTCCTGTTTTGTTATAATTTTATTACATGTTTATATAAATGGCAGATCTAACCCAGTCTAAAAACATCTGCATTGATTTACAGTTTGTCCTTACAACCAAGACATTCTATCTTACATTGTTTTTTAAATAAGAAGATTGATTGTATTAATGTATTACTTATATATAAATATATACATATATTAATCTATGTATTAAAATATAGTATTGTCATGTACATATTTTTTTTTATATGCTTTGTGATGATGGACTGTCAGATTTTTAAAGAATTACAAATGGGCTGAGCATTTAACTGATTCTGTAGACTTGTATTGAGGAGCTTTGTTTTTCTCTGAGTTCAGAGGGGACATGGTGACTTTGACAGGGTATGTTGTAATTATTGTAGAGGACAAGGTGACTTTGACAGGGTATGTTGTAATTATTGTAGAGGACATGGTGACTTGGACAGACTGTTGTGATTGTTGTAGGGGGACATAGTACAGACTATGTGGTGATTGTGATCTAGTATGGTGAAGTCTAATATGAGGTGCTGTGTAGGGGCTGGCTATTTGATCATGTAAAGCAAGCTGCTACAGAAGCCTTCACCATAACATTATAGGACCACTGGTATGTAACCGAGGCCTGAAAAGGGAGCAAAGAATAGTAACACTGTAACCTATCAAGCGTGTCATGAAAAGCAATTAAGCAGGGTGGGGCGTGGGACCGGCTACTCCATCCAGAAGCAGCTTTCAGCCACAACAACTTCAGCAGGGATGAGGAAGGCATGAAAAGATGTTGAGATGATGGCACAGGACCACATCAGTTTGTTGAGAGCCTATGCTCTATGGAAAACTGAAGGGTAATGGATAGAGGCTTTGGCTCAAGCCGACTTCAAAGGGATCACATCCAACAGTGGCCCCCAAGCTTCTTAAGAAGGGTAGAGAAAGAACATAAAAAAGAAAAACAAACTAGGATGTCACCATATACAAATGTTGCCAGCGTTCAGCAGAAATTCTTTTTCTGATGTCAGGGCATGTCTGGAGCATACTTGTCTCAGTACGTGACCAAGTCAGATCCTTCTTTGGAATGCAGTTATCAGATTCTGTGATTTTGAGTATGTGTTGTTCCTGATAAAAGAACAGTATCTCACACTAGTGAGCCTAGCTCTTGAAGACCTCATGGATGTAGCATGGGCTGTGTTTTTTCTCTCTCTTGTGTTGTAGTCAAACTTTCTGTTTGGCCTAATTTATGATCATTTTATAGTTTTTCTGTGCTGGTCTTTTGGTGGCACAAAGTTACCGAGTTTTGGGATGGGAACCTGGTGGCATCTCGCACCAGTCTCCCCAACGGTAAATGGGTACCTGACTCTGCTATTGAGTTAGGGAAGGCAAAGGCACTGGTCACCTCCACCTCGTTAAGCTAGACCTAGTATAGTGAAGTCTCTTCACTCCCCTACGGCAGTATCTGCTATGGAGCTACCCTTGCCTTTTTTTCATACCCTATCATACTGCTATGACTATCCCACACTCATGCACAAATAATCAATAATTATCTTGTCACTTTTTATGGAGCAACTCTTGCAGACGGCCGCCATCTTGAGGACAACTCTTACAGAGAAAGTTTCTGTAGCTATTTGTTTTACATGAGGTTGCCTGCCTCATGCACCACCTCAATTTAGTCATGTGATACAACATGCCTGAGAGAACAGTAACCCCATTCTGTCTCATCTCTCCTCCTCCTCCTCCCCCCCCCCCCCCCCCCCCCCCCCCCCATATGCGACTACCTGGGGAAAAGCATAAATACAGCAAACAAGTCTATTTCTGAACCAGTCACATGACACAATGCTTATTTAAAACAGCACCTGGATGCCAGTTTATTTGTTTTTGTTTTTCCTCTTGGTTTTAAATGTTGCACGTGTTTGCTACAACACCTTAAATTAAAGTCTCCAACACATTCATCTGGTCATACCTGAATCTGAGAGAGAGAAATCTACAAGTAAATTTAAAATGTGAAATATGTCGACATTCATTTCTTGTATAACATATCCAGAAGCACTCATATCACATAATTATATCTGGCAGGACATTCATACTACAGCATCACTAAGGTATTCACATATAACTATTATCAGCAGGACATTCACACAACTACATCACTAAGGTATTCACAAATAACTATACCAGTAGGACATCCACACAACTACATCACTACGGTATTCACAAATAAACTATACCAGTAGGACATTCACACAACTATGCTAGTAAGAAATCCAAATAAATATACCAGTAGGATATTCACAAACACACTAGCAGGACATTCACATTATACCCAAGATGTTCACTAAACTACACCGGTAGGACTTTCACACAACCATATTTGTATGAAAAACTGCAGATGCACAAGCCCACAGTCAATTAAGTTGTACAAACTGTCTGTACACTAACACCACAAGTAGATGACTGGAGAGAAAGATATTTTCTATGTAATGCTAATGATTGGCAAGTAGACCAGCATTTCTACACTCTATGACAGTGTGGTAGCCACAAGATTACATTGTGAACCAAGCTGAGCCAATCAAAACTTTTGACACGCAATTTAAATATGATCCCATAATACACAACATCAGCAAATTTATATTTCTTAATTCAGACTTTTAAATCTTTGAAGACAAAATTATTTCTTCTACTGCTTAACTCTCCAGCCCAGAGCACATAGCAGTAAAAATACACATTAGAGGAACATTCGCAGATGAATTAGGCTATTAAATGAAGGAAGTTTAATACAGTGAAAGAAATCCTACCTAGAATCTCAAGCAAGTAATATAAGAAGTGAAATGTGACGGGAGAAATTAAGTGACACAAATATTTCAGAAGTAAGAGAAGTTTGGCTTCTCACACTTCTCCTGTGTCCAAACTCTCTGCTTTCTTTAACCATCCAAACAATTTAAAAGGCTCCATTCAAACGTTTCCAGGTTATGTGCTGTCAGCAAAATGAAAACTTATTCAGAGCACTCAAGTCACTTAATACCTCATATCCACTTAGGTTAGTGGAGTCAACAAAATCAACAGATCTGTATAATGAGATTGCACGATTGTGTATAAGAATATAAATAACAAACTGCAAACTTATTCAACATTGAAACTTCAAGAGTCTATTGCTGTTCTTCACTTAATGCTCATGGCTGGCAAGTATTTATTACAGAGTAACTAACACTTTCTGCCCCAAATTCTCTTTTTAAGCCTTTCAAAATAAATGTTGATGCAGTTCATCTATATGTTTTATATCTGCCTACACTGCTTATGTTGTCCATCAATGTCTTGGCTGCAGTGGTGTACTATGGGGGGGTGTGCCATTGGACACTATAACAGTACTGCACTGTTACAAATCTACTTTCAAGGGCAACATTTTTCTGTGTGTGTGTGTGTGCGCGCCAAAGGTAGGATCCTCCTTGTGCACCAAATAATTGAAGTGCGCGCCCCTGCTATCCTTGTCCAAGTCTGTTTTATCTATTTCTGTTCATCCATGTCCAAATGACCTATGTCCATTGCTTATAAATATCACATTTAATTGAGTCATTCTGTTTTATTCATGATAATTTTCTGTCCATTTCTATTTAGCTCACCCATGTGTCTCATGCTATGTAACTCTAGTACCCTTCCAATTAACCCAGTATTTTAAACCCATCCATCTTTTGACAAGCGCCAGTCATAAATGTTTATGACCAGTAAGTAAGTTTATCTACAACAAACACAATTGGTCAAGCAAGTTTCCATAGATTTATGTTTACATTAACCATTGGTATCTTGAAACAGCCAATCTGTCAAAGACAAGCCTGCTGAAATGAAATTTTTTCTTTGATCAAAACCAGGTAACAAATTATGACAGGTACTGAGTGCTTCATAAACAGACACAATATAAATACCTGACTTTCATAAAACTTTGATCTCATTGATGAGGAACTATAATTCTGGGATAAATATGTCATCGTATGGCCAGCCCCAGGCATTGTGACTCAAGTACAATGGACTGACATATCTACTATATAATTTAAAAAATTTTTTTTTTTAAATACACTGAGAAAAGGTCATGGTTCAAATGGGATTTAATTTTTAAGTCTTGTAATTTGCAGAGAGGGATGGTCATAAGCAGCTCTAAAACAAAATCCATGGTGATATCACGAGAAGAAAGAAGACATCAGATTAAGCTGGGAGAACAGGTCCTGGAGCAGGTCGACCACTTTAAATACCTCGGAGCTATTATAGACCGAAAGGGAGGCATCAAAGAAGAGTTGGCCACTCGAAAAGCAGCAGCTGGGAGACTTTTTCAGGCTATAAATCGAGGATTCCTCAGCAAGAGAGAGATTGGTAAGAAAATGAAGATGGCTGTATACCGCTCCACCTATGTCCCAGTCTTGACATATGGATGCGAGTCATGGGCAATGACTACAACCCATAAAAGCCAGATCCAAACCTCAGAAATGAGGTATCTGAGGAAGGTGGTTGAAGTAACAAGAAGAGACATGGTACGCAACCAGACGATACGTCAAGGCCTAAAATGCCACCCCCTACAGACCCAAGTCGAACAGTCCCAACTAAGATGGTTTGGCCATGTCTGCAGAATGGGAGAAGATCGGCTACCACGACAAGCATGGGAAACAAAGAGATAAGGATCCAGACCCCGAGGACGACCCAGAGTCCGCTGGGAGGACAACATTAGACAATCTTTGAAGGACCGAGGACTAGAATGGAACCAGGCCAGGAGGAAGACAGCCGATAGAATAGTCTGGCGCTCTCTCTTCCAAACCTCTACACCTCACGGTAGAAGGGGAACGACTAAGTAAGTAAGTAGTAATTTGCGCAGCCTAGGACATTTTCCACAATAATCTCTCTTAAATATTTTACACTCATTTTTTGGAAACAAGAAACTCCTCACTTTGTTTACCCTGGAATTCCATGTCTGTATCAAACAATTTTGTAATCATTCTGTTTGTAAAAAAAAAAACACTTCACAATTTACTTTGGCCTTTGAGAACTTCCAGATGAACATCAAACTAGCTCATCATCATATGTGATGTTAAGGAGATGAATTGTTCTGTGACATAAATAATATCCCTTCTAAATGTTATTCCTACTTTTAATATAACCGCAGTATTTGTATATGAGTCACAACCAACCCAGGACAGGCTTCAAGATGATCCTTCAAATCATAAAAGTCCAGAAAATTGGATTTACTTCATGCAACAGACATAGTTTATGTATAATTTCTAACCAGCTAATTATGGGTCTTCTTACAATTAATTCAACAGCTAATCAAAAGTCAACTTCATGAATAATCAACCTATGAGTTGGCATTCATCAAATCAATCTGAGTACCATAAGATCAAAGAAAACTACATACACACAGCAGTCAAATAAAATAACACCTACCTAATTTCATTGACACATAAGATATTTAACATACAGTAACATTCCTCAGAGTAATTTGGTCCATGTACTAGGAATGACAAGTTTTAAGTGTAGAAATTCCATATAAATTGGGGCAAACAAGGGTAGACAGAAGAGGGTATTCAAGCTAAATATGGATTTATTTCAATTAAAAAATCTCTCCATGTACAAACGATTCTGACACAGCCATTTTCATACGACAAACAATTACTCTAATGACCTGACCACAATGCCCTTCATATTTTAACATGTACCATTATATAACTGATGAATCTTGGCCAAAACGAGGCAAAATTTAAAAAAAGAAAACAAAACAAAACCTCAAACTGTACCAGTTTCACAGGCAAGTAGCAGAAATATGTTGTATTAACTTGCCCCAACTAAAATGAATGCAAGCATTGTAACCTGCATTATCAGTCATTTCACTGAGACAAGCACTCAATTATTTTAGTCATAACCTCTCATACATGGGACTGTCCAGGGAAGCTCTCATGGATGGTATTGGTGGGGGAGGAGGCACACATTAATGCCCAGAACAAAAATAACACAAAAATGTAAGGCTATAAACTTGGAGATGGCCATTTTTAAAACAATATTCTTAAACTTCCCATATGTTCCTATTAACAAATTATGATATATGAGAGAAATAACAGCAGTAAACACACAACAGTTACATGGACAGCAACACCAATGAAGGAAATCTGATCATCAGAAGTGTATCCAATGTCATGCAAGAGTTAAGCCTCTTAATTTCTTGACTATCACTGATAATTTGGGTCATAACCTCATGTCTATTTTTAGGTGTGCAGCAATGAAGCATTTCATCTGACAAGACAATTTTACTATCCACAATCACAAAAATAAGCAATCAGATTTCAGCTGTGCTCTCCACACAGAAATTAACAACAAAATCATTACAGTACTATTCACAATGAAAGTACAAGTCACAGAAATTAACTGTACTCTTCACAATGAATGTACAAGCCACAGAAATTAACAAAATATGAACCGTATTCTTCACAATGAATGTACAAGCCACAGAAATAAACACCAAAATATGAGCCGTACTCTTCACAATGAATGTACAAGCCACAGAAATAACAAAATCTGTACCGCACTCTTCACAATGAATGTACAAGCCACAGAAATTAACATTAACAACAAAATATGAGCCGTACTCTAACAAATCAATGCACATATCAGAGAAATAAAAACAGTCACATGTATATAAACAGAACGATTAGTCACATATACAGACAGATTTCACCGGTACACTCTACTCAGAATATACACCAGTCACAGAAAGAAATAACACTGCGCAACCAAGGTGAAGTGGGTTCAACTCCCAGCACAGGCAGTAAAAACACAACAGGACGCTGGCACTCAAGTAAGCCAGCCAACGCTCTCCTTTAAGTGTAAAGGAGATGAAAAAGCCAAATCATTTGTTCGACAGGGATAACTCTTCTGACGATCGGTTTGTCTGCTGTTGTAATGCTCCATACAGAATTTCCTTTCATATCAGGTGAAAGAAATTCCATAACTAAAAACCCACGAGTCACAAAAATAATTAGCTAGATTTGCGAAGTGCTCACCATACCGAATAAATTAACAGACGGCAAGATGTGTACTGTGAATGATGATGATGTTCCATTTATAAATATTCTTGAGGCTAGTCTGTCACTCTCTCATTGCCACTTAGTCCTACATGACCATGACAGTAGACCTACACCAGCTCCTAAAGGTTTGAGGCCTCTACGTACGTTGTCCATTCAATGTTGCAGCCATCCATTTTGGACCTTACTGACCTACCTTACCTACACTGTCAAGTCCCGAGCCAAGATGATGTCAATTCTCCTATAATGGTCACATTCTGATTTAAGCATATTGACATGCAGATAATTCTTGCAAATATAAATTTTCATTTCACTCTAAGTCGCTGTTTCAATCATTGTTATTTCTTGTCAAGTCTTTTTGTGTGCTATTTAAATACAGTTCTCAGATACTTCATTTCACAAGTATGGTGGAGGTTCCCCCCCCCCCCCCCTTTTTATTTACTAATAGGGACTAAACCCTGAGGATAAATCCGGTAGAGTCCCTAAGGCAGTCTAATGTTGATTAGGCATTATTCCCGTAACGCCAGCGACATGGCTGGTACCAAACTGTATCAGTTACTGCAGTTCCTTTGGATCTACCGGCTATGTGGAGAGGGGGAACATGTTGTATGGGCCAACAGCTTGGTCTCCATATAACTTGTTGCACCCCGGGGAGGACACTCCAGTTTCACCCTATGGTGTTGGTTTCCCATAGTCAGTAATGACTGAAGGTGGCTATTACTACTATTTACTAAATATCCAGATCTGATACTTGTAATAAACCGTTGATTATAAACGTTGTATTTATAAATTCTTTCTGTGTCATCATTTTGATAATTTGGACACTTTAAAACTAGAGGTAGGATGTCAGGTCATCTGACTAACTGCTGTCATTCAATTTCCTTAGCGTGTCCTAGAGTACATAAGACAAAGATAAAAACACTCTTCCTAGACATTTGTCTCCCCACCATTTCATCTTTTTTTTCTCTTTAAAAATCTACCTCACACTTTCATTTTGAGTGTCCCTTGGTCTACACTGTAAGTGAAATCTATTGCTTGTCTGACTTTTTTTTAAAAATGCGTAGTATATAACCATGATTCATGATTTTATGAAAGGTATTTTACGTAACAATTCTTTGTCAACAGAAGTCAGAAATAGAGTTTGTCAGTGTTATACAGAACCAATCCTGACATACGCAAGTGATCCATGGACAATTGGTAAACAAGTAGGGAAAGCAACAGAAGCCACAGAGATGTGGTTTTACAGAAGAATGTTAAAAATATGATCAACAAAGGTTGCTTATTCCTCAGGTTAGAAGGAAACTTATTCCTCAGGTTAGAATGAAACTTATTCCTCAGGTTAGAATGAAACTTATTCCTCAGGTTAGAATGAAACTTATTCCTCAGGTTAGAAGGAAACTTATTCCTCAGGTTAGAAGGAAACTTATTCCTCAGGTTAGAAGGAAACTTATTCCTCAGGTTAGAATGAAACTTATTCCTCAGGTTAGAATGAAACTTATTCCTCAGGTTAGAAGGAAACTTATTCCTCAGGTTAGAATGAAACTTATTCCTCAGGTTAGAAGGAAACTTATTCCTCAGGTTAGAAGGAAACTTATTCCTCAGGTTAGAAGGAAACTTATTCCTCAGGTTAGAAGGAAACTTATTCCTCAGGTTAGAATGAAACTTATTCCTCATGTTAGAAGGAAACTTATTCCTCATGTTAGAAGGAAACTTTTTCCTCATGTTAGAAGGAAACTTATTCCTCAGGTTAGAATGAAACTTATTCCTCAGGTTAGAAGGAAACTTATTCCTCAGGTTAGAAGGAAACTTATTCCTCATGTTAGAATGAAACTTATTCCTCATGTTAGAAGGAAACTTATTCCTCAGGTTAGAAGGAAACTTATTCCTCAGGTTAGAAGGAAACTTATTCCTCAGGTTAGAAGGAAACTTATTCCTCATGTTAGAAGAAAACTTATTCCTCAGGTTAGAAGGAAACTTATTCCTCATGTTAGAAGGAAACTTATTCCTCAGGCTAGAAGGAAACTTATTCCTCAGGTTAGAGAGAAGCAATCCACTTTCTGTGAGCATGTTGTGAGAAGAAGAAAGCTGGAATGTATCGTGATAACAACAGGTCAAGATTGCAGGGAAACAAGAGATAGAAGATACTAGACAGTTTGACATCATGGCATGGACAGAAGTCAACAACAAAGTTGATCATTAAAACAGGAAGTTGTGGAGAGACATGATCATCTATGCCATCAATCATGGTATGGTACTTGAATTAGACAAAGAAGTATATCATAAATCCAAATCTGTCTCCTCAGATAATCTTGGCACTATCACCATTTTTTTCCTGTCTATTTTTTACAACTTCTATGTTTTAAATTAATTGTCCAAGATTATATCCAGTATTCACTTTAAGACACTACATTTAAACTATCTAAGGGCAATTTTCTATAACTGGATATTTCTATCCATTCCTCCACATTTCTACCTCATACAAGAAAACAACGTAATGCAGGCTTTGTAAAGTTGTATCTTTGTTTTCAGACTGCAGACTTTGGTTCTACACAAAACGTTATACAGGTCTATATACTACCTATACAGGTCTATATACTATCGTTTTATCTGAAAACTCAAATATTCTGAAAATTGAAAGTGTCTTTGAGCTACTTTTCTATCACATTGTGGGCTAATCTGGACAATTTTCTAACACATTTTGGGTGAATTTTGGCTACTTTAGTCTATTTTTGAATCCACTTGTGTGACGTTGTGTTACTTTCTGAATGCAATTTGGGCAACTGTGAAAACTGAAAAAGTCCAGTTTCCAAAACAAAGCTGTCCCCAAGTTTTGTTAAGAGATGTCAGACAAAAGGATACAGATCTGTATTATATCAACACAATACAAAAATAAAAATAACCCAGGCAGCAACCAAACTAGTTACTTACCATTCACAAATGTCAATTCTTCCTACAGGTCATCAAAAACCATCTTTTGATGTGAAGGCAAATGAAAACTTTCAAGCAGCCGTACAAAAAGTATGTGATAATATTTCATGTGAAACTGGATCTCTTATGCAGCCATACACATAATCTACATGTGGAATCTCTAATGTGCTTATTTCTACCTTCTGTAGGATTCTACACAATTACAAGCATGCACAAAAGGGGGGAGGCGCATGTACAAGTAAATATCTGTATTCTACAAATGCACACAAACATACTAGAAAATATCTGTACTGTTCTACAAACATATACACAAACATACTAGAAAATATCTGTAATGTTCTACAAACATATACACAAACATACTAGAAAATATCTGTAATGATCTACACACATATACACACAACCATACTAGAAAATATCTGAAATGTTCTATAAACATATACACACATAAACATACTAGAAAATGTCTGTACTTATCTATAAACATATACACACATAAACATACTAGACAATGTCTGTACTTATCTACAAACATATACACACATAAACATACTAGAAAATGTCTGTACTGTTATATAAACATATACACACATAAACATACTAGAAAATATCTGTACTGTTATATAAACATAGACAAACTTATGTCTGTTTTATTCTAACACATGAAGTGCCGTCCGTTCAAGCTCGTTCCATATCTTCTTTATCCTTCCTAAGTCTTCAGTTTTCTTCTCTTTGTGGCTTGTGGGTGTCCTTTTATATCTTATACCCTAGGGATTCCAGAAGAAGGATTGCATTGTGACACTTATTTCTTGAATGTGTGTGCTGGTACCTATTCCTGACCTGTTGTTCCTCTTGTATTTGTCTGGTTCATTCCATTAGTACCACACTGGTGACTCATAAACGTCATAATCTTTTTATTCTGTGCAAACACCAAGTTGTAAAACTTTGAAACTTCTTGGGAGAGATGCTGGAGTATGTTTCTCAGACCGGAAGGTGTTGAAGTAACCAGATGATACAGCAAGGCCTCAAAACCCAGCCCCTGCAGACCCCCAACTATGAAGGTTTGGTCATGTCTGCAGAATTGGAGAAGATCATCTACCACGACAAGTATGAGAAACTAAGAGCCATAGATTTAGACCTCCAGGACGACCAAGAGTCCGCTGGGAAGACAACATTAGACAATCTCTGAAGGACCGAGGACTTGGTTGGAACCAGACCAGAAGGAAGATAGTCGACAGGATAGTATGGCACTCTCTCTGTCAAACCTCTACACCCCAGGGTAAAAGAGGATCGACTAAGTAAGTAATTAAGTATCTCAGACCTTGAACACATAATAACTGATGATGGTTAATGGAATACAGCAATCGAGGAGAGAATAAGAACAGCCAGAAAACTATGCAGTGCAAAAACATGGGCAATGGAGAAACAACATATGTAAGCAAGAACTGAGGCTTTGAAATGTAAATACATAGAAAGATAGATGCTTTATAAACAGACCCAAAATATTAAGACAGTACTGGAAAAAGACAGGCAATAAAAAAAAATTAATGATAGTGAGGGCAAGTTCAGACACAATAGGTCAATCACCTGTCTGTCTTAGCATATGATTGCATGTTCACCCAAGAGCCACTGTACTCTCTGGGAAACCTCTGCACTGAACAGTAGAAAAGGTAATGACCAAGAAGAAGAAGAAAATATAAATTAGAATAATGCAATATTATGGATATAGACAGAATCCTTTTCTTAAAACCATAACTGATGGAAAGGTTGTAAGGAAATGATCCCGAAGATGAGATACATGTAAGTGGTAAAGGCACTGGTAGTACCATAGCAGATACTGGTGCAGGCGTTAGAGACTTCACAATACAGTAGACATTCAAAAATCCGGCAACCTCCGGACCTGAGGAGTGCCGGATTTTTGAAAATGCCGGATTTTTTATGGTTATATATTCTGTATATATTTAACAGAAAATGACTACCTGTACACTTTATCTGCGATCGACAATGCACGATGTTTACGTTTTACACCACTTCTTTTATTTGCTGAATCCATAATGGGGCTATACAGCAGCAAATAAATGATAAAATGAGAAGGGATGAGCAGGAATGCCTGTTAACACGTGCAAGCAAGACCCAACAGCTGCATCAAAACATAAACTGCTCCAGAAAACAGTGGCGCGCCAACGCGGTAAATTTAAAAATGTGCTCCGAAATCCATGCCGGAAATCTGAAGGAACCGGATTATCGATGGCCGGATTTTTGAATGTCAACTGTACTAGGTTCTGCTTTATGAAGTTGGATGATCAGTTCCTTTCCTTGCTGCTGCTGCCTTTTCTAACTCAAGAGCAGAGTGAAGTACCCATTTACAGCGGAGCAGACTGGAGTGTGACTTTACCAGGTTTCAATCCTGGAACCCTGTAACTTTGCCAACAGATAGGAAAATGCTCTAACTGCTTAGCCAATTAGACACTCCTGCAAGTGTTAAGGAACGAATCAGAGATCTTAGCCAATTAGACACTCCTGCAAGTGTTAAGGAACGAATCAGAGATAGCCAATTAGACACTCCTGCAAGTGGTAAGGAACGAATCAGAGATCTTAGCCAATTAGACACTCCTTCAAGTGGTAAGGAGCCGCGGTAGCATAGTGGTTAGTGCACTGGCTTCCTAGCGCAGTGGTCTATGGTTCGATCCCCAGATGAGGCGGAAAATTTTTAGGCCACAAACGGCTCCTGGGTCGACCCAGCCCCAAATGGGTACCAGAGCTACTCTGGGAAGGTTAAGGCGGCCGGCGTGATGCCGACCACATCACCCCTAGTGTGCCGACGGTCAAGATAATATGGGCCTAACACCATATTCCCAATATGCCTCAATGGGCGTGTAACGGGTTCCTTTACCTTTACCTTCAAGTGGTAAGGAACGAATTAGAGATAGCCAATTAGACACTCCTGCAAGTGTTAAGGAACGAATCAGAGATCTTAGCCAATTAGACACTCCTGCAAGTGTTAAGGAACGAATCAGAGATCTTAGCCAATTAGACACTCCTGCAAGTGGTAAGGAACGAATCAGAGATCTTAGCCAATTAGACACTCCTGCAAGTGTTAAGGAACGAATCAGAGATCTTAGCCAATTAGACACTCCTTCAAGTGGTAAGGAATGAATTAGAGATAGCCAATTAGACACTCCTGCAAGTGTTAAGGAACGAATCAGAGATCTTAGCCAATTAGACACTCCTGCAAGTGTTAAGGAACGAATCAGAGATCTTAGCCAATTAGACACTCCTGCAAGTGGTAAAGAATGAATCAGAGATCTTAGTGAATTAGACACTCCTGCAAGTGGTAAGGAATGAATCAGAGATCTTAGTGAATTAGACACTCCTGCAAGTGGTAAGGAACGAATTAGAGATAGCCAATTAGACACTCCTGCAAGTGTTAAGGAACGAATTAGAGATCTTAGCCAATTAGACACTCCTGCAAGTGTTAAGGAACGAATTAGAGATAGCCAATTAGACACTCCTGCAAGTGGTAAGGAATGAATTAGAGATAGCCAATTGGACACTCCTGCAAGTGGTAAGGAATGAATTAGAAATAGCCAATTAGAACTCCTGCAAGTGGTAAGGAACGATTTAGAGATCTTAGCCAATAATACACTCTGCAAGTGGTAAGGAACGATTTAGAGATGGACATAAAATAGGAGATTAGGAATGGTTGCTGGCATTGGATAGGATAAACATTCAGAAAACCAGCTGATAGCCTTACAAGGCAGTCCCTGTTCTGAAGTCTCACATTTAAAGATATAGTGGGAGACCTGTAAAGACGTAGAGAAGAAAACTGCAGACATACAAGAGAAAGATAAAGAAGATACGGAATGACATTGGACAGATGTGTTTCATCAGGTTGAAAAATGTAGCAAACAGCTACAATTTCAAAAGTAGCCAGATCTCTCGCTATGTAGGTGACAACAAAAATATGCAGCTAACTATGTTAGAAAGTCACCAGATCTAGCTGCAAAGTAGCATTAACACTGGTATAGCTAAACCTATGTAACTCCAACACACCAGCTTGGCCACACAACAAAACCTAAACACACTATCATGACCACACAACATAAAACTCGACGAACCAGCATGGCCACACAAAATAACCTCAACATACCAGCATAGCTACAAAACATAACCTCAACACAGCAGAATAACTACACAGTATAACACTAACAGATCAGTATGGCTTCACAGTGCAACCTCAACACACCAGCTTGGCCCTACAGCATAACCTCGACACACTAGCTTGGCTACACAATATAACATCACCACACCAAAATGGATCCTCAAGCGTGTGTCGTACAAGGCTGGCAACTCATTGCTCCATGCTCCGTATGGAGCACAAAGGAAACTGATGATGACACTAGAATGGCCACACAAAGGAAACTGAACACACCAGCTTTAGGTTTCACACTGTAACCTTGACAGATCAGGCTTGCTGCAAGCTGCAGCCTAAACTCATCAACAAAGTTAACAGTTCACAAAGCTCAATAAACTACCCACAACAGATGGCTATAAACTATGATCTCCTTTCTTTTATCTTACAAAGATACATTAGTTGGTCATCTCCAAATATTAAAGCTTTACTCAACAAGAAAACATCCAATATTTCATGACAGACAACCAAAGTCTATTATCATCATCATTGTCCACAACAAACAACAGAACATCATCACTGTCAAAACCAAACAAACCAGTTGCACAGTTTTAAATGCAGCTTAAAATATTGTTAAAATGAGTATATCAAAGTTGTAAGCAACAATTTAACAACTCAGAAGAACATAAACATCTTAAAAGTACAGTATGCTTACGAAAAAAGAATTAATATATAAAATGTAACAAAACCTAATGAAAAAAATAGAGGTAACAAATATGCCTTAACTCTTGCAGGCCGGAATTTTTTCATCAGTTTTGCCAGAATTATTTTTGTACCTTAAAGCAGTACCTTTATAAATTCTAAAGTTTCTGAGTTATTACACAACAAAGACACACATATTATACATCACAGTAAAGATAAATGAATGCAGAATTAGAATAGGAAGGATTTTTAGTGATATTCTACATATAGTATTCAGTTATGAGTCATAACGAAAATACGGAACAAATTTCACGGAACACAAAAGTGACGTTCCCAACGTCGTTTCGGCTTCTAGGGGTTTTGCGGATGTACGCTACCAGCGTCGTTCCGGCCTTTAAGAGTTAAGCAAAATTAGGAAAACAAGGTCTATTTAAAACTACCTAAACATTATGAAATGTCTATTTTATCTCACAGAAAATTAGCCAAATCAACTCTAACTCCCTCAACAGACCACCTCATGGAACAGATCAGGGGTCCAGGCAAGAACTGTCCATGTGTCTGCAATGTGTACACTAATCAGGATCATTTTCTAGATGGGGAGAACAATCATGGACATCTCTAGCAATAAATACTTGGCTCCTCATCATGCAGCCATCACAATTCATTAACTGCTCATGGGAAATCAATCACACTAAACAACTTTCATATTTTCAATAAAATTATAAATAAAATATACACCCCAAATAAAAACGGAGATAACAGAAAACATCTCAATAAAGTTTGAACTAAAGTAAGCGCTAACTAAATGAAGTGGACTTAATCTTATTAAAATATTATGTGGAATCTCCTGTTCTTGAAATCTTGTGACAGCGAGACATACATGGCTACAGGAAACAAACAGTCACTGATAGCAAGACACACATGGCTACAGGACACAAAACTTTGTCAATGACAGTTAGACACAATGACAGGACACAAACCTTGTCAGTGACACTGAGACACACATGGCTACAGAGCACAAACAAAGTCACTGACAGCAAGATGCACATGGCTACAAAACACAAACAGTCACTGATAGCAATTGACACATGGCTACAGAACACAAACAGTCACTGATAGCAATTCACACATGGCTACAGAACACAAACAGTCACTGATAGCAATTGACACATGGCTACAGAACACAAACAGTCACTGATAGCAATTCACACATGGCTACAGGACCTAAACACAGTCACTGACAGCAAGATACACATGGATACAGGACACCAACTTTGTCAATGGCAGCGAGACACACTGACAGGAAAAAAAAACCTTGTCACTGAAAAGCTATACTAGAGAAAAACTCTGATGGAACAAAAAAGAAATTCATATCCACACTCATATGGTAGAACGGAACATTTAATCTATTCACTCAAATCTTATTCATGCTATAGTATATATTCACAAATGTATAACTCATTGTTCACATTCACCTAAATAACAAAACCCCACATCCCTACTACCTACACCAACAACGTCAACTCTAGTGTGACTGACATTAACACTTTATTGACATGGCAGCCTAATATTTTGTTCATTTATTGACATAATATTCCCTTATAAGTAACTAAGACTGTGACTACAATTTTTGTGTGTGGACACAGTATTCGCTGATTATTCATGGGCACAATGATAACTTTATGTTGTACAGTACTTACACAATATTCTCTAATGATACATGGCTATGGTGAACCTCAATGACTCATCCACAGATGACCTTCATGTTTTCATTCATTCACTCATTATTGTTCAACTCCCCATGGAGCATAGGTCATGAGCAAAGGTCACCTCCTTGACCTTCCTGTGCCATTCGTTCAAGGTCTTTCTATGTCTTCTTTGCCCCTTTCATGTCTGTCTCCAATTTTCTTCTCCATGTGTTTTTTCTCCCTCTATTTCTCTTACCATAGGTGTTCCAGAATACAGACTGCTTTGTACTATCAACTGGTTTCCTCCATGTGTGTCTCATCCAGCGCCACCACCTACTCCCAACATCTTGTTCTACTTGTATTTGTCCATCAGTTCCACACTGCTGATCATATCATACAACTTCATTCCTCCCATTCTCCGCAAGCACCCATTTATAAAAATCTGTAATGTCTTGGTTGTTGTTTCTATTATTCTCCATGTTTCACAGCCATAAAATAGGATTGCCTTGATGTTTGAATTTAAAGATTATTATTTTTGTTGGAAGTAAGTAAGTAAATGTTTTCTTCCAACGTGGTCAATATTGTTGTCCACATGTATGCAGGAATCCATATCTTGTATGGATGTCTATATGCCAGTACCGGTTTTTGTTGACACAATGGTCTCTAATGATCCATTGACATAATGAACCCTAAGGTGTTTGTTGACACTATGGTCTTTAATGATCCACTGACATAATGAACCCTAAGGTTTTTGTTGACACAATGGTCTCTAATGATCCACTGAAAGAATGAACCCTAAGGTTTTTGTTGACACAATGTATGTCCTAATGTTTAGCTGACATAATGATTCACTGATACATCATACTTTAATGTTCTGTCAACATATTATTCCCAAATGACTCCAGAACACAATGAACCCTAATGTTTACCTGACAATATCACCTAATAAATCACTGATATACCATACTCTAATGTTCTGTCGACATATTATTCCCAAATGACTCAAGAACACAACGAACCCTAATGTTTTGTTGATATAATGATACTTTAATGTTCTGTGGATACATTATTCCCAAATGACTCAAGAACACAATGAACCCTAATGTTTAGTTGACGTAACATTCCCTTTTGTTTACCTGACATAATATTACATAATGATTCACTGATATACCATACTATAATGTTCTGTCAACATATTATTCCCAAACGACTCAAGGACCCAATGAACCCTAATTGTTTTATTGACATAGATTAATCCCTAATGATTCAATGATACTATGCCTCCTAATGTCCTGTCAACAGAGAGAAGCTACCTGTGTTTAAAAAAAAAACAGGGATGCCCTGAGCTTTGACACGAAATAAGGTCAACAAACAAAGTAGCTGCATGTCTGCCGTTAATGAACCACGCCAGTTCGTAAGATCTAAACTACCACACTCATTAAACAAATTACAAAGAGTAAACATGAATGCTGTAAACATCTTAACCATGTGTTACTCAATAAATACAAAATGTCATTTTAAAAAAATAAAAACAAAAAACGGAAAGAAACGGGAAGGGGAGCAGACGTATATATAAACATCTACGCCCGCAGCACCTAAGTGATGCATGTATACTTGATTTCTATACAAAGTTTTAAATGTATGATTTGAATTTTAAGATGGGTTATGTATGTATGACCTCTGTGAATATGAAAACACACGATAAATTATGTAGATTTGTACGACTTCTATGAAGAATATGTAAATATGACCTGTATGACAAGTAATTAAATATGGATGAGATGTATGATAAGTATATAAATATGTAAGACGTGTGATGAGTATATACAAATATATGACTTGTATGAGTTAAGTGTGTGTGTTTGAATGAGAATTATTACTTCCATATGTACAAATGTATGTAATATTTGAGTAGTACACCTGAATACATAACATGAATAAGGAGTGTCATTGTAAGTATGGTTGATGTGAAGTATAGCCTACAAGAAAATGAAGCAATAATTTTTAAAGAAGGCAGCACAAAACAGATAGACCTATTCATAACAATCTGTCTGTCATTAGGTCACACCATCACAAACATGGATACTAAACATTCATCACTTGAAACTACATTTATTTTAACACACATCCACCCAAATGTTCTTCAAATAAATCTGCTACAAGACTGCCTATATAGAAGTCTGTCTCTTACATTCAACACCTGGTCACAAGGCCTTCAAAGACAATGTGCTTCCTTCCCCCTTGTTGCTCCTCCATCAGTATCACATGACAAACTAAAACCATGCAGTGGCTTGCATTTCCTGCAGTCACTGGATTCACCAAAAATGTGCCAACCCCATCTTCTGATGATACCTGGTTCACAAAGAAATATCAACTTCATCTTCTGATGAAACTAGGTTGGACACATAAATGAGTCAACACCGACCAGCAGCAGAAATACTACTTGCAACAGCATAAACAGCTATTTCATGTAAAGGCTCTGACATGGTCAAATGAAGACTAGAAATATCTGTAAATAATTATGGAAGAGCTTTAGTGTCAAGTAACTAAAATGCAACACATCAACAACTCAAGTGCAGGTTTTAGGTTTTCAAAAAGATGGCACAGCTACCTACTGATTACTTCAATTGCTCCTTGAACTGTAAACTACAGTTATAGGTTGCTGGATCCATGTGGGCTGAATCAACTTGAGAACTAACAACACCAGCTATATCAGTCACATGACCTAAGTCAGTGTGTAAGTCACAAAAACTAGGCCAGCTACATCAACCATATGAACTACAGCAGATTCATCAGTCATGCCACCTATACATAAGTCTCATAAGCAACACCAGCTATATCAGTCACATAAACCAGGCCAGCTACATCAGTCACAGGAACCAGACCAGCTATATCAGTCATAAGAACCAGACCAGCTACATCAGTCACGTGAACTAGACATGCTACACTAGTCACACAAACTATACCAAATAAGTCATTCATTTGAACCATCACAGATACATAAGTCCCACGAACCATCCGGGGATATCAAAGTTAAGTGTATGATTTATACCAACTACATCAACCACAAGAAATTAATTACATTGGCCACAAAACAACTGTACCAGCTGTGTCTGTCACATAAACTACACCAGACAAAGCACTCTTCCAAATTATGCCAGATACATCAGTCACATGAAATATACTACATACATCATCTGACTGACGATGACACTACATGAGTCACATGAACAATTGGATGAGATACTGTGAAAGGTGTCCACAGTCATCTGGTATCTACTACCAGTTCTTCTCTTTCTTCTTGTTACTCCTTATGGAGAATGAATCCATGACTGCAGCATGGCACCTTGCAGGAATTCTGCATCAAATCCATTCAGGTGCCATTACAGTGGTGGTTTCTGTAGTAATCTGTTTTACATGGTGAGGTTGTCAGCCAAATGCTGCAACACCTCCTACATCATGCTTGAGCCAGCAGTGATCCTCTTCTTTCCTTATATCCTCAGGGAGCCCCAGGAATTAACACACAGGGTCATTATTAGTTGCAACTATTCTCTGCTCCTCTTCTACACGGAGTATATTTAAAACTAAACTAAAGCTGTAACAACGCCTCTATAACTTTGGATTTCACTGCAGAATTGCAAGTTAACAACAACAAAAACACCTGTCCATTGCTTAACCTGACATGCCAAAGACAGAGTGTGCCAGCTACTGGGAAAATTAGGGCATAAATGCATTTGCAGTATGAAGTCATGGGACAATCTTGACTTTTGTCATGGCAGTGCGCCTATCACCTCCAACTGGGAAGAAATGGAGCCAGTTCCCTAACCTTGAAAGAGCCCACCCAAGCAATCAGTGCCTCCGCTTAGCTAATGGTTAGGGGAAGGCACAGTTGAGTAAGTGACCAATGATCTACAACACTGAAGAACTGGCCAGAGGCATTTTCCTTTCCGCTCCTTATGGAGCATGGAGCCACCACTGTAGCTGGTCCCCTTGCAGGAAGCTTGCATCAAGCTGTCACATGCTTTTGTGATGAGGTTGCCAGTCTGATATTTGTCACCTAGTACCAGTATAGGCATTTAGTACTACCTCAAAACAGATCTGGGCTCTTGCCCAACATCCAAGCTGATATGTAACCTTACCTAGATTTAGCACAAGCACTATCACCCAAAATAAACTGAGAAAGCTTTCATGAGTTCTTGATAAGCACTTACACACACACTGTCTATTCTCAAGAAAAAAAGCTACAGCCAGCATTATGTCAGACAACAGGCAACATCTTTGCTCACACTCTGAACATTGTCTTTACAATCACCTTAACTGCTGAGGTATCACCGCTATCATTATCGCATAAAAAAAACACATCAAGTGATCACATTAGTGACATTGCACAGGTTCAAAGTTGTGTGGTAAGAAACAAGAGAAGTTAGGAAGATGGGGGAAGAAGTCACTCATTCCCATGTCCTTCCTTCCTTACCAAAAAAAAAAAAAAAAAAGTAACAAAAATCACAATCACTGTCACATATTAATCAGATCTGTACATAACACATAACCCAGTAAATGGAACACATACATATGTTCATATACAATGAAAGATGAGGGAAGCTACAACAAACAGGAAGAAGTAGAATTGTTAAAATGACGGTGACTAATCTATTATCACTATTATAAGACAATGGTGATGACGACAACTTTGGTGATGGCCAAACAAGATCCTAGAGTCTGGGAAAGACTATTAAAATATTATGCAATTCCACAGAAAAGTTTGGCATACTAAAACTGAGAACTAGTCCCACAGAACTCCTGCAGATGTACATAGCCTGGATATGAACTTCACGTGCTCCAGTTCCAACTTCCATTAATGAACAGACTTAGCCGAGGAACTCTAATACTGAAAAACAACCTTCAAAGTTGAGAACAACATGTGGTTTCTGCTGTGATTCACAACGACCCAAATAGTTTTCATGTTCTCAACAGTGACGTTCATTAATGGCTGTTTTACCAATGTCTGTCACAGCTTTTGGACCTGACTGGGGATTACTCAGAGAGGCTGCGGGGCTGAAACTAGCTGGCAACAATGCTGCTGCTGTTATTGTCCTAGTCGAGGATGTTGCTGCTACCACTGCAGATGCCAATGCTGCTCTGTGGTGGAGATGCTGAGGTGAAGAATGTGCGTACGTTTCTGGCGGGTTTGGGACGGCACCAGCAGCAGTAGCCTCTCCTGCTTCCCCACTTTTACTGTCCTTGCTACGGAACTTCTTATGCCAGGATGGAGCTCTGCGACATTTTCCTCCCTCACCCTGATTTGTACAACAAAATTAAGAGAAAAAAATTATCATGACTGGAAATAATCAACGTGAACTGAAGCAAACCATATACATAGTAATCTCTATGCCTGGTTTAAAGAAACAGAGTTGACTCTCTGAAATTCCACTAGTTGCAATTAGTAATAATTTTATCATTATAACTGTACAAATGATTGTCTAACATAAGAATGCTACTACAAAGTTGCTCATATATAAAACAGCTACCTGTAAGCCATACTAATAGAGCATACAACTTCAGCACTAAATTATAAGAAAAATAAAAGACGTAATGTCACCCGTGTGTTGCCGGGACCTGTATGGGGAGCAAAAATTTGCAACACTATGACCTACCATGCATGTTGTAAAAAAAATGCGACATGAGGGCATGGGCCTGATAACCCCATCCGGTAGAATTTAAAAACTACAAAAATGTCAACAAACACGTGGACAGGCCAACTTGGCATAAGTTTGTTGAAGGCCTATGCCCCCTTGGGCAGTTGAAAGAAGAAGAAAAGACATAAACCAGAAAGTAAAATATTTGCCCACCGTATATCTGGCGTTGTTTAGCTGTTTTCATTTTCTTGTTGATTAAAAAGTCTTATTCTCTTAGCTTCTGGTGCTTCATTTGGAATTTTCTCTTTATACTTTGCTCTAGCCTTTTCTAATCGCCTTTTTCTTTGTGTTGGTGTTTCTGGTTTTCTTAAGGACTTCATTAAGATTTTTTGCAAAATGTGTTAATTTACTCATGCCTTATTTTGGCGAGGGGCACCTCATTTAAGATTGGCACATGTCCAATTATAGAAGACCCTTCGGTGCAGCAATGTGATAAAGACCTTTTTCTTGTATAAAAGATGTTGCAGTCTCTTTCAGTTCTGATTTGAGTCTGTGAAAAACTATATAATATTTGCTAAACAGAATAGTGTGTTTAAATAACTTAAATTGCTGTGTAGAATAAAGAAATGTGAGGTTGTAAATTACGACTTTTAATAATAATTTTATGATTTGGATTGTTTACCTTGATTCATAATTGTATAATTTGGATTGCAACGGACAAGCAACTAGCACATGCAGTCAGACCATCACAAAACCCATTTTAAAAATTGTACTTTAAGCAAGCGCCTAGGATAGAATGACACACATTTATTTGAAAAGCTGATTTTCTTCAAAATTGTGATGTATAATGGAAATATAGCCTACAGTATCTGACAGCCCTGAAGTCCCGTTAACGGTCTATGATTAGCTAGCACAGCCATGCAACTTACAGCCTGCGTTTACTCATTTTTAATCCACACCTCTTTTCCCTGAGACGTAAACAAACTAAGCTGTGGTTTGTTTACCTGAGTTTCTCAAGCGAGCTGATCTGTCAATCATCAAGATATCAGACAGACGCACGTGGAAAAACACCGGGTCTTTGAAGCGAGACGACCGGGCAGAATATTTTCCCGAGGGACCCTGTGATGTTCGTACATTCAGGGGGAGATAAATGTTTTGATCTCCAGAAAAAGGGAAAATCTACGGACAATCCCGTTACACGGTTTAAGTCTCTGTTGTCGATTGGCAAGCGCCGACAGGACCACCGTAAAATCTTTTATCTGGGGGAAACGTAGTTTCCTGATTTCTCCGCTATGCAAAAGAGTGTGAAAATTAACATCCTCCAGAGATCATAATAACATGATGTATATAAACTGTGGCTTCTCAAATCAGTTATCAGTTGTCGCTCATAATTTTTCGGAGAGTCTAAACACGTAGTCTAGAACCATTGTGAATAGATGTGTTAATAGTTTCGTGGGGATTTCATTCTGATTTCTGGTAATATATATTTGTGCTTAAGCGTGTTAAAGTGTTAAAAGTTTACCATTATAATTCACTTAAAGTCTAGCTGTTAAAGACCAGTGGAAAATAACGCGTAGCTATTTGTTTACCAGTCGTTCAGTCTAATGATAATTTTACCACCAGCTTCCTCACATAAGAGGAGACGTTTTAGTTGACTACTTATTACACTAGGCGCGACGGATAATTGACAGAATAGAATTCCCGTTATATTTTATTTTGAGTAATTTTAGTAAGTGACTGTTGTTTAAATATCATACGACGACCCCACCGACACCGATCCTCTAATAGCTATTTAGCGACAGGCGATATTTGTTAAAATGCGCGTATGGATAAGTAAATAATAACTGACCGGATAGGAATAGGCTAGAGACACTGTGTGCTTATATGTAGATATTTTATTAGTAGTAATGTTTTCATAATGTTTCTCTTTTCTTAGGCATGACCTGATCAAACGGCGACCAGCGGTCTATATTTTGGTTTATCTTGGTCCTTTTTCTTCATTTACTGAGTGATTAATGTGGTCTTATTCTTGGTACACGTCCCCAAGTTCAGTTGTGAACAGGATTGGCCAGATGGACACATAGACATTTTAATAGTAAAAGTTAACTGGACTTACAAATACCCAGATATATTTTTTGCAATTTATCAGCCCACTGGGGTGTGAAAGATATAACAGTTCTCCCGACTTTTGACAGTTGTATCAGCGGATTTATCCAGCAAGTTACACTGATTCAATATCGGCATTCACCACAGAGACAGCCGATAGGATTTACCACCATCATCAATTAACAATAATTAACAGTTTTTAGCAACCAGATGTTTCTCTAGTACTGTGAACATCAGATCTCGGTTCTACATTAACTATTCAAGGTGACATTTGTATATCAAGGAATCAACCACCAAATTAGGCGTCCCCCTTATAAAATTTAATTATTAGTGGAGGGACTGGGGCCCAATTCGGAAGATAAAAACATTGGACATTATATAAATATTCAGGGATTATACGTCCAAGAGATTGTTTCACCAAGAGTAGGTAAGGAGCAAGTGAGTGGCCATTGGATGTCAGAGAGAGAGAGAATATTTTCTTTGTTACAGGAAAAATTGTACCATCTGTATTCTGTTTAACTATTGTTTTATTTTTACTGGATAGCTAGTAGGAACTTTGTTCTTTTTCTGTACTGTCTATGCTGTAACATAGTGCTAACCTTTAACCTTTGAGGTTTTTAACTTGTTGGGTTCTTTCTTTCTCTCAATAAGGGGGAGGGCACATGTATTCTGCTATTTTTTTCTATGTATGACATTCTGATTTTATTTGATCTTTCTTTAGATATTCAATGTTGTAAAGTTTAATGATAATAAACAACAAAAAGAACTTAACTTTGTGTGTTGGTCAGACCCATACCCAATTAACCATAGTTTTTTCATGTTTGTGTGTGCGTGTTTAGTTAAACTTATATTTCTAGATATAGGGAGGTGCAAGATTGTCTTATACTAAAAGACAGTCGTATACATAGGCTGGACTAGAGAAACTACTCATTCCAGAGACAGATCTTCTCCTTAAACTATTCACTCGTAAAAAATTTATTTTCTTACACCTTTACTTCTCACGTACTATCATCATCTACTCTCTACTCAGGCGGGACCATAAAATAATTTCAAACCTATCTAAATTCATAAAAACAAAAAAGAAACATTTTCAAATTCACTCTCCTCCCCCCCACCCCCCACCCCACTTTTGTTCACTGTGACTTATCATCAGAATATGCAACACTTATCAGATAGTAGTTTACAAGGTATATCAGCTTGGAGGTATAAAATGTGACAATACATTTATTATCACGTCTTACAATAGTCTATGGAAATCTTGAAGAAACTAAAGGTGCAGATAACATTCAGTCAATCTGTGATCTGAAACTTTGGGTTGTAAAGAATATTAGCACAAAATGCAGGAAAACTTAATAAAATATGGTTTAAACAAGGAACATCCAAGGCCACAAGAAAAACTACAGCAAAGCAAAGCTGAATTCAAATGTTACGAAACATTGAAAAAATAAACAAATATAACACAGAGTCAACCTGTCATTCAAAAACATTAAACCACTTTAATAATACTACTAGGGGTAGCGTGGGGTTGGGTGGGGAAAGAAGGAATGGGAAAGTCTGCGCAATTCCTTTTAGAGTGTTCAGAGGCACCTTGATCTCTAGACTAGAATTAGAATCTGGCTGCTGATTGATCAAATTCATGTTCAGTAACTAGGTATCTTACAGAACAGCCACCTTTAAGTTGTTCCCTGAGATCTCTAGACTAGAATTAGAATCTGGCTGCTGATTGATCACATTCATGTTCAGTAACTAGGTATCTTACAGAACAGCCACCTTTAAGTTGTTCCCTGAGATCTCTAGACTAGAATTAGAATCTGGCTGCTGATTCATCAAATTCATGTCCAGTAACTAGGTATCTTACATAGCATCCACCTTTAAGTTGTTCCCTGAGATCTCTAGATTTGAATTAGAATCTGGCTGCTGATTGATAAAATTCATGTTCAGTAACTAGGTATCTTACAGATCATCCACCTTTAAGTTGTTCCCTGAGATCTCGAGACTAGAATTAAAATCTGGCTGCTGATTGATCAAATTCATGTCCAGTATGAGGAGTTACTGTGTTTTTTATTTTCAACTCGCCCCATTTTTTTTTCGGTTCTCTGTAATTATCGCGTTCTTTTATTTTATTAAGGGTTGAGCGCGTAGTTATTATTAGGCTGGGTTAATTTTTCAGACGTTAGGAGGAAATCAAACACCCACACCTAACCTGTTTAATTGTAGGGATGGGGGGGAGAAACCACGACCCAGATTATCGATGCAACCAATGATATTATTCCAGTGAGCAGCCGGTCAGACGATTACTTAATATTGAGTATTATGTTAGCACATGAGCACGGAATATTTTGCGATTTTTGTCTTAGTAAACATGTCATAAGTTAGTTAAGATATCAGTGGCTGAGGTCAGATTTAATTTATGTGCAGGCATTTAATAGGTCATGAGGTCGGCCGAAAGCAGTTCTGATAGATAGAAGCGATGCGATGACTCATAGCATCGGTTATTGCATCAGCTATTTCTATTATAAATAACAGCGTCTTAGCCGTTAGCGCGGGACTCCTAAGAAATTTTCGGCCATGAAATAACACCTCATCGTTTGCTCAGTAAGAGATATTTGATATCATTTGGGTATGTTTATAACTTAATTAGCGTGGTAGAAAGTTTTTTTTATATAATAGCTTAGCACGTTAGACTTAACTTTCTTCTGGGATTTAGTTAAATTTTCATTAGTCAGGAAGTGCCATCAATTGCTTACTTATACAAAACTATAGAGTGTAGTGTAAGTTGTGCCTATAATTTTTCTATGAATAAGTAGCTGTAACTATGATTTGTGTAGCGACTTTTGAGATAGTTTAACTGTGTAAGGACTAAGCTTGGTGTATGTAATTTATAAGGTCCATGTAACTACATTTGATTATTGATAATTTGTAATATATACGCGGGTATGGTAGGGTATTAATTTGTGTGTTAATTGGTCTGGTAGTTAAAAGGAAAGGGGTAAGGGATGTAATTAATATTACTGAGAGGGTGTAGGAATTAGTGGGTTTTTAATTGTGTTAATTGATACCTTCCTGGGTCAGTCCTTAAGAAGTAGGGCCGGGAACTTATACCGCGGGATTTTAGCTTGCTGTGAATGAAATGTTATGATGCCAAAGGGGCGAGACAAGCACACAAAAGATTCAGGTCAGCACGTGTTTGGGGTTCACATAACAGTCAGATAGTTAAGTGGGTGCGGGAGAGAGATAGGAGGGACTGTAACTTAGTTTGACCCTTGGGTAGAAATATTTGTTTATCGTGTGTGCGTAGCTTGTGTAGGAGAGATGTATTAATTTAGGGTGTTTATGTGTTAGGGATGAGAATATTTTGAAGTGTTGTATAGATGTTGTTATTTTTTTCGTTTTACAGCATTTTCACGGCACATAGGGGAGGCTGTAGACTGCCCCTACAACTTACCACAGTATTTTGCCTTCTCAGAATTAGAAGGCTCGAGACATTGCCAGAGGTGAAGAGAACTGGGTACGCGTTAGTACCGGCGCCCAGTACGTCTGCATCAGTGAAAGAAAGGAGACATTCTCTTGCAGTGAGGGCACATGCCTCAGCGGGAACGATTTTCTTAAATCAGGAGCTCTTAGCTCGTTAAAGCACACCAATTAGGCGCGTTGCCTTGTGCTTCTAATCCGGCCATAATAAAGCCGAGAAAACAACTACAGCCTTCGGCAGCAACATATCGCTGTAGTGAATCAGACCCTCTTGATCAGTATACCGGAAAGGAGAAAAGGAAAACATACCTTTCCAAACTGCAACCAAGAAGAGGGGAGTGACGGAGCAGCAACTCATCAGATCCTCAGAAGATGACAGTAGCATCAGAGAGTCACTGAATCAAGACAGAGTGTAGAGAGAGAGAGAAAATAGCTGGGACCAGTAGGGTCAGATTGAAAGACTTAGAGGACAGCCTCTGAGCTAGCGCTGCAATAAAAGTCTACCAGTGTAGCATTCCAGTGGTGTTAGTGAGTGGCGTTTTCATCGCCTAAAGCGCTTTGAAGCTGTGTAGACAGTTAGTTTAGGCATCGTCAGCAGGACAGTGTCAGTTAGTAACCTTAGTGTAGTCGGGAGTGGTGGCTCTACTTAGAGACCCCCACCCAGCATATTGTTTTTATTTTAGTTAGTTGGGTTTATTATTATTTTATGCAAGAGTGAAAGAGAGAGTGGGAATTTATTTTAATTTGTCTTTCATTTGAAATTGTTCTTTTTTTTCAGGTGGTGTGAACTCGCACTTTATTTTGTTTACTGTGGATTTGATTTGTTGTTTTAATAAACTATAAAATTTACACTGGATCAGTTCATCTTTAACTATACTGTACTTGCATGCTTTGTCTGTATAGTGTGTCTTTGGAACTTAGTGAACCCTTATCTCCATTTGGTAGTCAGAGGTGGTGAGACAGTAGCCAGTACAGAAATCACAAGTGGCGAGGGAGAGTCAATCTTGGTTCTCACCCTCGAAGCTATAAGTCTCATCCTTCCACATACACTGTATTCTCATCTAAATCTATCTTCTCAGACTTTCTCATAACTAGTGTCTTGTCTCTATACTCAGACAAACTCTAAACTTTAAAACCACTTCGTGACATCCAGTAACTAGGTATCTTACAGAACATCCACCTTTAAGTTGTTCCCTGAGATCTCTAGACTAGAATTAGAATCTGGCTGCTGATTCATCAAATTCATGTCCAGTAACTAGGTATCTTACACAGCATCCACCTTTAAGCTCTGACTGGTTCCCTGATGTCTCGACAGAACGAACAGGGCTACTGTTACCCCATACATGTCATGAGAGGCGACTAATATGATGTTGTGCATGGCTGGCAACCTCGTAAAATAAATGACAGAGACTACTACTTTATAAAACATGAATGCTATTTTGCAGGTTTCCTAGTGACTAGCTAAAGTGGTAGCAACATGCTTCATATGGAGCATAAAGGTAAACAATACATCTTGTAAGATACACACAGAGATGGGGACAGGTAAGATACACACAGAGATGGGGACAGATAAGATACACACAGAGATGGGGACAGGTAAGATACCAATGTAACCTGGAGACATATAGATATCAATGTAACTCCTGACCTGACACACTAAAATGAGTGTTTCTTGCCACAGACCAATATACTCTGGCTATCTCTTCTTCATATCTAACCAAACAGCAAGCACATTTTTCTGAGAGACACCTCTCATGCTACTATACATTCAACTCAGTCTATCTATTTTCTGTTAGTTCAAAATGTACACTTCAAGCTACTCAACAAAAGAATAATGTAGTTTCAAAAACTGTTATGTTCGTTTCTGTGGTCTGCTGGCAGAAACCACTGCATTTATAGACCTGATGGTCACAATTTCGCAATATAGAAAAAACAAAAAGATTAGAAGAATCAACCTTTTTAAATAACGTTATAAGTACTGTTGTAGTTCCAAAGAACAACAGAAAACCAGTGCCACTGTCAGAGAAAATAACTGCTACATTCTGTGCCACACTGTAAAGTGAGGAAGTAGTAGAGATCTTCCAAGGTTGTATATCACTATACTCCACTTCTTGAGGAATACTAGTCATGAATTTAGGATCTAAAACTGATCAAATTCTGGAAGAGAAAAAAAAGTTATGAAATTAACACTGTTGACATTCTTGAAGAAACTAAAACTGGTCAAATATGTGTGAAGAGAAGTAGACACTAATCTATCACTGGTAAAATTCCTGAGGAGAGGTAGACAAGAAACCAAAACTGATCAAATTCTTGAAGAAAATTAGTCCCTAATCTAACAGGTAAAATTTCTGAAGAAATGTAGACAGGAAACTAAAACTGGTCACATTTTTGAAGAAAAGTAGTTATTGATTTAAGTCCAGACAAGTTTCTAAACATATCTGACATGATGCTAACATTAAGCAGATTCTGCCCAATCTCATTACAAACTGGAGTGGCAGTGAGGAGCATGGTGCATACGTTGTTGTGTAAATATACAAGCATATTCTATGGTACAAGGTCTTTATAAACATAACACAAATGGGCAGCTGGAAAATAAAGCTAATGGGGTAACAAGAAAAGGTGCAGCAGTTGCACAGTGCACAAACACAGTGGTAGTGATGGTGATGGAGGTGGAAAACACTGGTGTAGTATCTGTGCTCTGGTTCCACACAGAAAATGAAACTAGCCTAATTAGAAGTGTAAAATAAATCTAATTGGAAGGTGAATACAGCCAGAGTTACTAGTAGATAAGAATCTATGTTTCTAAGTAACGTTGTTTAACTAACTCCAATAGGAGACTTGGAGGAGAACTGTGGAGGTGGAGATGCAAAGAATGAATCACAGAGCTGAAGCACTGCATGAAGGATGGCTGCTGACTGGGCAAATTGGAAACAGTTTGTTGCTGCCCTACAATACATGACCAGACATGATGACCACTGACTGCTTTAACAGTCGGCAGCTAAGGATCAAAGAAGAAGGAGAAGAAGAATAGAAGAGTTGAGTTATAAGTTAATACTGGGAGGCAGGAAGGTTGAATTGTAATGGATTAAGATAGTCCTATAGAAGATACTGCTGGAATGAAGAGTCAGAGACTTCACTATTCTAGGTCCAGCTTTATGAGATGGGGTGGCTAGTTCCCTACATCACTGCCTTTGCCTTCCCTAACTCATGGAGAGAAGAAATAAGTACCCATTTACAACAGGGTGGACTGGAAAGTGTCGCTACCAGTTTCAATTCTGAAATCTGCTAACTTTGTCATGCCAAAAAAAGCATCTAACCACTCTGCCAATCTAATGCTCAAATTTTATGAGTAGAAGGAGTTTGTATACAATTATAACGTAACAGGTAAGAGTTAGTTTAACTGCCACAGGTAGGGCCTTGAAGTTATATTGATCATGTCCTAAATAGACAGCAGAGATCAGTTCTAATGGTTATAACAGTCTCAGAATAGGTGAATGACCTGTAGTTGTTATCAATCAAATCAGGTAGAAAACTTTAACCACAATCTTCTTCTTCTTCTCGTTCGCTGTTGTTTAGTAATGTCTACACAAGCCCTAGGTTTGATATGTCTATACAACCACAATGACTACACCCACATCTTGTCACATACAGCCACATGTGGGTCTATGTGGGTCTCATCAAAAGAGGCAAAGAAATATTGGGACTACAGCTCTCTCAGCCATGTCATAATATGAGGTTGTGCACGAGATGACAAACTAATCATGTCAGAACAAAGTGAGATGGCAAACTAATCATGTCAGAACAAAGTGAGATGGCAAACTAATCATGTCAGAACAAAGTGAGATGGCAAACTAATCATGTCAGAACAAAGTGAGGTGGCAAACTAATCATGTCAGAACAAAGTGAGGTGGCAAACTAATCATGTCAGAACAAAGTGAGATGGCAAACTAATCATGTCAGAACAAAGTGAGATGGCAAACTAATCATGTCAGAACAAAGTGAGATGGCAAACTAATCATGTCAGAACAAAGTGAGATGGCAAACTAATCATGTCAGAACAAAGTGAGATGGCAAACTAATCATGTCAGAACAAAGTGAGATGGCAAACTAATCATGTCAGAACAAAGAGAGATGGCAAACTAATCATGTCAGAACAAAGAGAGATGGCAAACTAATCATGTCAGAACAAAGAGAGATGGCAAACTAATCATGTCAGAACAAAGAGAGATGGCAAACTAATCATGTCAGAACAAAGAGAGATGGCAAACTAATCATGTCAGAACAAAGTGCTAGAGAATCCAGCACTGTAAGAGCATATGAATGCTGGTGTATGCTTCCTGCAAGGAGGTTAGAAGTAGTGGTGATTTCATGATCTGTAGGGAGCAAAAAGGGAAACGATGATGATAACCACAACTTATTGGAAGATGTATTATACTCATTATTAACATTATCAGACAGGACAGTGACTGCTATGATAATCATATCAAAATTGGGGGGGGGAGAGAGAGGCTACTGATTTTTGTTTACCTTTGGCAGTTCTCATCTGCGTTTGCGTTTGGCCTGTTGTACAAAACAAATGTTCACATAAATAAAATATAAGCAACGCATGCAAAAGTGAAACAAAAGCCTGAAAATATAGATGGGGGAACGTCCTGCCCTAGCTTTCTGGCCCATTTAAAAATGACTGACACTTAAAACTCAGACATTACCTAACCATGGCCTTTCCTCTTTGGGGCCGACAAGGAGTCTACTTTCACCTCCGTATACTGCAGACTTTGTGGGAAAATAGTTTGAGAAAGACAACTCATTTTAATGTTTGCTTTAAGGGATTGACAAAGAAAATGAGAGAGATACAGAAATATAACTGAATGAAATCAATGAGGGTTGAAAATGTTGGGGACGAGGAATAAATGAAATAAAATTATAAAATGTTATGCTGAAAATGAAAGGGAAAAAATTGTTTGATGTTATAAAGACAATAATAATGTTAAGACATGTCTAAACTTGCCAGACAGTGATGCTTCCATGTGTGTCTACATAACCCACTATGCAAGAACACACAACTGCGACCATGTGATCATTTCAATGTATATGTCTATGAATTTTTCCTTCTCTCCCTCCACTTCTTTTTTCTAACATTCTCAACGCTTTCCAAAAACACAGTCTACTTAAGAAGGACTGGACACATGCTATTACATATGCAACCTGTTTAAAATTTGGGAGCAGATAACACTCTCTATTTAAAACAAGCCATCTTTTAAAATCTTAGACCAGTTCAAATTATGACTCACTCAACACCCTCACAAACAGTCCTTATTTAAAACCTGGGACTTTCTTGACATTCTCCCATAGAAGCACTTATTTTAAACCTGGGATTCTCTCAACACTCTCACATACAGCACTTATTTAAAACCTAGGATTCTCTCAACACTCTCACATACAGCACTTATTTAAAACCTAGGATTCTCTCAACACTCTCACATACAGCACTTATTTAAAACCTAGGATTCTCTCAACACTCTCACATACAGCACTTATTTAAAACCTAGGATTGATCCCTCAAAAATCTCACACACTGCACTTATTTAAAACCTGGGATTGCCTCAACACTCTCACACACTGCACTTACTTAAAACCTGGGACTGGAGGCATCACTGTGTGCAAGACAAACTTATTATATCTACACACATTAACCTTCCACTGTTTTATGTTGTATGCATATTTCACCTCACGACTGCAATAAAATCAATCTCAGCATGCAAAATAAAACACTAAATCAATCATTCAAACATATGTTAACAAAGTCAAAACGCTGTACTCCATGAGGCAAACTACACACAAACTACGCATGAAGAGACACTGTTCTCATTATGACAACAGCTCAAAAGTGACAGAATCTTAATGGAACTAATCATTAGGGGTTATTCATGGTTTGTGGAACAAACCACCAGGGGTTACTGTCAGTGAATGATGTTATTCACTAATGGTTACAGACAAAATCATGGCAACAACTTTATGCACATTTGTTAAGCAGAACAAATTCCATTTGCAGGTGTTATCAGTAAGGGTTATTCAATAACCTACTTTTTCAGCCAAAAATGTTCAAAGAAAAGTTAAATCTGGAAGAAACCGGCACGTATCTCACATCCAAGCCCTATTTTTTCCATACTTCCTGTATTTCTTAAATGCTCTGAGACCCCTTGAAGCAAAGGCCTTAGCAAGTAAAAGGCTTTTTGCTCCTGCTGGAGCCACATTTTCACCTTTCCGATAACTGAATCACCATTCCTAAACTTGTGTCCACGTCTGAGGGTGAACGAAGAAGAACACCTTTGTCCGGGAACAGCATTCTCCTGACAACTGTCTGTACACAACATGCTGGCCTTCTAAATGACACATGAGCACACTGCACATTTTTTCCATAATAGCCACGGGCGGTTGGATGGCTCAGATGCAAAGTAACAGTAAAGCTTGTGTTTCCCAACTCTCAAGATTTCCCCAACCATGTTTCTGCCGACATTAGTCCTCTAAAACCATGGCTGCAATTGTTATTGATATTCTCCCCTGCCTTCTCCTCAGCTGCTAGGAATTAAGTCTCTCTACTCAATTGACAAAAGAAAGGGATATAGGCTACAGATCCGACCCAATCCACCAGCTTTATAGACACCAGCAGACCATCCTTATCCATCAGAGAACTGGCCATTGTAGATTATTAGGTCACCTCAATCGCCTCAGGATATCTCACACTAATTAATATCAATGCAGAACAGGAATCCAGACCCCTAAACACAAAAACTGCCCAGCTCATGATGATCTATGATGCCAGATCTGGCCAGAGGGTGCTGAACTTAGGCAGAAGCTATAGGGCTGCCACACAGACCTGGGAAAGACTGTGGACTTCATCCTGGTGACAGGCCAGCAGATTTAGCATGACTAACAAACTGAAGCAGAAGAATAGTCTACTTAATGACACAACTGCTTTCAGCAGCCATGTTAAACGGTGGCTGTACTGGTGGAACTTCATGAAACTGAATTATCAAAATGTGGGAAGTTTTTTAGGTTTGTCATAACTCATCAATTTCAGTTCCTCTTTATGACACATTCTGAACAAATTTCTGCTTTGTGCTTAAAGGATGATTGATAATTTATGTCTTCGGCTCTGAAAACTGCCATCTTGCAGGGTCTTTGTCAATTAATCCAATAATGGAGATTTGCTCCTACATGGAAGTACTGACTGTTCTTATTCATTCCATTTCGTTATATTATAAAACTATTGATCACAACAGGTTTCTACTTTTGGCCATCATTTTCAGCTCTGCACATGACATGCCTACTACCTTGGCTTCCTCTTCACAATTGCCTTGGCCTCTCCAATTTTCTCTTTCCCTTTGGGGTTTAGTCAAGGGTATTTCTGGTTGTTAACCTTTTGAACCCGAGGTCCCGAAATTTTGGTCCGTGTGTAAATAATCCATACCCCGAGCGACCGCTTTTTCGGCCTGACACACCTAACTTAGCAGTACGGGGCCGGAATGGAAATGTGTGAAAAATAATGACGTCAGGAGTACACATGTCTTGTGGAATGTTTTATCAAAATGGCGGCGCCCACGGAGTGATAATATTTTGCAATTTTTTAACTGTTTTCATAATGAAAAGGCGTGTTGAAAATCCAGGAAATAGCCGTTCTAAAAGGCTAACAACGGAACAAGCTGTTGAACTTGTGCTCAATGATTCGGAGGATGATGAATTAGATTTAGATTGTGATTATTCTGAAAATTAGATCGAATTTGAATCGAGTGACGAAACTTGTGAATCAGATTATGATCAAGCTAGTTCTAACCCTGTTCCTGGCCCCTCAGGGGATCGGGCTATGGTGCAGGGGCGTGGAAAGGGGCATATCCCACACAATGTATCAAGTAAATTTGATACAGGTTGGTCTACCGCAAATATATTTAGACCTATGTTTACCGTAGACACAACATTTGTGGAACAGACAGGCCCCAAGAATATTCCAGATTCCATTTCTCCTGAGAGTAAAGCCATTGAATTTTTGGAACTTTTCCTCTACAGTAATTTCTGGCACAATTTGTGTGAGCAGACAAACAGACGTGCTGAGCAAGTAAAAAGCAAAAAGCCAACCAGCTACTATGCTAAAAATTATAAAGATGTAACAGTGCCAGAAGTAAAAGCATTCTTTGGACTGCGTCTTCAAATGGAGCACAGTGTGAATAAACCATGTTACGAAGATTACTGGTCCAGCTCGTCTTCGAACTTCATTTCGCAAACTCTTGGATTTCGCACTGTAATGGAACGCGAACGCTTTCTTGCTATATGGACATTTCTTCATCTTGTAGATGAAGAGGACCCTGCTCTGGATAAAGCAGATAAACTGTACAAAGTAAGGCCCATGCTGAATTTGTTGCTTCCAAGATTTCGATATTATTATTCACCCTCACAACACTTGAGTTTAGACGAGGGCATGATCCCCACTAAAAGCAGACTTGCCTTCAAACAATACATAAAATCAAAGCCCGTAAAGTGGGGAATAAAGGCTTACATGGCATGTGAAGCGTGCTCGGGCTATATTCTAAATTTGGAAATTTACACTGGAAAAACAGAGGATGTTATTCCAGAACTCGGTGTTGTTGGTAGTGTCGTCATCAGGATTTTGACTTCAGGTGATTTGGCAAACAAAAACCATATTCTTGTCATGGACAGATTTTATAACAGTGTAACTCTCTTTGACAAGTTATACAGTGATTATGGAACACTTGCAGTAGGGACAGCAATGACAAATAGGAAATATTATCCAAAAGAACTGTCAGGAAAGAAGAAAATGTGCAGGGGGCAATCAGAATTTGTCTGTTTCAATAACATTGTTTGCCTTGTATGGATGGACCAAAGACCCATCAATTTTATATCTAATTATCATAACCCAACAGAAATGGGACCTGTTAGAAGGAGAAACAAGGATGGAACAACTGTGGATGTTCAAACTCCACAACTTTGTATTGACTACAATACTTTCATGGGTGGCTGCGATGTCAACGACCAAGTTTGTCGTCTCAATAAAACGCGCCGGCATTATCGCTGGCCTCGACGGCTCATAGTGAAATTTTTCATTTGGGCATGCAATAATGCCTATATACTAATGAATAAATACAATCCCCACAATGTAACTGGAAGACGCTACAGAACATTTGGTATGTTCATGAATGAAATCTGTTTATCACTCATTGGCGATTACAGAACAGCGGCAATGAAGCTTCACAACCGTGTTGATGCACATCAGAGGCTGCAAAATGTGGGCTTGCATCATCCTCAAGTGTCTCCACAAGCTACTGGCAATAACATTTGTGTTGTGTGTGCATACAAATTCAACAAACATGTTAGTGACTTCCCAGACATGGCCTACAAAGACAGACCATTCAAAAAAGTGAAGACTAAATTCTGGTGTAAATATTGTGAAAGCTATCTGTGCCTAAAGGAAGGGTCTACATGCTGGGAGGACTGGCACACTAAGCAGGAATATTGGAGATGATCAGGTCAGTCAATCGGAGATAAAATAGTTAAAACTGACTATATTGTTGTATCACAGTAACTAGTTTTGCTTATGTGTCTGTTTTGTGCATTTTGATGAAGCCTGGACCCCTTTGATTGTCCGATGAAGATTATGGACCCCTTCTTGACAAAAAAATGTACATAAAAGCATAATAAAAACTTTAAATTTTAGGTTATGTTAAAACTCAAAGGGGTGCGTAGTTCAAAGATTAAGAAACCCAGTTCTAATGCGAGAAATAAGCTTCCGTTTTTTTTTTTTTTTTTTCGTACGCCCGCTAATACTCGAGGCGAAATCTCAGGTTATTATTTATGTCTAACCTGACATTGATTTTACGTGAGTATCCCTTTATTTCTTGTACAGAGACAGGTGTCCCTCGCCATTCAGGCAAATACTCGCCGATTTCGGAGGTACCCATTGCAGCTGGGTCGGCTCAGGAGCCGCCAGTCCCTGGTCGACGACACTCCTTCAAATGTCCTCGCCAGGTCTCGAGTTAATCCAGTCCAAATCCCGGTCGACGAAAAATCCTCAAATGCCGTCGCTCGGGTTTGATCCTGTATCACCCAGTCGCCAGAGCGGTGTTGTAACCACTACGCTAGCGCGGCTCCCTAAGCTTCCGTTGAGCTCTGGCCTCTTTCTGGACATCCTCATTACTCTTGTTTGCTGTCCATGATAATCTTAACATTCTTCAGTAAAACCACATCTCTGTGGTCTCTAGTGGCTATTCCTACTTGTTGACTAATTGTCATTGACCCACGTATACAGGACTGGTTCTATATAACACTGAAAAATTCTCTTTCTTATTTCCACTGACAAAGAGTTGTTGCATAAAATAGGTTAGCTGGGTAAATGTACTTTTTTTTACAAACTTGGTGCTGCAGATGATTTTATCCAACATGCAGAGGGGGGTAGAAAAATACTGTCCTCCGCAAGTCTCGACCCTCCTGAATGATGAGATTCTTCCTATATACTTCATTTACAAGGATGTTTGTTATACTCACTATAACCACATTAATGCCTCTTTGCAGACAAAAATGTCTGTCCTGGGACAAATGACATAAAGTCTAAATAAGACCGTGTCCTGAGGAGACTTTGTTCTAGGAATAGTTTGGTGTGACAGCAAATTGTACTTGTAAGACAGTAGGAGAAACATGGAAGAATGTAACATTTTAAGAATATTACAAGCAGGTATGTACTGTGTACTTCAGTCAAAGCAATCACTAATGGGGATGTCTCTGGAACTTGCAGAAGTGGTCAAGACTGAACAAAATGGTATGAAGATTCTTTTTTTGCAAAAATGAAACTGTAAGATCCACAAAAGTCTTATGGAGTGTCTAACAAACACCGCACAAAAATGAAACTGTAAGATCCACAACAGTCTTATGGAGTGTCTAACAAACACTGCACAGAGATGAAGATCAAGCGAACAGACTTTTACCATGTAAGAGTTGATACTCCTCAAAGTTTAACAAACAAACATTTTATTTCTAGAAAAAATAAAACATTAACAAACAAACAATATTTTTTTTTTAAACACAAAGACTGAAAAATTATAGATGTGCTGTAATAATGGTTGATGATTGACATTATGTCAGAGGTAGCAAGGCTGCTAATCTTAAGCAAGGCTGCTAATCTTACCTCATCTAATCGCCTGTCTGTTCCTTTGGCTAATAAGTTGTTGAATTCCCGTTCTAGAATTTGTCTGGCCTATAAAGACAATGCAATTTGTCAGTTACAAATAATAACAATGTAATAGCAGCATAATATAACCATAAAAATAAAGCCTGTACATTAGCCATGATCAGTTCTACAGAATAGGTAGAAGTAACCAAGTTTAGGGACCCACTTTTAGCATTTACTGTATTCATTAAAATTTAGACGCAAAAAGACACAATCAGTTGTGTCAATGGCAGTCAAAACATGGTAGATTAAAATGTACCACTTAGCAGACTTGGCTGTTTGAAGAAACACTTTAACTGAATGAACACCTTACCGTTCAAATAATGACACCTGTCCTTTTATTCCCTCAGTCAAATAGTTTTCTTTATTTTAATTAACTTATTTCCACTCGATTTCATATTACATATAGTTATTATATAAAATCAGCTAAGTCAACACTAGCCAAAATCTGAGAGATTAAAATTTACCACGAAAGGTAGCGGCATGCAAAATGTCAGCTCTCCACAATGAGCGGAACAGAGATTTGTAACATCAAAGATTTGAAACATAAAAAACATATATTGTCAAGTTAAATAAAAGTGGGTAATTTTTAAAATAAAGTTACAGTTCTGTTTTCTGTCTTTGTTACGTACTTCTGTCATTATAGTTTTGATCTACCTTAAAAAACATGGATCCCCATTTATTATGTGTCCCATAGCACAATTTCCTAGCTAAGTCCCTTTTATAAGAGCTTCATTCCAAATATCCCCAGACTATGTTCCGAGAGAGAGAGAAAGAATACCTTAAAACTGTGTTCCTCCTATAGAACTCTCACCTCTCTAAAAGAATATCTTCTTATTCTCCTTCTTCTTCATACACTTTTAGTCATCAACTTGAATAAGTTTAAAGAAAGCAGTGGTCAGTCTAAGGCTGTTGGTATCTCCATAGAATTTGTCCAGGAGTGGTACTGGTCACGACCATAAGTGCTTTCTCTGTTCTTCATATGTTGGGCATATTTGCAGCATAATTCAGCTGATATTTTATCAGTGCCAGAATTTCAATAAGCTGTGACACTATAGCAGACACGTCCCTTGTTCTTACTTTCTTCCTTCTAATAGAACTACAAGATGAAATGTCTTTCGTTTCCTCTAACAGAACTAGCTAAATGAGAAACCTGTTTTGTTCTCTGCAACAGAACATTCAATACTGAACCATTAACACACTTCTCTATGGAGGTCCGGAAGTAGATCCTCTACAAATAATGAAGAAAAATGTTAACAAAAAAAAAAAAAGAAAAGGGGGGAAATAGTCAGTTTTACAACTGAATGATACAGCAAAAATATGTGTGTTTTTGGTGTATCATTCAAAATTATAAAACGTACTCTATACCTATTTTTTTTTTAAATTATTTTTTACTGTAAGTTCCAGCTTAACAATAGCTCCTTTTAATATTTACACATGCTGAAGAATGTAACAATAGATACTGTTACCTGTTGGTTTTGAGTAGGTATCTGTAAGGCGAGAGCCATGCTGTTGTGGTCAAAGCTCTCATCCAGTGCTATAAGTGCACCATGTACACCAGACTCTTGCAGGCTGCTTGCATATTCTCGCAGGTTGATGTTCTGTACCCACTGAATGACTCGTTCATTGGACCACACTAAAACATCTGCATGTAAATAAGAACACATATAAATAAATATACCATACTAGAACACTTGACGATAACAACAGCTTGTCTGATTGGACCAAACAAAATACATTTAAGTTGTAGGAGGAAAAGGTTTGGTTTGGTTTTAAGGACCAACTTGATTGCACACAGACAACTTCATCAGTGCTTCCGATCTGCTCCCTTAGATCACACAAGTAGGATCTCAGCACAGTCCATAAACTCTGTAGCACCAGTGAGGATCCCAATGTGTGTATACAGGAATCACACATTCTATAAATATTTTTGTGGTGGGTAGGTTTCCTAATTTTTTTATTTTGCCACGGCAGCGGCCGTACGACCTACTCTTTATGATTTCCAACTGCTGAGGGATTTTTAACACTCACAACTTGCACATGGGACCTCCTATTTCTCTGCCCTTATCCAAGAAGGCTAGGCATCCTATCTCACTATCCAGTGAGATCAGGGGGGAGTATGATATATTAGGAATCACTGGTTCTGAAAAAATTTCCATCAATTATATTCCCTGTACTGGGAGTGAACCCGGTACATTTAGAATTAGAGGCAGACACCTACTTCTAAGCCACTCCAATTCCCCTCCGATTCTTCCTAGGAGGAAGAGGTCAAACTTGGCAGTACAACTGAATTTGGGAGTATCAAAAATAACCTGACCACACAAAAATTAGGGATAGAAAGAACAGGCCTAAACTGACCACACAAAAATGTACTGTACTGAGGTATCATGAACGTATCTCAAGAACCTAAACTGACTGTCACGGATTGACTGATAATTTTATTTTCCCAACACGTCCCATTTTTCTTACTCTTTTAATGTTTCTGGTCTCCTCGATTTTTTGCACTTTCGGTTTCTTTTCCTTCGGATTTTACCTACGTAGCCCATTATTCCCCTCTCAGACCCCACCCCGCGGTTTGATGTCGTTCTGGCCTTCATTATAAATTCACCATTTGGTTAGTACTGGTCAGCTTATGATAATATTACCTAAGCTGCACCTGGTGTTTGTCTGACTAGGGGAACGCTTATAGCTCGTAACAGCATTGATCACAAGCGAGAAATAGTTTCTTTGAAGAAGCGAACGGTTATCCTACTAAAGTCGGTAGCGGGTGCAAAGGTGAGGAAACCCTTTGAGGTCTGGGTACCCCACTTTCATCTCCGATTCAGGGGAGACAAAACTCATGTTCGTTCTGAGATTTTTGTTGTGGCCCTTGATCGCCGCAGTTAGCTCTAGAATAATATTATGTCTTATCTTCGAAACTCTCGCGGTTGGTGTCTTCTGATGTACACTCTAGAATAACAAGATCATGATTATGTTACACGCCGAACATCTGTGGAAACATCCGATGCCAGGTGGCCGGGGGTAGCGTCTCTTGTAGACTATAAATCTAGATAGTTTTACTCAGTCAAGCACACTCGTAAATTTTTCCTGCCCGTAGATGACCAAATGAGACAGGCCGATGTGGGCACAAAACTAGATTGTGTTGCCTATTCTCGTCATCTCGGGGTAAGTTGACATCCTTTGTAATATATATAATTCATGTTAGCTTTTATATTTAACTGATAGTAATGTGACTTTAATTATTTTAGGCCATTTCTCCCCGGTAATTAATTCAGTAATAATGTAGCGCAGTCACCAGCTAAGTTAACTGGTGCTTAAGTTGTTCGGTGTCTCCTGGTGTTATTGTTTACAATGGGTTAATGGTAAACTTATGCTAACAAATACTTACTAGGCGAAGAACCTCATAGTCCGTTCAGTGCTTACCGTGGGTTAAAGAGTAAGTTAAGAAGCAACCATTACTTTAAGGAAATGTCAGTGGTGTAAGATTCACTTAAAAACTGAATAGTGATGTGCGTGCGCTATAACACTTGAATTATAAGAGGTAGGCACTTATTACTTTCTGAGAGAAACTTCTAGTGCAGAGGTTTTCAAACTTTTTTGGTCCGCGGCTCCCTTGACCTGTGCATAAATCACCGCGGCTCCTCTCTATACTACATATTATATATAAGCAATTGTACCCAAAAAGATATTAATGACTTCTGAATGTGCATATTTTACATCTGATACCAATTGTGGGGGGTAAATAAGTTAAGTTTCGGACACAAAATAAATAAGACTGTATTTATTTTGTAAATGAAAAACTAAATTAATTTAATCAACTTACATTTTTATGACACCTTATACTAGTCACAAAGTCAATGAGAAAGATGAGCTTGCTTCTTCATCATCAGTTCTTCAAATCTGGGCACAAAATTCCCAAGCCATCGCGACGCCCTTAGCCGAGACGCCCCTGGGAGCCGCGACGCACAGTTTGAAAACCTCTGTTCTAGTGGATGAGTGTGGAATTATTATATGCCTACTTGTGTAGTTAGACACCAGTTTAGAACTTTCACGGCAATCCAGAAAGCAGCCACCAGCCAGAGATATAATTATATCTTATGTTTAAGTCACAACGTATTATTATAGCAATAACATTGCATTTTCCATGTATTCAATTTTTGGGAGGTTATTACTTTTCCCTTTTTGTGTATCGATCCCAAGGGGCGCATACCATTTATTATGTAATGTCTAGTGCTGTATTTTATGTAAATTCACTTAATGTTGTAAGATGAATCGCATATTCACTTAGCTGGAACTACAAGGTTAGGTTTCCCTTATGTTGAGTTGGAAGAGGACGGAGTAGATTTTGCTGTCAGAGCATTTGCTGACAGGTACATGTATGTACAAGATATATTAGCCTATGCGGGCGCATGCTGATAATTGATAGAGTGGAAGTAACAGGAGAGCGACTCATATGGATAAAAACAGCCCAAGACTATCCTAGCAATGATAACAATAATTATAAATCCCATAGTGGAGCATAACTGTTTATTATAATGTTATTGTAATTTTATTGTTTGCTTGACGTAAAGGTATTTTTTTGGGTCTCAGTTCCAGGGTACACCATTGCTACTGCAGGATTCCAGTCAGGCGAAGAACGTAACATTCTCATCGATCTCGCGGTTCCTGAAAGCAATTAGCACCACGAGTTGTCATCTATACCTGAAGTACAACCCAGACTGTGTGCTTAAACTGAGCGCTCAGTCACAAATAAAGTTCAAACCAACCAACCAGGATTTAAACATCAAGTACGCAGGCCTATTTCACAAGCTGGATAAATAGCGCAGTGGATAGGTTGTCCTAAATTGACCTCATCTTGTGTGTGTTTCTGGTCATTCAAAACCCCTGCACGTATTAGCGGTCAGCCGAATATAGACAGAGTAATCTACAGCCTATCTTGTTACTAGTGTGTGACCAATGGAGCATGGATAGTGCCTACAGTGGATTTATAGTGTAATTCATCACCTATAGGAGGATATACATATAAAGACACTAACTGGAGTTATTGAATTTGGTTCCACAGAAGCAAAAGGATTAGAACTCTGTTTATTTATTTGTCGGTGTTCTACAGGAAAGTTTTTGTGTTGGTGGATTGTTTGTTCGTTGGTGTTTAATTCGATATTTGTTAACTTGATGTGATTATTGATGCTTTCTTATGTTGTTGTGCTGATATACTTATTTTCATATATTTTCTTCCTTCAAGAACCTTTAATAAATTTTACTCATTTATTAACACGCTGTTCACGACCCTTCATCCATACTTAATATTGCAGCTCTTACTATTGTCTCTATTTGACCAGACAAAGGAGAGAGAGCGGGGGTTCTTAAGACTATATAAGTGTGTTGAGGGTTGGAAAGAGAGATAGCTTTAATGAATCCTCTTCCAGGTTTGTCTCAAGTTCATCCTATTTTACACATTATCTGTGTGTTGTCCATAATTCTGTCAGTTCATTCTCATTGTCGATTTCACTACAATTGTCTTGACTCGACAAATACTCTAAAACCCTAACTCAACCACGACACTGACCACACAAAAATGTACTGAGGTATCATGTAAGAACCTAAACTGACCACACAAAAATGTACTGAGGTATCATGAACATATCTCAAGAACCTAAACTGACCACACAAAAATGTACTGAGGTATCATGTAAGAACCTAAACTGACCACATAAAAATGTACTGAGGTATCATGTAAGAACCTAAACTGACCACACAAAAATGTACTGAGGTATCATGAACATATCTAAAGAACCTAAACTGACCACACAAAAATGTACTGAGGTACCAAGAGCAAATCTAACTGAATCACATTAACCTTCAGGACGCTGGAGGCGGCAATTGCCGCCTGAGCTATCCTATGTTCTCCCAGCTGCAGGCGGTTTAAGTCGACATTCAGATATCGTCGGCTAACTGGCTTTAGAATCTGTGCACGTGATCTTAACCCCGGATGTTAAAATTGAATCTTATGTGAAAGAGAGTTAGCTTCCATTTCCGATTTTTATTTAGTTATGGGTGTATCCGCATTTATTTTCTGTGAATTTTTTTAATCGAAATCAATCGGCATCGAACACACGGCCATTTTCGCTCTAATTTTAATGGATTCTGACTCAGATGCGATGGCGAGGAGATTGTTGTCTTTATTAGAATATGGGTGATGGCAGAGATGGAAACGAAAGTAGAATGTCATTGCTAGTATGTATAATTTTAGGGGTTAGGATTAGGTTTATCGGAAAGGTTTAGGATTACGGCCGAATGTCACTGCTGACGAGGGCGTTTGTTGCTTTGCTACTGATGATGGGTGTAACGAAAAGATCGTCATTTGATTTGTATTGGTCAAATGACTTTCATTGAGATGCAAGGGATATGGACTCTTCGTTTGTTGGTTTTTTTTAAATTTAAAAAAAAAATTTTTTATTAAAAAAAAATTTTTTTTTTTTAAATTTTTTTTTCGTTTTTTGCATCTTTCTTTTCCTCTCTTCCTATCACATCTAACATGTACACAAACAAATTTTATATCATCAGATTCATCATTCATTTATTTATATAAATTCCAAAAATGATAGCAATTGACCAAGAAACACAAAAACTATAGACATTACAAGTCACCCACTATAAAAACGGGGCGTTGTGAAAAAAGAATGCAGCTGCAGGGCAAGTTTTCGGAATTTTAATGCAGCGTCCTGAAGGTTAAAAACATCTAGGCATATCAAGAACTGATATACCAGGATGGTAAGAAATCATACATGGAAATTAAGAGCAGAAGAATCAAGAAAAAGTCCACAAAAATTAAATGGTTGTGCCACAAACAGGTATAAACGCACTACATAAAAACATTTGAGTGCATAAGAACATGCCAAAAGTGGCTACACTTAGACAACTGGGTCTATACATAAAAGGTCAAACTGTACTAACAAACATCTATCAGTATGAATAACCCATTTATTTCCACATAAAAGCATCCAAGGGTATAAGAACAGAACTAACTAACCCACCACCAAAAAAAAGGGGGGAGGGGTGTAAACCTAGAATGGCTTTAACTGGACCACACAAATAACATATGGGGACATCAAGTACTGGTCTATTGGCATCAAATTAAAACTTCTTGGGTTATCAAAAAGTCTTAGCCCAGCTACACAAAAACATGTGGACCACATAAAAACATGCAGTGGTATCAAGAACAGAGCCACAAAAAACTAACAAAAGTATCACGAACACAATTACAGATACCTCCAGATTAGAACCTCATTAAAAACGCAGAACATCCAAACAGGCAACTTTAAACCAAATCAAAATCACACAAGAGTATCAACAACAAGCCCAAGGGTACCACTGCATTTAACTAGCAACTTCATCATGTACAGTAAATTGATACAGAAACCATCACTGCTAGAAGCCATTACCTGCTTTGGTGCAGGATACATGTGTGGGGTCTAACTTCAGTATCAACCCCAAATTACTTCATTTAAATAACAAGAAAAAAAGAGGGATATTCTTTCACTGAGTCATCTAAACAAACTAAACAAAATATACACATATTTTAAAGAACAGACCAAACTCAAATACACAACACACACAAAAGTATAAAGATCAAACTCAGCTACACAAAACATACACATGTAGTAAAGAACAGACCAAACTCAACTACACAACACCCACAAAAGTATAAAGATCAAACTCAACTACACAAAACATACACATGTAATAAAGAACTGACCAAACTCAACTACACAACACACACAAAAGTATAAAGATCAAACTCAACTACACAAAACATACACATGTAGTAAAGAACAGACCAAACTCAACTACACAACACACACAAAAGTATAAAGATCAAACTCAACTACACAAAACATACACATGTAGTAAAGAACAGACCAAACTCAACTACACAACACACACAAAAGTATAAAGATCAAACTCAACTACACAAAAGGGAGCCACCCTAGCGTAGTGGTTACCACACTGCGCTGGCGACCGGGTGACCCAGGATCAAACCCGGGCAAGGACATTTGAAGATTTTTCGTCGACCGGGTTTTGGACTGGATTAACTCGAGCAACTATACAACACACATAAAAGAATAAGATCAAGAGCAACTATACAACACACACGCACAAAAGTACAAAGATCAAGAGCAACTATACAACACACACGCACAAAAGTACAAAGATCAAGAGCAACTACACAACACACACAAAAGTACAAAGATCAAGATCAACTACACAACACACACAAAAGTACAAAGATCAAGAGCAACTACACAACACACACAAAAGCACAAAGATCAAGAGCAACTACACAACACACACAAAAGCACAAAGATCAAGAGCAACTACACAACACACACAAAAGTACAAAGATCAAGAGCAACTACACAACACACACAAAAGTACAAAGATCAAGAGCAACTACACAACACACACAAAAGTACAAAGATCAAGATCAACTACACAACACACACAAAAGTACAAAGATCAAGATCAACTACGCAAAACCTTTTTTTTTTTTAAATTCAGTCCCATAGCAGATACTGCCCTAGTGGAGAGAAGTGTTAAAAATGTTAGCAACATTAAAACATTATGCATGGTAAATCAGAGACACATCTTAAATAAAACCTGCAAGTCTGGAAGGAGAGCTGGAGAAGAGAGGGATGGTCATCAGCAGCTCCAAAACAAAAACCATGGTGATATCACAAGAGGAGAAAAAGAAGGCATCGGATAAAGCTGGGAGAACAGGTCCTGGAGCAGGTCAACCACTTTAAATACCTTGGAGCTGTCACAGACTGGAAGGGAGGAATCAAAGAAGAGTTAGCTACCCAAAGAGCAGCAGCTGGGAGACTTCTTCAGGCCATAAATCAAAGATTCCTCAGCAAACGAAAAGTTAGCAAGAAGAGGTGGTTGAAGTAACAAGAAGAGACATGGTCCACAACCGGACAATACATCATGGCCTAAAATCCCAACCCCTGCAGAACCGAGTAGAATAGTCCCAACTAAAATGGTTTGGCCATGTCTGCAGAATGGGAAAAGATCGGCTACCACGACAAGTATGGTAAACTAAGAGCCAGGGATACAGACCTCCAGGACAACCCAGAGTCCGCTGGGAGGACAACATTAGACAATCTCCGAAGGGCTGAGGACTAGAGTGGAACCAGGCCAGAGGAAGACAGCCGATAGGATAGTATGGCGCTCTCTCTCTTCCAAACCTCTACACCTCACGGTAGAAGAGAAATGACTAAGTAAGTCAGTTATGCATGGAGGCATATCTGGAGTCATACTTATACGACCACCAGCTAAGCACAATGCTACAATAAACATATGTGGAAGTGAACCTCTGTCTGTGATGCTAATAACACCCTCATTGACTTCTGAAATCATCCACACACTTCCAGGGATTCCCCCTGTTGTGAAACATGTTGAGAATCCAGCATTGCACGATTAGCTTGGAGGAGTCACTTGAGCCCCAGACGTAACTCTTTTACCATGTTGGCTGTATGCAGAAGGATCTCACTATGGACCCATGATAGGCAGCAGGGCTGAGAAGTGGCTCTATGTTGGACATGAAAATTCCTTGGGAGAGCCCAGTATTTTAGCTCTGCATATTTGGAGAGCCCCTTTAGATGGTGGGGAAAGCGCAGTATGCCGCGCGCTTCTTCCTCCTCGCTTGGAATCAGATGTGATGAAATGCAAGCCAAGGTGAAGAAACTGGAGCTAACGACTTCAACTCAATATGTGTCAGAATGGCAGAAAAGCCACAGTGTAAATACCAAGGAGTCTTCAACTTGGTATTGGCTGCAAAAGAGCGAGAAGCTCAGCAGCCCTAGTTAAACAACAACAATAAAAAAACATGTTTTGGAATGATATTAAAAAGTATGGTAGAAAAACTACCTTAAATCTCAAATAAATGAAGCTGTAAAATTCCACACACTTAATGTCACAAATACATTATCATGAAGAAAACAAGAGACTAACCTTTAACTTCTGACTGACTCTCCTCTCTTCGCCGTTCTAATTCTTTCTTATCATAGTTAATTTTCTTTAAGCAGTTAATGCCATACTGTAAACTTGTCCTGAAGAAACACACAGAGAGACATGTATTTTCTTTTTAATTTCCTATGGCCTGACACATCATCAGCATCATTTTCCTTTTTTGCTCCACACGGATCATACACCACTGCAGTTGGTCCATTTACAGGAAGCCTGCGTCAAGCATTTACATGCTTTTGTAGTGGTGGTTTCTGTCGCATGTTTTACACAATCAAGTTGCCAGCCCCAAGCACTACTTCATATTAGTCACCATATTAGTCACGTCACCATATTAGTCACCATGTAAGACCTGCCTAAGGGAGCAGTAGTCATATTCTTTCTTTGTTTCTTCAGAGATCCCCCAGGACAGTTTTATTTTTGTGGTGTTATCTGCTGATACTAAAGGGTGACACATAACTGTTACCAATGTAATGTCATATGCTGATATATAATAATAACATAATAGCTCCTTCAGGCATAACTAACTATGGGACTGCGCCCCTGAGGTGATAGCCCTCAGCTGCTTATTTTCCTGGTGTTCTTTTCGACGTTTTCTCCTCTCTTCTGCTGGCTGTGCGAGCTTTTCACCCAATCTGGAGTAGTGCCTTAGAAAGCATCGTCACTTGGTGAGATCGGCAGCTTCATCATCCCAGGTTGCTAGATTTATGCCCAGTGCCCTCATGTCTCTCTTGCACAGATCTTTGAACCTCAGCTGCGGTCGCCCAACTGTTGTTTTGCCATATGTCAGTTGTCCGTAGAAGATATCTTTCGGGATGCGACCAACTTTCATGCTGCGGACATGGCCAAGTCAGCTTAGTCTGTGCTGTCTAAGCAGTGTATATATGCTTTGAAGGCTAGCACATGACAACACTTTGACATTTGTCACTTTGTCCTGCCTGTCACGAAGTGTATTCGCCTTCTTTTCTCTCTGTCAATCTGTTCTCATACCAAAACATTCCTTCTCTCTAAATTCTCTAGAATCTACCACGCGTAAATACACATCAGGAGATCTCCCATTTGCTGCGGGAAATAAATTCCTTTGTTCTACGTTTGACTGGCAAAACCACTGTGACCTTTTACCGCTGTGAACTTTTACACCGCGCCCTGAATAATTGCAGTTCAGCCAATGGATAGGGAGCGCAGATTATTGTCTTTTGACCTTTGACCTCAGCAACCAAACGGAAACCTGGAGGATTTTGGCGCTATTCTCAAAGCGCAGGCCTTTTCTCTCGCAAGCCGGCAGACTGACCGGGAACAAAATGGTTGCTCCTAAGAAATACAGAGGGGCCCGATCATTTAAACAGCAATGAATCTTGCCTGAGCGAGTAAGTGATCTATATTGTTATATGAATAACATGAATTAATCATGTTTATCTACAACATATCATGTCAGTATCTTTTGTTTTTCACTGTGACAGAAATTAATATCCTTGATTTTGTACAGGAGACAACAACATTATGTATACTGAAAGTTTCATATATGAACTACCCTTGTCCTGTTTTATACCGAATGATTTCTACTAATTCTACTGTATGATTTCAGCCATGATTATTCTTGTCATATTTTAATCCTGAACTGATTTCTGCAAATATCCTTATTAATTATATTTTAATGTGTTAATGTGCATGTATCCTATGTTATGATGGTATTAATAAGGTATATGAATGCCTATCACATAAACACAGAAGTATGTAATGAATGGGCAACAGCAATAGCAATTTTATAAATGAATATGTTGACTGACTTGTAATTCCGTGGTTCTCAAACCTTGGCAACAATGACACCCCAACATGTTACAGAAGAATAGAAAACTATTACCCAGTGGTTCTAAAACCATTGTTGACAGTGACCCCACATTGAATTTACTGCTCTATGGGCACAATGTAGACCAGTGGTTCTCAAACTTTTGATGACCACTGCCCCAAACTTCACAGTTGGTAAAGCTAACAGCCCATATGTTGAATATCACTGCAGTAAACAAGCTGGAAGCCAGATATAGGTTGAGATCCACCTGTATGCTTATAATGTCAGTTATGCTATAATAGATCATAGAGAGCACTTTGTTAGTTATGTTAACTATGAATGTTGTTAGATTTCTGATGGACGATTAGCGTCCAGCAGATATGGGAAATGACTTCTCTGGCAAGATTACTAATGGCGCTTCAATTGTTTGTCGATCCAGATCCTACCAGGTTGTCATACCAGGTTGTCATACCAGAAGACTAAACCATAAGCAGTGTTCTCAAGGGCAGACTTAATCCATCCCAGCTGGTGATGCGCCCTGAGTCAAGACGGAGAAAGCAGCTTGCCATCCTCCGAAACCCTAAAAAGAACTTGCGGGACCTGGAGTGCTGGGACATATTGAACCCCTGGCAACAAGACTACATCAGCAATTGAGATGAGTATCTGAACATGCCAGCAGAACCACTACAGAATATTCCCATTGTCCTATGATTAAAAATTAATTCTGACATGGATCAGAACCATTCATAGATTAGGGAACATAACATATAGTTGTATAGTTGAATATATTGTGAGATTCTATTTTCATTTTTGTAAACTTTACATAACCGAGTCTGTTGTTATTTTCTTTGTAATATTTAATTGGGTTGTATAGTTTTAATAACATAAATCTACACCCTGGGGGCAGAGCCATAATTAATAAACACTATTGGGTCGGGATATTTTTAATGTGGCTGGGCACCAAATCTCTTATTCATCTATTGTACTATACATAGTCCTTTGTAGGATATCGGATAAAAAATTTATCGCCTAGAGAATATCCTGTTTAGTTTCACCTGAACTCTCGTAGAAGGTTTTTTTGAGTGGACTAATTCCCGAGGAGAGACTGTGCATTCAACTTGCAGTCTGGAAGAGTTTCCTCTAAAGATTATCTTTTATTCTTCCATCAAGTCTGTCATACTTACACTTTCTCCCTCAAAACAAAAAACATTTCGTTACACTGGGACGCTCGTGTCCGGGATCTACTTTTTTCATATTTAGACACTTGTCTGAGATATGAAAACTCTTATCTTTCCTAGACCACTACTGCTGTAGGTACTTGTCACTTATTGGTGTCCAAGGCTAGGATTAGATTAAAGAGGGGACATAAATTACCCTAGACTAAATTACATATAAATTTTTACAAGAAAAACAGATTTTAGTTATGATATGAAAACTATTCTTGGTGGTACTGCTGGTTATTAGTTACATGTTGTTAACTAATATTTATGTTATGTTGTATGTATGCTGGTTTTAAATAACATAGGTTGTTAAAATACTTTAGTTTAGTTACGGCTATAGAAAGTATTTAGGCCTGTATTTATTTGATAGTGAGTTAGAGATCTCATACTCGCTCAGCAAAACCACTGCTGTTAAAATGGATGAGATAAAAGGACTGAAGAAATGGACAGCGCAATCATATAAGATTGGAAAATTATCTGGCTTCTCGGGAAGTTTGCTGGAAAATTATGTCTCGGAACAGGTAGAATGTTTCATGAGCATAATGGGGCAACAGAACGAATGGAGAGCAAAATGCAAGGAAGAGAATGTGGAACATGAGAGACAAAGACAAGAAAAATCCCTCCAGCGTAAGGAAGAACTGCAAGAAATGGAAACTCAGTTTCAACCTACAAAAATGGAATCCAGGGATAAACTTGAATCTAGGAATACTCATCATGCCACTCCTTTGCCAGTTGCATCACCACCCTCAGCGGTAAATATAACTGCACCACATGAAGCCGAGTCTATGTCTCCGAATTCAGGCTCAGACAGAGCAGAGGCTAGGATATCTAAACAGAGACATCTAGACCATCCTGAGAACAAGATTAAGCACAAGAGTGCTGATAATCTGAAGAGACCTTCCTCATCCTCAGTAAAAACTCACAACAGGCATACCAAAAACAACCGCACCAAAAACCTGGTAAATAGGATCGCTCAACCAAATAGGATCACTCAACGGAAAAGGATTACGCAACCCTATGGGAAGGGAAGGGATGTTCTTGAGCATCACCTGTTGGCCACCCTACATCAGTTAGACTGTAGGCGCCGAGACCCAAACCCACAGACTTCATACAAAGCTAAGGTCCCTACCATGGATGGGAACTTGACGAAGGCCCGGAGTGGATACAGGGATTCTCAAAATGTGGAGACTGCCACAGTAAATGGAGAACAAATCACCTGTTTGTATTATCAAGGTCTTGGGTGTGATGCCCTTGTCTCAGCCTCTGTTATCGACCTTGATCAAGTCACCGAAGAGGATGTTGAGGTAACAGCACCCATGATAAACAACAGAAGGATGATTTTGCCTTTAGCTTATGTAGAAGTTAGGTCGAACTTTGTAAACGGCAAAGTAAAGGCCGCAATATTGGATGAACGAATTTACCCCATACCTCAAGGAGGGAAATATATCATCTTAGGAGACTCAGCACAATCCAGAGACGGCGTGACTGAACAGGCTATGGAGACTCCAATGCCTAACTCATCTTCCAATATTTTCACTGAAAAGTTGGAAGAGTGCAAAGGGGATAACCACCCCAGTGCACTTAATTCTGAACAAGTTTTGATAGTCTCACCCACTATCTGCATGCAGAAAGTGAAGCCGGGCCAGAGTTTCTTGGTACCTGGTGGGATGAAACATGTTTCAGAAATATCTTCCTTTAACATGAGAGAAGCAGCTGTAGAGGAACAGGACCCTCAAGCCCTAAGACTTCACTCAGTTCCGATAACCTCACCCACTCTCTGGGATCAAAAGTGAAGCGGGTCCAAATTTCCTTGGTACCTGGTGGGATGAAACATGTTTCAGGAATATCTTCCTTTAACACGGGAGAAACGGCTAAAGAGGAACATGAGCCTCAAGCACTTAGTCTTCACTCAGTTCCGATAACCTCACCCACTCTCTGGGATCAGAAAGTGAAGCTGGTCCAAATTTCCTTGGTACCTGGTGGGCAGGAACAACTGGTAGACTTATCTTTCTCTGTCACTGGAGAAACAGGGATAGAAGAACATACACGCTCTCATACCTGGGGAGATAGGTATGTGTCCTTAGGCAGGTCAAGTAATATGACTAAAATAAGGTTGTGTATGAGGTTGGCAACCTCATCACGCAAAACTATTTGCTATAGACCGCATTGCAAGCAGAGTGTAGGCTTTAATGCAAGCTCTTTGCCAGGAGGCAAGCTACAATGTAAGGTGCACAAGGAGGAACATAAGAGAGGGAAGATCATACGAGCAGGATTGCTTAACATCCCTCAACTCCTTGACAATGAGGAAACGGATAGAGATGTGTTGATTACAGGCATACCGTTCGACAGAGGGAAAAGAGGAAACAATGGGATTGAATAACGAGAGATATGAAACAGGAAGGTAGTAGCAGACAGAAGAGAATAGTCGGCTCAACTTAAGTTAGCCGTAGGCATAACTTTTAAAAGGGGGCCTATGTCACGAAGTGTATTCGCCTTCTTTTCTCTCTGTCAATCTGTTCTCATACCAAAACATTCCTTCTCTCTAAATTCTCTAGAATCTACCATGCGTAAATACACATCAGGAGATCTCCCATTTGCTGCGGGAAATAAATTCCTTTGTTCTACGTTTGACTGGCAAAACCACTGTGACCTTTTACCGCTGTGAACTTTTACACCGCGCCCTGAATAACTGCAGTTCAGCCAATGGATAGGGAGCGCAGATTATTGTCTTTTGACCTTTGACCTCAGCAACCAAACGGAAACCTGGAGGATTTTGGCGCTATTCTCAAAGCGCAGGCCTTTTCTCTCGCAAGCCGGCAGACTGACCGGGAACAAAATGGTTGCTCCTAAGAAATACAGAGGAGCCCGATCATTTAAACAGCAATGAATCTTGCCTGAGCGAGTAAGTGATCTATATTGTTATATGAATAACATGAATTAATCATGTTTATCTACAACATATCATGTCAGTATCTTATGTTTTTCACTGTGACAGAAATTAATATCCTTGATTTTGTACAGGAGACAACAACATTATGTATACTGAAAGTTTCATATATGAACTACCCTTGTCCTGTTTTATACCGAATGATTTCTACTAATTCTACTGTATGATTTCAGCCATGATTATTCTTGTCATATTTTAATCCTGAACTGATTTCTGCAAATATCCTTATTAATTATATTTTAATGTGTTAATGTGCATGTATCCTATGTTATGATGGTATTAATAAGGTATATGAATGCCTATCACATAAACACAGAAGTATGTAATGAATGGGCAACAGCAATAGCAATTTTATAAATGAATATGTTGACTGACTTGTAATTCCGTGGTTCTCAAACCTTGGCAACAATGACACCCCAACATGTTACAGAAGAATAGAAAACTATTACCCAGTGGTTCTAAAACCATTGTTGACAGTGACCCCACATTGAATTTACTGCTCTATGGGCACAATGTAGACCAGTGGTTCTCAAACTTTTGATGACCACTGCCCCAAACTTCACAGTTGGTAAAGCTAACAGCCCATATGTTGAATATCACTGCAGTAAACAAGCTGGAAGCCAGATATAGGTTGAGATCCACCTGTATGCTTATAATGTCAGTTATGCTATAATAGATCATAGAGAGCACTTTGTTAGTTATGTTAACTATGAATGTTGTTAGATTTCTGATGGACGATTAGCGTCCAGCAGATATGGGAAATGACTTCTCTGGCAAGATTACTAATGGCGCTTCAATTGTTTGTCGATCCAGATCCTACCAGGTTGTCATACCAGGTTGTCATACCAGAAGACTAAACCATAAGCAGTGTTCTCAAGGGCAGACTTAATCCATCCCAGCTGGTGATGCGCCCTGAGTCAAGACGGAGAAAGCAGCTTGCCATCCTCCGAAACCCTAAAAAGAACTTGCGGGACCTGGAGTGCTGGGACATATTGAACCCCTGGCAACAAGACTACATCAGCAATTGAGATGAGTATCTGAACATGCCAGCAGAACCACTACAGAATATTCCCATTGTCCTATGATTAAAAATTAATTCTGACATGGATCAGAACCATTCATAGATTAGGGAACATAACATATAGTTGTATAGTTGAATATATTGTGAGATTCTATTTTCATTTTTGTAAACTTTACATAACCGAGTCTGTTGTTATTTTCTTTGTAATATTTAATTGGGTTGTATAGTTTTAATAACATAAATCTACACCCTGGGGGCAGAGCCATAATTAATAAACACTATTGGGTCGGGATATTTTTAATGTGGCTGGGCACCAAATCTCTTATTCATCTATTGTACTATACATAGTCCTTTGTAGGATATCGGATAAAAAATTTATCGCCTAGAGAATATCCTGTTTAGTTTCACCTGAACTCTCGTAGAAGGTTTTTTTGAGTGGACTAATTCCCGAGGAGAGACTGTGCATTCAACTTGCAGTCTGGAAGAGTTTCCTCTAAAGATTATCTTTTATTCTTCCATCAAGTCTGTCATACTTACACTTTCTCCCCTCAAAACAAAAAACATTTCGTTACACTGCCACGAAATGCCGAGGATGTGGCACAGACACCTTAGAGGAAAGGTATTGAGCCTTCTTTCTTGCTTAGACATAGGTTGTCTATGTCTCTCTGCCATATAGAAGTATGCTGGTGATGCAGGCATTATGTACTGCAGCTTTGGTCTTCGTTGTGAGTTTGGAGTTTCCCAAAACACGCATTGTGAGGCGGGCAAAGGTGGCTGCAGTTTTGCCAATTCGGCTGTTAATTTCTGTGTCCAGAGAGAGTTTGTCGTTGATGGGAGACCCCACTTATGTGAAATGGTACACTACTGTCAATTTATAGTTACTGATAGGGACAACTGGTGCAACATCCACATCCTGACCCAGCACATTTGTTTTCTTTAGACTTATTGTGAAGCCAAAGCCTTGCATGCTTGGGTGAAGCGATTCATCAAGCTCTGAAGCTCCTGTTGACTTTGAGTGACAACATGCTGACATAAGGGGATCTATATGTGACAAAAGCAATGTTTTTAGTGTTGTATCATCTACTGATACACAAGTGTTGTGCTTACTGTGATGTTACTTACTTACATTTGACTTTCTCAGTCCAAGCTTGCTGTGATGTTACTTACATTTGACTTTCTCAGTCCAAGCTTGCTGTGATGTTACTTACTTACATTTGACTTTCTCAGTCCAAGCTTGCTGTGATGTTACTTACATTTGACTTTCTCAGTCCAAGCTTGCTGTGAAGCATCATGATGACCTGAAATTGTCATTGTCTTGTTACACTGGCTGATGTCAGCTCCTGCTGTTGTAGGATTTCTCTAATACTCTGTCTATCCATTCAGCTCTTGGTCTTCCTCATACACCACAACCAGTTCTTCTACCGTGTTGTAGGCACATAGTAGTAACTAACCAGGCTACATTGTCATGAGATGGCCAAACTACTTTATTTTCTGTCTCTGTCATATTTTATGCAGGATGTGTTTCCTACATCGCCTGGCAACATTAATGACTCTTCTTAAACATTTCATCTTGAATGCTGTGATCCTGAGCTCTGGTCATGAACCATGTTTGACCCTGTTCTTACTGTGATGTTATTTACTGATATTAACAAAGCACAATACAACAAGAACTCGTGTGTATAAATATATGTGGAAATCTGAGACTGTCTGAGAGAGAATGAAACAGATGCAAAGAACTGAAGAGAATAGGGATGAAAGACAGATAAGTGAAAGAAAGTACAAGCTATAACTGCTATAGAAAAATGAGAGGAAGAAGCTGCTAACCTGTGGAAACTGTCCACCATCTTAAGTTGTCCCCTGAGGTCCTTTTTGGTTAAATGATCTAACATGCGGGCGTCAACTAGACACTCCATGAAGTGGCTGCGGTATTGTGGGAGTCCCAGGCTTGGCAGCCATTCCTTGCCTATCCACTCATGGTTCATGTCACCAAAAGCTAATGTCTGAAAGAGAACACACATAACAAAAAGGATTAGCAAGTAACTATTCCTAAATGATGATAAATACATTTATAAATATGCATATTATCATCATTAAGAAGACACGTTACATAATCAGGATGCCAAGAGAGAACCAGAAACTGAAAGAAACAGAGACAGCATTCTGCACAAACAAACCTAACATCTCTAGATTCACCTGCGATCTCACAAAACAAATGCCTTTACTCACCTGATCACTGGCACAGAAAGTGGTGCTAAATTTCAGCAACCAACATAATATAGTCCTCCTATTTCTCTCATACAATTTGGTTCTATTTGTTGTAAAGATGTAAGAATCGGCCTCACTGCTTTCTGGGCAAACCCACAGATGATCAGTCTCCCTCAGCAAATGTCGAAAGGTATGAATGCTAATAGTTCCTGTATCATGCTGGTTGTATACATGACAGATGCATCCTCTCATATGTTCATCTCTGCTAGTCTTATGTTTGATGCCAAATTCTAGCAATCTTAGCCTTGTCAATTCATCAATTGCAGTGTCTTTCTCTAGAAGGTGATTAGTAATTACTAAGTATTTCTCCCTTATCCATATCCAAAGTCCCCACTATGGGTGCTCTCGAAGCTAGTCTATCAGTTCTCTCATTGCCGCATAACCAGGAAAGTATATTCACACCAGTTCCTGAAGATTTGAGGCTTTTATGGATATGAACAGAGGTACCATGAACATGAACAAAATCAAATCAGACTAGATCAAGTGCCACCTCCACATTACAGGTTGCTCATACTGGATCTGAACATTTTCTGACTCTTTCTTGACTAAGGCACATTCTTATGAGACTACTTTCAGTCCATTTCTTGAAGTTTACCCACCTGCCTTCAACCATACCTTCTATTAATGTTTTTAACAAAGAATTTGTTACACTCTCACATACACATATAATTTAAAAAATGAAGGCAATACAAATAAAGGCAAGGAAAAGAACAAAAACATTTGTAAAAACCACACAAGAAAATGAAAGGATGCCGAATAATAAAAATTGTTTAAACCCAACAAACAAACAAACAACAATTTTGCTTACTGTTCTGGAAGTCTTTGGAGCTGAAGGACTTGTCAATGAGACCATTTCCTGGATAGCAAGGCGCAATTTTAACCGGTGCAGCGGATTACTTATACCAATCTCCCGCTGAATTTCTGTATCTGACAAAGCGGACATGATAGCTCCACTTTTCACATTGGCTCTACAGGCTGCAACATACCATGCTGGCATTCCAACCCATAACTACAGGAGTAAATAGTGAGATAAAATGTCTTAATAAAAGAAAGAAAATATCATACTGTCTAAAATTTAAAAAACTGTAAATATAATTGACGAATCTCTGTAATCAATTTAACAAATCAATTTAGAAAACTCCCTCAGTGCTCTAAACTGAAAATGTTGACGACAGAATAGGTATGATAAATAAAACTATTTTTGACATACTGGTAAGCGTATAATGACAATTTAAAACGAGCCTGTAGTGAAAGTTTGCCCATGTAATTCCCGAGTCTCTGAAGTAACAAAGACAGAGAAGGATTACTACACTCTCAGGCATGTCACGTACAAGGCCACTAATATGAGAATAATAAATGAGGCTGCTGTAAAATATGAGGTTTTACATATGGCTGGCAACTTCATCCTGTAAGACTAATTGCCACAGAAACCACCACTACAAGGGCATGTGAATGCTGGGTGCAGGCTTCCTGCAAGGTGACCAGTAACAGTGGTGACTCCATGCTCCATAAGCAGCATAGAGTGAAATGATGAATGTAACACTGCAGGTTTGTAATACTGACACTGATAATGAAATGATACTAACATATACCATCCTAACATTTTTTTTTTTCTTCTCAATGCTTTCTTAACAGTCTGGACAGCTTAAAAATTACTATAGCACGTTTCACTAGCTTTGCCCAACTTCAAAATGCTATATCTCAGCGAATATATAACGCAAATAAGTGAAATTTTGTGTGTGAATTTGAAATAGTATAGACCCTATGAATTAAATTTTTCATTAAAATGCAGCCATTGGTTTCAATTTTCGTTTCTTTGCGATTAATAACAAAAGTCTACTTGCCAACACACATCACACACACACATTTTGAAATGTCTACAGTAAATTATACGACATCATTTGCACATAATTGGTTAATCAAACAATTGGCATGATTTTAGCGTGAAATTGCACTTCTTGAACACAAAACAGTTTATATCCGGTGCTACTCACACATTGTCAATCAGTGGCGTGTCTACAAAAAGTATTGTGTGGTTAAGTAGGAAAATGAGTCTGCGAGTACATTTTATGACATTACAGCTAATCACAAATAGGATTTTTAAGTATTTCTGCAATGAAGCTACTCGTGGAAAACTGTATCATTCTATTTCAAACCCGCAAAAGAGGACTATTCATGCCTTGGGGATAATCAAACGATCATTGCACCGCTGGATAGCGACATCTGAAATTTCTAATTCTAGTGTTTTACACACGAAAATTAGGCCAAGAGTGGTGGATATTTTGACAGAGATTTGATCCGGAGAGAAATTTGCAATATGTTTCACAATAATGAGGCAGTGACTTAAAGGAAATTGAAAATTTGGTTAAGAAAGAATAATGACATTGATATTTCCAAATCTACGCTATGGAAGACTATTAGGAGTTTGGGATTCATTTTTAGAAAATATGTTGGTGGTAGAAACCTTGTTTGTGAGAAGCCTCATATAGTTGCAATAAGAAACAAATATTTACGCGAGGTCAGAGAAATGAGAAGAGATTGTTATGATTTTGTGTATTTAGATGTAACTTGGATCAATGCGCACCACAGTAATGAACGAGAATGGCAATCATCTGATGGGACAACTAAGAGACTAGTACCAAGCAGCAAAGGACAGCGCCTAATAATTGCACATCCAGGAAGCAGCCATCATGGGCTTCTAAATAATACTGAACTCATATTTGTTTCAAAATCCACAGATAATAGGGATTACCATGCAGAGATGAATGGCAAGATATTTCAAGATTGGATTGTGAATCATGTACTTCCTTCCTTGGATAGACCGTCGTGTTTGATAATGGACAATGCTTCATATCACAACGTTGTGGCACCGGAAGATAAAGTTCCTAATTCATCAAGTACTAAAGATGTAATAAAGATTTGGCTGACCATAAACAACATTCCATTCAACGAAATGTCCCTGAAGCCTGAATTACTTGGAATTGTAAAAAAAGACACAGCATACAAAGATATTTCACATAGACAAGGCAATCCATAAACATGGTCACAGATGTTTAAGATTGCCTCCTTACCATTCTCACTTAAACCCAATAGAATTAGTATGGGCTAAAATTAAGGAACAGGTAGCAACAGAAAATAGAACGTTCAAATTAAAAGATGTTGAAATACTTATAAAAGCCGCCATCTCCAATATAGCCAGGGATTATTGGAAGAAAAGTGAGAACAATGTGTTACAAGAGGAAGAGGAATATTGGAAGAATGATGGTTTGTCCTTCATTCAGCCGAGATTGATTATCAATTTCTCAGAGACATCTGATTATGATTCGGATGAAGTTTAATTTCATTAAAGATGATCTTACCGTTATTTACAAGCACATTAGAGGAGCAACGTTCCATTATGATATTTATGAACCGCAAAGAGGTGATACCCATTGAAATAATTAGATCAAGGAAGGTCCAGTTTGGTAGCGCATTAAATGTCAATGACAAACAATGTCACGAGTATCTCGCATGCAGATCATTTAAGAAATCATCTTCAACAGGTATTCATATGCAAACGTGATGGCCACATTATTGTAATAGTAGACACGCCTATGCCTAATCAATTCACAGAATCTGTGACTGAAGTGGTAAAATTTCTTTTCTCGATACACAATAATTAGTATGCCGACAAAGATCAAAGGATTTCATTTGTTTATGGGAACTAGACAAGATGCACAGATATAAAGTATAAATTTGTTGGGTCTAACCCAATATAACATCGTATGCAAAAAATGGCATTAATACGTTGGACGGTTAATCAGATAATTACATTTGTTTGAGGGCAAAGCTAGTGAAACGTGCTATAGTATAACATTAATGTTGAGCAAATATATGTGGGTCAAGTTGGAACTGAACCATGACCTCTCACCTCTAGCCATGCTACAACAGTAGGTCCATTCCATAAAGCAAACGGCGTACTGGCTTTCATCGCCTCCTCCAAAAGTTCATGTCTGACAGGAGAAAAGAGATAGATATAACAGTGAAGCTGATAATGTGTCTGTATCTATGATATATATTGGAATATCCTGTCTCACGTAGTACTGTACATATATGATACATCACCAGATTCAAGATTTTGAGGCACTGAGATACTGGCATCGTAAAAAGAATATTCCAAGACCTCTGTATTGGTGAAGATTTAGTACATCTAAAACTCTATTGAAAAGCATTGTGTCCAAAGAGAATATCAAACAGGATGTAAGATTACAAGATAATAAGCTTAGTATTTCAAAGATGTTTAATCAGGAATCTTACTTACTCACTTACTTAGTTGTTCCTCTTCTACCAGGAGGTGTAGAGGTTTGGAAGAGAGAGCACCAGACTAGCTTATCGGCTGTCTTCCTCCTGGCCTGGTTCCATTCTAGTCCTCGGTCCTTCAGAGACTGTGTAATGTTGTCCTCCCAGCAGATTCTGGGTCATCCTGGAGGTCTGGATCCCTGGCTCTTAGCCTCCCATACCTGCCGTGGCAGCCGATCTTCTCCCATTCTGCAGATATGGCCAAACCATCTTAGTTGGGACTGTTCTACTTGGGTCTGTAGAGGTTTGGTTTTGAGGCCCTGTCGTATCGTCTGGTTGCGGACCATGTCTCTTCTTGTTACTTAACCATCTTCCTCAGATACCTCATTTCTGAGGTTTGGATCTGGTTTTGTGGGTATCACACAAGCCTTTATATACTAGCTAAGGCGGAGGGAGGAATAAGGTGCTAGCTACCTTCCACTTCATCACTAAGGCTATACCATTGTTGTCCTGAATAACTTAAATCAAAGAACTACACACGGGCTCGTATTGCCAGAGGCATGACACAACAACAGTGGGTGACATACGACTAACGCTCATGAACAGCTTATATCGCATTTATTCAATTAAACACATGGCCGCACCTGGCCTGATGAAAAATACAACATTACGACTATATACGTGCCACAACAGGGAATGCATGTACTAATATCAATCTACAGAACAGGTAATCTGGCTACCACAATCCTAAAATGGACACTGCGCCATCACGCGGGAAAAAACCCACATAGTAACACTGACTATGAGAAACTTAGCATGTGCCAAACTCAGCGCTAAAAAAATAACCACTTCCCTGGAATCCTTAATAGCAGAAATAGCTAACACTAGAAATAGGGCTCAAATGGTAGGCACCGCATAACTCTCCTAGATATCACAGACAGCTGAAGCTGGCATATCAAAAACTGCATCCGCCATGGATGGCAGTCAAATCTCCACTGACTATATTCGCGCCAGCCTTGCGCATTCAGTTACTTCTGCTGATCACATGACTCCGCTGATCACATGACTATCAGGACGGCTTTTGACCGTCTAACAATCTAGAAATACGGCCTAGAAATACGACCCATGACAGTGGGTTAGCAACCTTATTTCAGTTAGTCACTTTGGTAACCAAAAACTTCATGTGCTCCTTCACAAGGGTCACAGTACACAGTATAAAACACTTGGTCCAGTTATTTTAGCTCTGCATATTTGGAAAGAACCTTCCAGATGGCAGGAAATGCACAGTATGCTACCTCTGGCTCTTTCTCCCTGCTAATTAAAACCAGATGTCAATATTCTTTAAGTGCATGCTGAGCCAGGATGGAATGCCCAGGACAGAAACTGACACTCATGACTCAGCTCACCAAATTGTGCAATGGCAGAAAAGCCACAGGAAAACTCTAGCTCTACACTGTAGATAATGCCAAGGAAATCAGTGTGGCACTGGCTGCAAAAGAGCAAGAAGCTCAGCAGCCCTAGTTAAACAACATTAACCGTTTGAACCCTGGCCACCCAGCCTGTAAAATCCCATTCCCCTGGGCTCCTGAGCAAAAAATGCACAAAAAAGACATAAGAATATTCTTGGGGCCTATCTGTTCCACAAATGTTGTGTCTACGGTAGACATAGGTCTGAATATATTTGCGGGAGACCAACCTGTATCAAATTTACTTGATACATTGTGTGGGATACGCCCCTTTCCATGCCCCTGCACCATAGCTCGATCCCCTGAGGGGCCAGGAACAGGGTTAGAACCAGCTTGATCATAATCTGATTCACAAGTTTCGTCACTCGATTCAATTTCGATGTCACTTTCAGAATAATCACCATCTAAATCTAATTCATCATCCTCTGAATCATTGAGCACAAGTTCAACTGCTTGTTCCGTTGTTAGCCTTTTAGAACGGCTATTTCCTGGATTTTCAACACGCCTTTTCATTATGAAAACAATTACAAAATTGCAAAATATTATCACTTCGTGGGCGCCGCCATTTTAGTGTAACATTCCACAAGACATGTGTACTTCCTGACGTCATTATTTTTCACACATTTCCATTCCGGCCCCATATTGCTAAGCTAGGTGTGTCAGACCGAAAAAGCGGTCGCTCAGGGTACGGATTATTTACACATGGACTGAAATTTCGGGACCTCGGGTTCAAAAGGTAAACATTGGTCCACTAATGTGAAAAACATCAACAATAACTTGGTCCACTAGTGTGTAAAACAACATGCAGAGAAATAAAACTGAGGCTACAGCTCTAGGAAAAAAACTAAGCTAAATTAATTTCTCTTATTTTTGATGTCACATTAAATATATTCTGTCATTAATTGTAAAAACAAATGAAATATCTGAAAAACTCACTTTTTCTTTTTTCTGCGGTCAAAATCCGACTGTCCAAGTCCCATACCCATCTCAGACCCACTGTTATCACCACCGTCCATATAATTTCCTGAAATGTCCATAATTAATTGTTACTGGTGGTATTACATAATGTTACTCGTTATTGAATGTTACTGTATGGTAAAAAAGGCTGTTACTGCCTGGCATTTTTTAAACTGCCTTAAGTTGTAATGGCTGGTGCTATGCATTATTACTCTGGTGTGTTTCTGGGGATCATATTAGGTATGATCAATTAAATGCATTTATAATGACAGTGACAATGACAAAGAGAATGGATAATGATAGGAAACACTATATACATAATTACAATAGGTGGCAATCTTTTTATCAGATACTTACTTGTTAGACAAGTTTTTCAGCCCTTACATCCCCTTTACAGTTATAAAACCCAAGTGTCTGCCTTCTGGGGATTTTGGGGGGCCTGCGCTCTTAGAACCAAACCTGTTCCACGCCAAGGGGGGGTGACGACGCCCACTTGGGTTATGATTCCCAAGTGTCTGCCTTCTGTTGATTTTTTCTGCCTGCGCTTAGAACCAAACCTGTTCCACCTTCCAAATTCACTCCTGGTTTTATTCATTCTGCCAGCTCGAAGCAGTTGTGAAAGTACGCAGTTATAGTGATGAAAACTATAACAGTTATATAGATGACTTCTGAGTGATTCAGTGATAATGGAAAAGATACTGACATAACAGTGACACTGATGGCTGTGATAATGATGACCACAAGATACTGACATAACAGTGACACTGATGGCTGTGATAATGATGACCACAAGATACTGACATAACAGTGACACTGATGACTGTGATAATGATGACCACAAGATACTGACATAACAGTGACACTGATGACTGTGATAATGATGACCACGAGATACTGACATAACAGTGATAATGATGGCTGCGATAATGGTGACCACGAGATACTGACATAACAGTGATAATAATGGCTGTGATAATGGTGATCACGAGATACTGACATAACAGTGACACTGATGACTGTGATAATGATGACCACGAGATACTGACATAACAGTGATAATGATGGCTGTGATAATGATGACCATGAGATACTGACATAACAGTGATAATGATGGCTGTGATAATGGTGACCACGAGATACTGACATAACAGTGATAATGATGGCTGTGATAATGATGACCACGAGATACTGACATAACAGTGATAATGATGGCTGTGATAATGGTGACAATGAGATAGTGACATAACAGTGATAATGATGGCTGTGATAATGATGACCACGAGATACTGACATAACAGTGATAATGATGGCTGTGATAATGGTGACCACAAGATACTGACATAACAGTGACACTGATGGCTGTGATGATGATGGCTGTGATAATGCTGACCACGAGATACTGACATAACAGTGATAATGATGGCTGTGATAATGATGACCATGAGATACTGGCATAACAGTGACACTGATGGCTGTGATAATGGTGACCATGAGATACTGACATAACAGTGACACTGATGGCTGTGATAATGATGACCATGAGATACTGACATAACAGTGATAATGATGGCTGTGATAATGGTGACCATGAGATACTGACATAACAGTGACACTGATGGCTGTGATAATGGTGACCATGAGATACTGACATAACAGTGACACTGATGGCTGTGATAATGGTGACCATGAGATACTGACATAACAGTGACACTGATAGCTGTGATAATGGTGACCATGAGATAATGACATAACAGTGACACTGATGGCTGTGATAATGGTGACCATGAGATACTGACATAACAGTGACACTGATGGCTGTGATAATGGTGACCATGAGATACTGACATAACAGTGACACTGATGGCTGTGATAATGGTGACCATGAGATACTGACATAACAGTGACACTGATGGCTGTGATAATGGTGACTATGAGATACTGACATAACAGTGACTCTGATAGCTGTGATAATGGTGACCATGAGATACTGACATAACAGTGATAATGATCGCTGTGATAATGGTGACCATGAGATACTGACATAACAGTGACACTGATAGCTGTGATAATTACCACTTTCCTTTGTGCTCACTATGGAGCATGGAGCTACAACTGCAGCTGGTCTCCTCCCCCCACAGGAAGTCAGCACCAAGCAGTCACACTCACTTGCAGCGGTGGTTTCTGCACCAATTTGTTTGACATGATGAGGTAGCCAGCCTCCATGCACTAACCTCATATTAGCTGCCCTGTACGACATGCCTAAGAGTGCAGCAGTTTTATTCTTTCTTTGTCTCTTTCAAGACCCCCAGGGATTACACAGGGCGATCGTGATAATGACGGCTGTAAAATCTTTTCAAATACGCTTTCTGACACTATGCAAGCTGCCATTAACATCATACCACATACGGCTCCATACCTGCCCTTGGCCATCTTAACTTACCAGCAGCCATTTCTCTAGCCAAATATTCCTTGGGTTTCTGTTTCTCCTTCTTTGAAAAAAATCTGCCTAATGAACTTTTAATGCCCTTTTTCTTGGCATTTGGCTGATGCTGTTTGTGTAGAGAGTCCTGACTACTGGTCAGACTGCCAAGTGGACTGCTCGAGGATCCCATACTCAAGTCTTGCAGGCGACTGGAAGAGAAACAGAGTATCATATGGTAATTCATTGCTAATTAGGTCATCACATAATGTTCTTACAGAAATCCGCTTGGTTTATGTACGGAAAAAAAAAGCCTGATGCTGATGATGTTGCCCTGATTGCTAAATCAGAGGCACATCTTCAATCCAATCTGCAAGCCTGGAAGGAAGAGCTGGAGAAGAGAGGGGTGGTCATTAGCAGCTCCAAAACAAAAACTGTGATGATATCACGAGAGGAAAGAAGGCATCAGATTAAGCTGGACGAACAGGTCCTGGAGCAGGTCAACTACTTTAAATACCTTGGAGATGTCTCAGACTGGAAAGGAGGCATCAAAGATTTGGCTACCCAAAAAGCAGCAGCTGGGAGACTTTTTCAGGCCATAAATCGAGGATTCCTCAGCAAAAAAGAAGATGGCAAGAAAACGAAGATGGCTGTATACTACTCCACCTATGTCCCAGTCTTGACGTATGGATGCGTGTCATAAGCAATGACTACAACCCATTAAAGTCAGATCCAAACCTCAGAAATTAGGTATCTGAGAAAGGTGGTTGAAGTAACAAGAAAAATGGTCCGCAACCAGACGATACGTCAAGGCCCAAAAACCCAACCCCTGCAGATCCAAGTAGAACAGTCCCAACTAAGATGGTTTGGCCATGTCTGCAGAATGGGAAAAGATTGGTTGCCACGGCAAGTATGAGAGGCTAAAGCCTGGGATCCAGACCTCCAGGATGACCCAGAGTCCGCTGGGAGGACAACATTAGACAATCTTTGAAGGACCGAGGACTAGAATGGAACCAGACCTGGAGGAGGACAGCCGATATGATAGTATAGCGCTCTCTCTTCCAAACCGCAACACCTCATGGCAGAAGAGGAACAACTAAGTAAGTTAAAAAAAAAAAGCTTTCAAGGCATCAATTTTCTGATTTCAATCCAAATGGACTTCCATCATGATCAACCTAACTTCTCTCTTAATTATTCCATACAACAAGCAAAACAAAGCCAGCTGACTGCAAGGGAAGGAGCTCTGTAGAGATCTTTTATAGGGAATGATGCTGCATATGACAATTCTAAGACTCTGCTCGATTATCAGATTAGTGATCAGCTTTTTTACCATCAGCCATAAACCTTGTTAAATGGGGAAAATCTGAAGAACTTATAAGCCAAGAGAAGCAAACATTGGTACTTACACTTTCAGAATTCAAAGTCTTGCTCGGATATGGGTGATATATATGATAACAGAACAAAGTACAGGCATACCTTGGAAATGTTGCAGAACACCGCAATAAAGTGAATATAGCAATAAAACGGGTCACACCCATTATTTTGCCTTCCCAGTGCACATAAAAGCATAAAATCATGTTTACACATGTCTATTAAGTGCGCAATAGCGCTAGGTCTAAAAAATACAATGTACTGTAAAATTAAACATACTTTATTGCTGAAAAAATGCTAATCTTCATCATCTAAGCCTGCGGCGAATCGTAATCTTTTTGCTGGTGGAGAACCAAAATCTATCGGAAGAAGACAGCACGAAGCACAATAAAGCGAGGTATGCCTGTACTCTATAAGCTAGCTGCTACAAGAGATTTTGCCAGGTTGAAGACAAATAGTAAAACCAGGCTTATTACTACAAATAGATATTTCCTGAGAGCCTGACAGTTAACGTACCTCAAAACATCAAATATTAACTTACCAACTATTCTCAGTTCTGCAAATGACTGGGAATTGGCAGTAACCTACCTGGACAAGGGACACACCCCAAAGTCATTAGAAAGTCTCAAAGATGACCAGATACAATGCTTCACTTCCCATCATCATATCAGATTATAATGACTGAGCTAACAGTGAGCATCTAAATCCAGATTAGAAGAGTAGCATGCTTTCACGTTAAACACACAACGTGGGAGACTATCAATGAATATATGTATATTTTTAGAGGAGCTGAACGCACTGATTAGTTCAAGAGAGAATTATTATCATCAAAAAAAAAATCTTCTAAGAAAACATGAAACATACAAATACATAAAAATTTTAAGAAAATGGATGATAGCCCGTTAGAATCTTACTCTTGGTTTAGCCCACAGCCCCATTAAGAGAACAGATGATGGCCCAAAGAGTTATAGATACATAGGGTTGAGTCTAAGAGGTTTCTTTCTTTCTCGTAAATGTATGAACAGAGTTAGATAATCTGATTTAGCCTAAGAAAAAGAAACTCTAGCATTTGTAACAAATTCTGCAGATTTTAAAATTTAAGATAGCAAATGGGTGACAATAATACACCGGTAAAATAACACTCTGACCTGTGTACTCTCATTCATTCAGCCATGGCCTTGCTCTCACATATATACTCACAACTTTGCTCGTTGCCTCTGGGTACATAATAATTCTAGGACCTTCACACAGACCCGAAAATGCAGTCATTGACCAAGAAATCCCCAGTTCCAAAAGACGTACTAAACTCTCAGGGAACGATTCCTTGGGTGTTCTAATTTTTCGAATGTCTGATTAAGTCACATAAAATTTGTCCAGGCACGAAAGTTAGCGGAGCACAATGTCATTAGCTTTGATTTCTAGAATTTCAGGAATGTCAGACCGGTGTCTACTTGCAGGAAGGTACTATATTTGGTCACCACAATACTAGTCACAATCTCTGTCGGAATATTAATGTTATTCTTGTAATATTCTCGCCGCCAGGCAGCATGTACATTTAAATTTGTGGAGCAATATGAACTGGCTCAAAAGCCCAATATATATATTTCTAGTCTTTAGAAACCGTTAGTGGGATTGCTATTACTGTCTCTCTCTGATGGCATATGCACTGTCAGACTAGTGTTACTTGAAACAAAAAACCCACGTGGTTAAAGATAGGAACTGTCTATGCTTCACACAAATATGTCTCTTTACTAAACGCTGGCAAGTTGGGTACCACCGTTTCACTATATAAAAATGGAAAGAACACATATCAAATAATTTACATATTATGTACTCACTATAACTTACATTTTAAATAGCAAGCCGACCGCTTGACTTATGATTTAAAACTTCCCGAGAAATAAGTTATATATAAATTTCGATCATCATGAATTAGGAATATCATGCGCATTCCGTCACTATTCACTGATGTCGCATCTAGCATTTATAAGTTAGTTATTAAAATAGATTCTCTCGTCTGATTATTTAGAAGTTAAATTAAATTTCTTTATTAGCCGACTGAATTTAAACAAGAAATATAATTTCTGTTTTCCACTGTATCTCGTCACTATAAATAATACAGACTAGATAAATTAAGCACTCTGTTCAAAAGAAACTAGTTAAAATGAAATGAGTGATTTAACGCTTTAACCACTTTCCAAAATACTAGATATCTATTTTATTAATCTCACCACAGCACTACGGTAACACCACGACTAGGATAATTCACTAGATAGGTATTTAGAAGCTCGTCACAAATCTGACGAGAACTATGAAATTCGCTATACAAGCTTCATTCGCTAGCACGCGTGTTTCCGTCTGCTGAAGATGTTGAAGACTGAAATGAAATCAGATTTCAGCTCCTGGGTGGATATTTGAAAACAGGGGCAAACAATCCCACATTTTCTCAACCTCCGAAATCATCTCCCCTTTCCCCGTGTAAAACACCTTACGTTTAACATTACCATTACTAGACGTCTTACATAATTGACACTTATATTACTTCGCACCTCACGCTGACCGGGCCAACAGTGAGCCGTGTCAGCTGGGATTTCCAGACGACAGCTGTCTGAAACTGCGACTATAAGGTGTAAATATTCGCTCCTGCTTAAGCGTTCGGCCGATGCAACTACTTGTTGACCGGTGAAAATGCAGACGGATGTCGGCTCTCTCCTAGCATTCTCATGCGTTTACGTCGAGAATCTAACTCAGGAGTGTCGTGTCATCTGAAGGTGCAGACCCAAGTCGGCTCGATGTCTGAGATGGACTGCAACTAAATCGCACTTCACGTCTGACTGACATCTATGTAATAAAATTACGTATCCCAGTATGAGAAAAAACACAAGGTAAAGTTTGAGGATACTGAAGAAAATATTTTTCGCAAACGAGTGATGCGAAAAATACAGGAAAAACAAGTAAGGGAAAGATAATAAAATAAAGGATGCGGGTGAGAGAATAGGAAGAAGATGTAGGCAATTTAATGATCAAAACCTACGTGACACTTAGTACATGATCTATTGAAACAATAGGGCTAGAAAAGACAGACAAGGACAAGGGCTCTCTTAAGACTTAAAGGAGCTGTTGTCGTTTACCAGTACATTTCTTAATAAGTAAACTGAATGCTTAGCAAATTAACTTCTGTTCAACCAAGCTTACCTTGAAGTTTCTTCTGGACTCTTCGCAAGTGCCGCAGCCACTCGTTCTAACCGAAGAGCTCTTGGAGTTGGTGGACTTGACTCACACTTAATCTGGCGAGATTCTTCTTTGGAGTTAATAGTGCTGTCATCTCGACTGTATTGCTGAAAATGAAAGAGCATAAAAAAGTGGAGACCAAGCAACAACAACATTAATTAATAAATAGCAAGAATATAAGTGACTCAACAAAGGCAAGAAGTGCTGGCTGACAAACACTATTAAAGGAGAAATACAGCTCCAAAAACAAATATATACAGGCATTCTTCGCTTTATTGCGCTTCGCAGATATTGCGCTTTTTTTTCAAATTATTCATATTTATTTATTAGAACGTGCCTTCTTCTGATAGATTTTGGCAAAAACATTACGATTCCTGAGGGCTCAGATGATGAAGATTAGCATTTTTTAGCAATAAAGTATTTTTAATTTGACAACATTGTTTGTTTTTTAGACCTAGCTCTTTTGCGCACTTAATAGACATAGTGTAAACATGATTTTAGGCTTTTATATGCACTGGGAAGCCAAAAAAATTGGGTGTGACCCGCTTTATTGCGATATTCGCTTTATTGTGTTGGTCTGGAACTGAAACCGCAATCTCCGAGGTATGCCTGCACTGGCAAGGAACTGTGCCCAACAATGCACACATTATTCTACTACAATGAGTATATAATTCCTTTGCCTGCAGGAATATCTCCAAGTGATCTTAAAGACCACCAGTCAAGGCTGCACTGGCATTGTTATTGTTGTACAGAATCGACATCATTGCACTCTGGGCAAACCCATAGGTGCTCAGTCTCCCTCAGCAAACGTTGAAGGGTATGAATGCTAAATGTACCTTTTGCGTGCTGGTTGTATATACGCAGTATACATACTCTCATATATTCATCCCTGCCAGTCTTACGCCTAATGCCAAAACTCCTTGATGATTCATTGATTGCAGTGTCATTCTATAGGTGTTCTTGAAGCTAGCCTATCAGCTCTTTCATTGCCGCATACCCGGGCGTGACCAGGACAGTAGATCATCACCAGTTCTTGAAGATTCGAGGCTTCTATAGCATATTTTATAACAGGTAGCAGTCGCCAAGTCTATCACACAAAAGTCAAGCCTTATCTAGCAGCATGCCCCGTGGAGTTCCCAGGTGTAACTGCAAGATAAAGAAAGAACAGGACCACTGCTCTCTCAGGCATGTAATACATGGCAACTAATGTGAGGCTGTGCAGGGAGCTAGCAACTTCATTTGGTAACACAAACTGCTACACAAACTACTGCTGCATAAGCATGTACTTTGATGCAGGCTTCCTGCAATATGGAGGCCAGCTGTAGTGGTGCCTCCATGCTCTATCAGAAGTGCAAAGGGAGATAAATGAATGGATGAATCTAGCAGCCCTGGTGCAGCAAAAATAATCTGGAACTAATAATGCCAACAGATGAGGAACATATTACACAACAAAAGAGAAACAGAATGACAGTGAAGATGAGGTACACTTAACCTGGGTGAACAGAACAGGATACAGAAGTTGAGAGAAGCCATTAAGACCAACTCATCACATCAGTGAGAAATGTATACATTGAATGTTTTAGCTAAATAGTGGTTTCTGGATATATAGTAAAGTAGTTGCCTCCTTCAGTCATAGCTGACTGTGAGAATCTGCCCCCAAGGTGATAGCCCACAGTCATAGCTGACTGTGAGAATGTGCCCCAGAGGTGATAGTCCTCAGCTTTTTATTTTGCCTGCTGTTCCTTTCAGTGTGTTCCTTTCTCTTCTGCTTGTTGTGAGAGCTTCTTCTCAAACAATCTGAGGTGGTGCCTTACGGAGCATCACCACTTGGTGCGATTGGCAGCTTCATCCTCCCTGGTTGCTAAAATGTTTTAGCCAAATAGTTGTTTCTAGACATTTAGACTCTGGCATTCTACCCAGAACTGGTAACATATTGTTAAAATTATTTATCACTTCTTTGTTATCAAAATGTCATTCTAGCATATACTGTTCTCTAAGGATAACGTTTTCTAAACATTAGTTCTCCTATTGTTGTTATTTCATAAAACAAAGAATGAACTGCTCTTCACTAAGAAGTAAGCTAACGCTGTATACAGAGTTTTAAATCTGAACTACATGCATGGAGGCATATCTAGAGTCATCCTTATATGACCACCAGCTATGCACAATGCTACATTATACGTACTTGGAACTGAACCTATGTCTGTGAGGCTAATTACATCCTCACTAACTGCTGAAATCATCCACACACTTCCAGGGATCCCCCTTGTGGTGCAACATGTTGAGAACCCAGCATTGTACACTAAGCTTGGAGAAGTCCCTTGAGCCCCAGGAGTAATTCTTTGGCTTTGAATTGGTTGACTACGTTCACAAGGATCTCACTGTGGACCCAGTGATAGGCAAGGGAAGCTGAGAAGTGGCTCTGTGCAGGACGTGACAATTCCTAGGGAGAGCCCAGAACCAGAGTACAGTATTTTAGCTCTGCATAGTTGGAGAGCTCCCTTGGATAGTGGGGAATGCACAGTATGCCACACACTTCTTACTCCTAGCTTGGGACCAGATATGACGATCCTTTAAATGCAAGCCAAGTTGGAGAAATTCTAGATCATGACTTCAACTCACCACGTTTCAGAACTGCAGATGAAAAGCCTAGATCTACATGTAGATAATACCAAAAAGTCTTCAACTTGCTATTGGCCACAAAAGAGCGGGAAGCTCCGCAGCACTAGTTAAACAATAACAACAACATCTGAACTACCTTTACTGTATATGAGCGTGGGTTATCTCACCTGCTGACTAGGACTAGAGTCTGCTGCTGTTGCTAACTGTGGACTAGAGGAGGAGTATGTGTACATTTGTGCTGTCATGCTGGCTGGGGCCTGTGTCAAAGGAAATATTACAATCAACGTACTAGTCTTTGATCTGACAGAAGAACAATTTTATCACTTGCAATACATCATGTTCTGTCTATTATGAAGTGTAAGTCAAATAACAATGTTCTGTCTATTATGAAGTGTAAGTCATATAACAATGTCTAGATCATGTGTACAAGTCAGATGATAATTTCAATATTATCTACATTTCAGTGACATTGCTCACTTTGTTTGTACAAGTGACATTAGAACACTAAACTGTTTTTATAAGTTAGATGGCATTATTCAGATCAAGTCACATGACATTGTTCAGTTTCTTTGCATAAGTGAGATTACAACATTCAAACTTACAAGTTGGACAGCATTTTTAATCAGGTTGCACAAATGCCCTGACTTTCTGTACAAACAAGATAATGGAAAGATGCAGATGGCAACATATTTGTGGACTAGATAAGAAAATATGCTAATGCAAAACCATTTATCAGTGCCTAGTGACAAATATATCACCACATCAACTACATGCTCAGTGTTTATATGACACATATTTGAAATACGCAGGGACACACAATAAACAGACCAATAAATGCAGGGATAGACAAAAACAGACCAATAAATGCAGGGATAGACAAAAACAGACCAATAAATGCAGGGATACACAATAAACAAGACCAATAAACAGTATGTCACATTCTACAGATTATGACTACACTGGATTAGTGAGACTAGTAGGGGGGAAAACCCATTAAAATGAATACATATGTTGTGCATTCCTGCAAAATCAGTCCTGTGTCAGCATAACTTATTTAAAAGGAAAATAAATAAAACACTTAAAATCTAAAAATATCAATTTTGAGGTGTTCATGTTTTATGAAACTTTAGACTCTCTGCTATCAAATGCTATAGGTTACATGTTTCAAAACTGACCACTTAAAAAGCACTTGAAACACTAACCCATTTAAACAAAAAATCCACATGGCAGTGACTGTTAAACCCGTTTTGTTTCTGTATTAGTCATCTAGGGTCTATGGTCTTCACACACGCACAAATGTGTACTAAATGTTATGATTTCAATATTATTTTTCCCACGCTTACAAAGGCCTTTGTTAGATTTTTCATGTGATAGCAACATCTCAATACCTCGCATGCTGACATCTTACTGATTCTGTGAGATTTCATGACTAAGTGCAGATTTAATCCATAACTGTATGTGCTCAGCACAAACACCAAATTAAGATTGTATGAGAGCTGTGTGCTCTCTGTGCTTCTCTATGGTGCAGAATGCTGGAGGGTAAAAGAGAAGGAAATGTCGAAATTGCCCTCTTTCCACACAATCTGCCTAAGGAAAATTCTTCGAATCTTTTGGCCGAATACCATCACCAACCAAGAACTGCTTATTCGGAGCAACCAAGAGGACATACACACCATCATAGCTGGCAGACGCTGGAGTTGGGATGGCCACATCCTCAGAAGAGACCCTGAAGCAATCATAAGAACAGCTATGCTATGGACCTCTGAAGGAAAGCGAAAGGGAGGCCGACCAAAACCAACTTGGCTGAGAACAGTGAAGGCAGAGATGCAAAGAATGAACCAGAGCTGGGAAACTGCACGAAGGATGGCCACTTGCCGAGCAAAATTGAAGCAGTTTGTTGCTGCCCTACAAGACCCCACCAGGTGAGATGGCCACCAACTGCTCCGACAGTCGGCGGCTAAGGATCAAAGAAAGAAGAAAGTATGTGCTCAATAAAAAATAAAAGACAACAACCTAATTTGTTAACAGCAACATAACACTTACAGCTGCAAGACAGTATAAAAATCGCCATCAAGCATTTATGTTTTTCAGTGATGTATTTGTACACCATACATATTTATCTAAAACAGGGAATAAATAATACACAGGAGCCGCGCTGGTGTAATGGTTACCACACTGCACTGGCGATCGGGTGATCCAGGTTCAAGCCGGGCGAGGACATCTGAATGAGTGTCGTCAACCGGGACTTGAACTGGATTAATTCGAGCCCTGGCGAAGACATTTGAAGGAGTGTCACTGGCAGCTCCTGAGCCAACCCAGCTCTAATGGGTACCCTCCGAAGACGGCGAGTATCTGCCTGAATGGCGAGTGGACACCTGTCAGTGTACAGGGAAAAAAGGGATACTCACGTAAACATCAGTCTCAGGTTAGATATACTAACCGGAGATTCTCGCCTTGAGTAATAGAGGGCGTACATTAAAAACAACAAATTAAAAAATATATATATAAAAAAATAAAAAATTATACACACAACAGTATGTTTCAGGCACTCGTGAGAAATAAAGTAGAAAACTAGACAACAGAAAAACAACAGAAATGAGAGGCTTACCAGATACTTGAACCCAGGACCTTCCAAATGACAACACCACAGTTGCTCGGAACGTCCTGGGTTTGAGTTTCTGGTAAGCCTATCGCTTTTCTCGTTTTTCCGTTGTCTAGTTTTCTACTTCTATATTTCTCACGAGTGCCTAAACCTACTTTTAAGTGTATTATTTATTTACTGTTTACAGACCTTGCGTTTTCTCTCTTTAGTTATTTTAATCTAAAACAGGGACTTACAAGCAGTGCTCAGAATGGCAAAGACAGCTGTACATTAATTTCGTTGATTTTGAAAAGGCTTTCGACAGTATACATAGGGACAGTTTATGGAAAATACTGGGGTCTTATGGAGTTCCAAGCTGCATAGTGTCAATCATAAAAAGCCTCTATGCCAACTTTACGTGTAGCGTTGGGCAGAGCAACCTAACCTTTGAGGTGAAGACAGGAGTATGACAGGGATGCCCCTTATCAACCACTATTTTTAACAGTCATAGACTGGGTGATGCGTCAGACAACAGAGGGCAGTCCAAGAGAAATAAGATGGACTACATTTTCTACATTGGAAGATCTGGAATATGCAGATGACATTGCATAGTAGTAACATTCACATTAACACATGAAGGAAAAAACGCATAGACTTAATAAGTATAGCCAGCAGGTGGGCTTGAACATCAATCTAAAGAAGTCAGAGGTCATGACGCTCATTGTGAGCAACCCTGAGCCCATATCAGTAAGGAATCAGCAACTGGAACAGACAGACACCTTCACATACTTAGGATGCATAGTAACACCAGACGGCGGAACAAGCAAAGACATCAACAACAGAATGAACAAAGCAAGAACAGCCTTTTTTAGTTTAAACAACATCTGGAAGTCCTCTCAGTATTGCACAAGCACAAAATTAAGATTATATCAGAGCTGTGTGCTTTCTGTGCTTCTCTATGGTGCGGAATGCTGTAGAGTTACAGAGAAGGAAATGTCTAAATTGTCCTCTTTTCACACAACATGCCTAAGAAAAATTCACCTAATATTTTGGCCGAATACCATCACCAACCAAGATCTGCTTACTCGGAGCAAGCAAGAGGACATGCACACCATCATAACTGGCAGACGATGGAGCTGGGTTGGCCATGTCCTCAGAAGAGACCCCGATGCCATCACAAGAACAGCTATGCTATGGACCCCTGAAGGAAAACGAAAGAGAGGCCGACCAAAAACAACTTGGCGGAGGACTGTGGAGGCTGAGATGCAAAGAATGAACGAGAGTTGGGGCAATGTATGAAGGATAGCCACCGACCGAGCAAAGTGGAATCAATTTGTTGCTGTCCTACAAGACACCACCTGGCGTAATGGCCACTGACTGCTTTGACGGTCGGCGGCTAAGAATCAAAGAAGAAGGGACTTACAACAGCAAATTTTAGGTTAAAAATGGACAAAGAGGCACACATATATTGCAACAAAATCTTTTTCATTGACTACAACAAGACCACAAAACATTACAAATTACAATTTAAACAAGTGCATAGTCAAGCAGCTAAAAAAAGTTAGCTCACACAAGGCACAGAATATCTTGTTAACCTCTAGCATGCTGCAGTCGCACCGTCGCGCCAGAGATACTATATTTTCTGCCAGCTGCGGGCGCAATGCTGCTACTTTCGGATAGAGTTGGTTTCCTGCTATATAACGTGTGTACACGTCATATTACCCCCGGATGTTTAGTTTTAATGTTATTTGCGAAAGAGTTCACTTCCGATTCTGATCTATATGTGGTGACGGGGGTATTTGCGTTTATTTTCTGTGCATTTTTTAAATCGAAATCAATCGGCATGGAACAAGCTGCCATTTTCGCTGAAATTTTCATGGATTCTGACTCCGATGACGAGGAGTTTATTGGCTTTACTAACGATGATATCGGTTCTCAGAATATGGGTGATGGCGGAGATGGGGATGAAAGTGGTAACTAGTATGTCTAGCGTTTTTGACAACGATTTTGATGAAGTTGATATTCTCAGGGCCTCTTCAACACAACTGCAGCACCGCACCACGAGGTGCAAAGCTTTCAAAATCAAATCGTTTGTCGACACTCTTCTCCCCCTATGGCAAAGCCATTACATACCCTCTAAAGAGCTTAGTGTTGATGAGAGTATGATAGCTTTCAAAGATAGGACCAGCCTTATGCAGTACAGTCTCTTCGTTTGTTGTTTTTTTTTTTTTTTTTTTTTTCCATTCCTCTCTTCCTATCACATCTAACATATACACCAACAAAACTTATATCATCAGATTCATCATTCATTTATTTATATACATTCCAAAAATTATAGCAATTGACCAAGAATGAAAGAAACTATAGACGTTACAAGTCACCCACTATAAAAGAGGGGGCGTTGTAAAAAATAATGCAGCGGCAGGGCAAATTTCCGCAATTTCTAATGCAGCGTGCTAAAGGTTAAGCATGTACAAAGTAGAGACAATAACAACTGAATAGAACATGCACGAAACACAAAGATTATCTCAATGCATCATGAGGCTAAATAGTGTGATATTATTGTACATTGATGCCTTCACCTAAACATAATCTGATAATGACAAATTAAGGATGACTCTTATGTACCAAAACGTTTGTATAACTTTTTCTTTTTTAATTGTCTAAAAATATGTGTAAATAAAGAGCGGGGAACCTTATCATTCAGAATGATAAGGTTCCCCGCTCTTTATTTACACATATTTTTAGTTTGTATAACCTATTTATGCTACAACTTTGATACTAAATAGTTTAGTATTGACAGCTGAAGATCTAAAACCCAATATCAAGTAGCTGGCATTGGCAGATCGGGGGGGGGATTTTTTTCCACAAATACAACAAGCAGTTCCTGTAAGCCAGTGTATGGCAATACACCAAGCTTCTGACAGTCTTTGGTCAAACCTAGTTGTCTAGATGTTAGCACATCTCAGCTTTTTGCCTTCGGTTATCTTCTCACATGCATAAATAATCAAGAGGAGGCTGCTGTAAAACTGAAAGATAAAGTTACCAACAAAACAAAAACTAAAAAGTCGATACACCAAAAACACTACACGTTTTGGGGTTTACCCTTCGTCAGCCAGTCACAAATGAGATAAAGATAAGAAATAAAGACAGATTACAAGGAACTGCAAACAGAGGGAAAAATAGATTTAAAAAAAAAACAAAAAAAAAGATTAGAAGATTAGATCAGCAACCCAGGACAAAAAGGAAAATAAATAAACAACAGGATTAGCACTAGGGACAAGTAAGAATAAATCAGCAAGTAAAGACACAGAACATGAAACAAAGAAATATCAACATCAAAAAATAACAATGCAAAATGAAATATAAAAAAAAAGGAAACAGTGTGAAAGAAATTGCCTGGAATGAGTTAAACATTGCCAAAATGCCATTGCAAAAAAAACTCTGAAATTAAAGAAAGTGACGCAAATTTATCATTCAATTGTAAAACTGACTTTGTTTACCTTGTCAAATGAAATCTTGAGTTATCTATCAGACAGAATTAGAGCAAAGCATTTGGCTGAACAAGTGACATAAAAGAAAATATATCAACTAAAAAGCAACAAGACATTTTATTTACTTCAGGATTTAAAAACTCAAATCTACAAACTCAACATGAGTGAGCATGCGAGGCAGGACATCTACTACATGGATGGGTAGCTCACTTAGCGTGCTGTTGTCACAATGCAGGCAGGTACAACATCCATTACTGTCCATGGACTGGCAGGTATGGGAATGGGCTTGGCAGGTTCCGGCAAAGGTCCGGTATGAACTATGAGCAGAATATCCTTCACTTGTAATTATTTCCAGCCATAAGACTGATCTATCCACCTAACGCTCTAAAGATTTAATATGAACAGTGTTTGTATCTGTTTAGTTACCATTTGTCTCACCATATAAGACCAGGGTATAAGACACACGCCATAATCTAAGAATTGTTGTTAAAACAATAATCATACATTAGAGCAGTCTTTCTCAACCTTTTTATCCTGAAGGGACCCTTGACATAATTATTAGGTCTTAGTGAACCCTTGTACAAAATTATTATATCTTCTATCATTATATTATCTCATGGTACCTTAGCATGATCATTAAGTTGTAAATATAATAATCCAATAAAAATTATTTATGCTCTTTTTAAGTAAAGAATGGTTTTTTCCTGTGGATTTATTTTTGCCAACTTATTAGCCTACTATTTTTGTGTGGTTCCCCTTCCCCACTTGCTTAGTCACTGCCCACCACTGTGAGCACTAAGATCGCTCGGCACGCAAAGTTAAAAAAAAAACAGACGTTTATTTTTTTTTTCAATCACGATCTCTCATGGAACCCCTAGCGACCTATCATGGAACCCTAGAGTTCAAATGAACCCCAGTTGAGAAACCCTGAATTAGAGGAACTTTATTATGATGATTTGAAGATTTGTCCATCGTATTCGATGTGGACCATTGACATCTTTCGTAATACAGTTCGTTCTAAGATGTTAAGTGGGTGTGCATATGGCTGATCAATCCAATGTGGGCAAGAAAAGTTCTGTTCCATGACTGACATACAAGGCCCGAAGACAATACTTGCACATCCATGCTTGACTTTCGAGCTGCATGTTTTTTCTGGGCTACCCTCACACGGTTAGCCTCGCTGACTGCGACACCCGTTTTGATAGCGCCTCTCCAGGCTGTGCAATCCTGTGCCAGTTGCTCCCAGGTGGTTGTATTAATCTGGCAGCTCTTCAGTGACTCCCTCAGGCTGTCTTTGAAGTTTTTCTTTGGTCATCCTCTTGTATGTTTTCCCTCCCTCAATTCACCATACAGCAGCCTCTTTGGGAGGCGTTCATTTGACATGCGAATCAGATGTCCAGTCCATCGTAACTGCGCTTTCTGAATAGACACTGGGCATATTTGCTCTTGATAGAACCTCAGTATCTGGGATCTTATCCTGCCATCGAATGTTTAGCACGCGACGCAGGCACTTTATTATACTGTACATATATTACTTTATCTTGTTTAAACAAAAGAATTTTATTGCATATATCAAATTTTGAAATCTTTTGAAATGAAAGAAATTTATTACATAAATTACTAATTTATAATACTATATCATTCCTGACCAAAAATATTTTAACCATCTGAAAATTTAAATAAAAAAGCATTATTCTAATTCATCTTTAGAGAACAATAAAAAATGCGGTTATTAAAAAAAGAAGCAAGGATTTATTCATCTTCAAAAGCCAGTAATCCAACACTGCCGTCATTCTCATCATGATGATCACCAGACTTCCCGTTGACATGGTCAGTGCTGCTGTCTGATAGTGAACTGCCATTCTCATCAAACAATATCAACTTCTGTGCCGCCAAGGCATTACTGATGCCACTATTTTTAAATGACTTCACAACTGTTTTGGTCTCTACTGCATTCCAAAGTCAAATTTACTGTTAATTTATTTGGACATTTTTAACATACAACTAAGAGTTTCATAAAATTACTGGTACCATCATCATCACCACTTTCCTTTGCTCTCCTTATGGAGAATAGAAGCATCACTGTAGCAGGCCCATTACAGGAAGCCTGCACCAAGCAATTTGTTCTTGCAGCAGTCATGTTCTTGCAGCAGTCATTTCTGAAGCAAATTGTTTGACATGATTAGATTGCCAGCTCCATTAGTCACCTCGTATGACATGCCTGAACAAGAAGTAGTCCTATCCCCCCCCCCACAAAATTACTGGTATACTGGTTTAAAAAAAACTAAAATCATGAGCGAAACAAAAGACAATAACATGTTTGTTTATGATTACCATCTTTATGATCATTCCCTTACAAGAGGCAGGGTGATTTTTTTTTTTTTAAATAGATAAGATTTCTGGGGAAAACGTGAGTCTTATATCTTGGGAAATACAGTACTTCTCTGGGCGAGTCTGCTCAGACTTACATGTTTCCCCCTTCTCACTTCTCCAAATAATCCCAAACAGTATAATCTAGGTCACCTCTGCTTAATAACACATCCCAGAAGGCTGTACGACAAATATGAGACTGTCATGCTTGACGTTGTTACTAAGCAGCAGTCATGACAACCTACTCAGCATGCTTCCTGTGATCTTACAGATGCCACCCAAACCCACTTCCCTGCCAGCCATGGACATCCACACCTGCACTTACAGTATGATATTTCTGTAGTGAATCCCTTGATTGGTATGAAGAGGGTGGGTGTGTGGGTGTAGAGCGTCCACTTGCTGGCGGAGATGCAGAGCGCTCGTACCCACGCCACCGCCCAGGTAAAGTATCCAAACTACCACTGCCTACCCTTATTTCCAGTTCATCTGCCCTCTGCTCTGTGCTTTCCTTTTCTTCCTGGATTAACCTGTGACAAAGATAAATAGTAATATGAGATTAACATGTTTAACCCCCCCCCCCCCCCCAATATATTTCTGACAGCATGTACCTTATGCATTGTAACTTTGCGTGGAATATACCATGGACAGCCAAAAAGAGTAATGAGGATGTCCTGAAAGAGGCCAATGCGCAAAGGAAACTTATTTCACAAGTTAGAAAGAAGCAATCCACTTTTTTTGGGCATGTTATGAGAAGAGAAAAGCTGGAATATATCGTAAATAAATATTACACACACATAAAGGTATGTTTTCAGGCACTCGTGAGAAATAAAGAAGTAGAAAACTAGACAACAGAGAACCAACAAACATGAGTGGCTTACCGGGGAATCAAACCCAGGACCTTCTGTGCGGCACCACCGCCTAGCTACGGAAGCGAATCACACTATCCTCCCTGTATAATCATGTCAAATAACCTGCTACAGAAACATCACTGTAAGAGTGCATTAATGCTTAGATGCATGCTTCCTGTAAGAGAATCAGCTGCAGAGGTGGCTCCATGCTCCATAAGGATCGAAAATGGAAATGATGGTGAATTCCAAAAACACATCCACGTTTTCCAAATTCTTGTTCTTACAATCCATTTTTTTTTCTACACGCGACTTCCCTGTTATGTCCTCTGCCATGGTTTTCCATACAGACTGACCAAATGCTCAAATGTTTAAGGATACACTTACAACGTACAAAGACTACGCTAGCTTGGCCATGTCTGCTGCATGGAAGATGGTCGTATCCCAAAAGATATCTTCTACCGACAACTGGCAGATGGCAAAAGAACAGTTGGGCGACCACAGCTGAGATTCAAAGATGTGTGCAAGAGAGACATGAGGGCACTGGACATAAATCCAGCAACCTGGGAGGATGAAGCTGCCGATCGCACCAAGTGGCGATGCTCCCTACAGCGCCATCTCAGATTGGGCGAAAAGAAGCTCTCACAACATGCAGAAGAGGAAAGAACATGCTGAATAAAACAAAGGAAACAAAAAGCAGCTGAGGGCTATCACCTCAGGGGCACATTCCCATAGTCAGATAAGACTGAAGGTGCTACTACTACGACCACATTCACTAATTCCTAATGTAACATGATCCAAATGTTTGTTCTTGTATCTACACAATCCCTTGTAGTATTCCAATTCTATGGTAATCCTACACTTGCCCTTATTATACATAGTCTCTAAGCCAAAAGTCTCGCCCACTTCTTAAATTCATCCAAACCCATGCCTTTACCTTACATTCATCCACACCTATGCCTTTACCTTACATTCATCCAAACCTATGCCTTTACCTTACATTCATCCAAACCCATGCCTTAACACCTGACATTCATCCATACCCATGCCTTAACATCTGACATTCATCCACACCCATGCCTTAACATCTGACATTCATCCAATCCCATGCCTTTACCTTACATTCATCCAAACCCATGCTTTAACACCTGACATTCATCCAAACCCATGCCTTTACCTAACATACATCCAAACCCAGGCCGTAACATCTGATATTCATCCAAACCCATGCCTTTACCTTACATTCATCCAAACCCATGCCTTAACACCTGACATTCATCCAAACCCATGCCTTTACCTTACATTCATCCAAACCCATGCCTTTACCTTACATTCATCCAAACCCATGCCTTAACACATGACATTCATCCAAACCCATGCCTTAACCTTACATTCATCCAATCCCATGCCTTTACCTTACATTCATCAAAACCCATGCCTTTACCTTACATTCATCCAAATCCATGCCTTTACCTTACATTCATCCAAACCCATGCCTTTACCTTACATTTAAGTCAATCACAAAATGTCTGTAAATGGCACAGAAACCATTAACAGCTTCAGAAAAAAAAAACATAGTAGAAACATGCCTGATTTCATTATTAATGGCATCCAGCTGCTCCTGAAGCATGATGGCTAATGTCTGAGCACCAGTGTGTCCTGATGGAGACAGGAGGTCTACTCCTCCAAACAGGGATTCACTGTCATCTGTGCCTTCAGTGTCACTGGTATCAAATGCATGGGCTACATTAGCTAACACATGTGCCTGCTGCAGTTTCTCCCACTCTTGCTCATTTAAAGTGTTCACCTGCATAAATCAAAATTGAGAATGTGCTCTACATGAGGAAATGTTATAATGATATCAATGAAGATCCGCCCACTGAAGCGTTATCCCATTGTTTTATGTGAGCAGATGTCAGGCCTGCAATTGTCCCGTTTCAGGATCAGGCTGTACTTTAACTTCTAACCTTGTTAGCTGTCTGTAGAAATGTTCTTTTTAATGTACATAACATCACTGACTTGAAAACCCCACTGTTGTACTAGTTGGCATGATGTAACACCTGATTGTGGCATTGGGTATACTTACAACTTTCAAGTTATTTGTACAGCAATACTGCTTAAGGACCTTCTGTTTTAGCTTATGAGATGGTTATAAATCTTATGCAATCATTAGTAAGGCAGGTGGGTTTGTTTTGTTATTTTTTAAACATCTGTTCTGATATTTTAAAGGCCTGTAAAGTTAGGCATTAGAGTGTGCAGCCAAACTTTTAGACTTGCAAGTAGCTTTACAGCAATACTTTCAGATATCAAATCATTAAAAAAATTTAAAACAAGATTTAAGGATGCGGTGACATGGACCAACAATGAACCACTAACTGTGGTTAACAGCAGCATAACAATGATTTCTTGCATCGGCGCAGATATAAAATACTTTAAAATTTACAAAGTAATAGAACATATTATAATATAATAATAATAGCCCATTCAGTCATAACTGACTATGGGAATGCGCCCCTGAGCTGACAGCCCTCAGCTGCTTATTTTTCTCGAGTTGCTTTCGACGCTTTATCCTCTCTTCTGCTTGCCATCTTCTTCTTCTTTGATCCATAACCGCCAACCGTCAAAGCAGTCAGTGGCCATCACGCCTGGTGGCATCTTGTAGGGCAGCAACAAATTGATTCCACTTTGCTCGGTCAGTGGCCATCCTTCGTACAGTGCCCCAACTCTGGTTCATTCTTTGCATCTCGGCTTCCACAGTTCTACGCCAAGTTGTTTTTGGTCGGCCTCTCTTTCTTCTGCTTGCCATGAGAGCTTCTTTTCACCCAATCAGAGGTGGCGCCATAGAGAGAATCGCCACTTGATGTGATCAGCAGCTTCATCCACCTAGGTTGTTGGATTTATGCCCAGTGCCCTCATGTCTCAAAGTCACAAATGTGGAATTGATGACAAGAACCAGACAAATGCTAGTGGAACAAGAGTTGAGAAGAAGATGCTGGTGATGGATAGGACACGCATGGAGGAGACCTGTTGATAGCATTACAAGGCAGTCTTTGTTCTGGAATCCACAGGGAAAGAGAGGCAGAGGTAGACCAAAAAACACATGGAGAAGAGAACTGGATGCAGAGGTGAAAATGATGAGGAAAACATGGAAAGAACTTGAGCGGATGGCACAGGACAGGAAGACTTGGCATGTGTTTGTTGAAGGCCTATGCTCCTTGGGAAGCTAAAAGGCATTGACCTCATGTCTCTCTTGCACACCTCTTTGAATCTCAGCTGCGGTCGCCCAACTGTTCTTTTCTCATCTGCTAGTTGTCCGTAGAAGATATCTTTCAGGATGCAACTATCTTACATACAGCGGACATGGCCAAGACAGCATAGTCTGTGCTGTCTAAGCAGTGTATACATGCTGTGAAAGCCAGCACATGACAACACTTTGATATTTGTCACTTTGTCCTTCCACAAAATACTAGAATAGAACATATCACAAGTCACATATGTCAAACCATCAGAACACAGCACAAAATCTCATGCCTGTAAAGTTAAGTTACTGTAGATCAATATCTTAAACTAGGCAAAGCGTCATCTCCTTCAATATCAAAAACATCTCAATTTCAATTATCCTACAAGATGTGAACAGTAATAAATGTGGGGAGGAAACATCTTTAGACTGACAGAATAAAGTCTACAAAAGTGCACAACCAGTATGGCAAGAGACAGAACATGTTGGAGATAACATTACAGCCAACTTCATTGTGGAGGTGTCGCTTGATCTGATCAACATAGTACAGGATTGGTACAACAGATCTCTGCACCTGTGACACCAGCCCAATGACATCCAAACACCTGCTGCAGTCATGCCCAACTTACAGCAGTGAACGAAGTAGCATATGGCAACAACCCACTTCTCTCCACGAAAAACTGTTTGGAGATGTTAGGGACCTTGAGCTGACTACTACCTTTATTAGAGTCATTAATGTAGAAGTCTGAAGGCGAACAAGATGTCAGAAACCTTGAGCTGACTACTGCCTTTATTAGAGTCATTAATGTAGAAGTCTGAGGGCGAACAAGATGTCAGAAACCTTGAGCTGACTACTACCTTTATTAGAGTCATTAATGTAGAAGTCTGAGGGCGAACAAGATGTCAGAAACCTTGAGCTGACTACTACCTTTATTAGAATCATTAATGTAGAAGTCTGAGGGCGAACAAGATGTCAGGAACCTTGAGCTGACTACTGCCTTTATTAGAGTCATTAATGTAGAAGTCTGAGGGCGAACAAGATGTCAGGAACCTTGAGCTGACTACTACCTTTATTAGAGTCATTAATGTAGAAGTCTGAGGGCGAACAAGATGTCAGAAACCTTGAGCTGACTACTACCTTTATTAGAATCATTAATGTAGAAGTCTGAGGGCGAACAAGATGTCAGGAACCTTGAGCTGACTACTACCTTTATTAGAGTCATTAATGTAGAAGTCTGAGGGCGAACAAGATGTCAGGAACCTTGAGCTGACTACTACCTTTATTAGAGTCATTAATGTAGAAGTCTGAGGGCGAACAAGATGTCAGGAACCTTGAGCTGACTACTACCTTTATTAGAGTCATTAATGTAGAAGTCTGAGGGCGAACAAGATGTCAGGAACCTTGAGCTGACTACTACCTTTATTAGAGTCATTAATGTAGAAGTCTGAGGGCGAACGAGATGTCAGGAACCTTGATGTCATTAGAGTCATTAATGTAGAAGTCTGAGGGCGAACGAGATGTCAGGAACCTTGAGCTGACTACTACCTTTATTAGAGTCATTAATGTAGAAGTCTGAGGGCGAACAAGATGTCAGGAACCTTGAGCTGACTACTACCTTTATTAGAGTCATTAATGTAGAAGTCTGAGGGCGAACAAGATGTCAGGAACCTTGAGCTGACTACTACCTTTATTAGAGTCATTAATGTAGAAGTCTGAGGGCGAACAAGATGTCAGAAACCTTGAGCTGACTACTACCTTTATTAGAGTCATTAATGTAGAAGTCTGAGGGCGAACAAGATGTCAGGAACCTTGAGCTGACTACTACCTTTATTAGAGTCATTAATGTAGAAGTCTGAGGGTGAACAAGATGTCAGGAACCTTGAGCTGACTACTACCTTTATTAGAGTCATTAATGTAGAAGTCTGAGGGCGAACAAGATGTCAGAAACCTTGAGCTGACTACTGCCTTTATTAGAGTCATTAATGTAGAAGTCTGAGGGCGAACAAGATGTCAGAAACCTTGAGCTGACTACTACCTTTATTAGAGTCATTAATGTAGAAGTCTGAGGGTGAACAAGATGTCAGGAACCTTGAGCTGACTACTACCTTTATTAGAGTCATTAATGTAGAAGTCTGAAGGTGAACGAGATGTCAGGAACCTTGAGCTGACTACTACCTTTATTAGAGTCATTAATGTAGAAGTCTGAGGGTGAACAAGATGTCAGGAACCTTGAGTTGACTACTACCTTTATTAGAGTCATTAATGTAGAAGTCTGAGGGCGAACGAGATGTCGTGAACCTTGAGTTGACTACTACCTTTATTAGAGTCATTAATGTAGAAGTCTGAGGGCGAACAAGATGTCAGAAACCTTGAGCTGACTACTACCTTTATTAGAGTCATTAATGTAGAAGTCTGAGGGCGAACAAGATGTCAGAAACCTTGAGTTGACTACTACCTTTATTAGAGTCATTAATGTAGAAGTCTGAGGGCGAACAAGATGTCAGAAACCTTGAGCTGACTACTACCTTTATTAGAGTCATTAATGTAGAAGTCTGAGGGCGAACAAGATGTCAGAAACCTTGAGTTGACTACTACCTTTATTAGAGTCATTAATGTAGAAGTCTGAGGGCGAACAAGATGTCAGAAACCTTGAGCTGACTACTACCTTTATTAGAGTCATTAATGTAGAAGTCTGAGGGCGAACAAGATGTCAGAAACCTTGAGTTGACTACTACCTTTATTAGAGTCATTAATGTAGAAGTCTGAGGGCGAACAAGATGTCAGAAACCTTGAGCTGACTACTACCTTTATTAGAGTCATTAATGTAGAAGTCTGAGGGCGAACAAGATGTCAGGAACCTTGAGCTGACTACTACCTTTATTAGAGTCATTAATGTAGAAGTCTGAGGGCGAACAAGATGTCAGGAACCTTGAGCTGACTACTACCTTTATTAGAGTCATTAATGTACACATCTGAGGGCGAACGAGATGTCGTGAACCTTGAGTTGACTACTACCTTTATTAGAGTCATTAATGTAGAAGTCTGAGGGCGAACAAGATGTCAGAAACCTTGAGTTGACTACTACCTTTATTAGAGTCATTAATGTAGAAGTCTGAGGGCGAACAAGATGTCAGAAACCTTGAGCTGACTACTACCTTTATTAGAGTCATTAATGTAGAAGTCTGAGGGCGAACAAGATGTCAGAAACCTTGAGTTGACTACTACCTTTATTAGAGTCATTAATGTAGAAGTCTGAGGGCGAACAAGATGTCAGAAACCTTGAGCTGACTACTACCTTTATTAGAGTCATTAATGTAGAAGTCTGAGGGCGAACAAGATGTCAGGAACCTTGAGCTGACTACTACCTTTATTAGAGTCATTAATGTAGAAGTCTGAGGGCGAACGAGATGTCAGGAACCTTGAGCTGACTACTACCTTTATTAGAGTCATTAATGTAGAAGTCTGAGGGTGAACAAGATGTCAGGAACCTTGAGCTGACTACTACCTTTATTAGAGTCATTAATGTAGAAGTCTGAGGGCGAACAAGATGTCAGAAACCTTGAGCTGACTACTACCTTTATTAGAGTCATTAATGTAGAAGTCTGAGGGCGAACAAGATGTCAGAAACCTTGAGCTGACTACTACCTTTATTAGAGTCATTAATGTAGAAGTCTGAGGGCGAACGAGATGTCAGGAACCTTGAGCTGACTACTGCCTTTATTAGAGTCATTAATGTAGAAGTCTTGAGGGCAAATGAGGAAGAAGAAGAAGAAGATGATCAACATAGAGTCTACAAATAAAAAACAAAGTCATTTCTTACCTTTGTTGGATCCTCATTTAAAGCTAGTTCCCTGCCTCTGTGGCGCCGTCGAGACACATTGTCCTCAAATGCATAGCCAGCTCTAGTAAAGAATTAAAAAACTTGTCCAATATTTATCATTAAATCAACTTGCACTAAATACACATTATTCATCAATTATTAATCCCCACATTGGCTACTAGTTAAAGATCAGCAATGATCCATTTTCAACCTTACATTAATTACTAGTAAAATGATAAAGTGTTAGTCCAATATTTATCTTACTAATAATATTACTTTCGTCAAATTTAAACCTTGTTGAAAAAATGAAAACTACTGATAGATAAAGAGGTCGTCTCACTGTCACCCTTACACTACTAATAAATGATTTTTTTTTTAAATCTCTATTTACCCTTTGATTAACTACTAGCAGCAGATTTTTTTTAAAATATGTTAACTATTTACCCTTATATCAATACTAGTAAAAATTGTTGTTAAAACTCACGTTAAAATTTATCAACAAATATTCTTACATTAACAACTTGTAAAACATTTTTTTTATTTTTTATTTTCACCTCTACACCAACTATTAATAAAAGATAACATTTTTGCGTGTGTTTAAAAAAACAAGAAAAAGAAAACTAAACAAACAAATATGAGATAAAACAAAAACACCAAACAAAAATAATATTCAGGGGGAGACCAAAGGTCTGGTGTTTCCAGGTAGATATTTAATTGATTTTCACTTGCCATAAGTCATATGTATTGATGTGGTACAGACCTGTTGTATGTTTTAGCATTAGATAACAACAGAAAAACATCATGTGCCAAGCAAGATGTGATGACCTCAAATCTTCCTTTATGATCTTGAATATCCTCAATCTCTAAACTATTATTCTTCTATTCTCATGATTTCTTGTCCGCACTACTTTTTTAAGTGAATAATATTCTGTTAGGTCAAATGTTTGAAACTAGACTTACAGCTGGTACGGAATGTAATCAAACTTACTGACTTCGGACTAGTCATTATTCACATGACCTTTTGGCATTTTAAAGTTATAATCCCATGATTACACTGAAACTCACCAATGAAAAGCCAGGATTTAATGCTCAATTTTAGAACTGAAGTTTTTGAAGGAATATAAGAAATATTGTTATTGTTATACAGAAGTGACATCATTGCACTCCGGGCAAACCCGTAGGTGCTCAGTCTCCATCAGTATATGTTGAAGAGTGTCAATGCTAACTGTTCGTGTAGCTCGCTGGTTGTAAACATGACGGATGCATCCTCTCATACGTCCATCTCTACTAGCCTTACGTTTTTTGCCAAATTCCAACAGTCTTAACCTTGATGATTCATCTATTGCAGTGTCATTCTCTAACAGGCGATCATTAATTGCTCTCAGTATATCTCCCTTATCCATATCTAGTGTCCCCACTATGGGTGCTCTTGATGCTAATCTGTCAGCTCTTTCATTACCACATACCCCAGCATGACCAGGACAATATATCCACACCAGCTGTTGTAGACTGGAAGCTTCTATGAATGTTTTCCATTCATGCCGCAACCAACCACTTTGAACCTTCCGAAACAAGGACTGAGAGTCTGACACAATGACTGCCTTTGTGAATGAAGTTTCAGTTATCCTCCTTAAGGCTGCAGTAACAGCCTCGACCTCCATTCTCATGCTGGAAGTTGTTATCTTGTAAGCCCGGCTATGTTCGGCGACGATTCTGCCCTGCACCTGAGCAGAGAAGCCCCAACCGGATTTCCACCACGGATCACAGACCCATCTGTATACACAACGGCATCATCATCCCAGGAATGATCATGTATCAGTTGATTAATTTCCAATTCTGCTTTTCCATTCCCCAATTTCTACACACTCTGCCAAGGCTGATGATTACATGCTAGTAGTTAATCCAGTTCTCATCTGACATACTCCACTCTTCCCCCTTGAATATATTGTTGACTGTGGCTACCTGTTTGATCGTTGTCTCTGCCTGTGCCATCCATGACATTCCTCTCTTTATTCTTGCTCCCTCAATGTCAGCTATGTTACCATGCAGAAGGTGCCATTTGTCTGTGGATACTCACACATAGGCTTTTGCTTGGGCCATCGCATATCTGGATTTAATCGACAGCACTCCAAGCATATACCTCATTGTCACAATATAAGAAATAAAGATTGCATAGGTATGAAATCCACAAAAGCTTCTGTTATATTGTCTGTGATGTCCTAACCGGAATTTAGAAGCTACTTCATGAAAGTAGTAATAATTCAATTTTGAGAACTCACCACAAAATTCCAAAACATTTTTTTTTTTGACCATGACTTTACCAGGATATGGAATTTCTTTTTTAAATTTCACAATTTTTCTATGATTCCATAACTTGCAGGAAGCCTGGATATAAAGAAAATGTGAACCACCTTCTGAAAAACAGAAAGATGTGCCCACGACAGAACAGCTCGAAATCTATAGCCAAGCAGTACACTCATATATATATATTTATATATATATATATATATATAAAATAAATTATTTATTTATTAAAGGCACAAAGAAAGAGGTTATGGGGGACACTACCATTCTACTTTGAATAATTTGACAGCAGGTATATTTACTGTTAACAAGTGCTTTTATAAACCCTGTCCATTTACCTTCACTACTCATCTTATACACTAAAGACAGGTGATACTGACCTCATAAGCTGCTCCATCTGCATACGTAAAGTCTCAACTTCTTTTCTGTATCTCAGTAGATCATCATTTATACGTTCCTGAAATGTAAGATGTATGTATTAGGGCTTTATCTAATATGTGTTTTCTTGAAAGTGATCATATACTAAAGTTATGACCTGATACTGACCCAAAGAAAGGGTCAAGGTCGGCTGTCAGACCAGATATTTCTTTATCCATGTTTGACTTGTAGCAGAATAACCTAACTGTATGCATTCCATTTCCATTTGGTTGATTCTAAAAAAACAATTTTATTTTCTTGTTTTCCACATGTTGGAGTAATTGTATTTATAAATGATTAGCAAACATGGGATAAAAGACATGCATGATGCTAAAATTGTTTAAAATAAAATAAAGTATGTTTTCTGTTTAAAAATTTCTTTATTTTTTTTAATTTTGGTGGTAATTGTCTGATTCTGTGATGAATGCAATCCTGCCTCACAGTTACAAAGCTAGTTATCTACCTCTATAATCTATGTGTGTCATCTGTCGTCACCAATAATTACGTGCTGTCATTTTTACTTCCATGTTAAAAATGTAGAGAAAATCACTTTGCCTAAATAATCATTGCTGCTTGAAATTTAGTGATTTCGCAGATGATGTAGCATTCTTAAGTTCAACACCAAGACAATCCCAAGAAGCAATAAATAATTTGTGTCATCTCTCGGTTAAAATTGGTCTCCAAATAAATGCCTCTAAAACTAAAGCTATGAACTTTTCTAACGAGACCTTTGATATCATCTTGAACGGGGAAAAACTACAGAAAGTTGAAAGTTTCAATTATTTAGGCAGTAAAATGACTCAGGATGGTGACACAACAAGAGAAATCCATACTAGAATTGCTTTGGCAGCTAGCGCCTTCAATAGATTATCTAACATTTGGAAATTACGATCATTGAATATACATACCAAGCTTCGTCTGTTTAATTCAAATGTTATCTCAGTGTTAACATACGGCTGTGAGAGTTGGAAAATAACAAAATCATTGGAGAACAAGCTGAATACATTCGAGAACAAATGTCTTAGAAAACTCATGAACATCAGTTGGAAAGAATTTAAGACTAATCGACAAATAAGAGAAGACTCTAGGCAGAAATATGTCTCCGACTATATAAGGAAAAGACGATGGTCATATATCGGTCATGTCCTACGAATGCAAAACAACAGAATACCACTACAGGCGCTCACTTGGGTTCCTGAGGGTAAGCGGAAAAAAGGAAGACCAAAAGAAACACTCAGAAGAACAATAATAAGAGAAGGAAGAACGTTGGGCCTAAATAATGTGCAAGAGCTAAGAGGAGTGGCGTCACAACGAACAACCTGGAGAGCACTGGTTTCTGCCTTATGCGCCGTGTTTGGCGCTTAAAGAATTTATTATTATTATTATTAAATGAGCATGGGAACTCTAACAAAGAAATTAATTATACATTCTCTTACTTTTTCCTGCTGGGTATCTTCCAAAATTTTACTTATCCTCTGTAGGTCAGAGGTCAGCTGATTTTTATCTTCCAGGGCACTCATTCGTTCCTTGAGATGCAGCTGTAGACGCTCATTAGATTCTGTCAACAGCCTGTCAACTGTAGCTGACAACCGTAAATTGTGTTCTTCATTCATCTTTTCTCTCTGGCGTGACTGTGACAAAGAACCACATCACATATTATACTAATAGCATAAACACAGTCATCTGGATATAACAGTCTTGTAGAACATTTGTTTCAGCCAAATACAAAATCAATGAACAGAAATCATTTGCTTCAAAATCTGATTATGACGAGATCTAGCCTTTAAATATATAGCTAAATGAGTATCAAAACAACACATTAAAATTACGCAGAAATGTGTCTTTCTTGTGTCTGATTCTTCCTTGAGCTATACATACACCAACTAGAACCAGAAGCTTGATTCTATTTTTTAACCATATACACAATAGCTAAGACTCTAAGTTTGATCATGTATTCTGTGTGATTCTGTTTTTTATCATAAACATAAGAATTAAGACCCTAAGTTTGATCTTGTGTTTTGTGTTATGCTAATATAATGAGAATTTTTTTTTACAATACAAGAGTTAAGACTCTAAGATTGATCTTGTTTTCTGAGTTATTCTATTTTTCACAATAAATACAAGACCCCAAGTTTGATCTTGTATTTTGTGTGAGTCCAGTTTTATCATACACACAATAACTAAGACCCTAAGTTTGATCTTGTATTTTATGTGATTCTGTTTTTTTATTATAAATAAACAAATTAAGACCCCAAGTTTGATCATGTGTTTTGTGTGAGTCAAGTTTTATCATACACACAATAACTAAGACCCTAAGTTTGATCTTGTATTTTGTGTGAATCAAGTTTTATCATACACACAATAACTAAGACCTAAGTTTGAACTTGTATTTTGTGTGAGTCAAGTTTTATCATACACACAATAACTAAGACCCTAAGTTTGATCTTGTGTTTTGTGTGATTCTGTTTTATGTCTTGTCATACCTTGTTCCAATGACACTTGTCTGGTTCTTGTCGTCAGTGCCACATTGGTGATCTAGTCATCCCTTCTTCCACTGACACTTGTCTGGTTCTTGTCATCAGTGCCACATTGGTGATCTAGTCATCCCTTCTTCCACTGACACTTGTCTGGTTCTTGTCATCAGTGCCACATTGGTGATCTAGTCATCCCTTCTTCCACTGACACTTGTCTGGTTCTTGTCATCAGTGCCACATTGGTGATCTAGTCATCCCTTCTTCCACTGACACTTGTCTGGTTCTTGTCATCAGTGCCACATTGGTGATCTAGTCATCCCTTCTTCCACTGACACTTGTCTGGTTCTTGTCATCAGTGCCACATTGGTGATCTAGTCATACACTTTCAATCCAGTCATTCTTTTTTAGGAAAGTCTGTAACTTCTAGGTTGTCATTTTTGTTTCCCTAATACAGCCTACCCAATAATCAGACCAATTAGAACTCTAACATTAATCTGTCTTTTGTATGATTAACCCTTGTACTCCCAACCCAGTAACTAGTACCACTAGAGCCCTAAAATTGTCTGAGTCTGTCTTTTACACAATCAATGTGCTCTGCAAATTAACAAATCCTCTAAATATACGCATTCTGACACATGTTCCTGTCTCTGCAATATTTACCCTCAACAATTCAGATTCCTTGTCACGTAGTGCTTGATCTAGATTATATATTCTCTCTTCGGTGGACCCGTGTCTTTCCTCTGCCTGTAAAAATAAACACAGAAATAGACAAGCTAATCATTTCAGCCCACTATAAATTATAAAACAAATATTAGCAACTGAATATCAAAGTTCAGCATCATCACCATTACCTTACAGCTCTCCATGCAGCACAGGACTCTGACAAAAGTACTCCCACCTTCCTGTCCTGTGCCATCTGTACAAGTTCTTTCCAATATCTTTCCTATATCTTTCCAATGTCTTTCCTATATCTTTCCAATAATTTTCCAATGACTTTCCAATGACTTTCCAATATCTTTTCTATATCTTTCCAATATCTTTCCTATATCTTTTCTATATCTTTCCAATGACTTTCCAATATCTTTCCTATGTCTTTCCAATGACTTTCCAATATCTTTTCTATATCTTTCCAATGTCTTTCGAATGTCTTTCCAATATCTTTCCTATATCTTTCCAATATCTTTCGAATGTCTTTCCAATATCTTTCCTATGTCTTTCCAATGACTTTCCAATATCTTTTCTATATCTTTCCAATGTCTTTCCAATATCTTTCCTATATCTTTTCTATATCTTTCCAATGACTTTCCAATATCATTCCTATGGTTTTCCAGTGATTTTCCAATGTCTTTCCTATATCTCTCCAATGACTTTCCAATGTCTTTCCAATATCTTTCCTATGACTTTCCTATATCTGTCCTATGACTTTCCAATGACTTTCCAACATCTGTCCATCTTTCAAATGTCTTTCCTATATCTGTCCTATGACTTTACAATGCCTTTCCTATATCTGTCCTATGACTTTACAATGCCTTTCCTATATCTGTCCTATGACTTTACAATGCCTTTCCTATATCTGTCCTATGACTTTACAATGTTGTCTTTATCCCTTTCATGTCGGTCCCCAATTTATTTCTCCACAGGTTATTTTGTCTCCCTCTCTCTTCTAGGTACCAATATTGAGACTTTCCGAGAAGAGAAGAGGCGAGTCAGCAACCCAGATTCCTTCAGATTGTCCTTGAGTTGCGTCACAAGCCTCTCTACCAGAGTACCCTTCTTCTGTCTTAGATGGTTGAAATGAATTATGTAAATTAGTTTTGGTTGACGTGTCCATGTTGCTGTTGGAAGTTTTTTTTTTTAACTTTAAGTTGTTACAGGATGGGGTAGCCAGCACCAAGCCCAACCCACCACAGTCAGCTTCTACAACATGCCTGCTAGGTTATAAGTGTTACTGAGAGGACAGAGTTGAAAATTTTATCAGCTGATAAATGATCATGCTATGTTGGGGATGATGATGCCATTGTGTACACTGATGGGTCTGTAATCTGTGGTGAGAAATCATGGTGGGGCCTCTCTGCTAGAGTAAAGGGTAGAATTGTCGCTGAACATAGCCGGGCTTAAAAGATGATAACCTCCAGCATGAGAATGGAGGTAGAGGCAGCTACTGCAGCCATAAGATGGCTGTCTGAGACTTCATTAACAAGGGCAGTTATTGTATCAAACTCATAATCCTTGCTTCAGAAAGTCCAAAGTGGATGGCTCTGGCATGAATGGAAAACCTCAGAAGCCTTGATCTTCTTCAGGAACTGGTGTGGATCTACTGCCCTGGTCATGAAGGGGTATGCAGCAATGAAAGAGCACCAATAGAAGGTGCATTGGATATGGATAAGGGAGCGATAGGGCAATTAATGATTGCCTATTAGAGAATGAAACTGTTATCAATGAATCAAGGCTAACATAGCTGGAATTCGGCATAAAATGTAAGATCAGCAGGGATGGACATATAAGTGGATACATCTGGCATGTATACAACCAGCAAGCAACAGGAACAATAAGCATTCATATCCTTCAACATTTGCTGAGGGAGACTGAGTACTTATGCCCGGAGTGCAATGACGTCGATTCTGATCAACAATAACTGTTCTTTACTCTCTTGTCAGGCCCCAGTAACACATGGTAACACACTGACAAAAATTTTGCACGAGGTCATAATAAAATAAATTTAAATTAGGTTCTTATAAAATCATAAAAACACAATCACTATTATAATCACTACCAACACCATCAAGTCACTTACCTGATTAAGTGCATCAAGTCGCTGCTGAAGTTCAGCCTCAATAGAAGGCATGGCCTCAACTTTCTTCAATGACTGGGTCAGTTTTTGCTCTAAATGTTCAATCTTCTCCTGCAGACTTCTCAATTTCTCTTCAGCCTGATATGAAAAGGAGCAGACTTTTTCATTCTATAAAACTGTACTACAAAATTAAACTTATCATCAAAAACATTCACCACACCAGAATCAATTTACTAGTTTGTTTACATTAATAATGCCATCAGGTTAAAACCAATAAAAGTGTGTTCCAATAACCTCCACTATAATGACAGATACTTCACTGATCACAATAACCTCCACAATACTGACAGATACTTCACTGATCACAATAACCTCCCCAATACTGACAGATACTTCACTGATCACAATAACCTCCACAATACTGACAGATACTTCACTGATCACAATAACCTCCACAATACTGACAGATACTTCACTCATCACAATAACCTCAACAATACTGACTGATACTTCACTGATCACAATAACTTCCACAATACTGACAGATACTTCCCTGATCACAATAACCTCCACAATACTGACAGATACTTCACTGATCACAATAACCTCCACAATACTGACAGATACTTCACTAATCGCAATAACCTCCACAATACTGACAGATACTTCACTCATCACAATAACCTCCTGAATACTGACAGATACTTCACTGATCACAATAACCTCCACAAAGCTGATAAAAGTTATCAATTTACTTATCAATTTACTTATCAATATAATCTTCACCTGATGTCTGTGTGCTTCTATGCTTTCCCTTTTCTGTTTTTCTTTCTTTTTTTACATTTATTTATCACAAGTAAAGCAACTATGTACAGTACTAATTATGGCAACTCATGAACTGAGAGCTCCATATAGTTCTTAAGGGCCTCTGAAGAAATAAAAAAAATGATGAATGATTTGGTGTGAGATTTGGGGGGAGGACCACCTGCAGTGGTGGCTCAATGCTCCAAGGGGAGCAAAAATTAAAATGATGAATGACCTTTGAACTGTTTGACAATTCAGAATGACCTTTGAACTGTTTGACAATTCAAACAGATCAGAGTGCTGTAAATCTTCTCCCACAACAAGACTGGATCTTTTTATCTGATTGCTTTATCTGGTTAGTTTCACTTAACTAAAATGTCCCGAACCATAAAGTACTGCACACATGCAACGCAGGTCAACTGAGCCTAACACTGGGACTCATCTGCTGGACACCCTGTGACAGATGTCCTAAAAGTAAGACTACAGAAACAAGCATTAGAAAACAAAACAGAAATCCTCTGTCTGTGTTAATCCTACAGCTTACACTTCGCAAGCTTGCTTCCTTGCTTTGGACCTCAGCTTCCAATTTGTCATTCAGGTCATGGACTGAAGTTGACTCTCTCTGAGCGTTGAGATAACGCTTCTCTAAGGTGGCTATACGTTCTTCTTGGTCTTCTTTTTGTGCTTGTGACTGAAAAACAATTCAAGTTTAAGATAATCATTTGATGATATCCCATCATGAAATGGTACTAAGTACTTGTATCTACTTAAACCAACTGATGGTATCAAGGTGACAAGAAAACCTATATAAAACACAAGAAAGACAACAAAACAAATCAAAAGCAACAACAAAACTGAAAGGACAACATACAACAGATTCCATCAACCAAATATGGATGTCACAAATCTAATTTTCAAGGCAGAAAAGTCTATTAGGATCAAGGAAAAACAATTTGGAAATCTTGTGAGCACACCACATCATCACTAACAATCCTCTGGCATGTGCCAATAAGAAACAGACACAAGGAAAATATCCTGACTAAATTCATTTTTTAAATGTAACATTAATATGACCACTTAAGACTAGGCTCTAATTTACGTCTTTTAAAATGGGTATAACAATGAAATTACTAAGGCTGTAACATACTACTCTATGTCTTGAAAATATCACAAGTTTTCAGACCTTAAAACACAAATGTCTCCATCACACCCTTTGTATCAGACAGTCAGAAGTAACAACAAACACAAAATACATGAAATAGAATCAGACGAATGCTAAATGTTGAATGAACCAACTCAGCATTAATGATGGAGAGACATAACAGGAAATATACTAGATAAAAGGATTGAAATGGTACAAGAAGATCACAACAAGTGTCAGTGGAACAGGAGATGAGAAGTAGATGCTGGCGAGTGACTGGGACACATACTGAGAAAACCTGTTGCTAGCATTACACAACAATCCTTGTTATGGAATTTCCAGGGTAAGAGAGGTATCTTCTCCTTCTTGGATCCTTAGCCCCTGGCTGACAAAGCAGTCAGTGGCCATCACGCTTAGTGGCTTCTTGTAGGGCAGCAACAAAACTGTCCCCATTTTGCTTGGTCGGTGGCCATTCTTCGTGCCCTGCCCCAGCTCTAGTTCATGCTTTACATCTCAGCCTCCACTGTTCTCCAAAGAGAGGTACAGGGAGACCAAAGAGAGGTACAGGGAGACCAAAGAGAGGTACAGGGAGACCAAAGAGAGGTACAGGGAGACCAAAGAGAGGTACAGGGAGACCAAAAAACACATGGAGAAGTGAAATGGAGACAAAAATGAAAGGGACGAGCAAGACCTTGAGCTGATGGCACGGGTCAGGATGACCTGCCATGAGTCTGTTGAAGTTCTATGCTCCTTGGGAAGCTGAAATGGTGATGAATGACTATTAGCTAAGATGGACTGTGATAACGAAGTAAGAGATTTTATATTGATCTCCCTGTCAAATAATGAAAGCTTATCTTTCCAGCTGGGATCTCTCACCTCCCTTAGATCTCTCTGGAGCTTGTTGACCAAGTCTTGTGCTTTAACCAGCTCCTTTTGACTTGTGGTATAATTCTCCTCTAGCTCTGTCATCTTGTTGTTTAACTCCAACAGACGTGTTCTAGTTGCTGTTAGCTCTGAGTTCTGTTTCTCCACAGTTTCTTGCAGGTCCATGACTCTGCCCATGTCGGAGTCTGGTTCTATAGAGCCATTAGATAATCTCTGTGGATCAACAATCAAATATGAACAATAAGTTTTACATGTAATGAAAACAAAGTCTAAACAAGCATATCACTGAATGAGTGTCGTGTATACATCACGTCTTGACTGTTATAGAAGAGATTCTGAAACAGGGAACCAGTTAACAACAACAACACAAAAAAAGTTGATTAATGTGCAGTAGAAGATAATGACAGAGAATCTGAAAGAGAAAACCCATAACCAAATAGTGTAAGCTAATTTATGTCAAATGGAAGATATTGGCAGAGAATCTGAAATAGGAAACCAATATCCAAAGAGTAAGTTGATTCATGTGAAGTGAAAGATAACCAATGTATTATAATGGAGAGATTCTGAAACAGAAAAACCATAACTAAAAAGTGTAAGTTGATTTATGTGAAATGGAAAATATTGGCACTGAATCTGAAATAGGGAAACAATAACAAAAACAGTAAGTTGATTCATCTGAAGTGGAAAATAATCAAGCTACTATGACGAAGTAAATATGAGTGCACTTGACACTCACAATGATACTATAAAATAAAATTCACTCTTCTGATCATGCACAAAGTAGTGGCGTCTTAGGGCAACAGTAGATATTTTTACGACGTCACTAAATGTGGAACTGATGACATGAACCAGACAAGTGCCAGTGGAACAAGAGATGAGAAGAAGACGCTGGCGATGGACTGGATACATATTAAGGAAACCTGCTGATAGCATTACAGGGCAGTCCTTGTTCTGGAACCCCCAGGGCAAGAGAAATAGAAGCAGACTAAAGAACACATGGAAAACGAACAAATGAACGAACTTTATTTTCAAAGAACTGGAGACAAATAAAACTGATGAGGAAAACATGGAAAGAACTTGAGCGGATGGCACAGGACAGGAAGACTTGGCATGTGTTTGTTGAAGGCCTATGCTCCTCGGGGAGCTAAAGGGTATTGATTGACTGATTTATTGATTTCTCACTGGCTTGAAGCTGGTTGGATGCCAGATCTGACATGTGCCTAGCACTGTTCAAGTGTTCAAGCTTTCCTTTGAATCTATGTCCTTCCTGACCAAAAGCAACAACAGCAATCTCACTAATGTAATTTATATCTTTCTTTGTGTATGTGAGGAATTGTAAAGGTAAAGGATCCCGTTACATGCCCATTGAGGCATATTTTCTTGACCATCAGCATGCGAGGGGTGATGTGGTCAGCATCACACCGGCCACCTTAACTTTCCCACAGTTGCTCTGGTATCCAATTCATGAGGCTGGGTCGAGCCCAGAGCAGTTTGCAGTCTAAAAAATCCCACCTCAACTGGGGATCGAACCATGAACCACCAAGATAGGAATCCAATGTATATGTGAGGAATGGGCAAGAAATACAGCAGTAACATCTTAATTATATTGTGGCAGTCACTGTCTAGTCTATGGGATGCCAGGCTAATGAGCCTTTGTTACCAGACATGCTAGCTGCTGATGTCTGGGGCCGGATTTGTAAAAAGTGGTGAGGTTCAGTTAATATCGGATGCTACTCACATCATTAAGGCTTCCACAAGCCATTTTGTTTTATCTACTGATTTACTGACTGGGGTGTTGTAACTTCCATCTAAATGTAAATACGCTTAAACGTTCATTAGCTTACAGCAGACTTGAACATCTGGACATTGATACATCATTAACTGTACGAACAAGTTCAGATGCGATGGGAACATCAACTTTCACAGTGCAGAAACATGGAGTCAACAACGTCTGCAACTAAGGGTTTGCATTTCTGTATTTTGTGTAGCTAGTTTTCATGGTTTTTTTTAATTCTTGTCTTTTCTTCTCCTTGATCTCAACAACAGAAAAAAAAGTGTGAATAAGTTCACATGATGAGATGATCTCATGTTGCCAGATGTATCAGACCTTCATAAAGTCCAATTCCAACTTATGTCCACAGTAGTTACATTATTTTTCTTTTTGCTGTCAGTCCCTATGGCTAAAATCGTCAACCAACCTGTGGATCAAGCCAAGCTGGCTTCTTCATATTTTGTTTCTATTTAAATGTTCTCAAATTATCATATAAATTCACGAACAATGTCCGCCAACTGCAGGACTGAGGGTTATCCCCTCTACTTAAGTTAAGTTTATAAATGTTAGGCCACAGCCTGATCTTGATGGTCAGGTATCTGAAAAAGCTGTAGGTCTTCCTGATGATTTGTGGTCAGATATATATACTGATGATATTGTTGAAATCTAGCGTAGGGTGCGACATCTTCAAAACTAAAGAAAAAGTCCAGTCAACTGGACATTCAGGACTGAGCTGCTATCTTCAAGTTTGGATGGTGTTATGGGCTTTTCAAACTTCCTGAGTTCATCTGCCCGCTTAACAGCTTCACGCTGTTCAATTCTTTCAAGATGTTAATATAATATTCATTGATTGCATACGGGTACGTCGTCTCCACCACTCTCACATGTGCCACAAGTGTCACATTTGGGATCGAGGGGGATGATGTTGAGGATTGTTGCATGGTTTGCAAGCATCTGGGTTTGAGCTCGATTCGGATGGTTGCACCATGAAACACCTCGGCTGAATAAATAAATGAAATAGATCACATATATCGATGCATGACGCGTTAGACATAGTAACGACATTCGTTGTGTGGCCTGCGGGCCTTATGGCCGTGTTTTCAAATGTGTGGCATGACCACTTATCCAAAGTGTTTCGAATGTGTGGCATGGCCACTTATCCAAGTGTATAACCGTCTGTGTTCGGGCTTTTAAGCCGATATAATAATATGTGGATAAAGACCAGAGAGTCGTTGTGTGGCCTTCAAGGCAAATGGCAGTGTTTCAAAATATGTGGCATGGCCACTTAGCCAAAGTGTTTTAAAGATGTGGTATAACCACTCAAATGTGATAGTGCATAACTAGAAAGTTATATTTAAAGCAGAAATAAAGAATGTATAAGGACCCTTGAGTCTTAAAATATAAGATGGCAATATTAGCCGCAATAATTGATGATTAACGTAAGTCGTAAAATATGAAACGCAGTTAGAATATGTAGTGCTGATTAAGCCTGGCTTTGAATGCCAAAGTAAATTTATATATTAGACAGTGTATCTAATAGAACTAGCAAAATGTTTAATTCTGTATAAATACAAGAATTATGCCAAACAGTTTTGATGGAAATATAATCGAACGTTAATTATAACGATAATGTATCGGACATGCAATGTCTGTGAAATATAGACTCTATGCTATAATGTATCCAGTGCTCTTGATGTGAACTATATTAAGTATTGTCTGTGGTTCATGATGGAAGAATGAATCCTTATTAAATTATTATGTCGTCAAAAACTGGTCTTATGCAGTAACGTATTCAAGGTTCCAGTTATGACTGTTTTTATGAAGAATGACCATTGACCTTCAAATGAATCCACACACACTGTCACACTGGTAATATGAAATGAAACGATATAACACGGTCATTCAAATATATATGAACTTTTATTGAAAGCACGTTTAAAATGCAATTACTTGAAAGAAGTATCAAAAGAATCCAGGGTTGTAATCAATATCGATACCGGGTGAAACACAGAACAGACGATCCAACAATTGTACGAAACATAATACTAGACTAACCCATTTAAATCAGTGAAAAGCCCATAACAGATGGAGGTAACTTTTTTGGTCGCCAACATGCCGGTGGTAGGGGAACAAAAACGCTTCATAATTATGTATTTTTTCTACACATCATGTCCATTAACAACAACAGTTGCCAACATGTATGCTAACCCCTTCTGGTGATCTAGCTTTGAGGCAACTACACAATATTTATAATGACGTCATGCGGAATGCCTATTTTATAAGAATGGCAGAATTATGCTGCCACAATGTTTTAGGTGGTTCACTGATTAATTTGGGCAAGGATAAGAGATGTGAACATTGAATTCACTCTCAAGGAAGGCATGAGGTCAAAAAGGTAAAGAATCCCCACACTACAAGTCAGTTTCCTCACCACAGAAAAATACAAATTAGGCCAGTGTTACACACAATAAAGTAGTTTTATTCTAACCTTTGGTAGGCCTGTGGTGGTGGATGCGGAAGACTCACGGGAATCAACATCTCCTTGACTGATGGAGTCAGTGCGATTAGACTTTACATCCTCCACGCTGCCACTTGAATGTCGAGATTTGGTAGCTTGTTCTCGGAATGTGAACAACTGTCAACACAGTTATTGGAAAAGTTTGCAATGTGCACAACATACAGTAACTGATAAAACAAATAATAATCTTAGAATATCTTAGAAATGACGTGTTGTCTACTGTCGCAGTCAGAAATATTAAGCCAAGTGATATGAAGAGTGCATTAAGAAACATAACCAACAAAACTGAACATCAAATTCTCAAATAAGAAACGTAATCTATAAAGTACCACAACAAACATGATATAAAAAACACATCAATATACAAAACACTGTTTACATTTTAAAAAAGAAAGTAAAAAAGGAACAAGATTTCAAACACTGTCTGTTAGAACAAACATAACTTTTCACACAATAAACATTGTCTGTTAGAACAAACATAACTTTTCACACAATAAACACTGTCTGTTAGAACAAACATAACTTTTCACACAATAAACATTGTAAACACAAACAGCAACGCAGTCTAAGAAAAAAAGTTGCATCCCTTGTCTCACAAGAACATTTAAAAAAACATCATCTATTTTCACACAAGAAACATAATCTGTATTTCTCATCTATTTTCAAACAATAAAAGGGGACCGAAGACGCAGCAAGAGTGATAAATGCAGTCAGCGACCCATAGCTTGACTGCTTGCGTCAGGGTCAGCGAACCAGAGCTGACCAAGACCCTACTCCACCTCCAAGTGGTGGGCCTGAAAACATGCTGCATCACTGCAGTCTGGCTGAGAGAGGAGGGATCGAAGAGAGAAGGCTAACCCGCTCCCAAAAATGCCATGCTGAAACCAGATGTGTCGGGCCGAAAGGCACAAATATCGCAGCTTTGCTGTAAACAGCAACACAACGTAACAAACGTCCTTTTCAGGTTGAACGCAGAAGAAACAATAAAAGAGTTCTGTAATCATCTTAATTTTCCTATGTGCTCCTTACAGAGCATGAAGCCCATCACTGAAGCTTTGCCCATTGCTAGATTCCTGCCCCAAAATGTCATATGCTCTCGCAGCTATGACTTGTGTGGCACTATGTTTTACATTATGAGGTTACCACCTCCATACACAAACCTCACATTAGTTGCCTTCCACAACATGCATGAATGTTATCAGAGTGTAGTAGTCATATTCTTTCTTTGTCTCTTCAGAGACCCCCCCGGGGGAACTACACGGGCCGAGTTCTGTAATAGCAGTATTTTATCTTCACTGCCATTTTCTGTTGTTCTGTTTTTTAGAATGTCTCCAATCTCATATTCTGAATAGCAACTCTCCTAAACCAAAGTTTCTTAATCTTTTAGAGTTCCCGTACCCCTTTACAGCAACTTCAGGTCTTGCACCAATTTACAGCCTTTTAAGAAGCCAAACATCCCTTTACAGAAGCCTCGCACCCCTTTACAGCATCTTAAGAAGCCTTGCTCCTCTTTATCTTCTAACTCACAAAATATGCCAGGAAAGTGAAACGAGATAAAATTATGTTTTGAGAAAATGTTATTTATAAAACGTGACTAAAGTTCGGCACTGAATTCATGTTGTTCAATAATCTATTTTGTACAAATAGATTTGAGTTCTGTGTATTATATTGTGTTTATGATTCACCTTCTAAAATAACTGGCATGTCTCTCAACCCCTGAAGGTAGGTCTCGCACCTCCAGGGGGGTACATGCACCCCTGTTTAAGAAGCACTGCCCTAAACAACATTTCCCAAAGTGTGGTATGTGTACCTTGCAGGGACACAAAAGGGGTTCAGGGAGTATATAATTTTTTTTAAAATCTTACTCTACTATATTTGTTTAAGCTGCAGAAAACGGTTCATTAAAGTTTACTATTTGAGAATGGTGTACTGCATAAATGTTATTTACAGGTGTACGCCTTGCTCTTGCTTTTCAGGCAATGCATCTGCCTTTATAAAAGACTCGTAGGATACCAGGTATTTTAGATAGCAAAACAGTATATATTGAAAATGTGCTTTCTTCACTAGTCAACATGCGTACTTCAATTTTAGACTGGTACGACTTCCCCACACATATCCACTTTACTGTAAGAATGTTTATAGATTTTTATTATTACTTTGTTTTAATAATTATGTTTTCTTCTAATTATAGTGCATATGGTATCAACTTTAATTATATGTGTATGTCTGTGTGTATATATACATGTGTGAGTATTTGTGTGTGTATGTATATGTGTATGTATGTGTGTGTATATATATCAATAGCATATATACAAATTATTAAAACCACCCGCAAATAATCCGGTAAGACTAAATTCTCATGAGGGGTACAAGTTTGGGAGATGCTGTCCCAAGAGATGCTGTGTTAAATTCATATGGCACTCACTTCTTGATTGGCACTTGTAAGCTCCTCCTCTAATTGGGCAACCCGTTCTAAGGCAACACGAAGTCTTTCTCGAACCTGAAAAATAAAACCATTTACAACATTTATGGAAAACGATAACCAAATCAATGAAAGATGAGCACACTTCTAGGTGAGCTAGGTAGATCATGTAGTGCAACAGACACTACTACACCCTTTCTGTCAGTTTATGTATTTCCTGAGTCCTCAACAATAAAGGAAAAATACTACATTTTTTTTTTTTGGTCTATGGAAGTTGCTCATTATTACAGCTGTACGTGGAACAAAATATCATCTCTCTCATAGTAGCCATATTTGTTATAGCTTTACTAAACTTACACTAAGGCATAGGAACATGTCAGTATTTTAAGTCAACTCGTGCTCTCGTTCAATGTTCTCTCGCACAGGTTATAAATGTTATAACATCTTTTTTAGTTTGAATTGTTTGTAACTCCACCATAATTACATTGTAACTTTAGGCTTTTTTCAGTAAAATACATGTTATAAAGCATTATTTTTGCTGATCTTTTATTAATGAACACTTACACCCATTTCTGACACCCCAATTCCGACTTATGTACAAAATGGAGTTCCAAACACCCTTAAGAACACAACTCATTTATAACCCAAGACCTTACTGAGTACAACAGAACCAGCATTAAACAGATGCCACATGAAACTATCTAGAAATGTCTGGACAACTTATAATACACAGGTTTTTTGTTTGATCTCTAGAATGCATGTCATAAAAGGCAACTCAGGATGGCTAAATATGAGGCCGGCAAACTTACTCTGTTTAAAATCTATTTACTAAAGAAACAAAGAAAGAAACTAAACAGAATGGATATAGTTTTTGTACCTGCCTTAAGCATATTGTTTTGTTGTTCTCCATCGCCCTTTCACTTGATGACAGAATCGCCAGGAAAAAAAAAGCAGCCAAGGCAGATCACCTCAGGGACACATTCGTACAGTCAGTTATGACTAAAGGGTCTACTTACTTACTTATCTGCCTTAAGAACCTCCAGGCCTGATGGGAACTGATTATGATTACGTTGGTGATGATGGTGAAAATAATGATAACTTACAAAAACCACTACAACTTCACAAGTTGTACAAATATTTCCTCACCTTCTCATCTAGGGCCTTATGATGCTCAAACAAGGACTTAAGGGCCTTCAAAACTTCCACCTCACTAGATACACCAGCTGGAGATGAGGCCTGTCGCTTAACCACAGTCATTCTCAGCGACCGCTCGTGTCGAGATACCAGACACTCAAGATGTTCCAGCAGTAACTGAAAATGGAGTGACCAAACAGCGTTTATGGCACCTAACTTGAGTCAGTGAATGTGGGTAAACAGTTTTAGAAGATCTTTGACCAAAATTATATGAAACAATGATACCAATGATAAATGTTACAACTTTGATGGCCAAAGTCATCTTTTTAATAAAGTCAGTATTTTCACTACCAGTGCGTAACCCAGAATCCGAATATCTGAAAACCGAAATATTCAGAAAATCAAAAGTTTTTTAGAATGACTTTTGGGCTACTTTTGACGACTTCTGGTTTCCACACAAATTTTTTTAAAACTGGTATGCAAGGAACCGAACTTTTGAGCTACTTTTGATGACTTCTGGTTTCCACAAACATTTTTTTATAAAACGGTATGCAAGGAACCGAACATGCACGATGTTCAGTTTATCACTGTGATGTTTAGTTTCATCTTACTAACTGCCACACTCTTCTAGGGGTTAGTTTTGAAGTATTATGAAGTTTATGTTTAATACGAACAATGACCAAGTACGCTTAGAAATAAGTACATCAACTCATGGTTTACAGACACAGTACACATTTATTACTTTCAACACTTGACAATGTCATGAAAATCCATAGGCCAACAGCAATGGGCCAACACTCATTTGGGCCGTTACACTTTATGAGATCAATAGATAATCGACATATTCTGTGTAAGACCATCGCAGTCCATACATTGAGTCATAATCATTATTATCCAAGTAACATCGTCCATGGGTTCCAATAAAGATATAGATACTATCGACACATCCAAGAATATCACATATGAATATCTAAGCGGACACTAGCGACACATTTTAAAACACAGCCATCTCGGCCGGCTACACAAAACGATCTCTCCTCGTTGCCGTGCACGAGCACTCACGTCATAATTCTTACGCGTAACGACGCGCTTAGCAATGTCCTTTTGAGCACCACAAAGTTCCAAGATAAGGGACGTTTTATGGTGTGCAAAAAGAGGTGCAACAATCACATTTCTGGCCCGTGATGTGCAAGTGCAGTATATGATGATGTAAGCGCTACCGCGTGAAACAAATTTGCAAACATAGAGTGGTTAGCTGTGTCTTGTCATTGCTACCAGCTATGTGAGTGGATATTTTTTGCAAGAAACCGAATACATGCAATGTTTGGTTTATCACATCCTCAATGTCTTCTTCTCATCTCTTGTTTCACTGACACTTGTCTGGCTCTTGTCATCAGTTCCATATTAGTGATCTTGTCATACCACTTCAATCCATCTATTCTATGCTTACACCCATCTATGAAAGTCTGTAGCTCTATGATTGTTGCCAAAAAATAGGAATGACTCAATGTTTGGAGATTCTGATTTTTGTGTTGGACCCGATTTCTCTTGATCTCTATATACTTCCTATGCAATGAAAGCTTCTCTAGCATGTTGTATCCTTATTTTGATATCACTGGTCCCTCCAGCTTTATGTTCCTGCCAAGATATAAATATGATTCTACATCCTGCAGAGGTGTTTCTTCAAGTGCAACCCTGTTATCATTTCCTCCATTTATTTTCATTTTCTGGGACTTTTCCCAGTGTATTTTCAGTCCCACTTGCTGTAATATCTCACAAAGTATTTTCAATTTATCTTGCATCTGATTACGGTTACAGGACAGAAGGGCCAGGTCGTCTGCAAAATGTATATATCAAGCTTAAACAGCTGGATTCCATTTCTGTTGGCTTGGTTTTCATAACCCAATCTATTGCCAATAAGAATAGAGATCGTGACAACAGGCATTCCTGCTGCACTCCAGTTCTTATCCAAAATTGTTCTGTAAGTTGTCCTTCATTAAGAACTCTGAATGTCATGTCTTCATGTTTTCTTTATTAAGTTACTGATCTTCTAAGGGAATCCATAATACCTCATCAATTTCCAAAGTGATTCTCTATTTATACTGTCAAATGCCTTTTCATTGTCCACAAATGTAGTGTAAAGTGGCAAGTTCTAATCCAGACTTTGCTTACCAGAGGACCTTATTCTGTCTTGGATGACTGAATTATGTTATTTAGTTGTCTCGTCAGATTATTTTGTTGAAGTATTCTGTGGCTTAAAATGTTTACAGGAAATGTTGGGCCCCACACTCCTCCTTATGACATGCATGGTAAGTTTAAATGCAAGAAATGATAACAAGATCGAACTCGAAGAAACATCTCTACAAGATGTAGAATTGTGATGCAATACATTGATACAGCGCTAAAATCCTCCATTTATAAAGATAAAAGTTAAAATAAATTGTGGGGATAAAAATATAGTTAAGTTAAGCTGCGGCTTTTTCGCCTACGCCACAAGCGCGTTGATTTGGTAGATCGTACTATCGTTTCTAGTGTCATTGGAAAAAGAAAAAAACTAATTATAACATGGGGACGTGAAAGGCCTATTCGTTTAGACGGGGTAGGAAAGGAGAAAAGGAAAAAAATTATGCTGTCTGCAAGCGTTTGAATCTAAGCCTAACATACGCGCGAACTCGTAGTTAGTGTTTGAAATACGAGGTAAAGTAAGAACATGTAGCCATTTGAATCTCGAAAACAGACTTAGCTCTTATTTAGAATGACGTAAAACTCTCGAAAATAGCTGGACAGCACATGGAAAAGAAGTGAACGCGTGGTAGTAAAGATTTCAAGACTAACATGGAAAAAAATATGGAATTTCTTATTAATAGGTTTAGAATCACAAAAATTAGCTAGTTTGATAGCCTATCTTTTCCTGACAAATAATATGCTTTCAAATAAAAAGACGGACAGATAATTCGGAAGTTATTGACAAAAAACTGATTTGTTCGATGCAGACTCGCAAACACATGTTAGTTTTGCATTCACTAAAGTTACATTTGACGCGTCCTTGAGACGATGGCAGAAAAACAAGTACATGTAAACAAGGGGAAGACAAGGAGGAGAGAAGCTAAAAATATCTTCGCATTAGAAATCTAAGCAGGGGGTGAGGGAAAAATTTGAATAGTTTTTTGTAGTTGGGCCCAAAACCAAGTGCAATTTTGGGAAAACCCAAGTTCGGACTGACCGACAGACAGAAATACACTACACATTTGACCAAAAATTGGACAGTTAGTTTGAAATTTTAAATTCTAGAAGGGGCAGTACTCTCATTGGACGAGACAGTTAAGATTATTGAAAAATTTGCCGGCAAGTTGCCATTTTTTTGAAGACTGTCCATACGAGCAGATCGTTGAGGCTAAGAAGTTGTCGTCCATTGAATATATACTAATAATAGTGGGACGCCCTAGTCTAGCCAGCAGCTCAGCTGAGTTTGTGCTATTTCAGCATATCTGTGTGTTTTATTCTGAATTGTGAGTTTCTTTGTCTGGCACTGTGCTAGTGCCAGATGTTCTGGAGAAGTCCAACTTTGTATGAAATGAGATGCCTACCATACTACCTCAGAGCATGTGAGGAGTGGGCCTAAGGAACAACTTTCTTTCATCGTCACAGGCCAGTTAAGTAGTAAAGACCTGGCCTGCTGAGATTCATCAACTACAAAATTATAATTTAAACTACATTGTGAAAAATAAGAAACTTTTTGTCCACCATCAATCCTGTATAAGGAGCAAATGACATTGTTAACCAAAGACTGGGTATGTAGTAAATACCTCGACCCGACATCCAGCATTAGTTTTCCTAAAGATTTTTAGTTAGTACCAATATTATCAAATTTAACTTTTATATATATATTGATTTAAAAGTCCTGACCAGAAGAAAAACTTGGTTCAGGACAAAATAAATTTGAGAAAAAAAATTGTAATTTCTAAATTTTAAACACAGTGTTAATTGAATTGATCATAGAGCTTAATATTAGTGTTTGTGTGTGTGTGTTTGTGTACTTAATTACCAACACACCACATTTCATTACCCTAGACATTAAACGTAGCTATCAGTCATATAAATCACAAATAAGTCTGATTGAGGTCATAGGTGGTAGTAGTAAGGTACTCTGTAAACTCACATAAACTGTTATCCTCAGGGACCTTCACAGCTGACCTCATTCAGTACACTAAGTAACCTAGCAACCACACTTAATAACATCAAAACCCACCACATATATTGGGGTCTCCTGGTCCGGGAATTAAACTATTGGGGTATAAGTTTGTATAAATTCAACAGTGTCCCTAAAATTAAAAGTTATTCATAAGAAATAATTAAGGTGGAGAGTAAAAGTTGATGAATCTTCAGCCAGTAGTAATTAATTAGTGTGTAACTTTGTTAATTAGAGTTTTGTAATTTATCTTAGAACATTATTAGAATTGTTATACAGGATGGCAGATCTAGCCAAATTCAGATCGGCTGCTGTGCTGACGGCGAAAGAAATGAATATGGAGGGTCAGGCTTTGATCCAATATGTAACTTCAGAATGTGACAAGTATATTGAAAGGGAAGATAGGAAGTTAGCAGAAGAAAAAAAATTACAGTTACAAATTGAGGCTGACAAAGAACTTAAGAGGCTGCAGATTGAGGCTGACAAAGAGGCTGAGGCATTGGAGGCAGATAGGGTGGCTGAAATAAAGCGGCTCCAATTGGAAGAGAAGAAATTAGAAGCAGAGGAAAAGAGACAGGCTGCTGAAAGAGAGGAAAAGAGACAGGCTGCTGAAAGGGAAGATAGGAGATTACAAAGGGAGCACGAGTTACGACTAAGGGAGTTGGAAGTACAAGCCATGCTCCTGAAAATGGTGCCAGCCCCTTTCCCTCCGATGCCACTGCTAGTCAGGGAGCCTCAACCTCAGCTATGGGTTTTCATTTAGACCATTTTGTTGAGAAAGACGATGACATAGAGAGTTTTCTAAGTAGGTTTGAACTTTTGGCTACTACATATGGGTTAGAGAGAGAAAGGTGGAGCCTAAAGTTATCCCAGGGGCTTAGGGGTACATCTTATGAAGTGTTTGCAAAAATGAATAGAGACGACCAAGACAATTATGACATGCTAAAGCAGGCTCTGTTATTAAGATATGAAAAGAATGGTGAATTTTATCGTAAGAAGTTTAGAAATGCCAAGCTTTTGTCTGGGGAGACATACCACCAATTCTCTGCCAGACTGGAAACCTATTTGGAGAAATGGACTGCTCTGGGGAAGACCCAAGATCTTAAAGAAATGATCATGATAGAGCAATTAAGAGAGTCCATGGCTCCAGACCTGAGAAAGTTTCTCATGGAACAAGGTGCAGAGAGGTTGGGTGAGGTATTGAATGTCGCTGAGAGGTATCAAGCAGCCCAGGCAGAGGTAGCTGGCACTAAAAAGAAACATATAGAGAATTTTAAGGCCACACAGCACTTTAATAAATTTGATACCAGGGAACAAAGTAACAAAGGTAGGACAAACTTTGATAGGCCACGAAATGATTATCGTGATAGAAACTCACAGTTCAATGACCAAAGGTATAATGAAAGAAAACCTTTTAACCAAGGAAAGAGGTGGTGAAAATGGTGTAGGAAGGACAACCATAACACCGAAGTTTGTAAAAGGAAACCTTCTAACATTGCTGCAATGAAATCGGGGAACCAGAGATTAAAGGTTAAACCTACTGGACAGCAGGAACCTTATCACCCCCCAGTTTGTGAGGATGTTGTTTGTAACGGGGTCACCACAAGGTGCCTATATGATACAGGTTTGGATTTTGATTCAGTTGTGAGGTCTAGCCTAGTGAACCCAGATCAGTATACCACCGAAACAGTGGAAATACAAGGGGCGACTAAGGACATACCACTCATGACACTTCCCATCGCAAGGATAATGGTGAAAACTCGCTATGTGGAAGGAGAAATCAGAGCAGCAGTGATAGATGAACCAATCTACCCTCTGATATTGGGGTGTAGATACGTCTTCTTGGGGAATCCCAAGAGACCTGTGATCATGGCGACAGTGCAGACCAGGTCACAGTCAAAGGAGGAAGAAGGTGAACCTATAAATGCTCATCCAGAGGAGATGAGGAAGGCGCAGGCTGAGGATAGGACACTCAAGCCATGTTTTAAAAAATTGCCCAAATGTCACACACCTCCAAGCAAGGGAGATTATTATATGAAGAACAAATTATTATACAGGAAGGCTGGAACTGGAACAAATGGTCACAACCAGCTGGTTCTTCCTACTTCATATAGGGAGAAAGTGATGGAACTAGGGCATGCGATTCCCTTCAGTGGTCACATGGGGATCAGCGCCACAGGACAGCGTATAGCTTGTCATTACTTCTGGCCAGGGATAACGGAAGATATAAAAAGATATGTGAAATCCTGTCCAGAATGTCAAAGGGTAGCTCCAAAGCATTGGACTGCTCCTGCAACTCTAGGGGAAATGCCCATAGTGGGAACACCTTTTGAGAGGGTTGCAGTGGATATTGTGGGACCTCTCACTCGGACCAAGAGGAGGAACAGTTACATCCTTACTCTGGTGGACACTTGTTCTATGTGGGGAGAGGCGGTAGCCCTGTCGTCAATCGATTCGAAACATGTGGCAGAGGCATTGCTTACAATATTCACAAGATTAGGATTCCCGCATCAAATCTTGACTGATAATGGCTCACAGTTCAAGGGGAAACTAACGGAAGAAGTTTTTAAGCTATTTCAAGCCAGACACTTTCATTGTAGCCCGTACCATCCACAAGGGAACGGCTAGGTAGAGAGGTTCAATGGGACTCTCATTTCTATCCTGAGAAAGCTGGCACATGAGAAACCTGATATGTGGGATCAATTTTTGCCAGCTGCGTTGTTTGCGTACCGGGAAGTACCACATAGTTCAACAAGGATGGCACCCGCAACCCTGTTATTTGGGAGGCCAATCAAAGGTCCATTAGAAGCCTTATTGAGGACCTGGACAGATGAGAAGGCAGAAGAGACTGTTACCTCATCATATCAATATGTGAACGAGCTGACCACTCGTCTGAAAGCTGGATGGAAACTGGCAAATGATAATTTGAGACAAGCCAGGAAGAAACATGCAGCTTATTTTAATAGGAAAGCAAAGGACAGAGTATTAGCTGTGGGAGAGAAAGTACTTCTTCTACTACCCGGCAGCAATAATAAGTTGCAAATTGGATGGCAAGGTCCATATACAGTTCTAGAGAAGGTGTCTAGAACAAATTATAAGATTGACAAAAAGGGGAAGGAGAAAATATACCATGTAAACCTTTTAAAGAAGTATCTGGACAGACAAATCCAGGAAGGCACCCCTCTACTGACCTTGGCTATCGCAACCGAAATGAAAAAGGAACCACTCACCTCACATGAATACCCATTGCACCCATGTGAGACAGCCGCACAGGTAAAAGTCAGTAAGCACCTGACTAAAAATCAGAGGGAGAGAGTTCAACAGGTTTTGGAGGAACATACAGATGTGTTAACAGACAAACCGGGGCATACTAATTTGCTAGAGTATGATATGAAGCTGGTGGACTCAACACCAATCTGTATGAGAGCCTATTCTGTTCCGTTCGCTAAGGAGAAAGCATTGAAAGAGGAGATAGATTATTTGTTGAAAGAAAATATTATTTCTCACAGTGAATCTTCTTATAGTTCCAGTGTAGTTTTGTTGAGGAAACCGTCTGGGGAACACAGACTGTGCATAGATTACAGAAAACTGAATGCTGTCACAGAAGGTCAAGTGGATCCATTACCGGACACAAAACAGTTATTTGCCAGATTGAACAAGGCAAAATATTTTTCGAAGGTGGATCTTAGCAAAGGCTTTTACCAGATTCCAGTGAAGCCTGAGGTTCGACCTTATTTAGCTTTTAGCACCTCGTAAGGGCATTACGAATTCAACATGTTGCCATTCGGATTGAAAAATGCTCCGAGTGTGTTTTCTAGAATGATGCGCAAATTGTTGGATCCCTTGAATAATCCATGTATCACGAATTTCATGGATGATATCCTCATCGCCACAGAAACATTTGAAGAACACGTTAACTCTCTGAATATGCTATTTGATAGGCTCAGAGAAGCGAACTTGACTGCTAGACCAACAAAATGTTGTATTGGATGCAAAGAGTTGGAATTCTTGGGACATACTGTATATCAGGGTAACATGACCCCTGATCCCAAGAACTTGGAAAAACTGCAGAGAGCACCTAGACCTCAAACAAAAAAAGACGTGCGATCATTCGTGTCGTTGTGTGGGTTTTACCAAAAATAAATCAAAAATTTTAACTCTATATGTGCTCCTCTGACTGACTTGACTCGCAAGGGAAATCCAGATAAAATTGTTTGGTCAGCGCAGTGTGAGTTGGCATTCCAAGAGTTAAAGGAAAAACTCACTAGCAAGCCTATTCTCAAATTGCCTGATTTGACTCAGGATTTTGTGGTGAGAACAGACGCAAGCAATGTGGGCCTGGGGGCTACTTTGTTGCAAAGGTCCTCTTCACCCAATGGGGAACTGAACCCAGTCGCTTATGCTAGCCGCAAGTTGAACAAAGCGGAACAAGGTTATTCCACAAGCGAAAAAGAGTGTTTAGCGTTAATCTGGGCGATAAAAAAGTTCCAAATCTATTTATATGGGAGGGCATTCGTGGTCCAGACGGATCATCAGCCTCTCGTATTCTTATCACAGGCCAAGCATGAAAATGCCAGATTATTACGATGGTCTTTATTATTACAGCCATATCAATTTACCATTGAATATATTCCGGGGTCACAGAACGTCGGTGCAGATTTCCTCAGTAGGCACCCCTGTGATCAAATTTAGAGTATTCAGCAGGCGTAAGGAGTTGATTTTATCTATGTGTATCACTGGTTTTGGAACTTGCATTAGTGCATGTTCTCAAGTGGGGAGATGTGTGATGGAATACATTGATACAGCGCTAAAATCCTCCATTTATAAAGATAAAAGTTAAAATAAATTGTGGGGATAAAATATAGTTAAGTTAAGCTGCGGCTTTTTCGCCTACGCCACAAGCGCGTTGATTTGGTAGATTGTACTATCGTTTCTAGTGTCATTGGAAAAAGAAAAAAACTAATTATAACATGAGGACGCGAAAGGCCTATTCGTTTAGACGGGGTAGGAAAGGAGAAAAGGAAAAAAATTATGCTGTCTGCAAGCGTTTGAATCTAAGCCTAACATACGCGCGAACTCATAGTTAGTGTTTGAAATACGAGGTAAAGTAAGAACATGTAGCCACTTGAATCTCGAAAACAGACTTAGCTCTTATTTAGAATGACGTAAAACTCTCGAAAATAGCTGGACAGCACATGGAAAAGAAGTGAACGCGTGGTAGTAAAGATTTCAAGACTAACATGGAAAAAAATATGGAATTTCTTATTAATAGGTTTAGAATCACAAAAATTAGCTAGTTTGATAGCCTATCTTTTCCTGACAAATAATATGCTTTCAAATAAAAAGACGGACAGATAATTCGGAAGTTATTGACAAAAGACTGATTTGTTCGATGCAGACTCGCAAACACATGTTAGTTTTGCATTCACTAAAGTTACATTTGACGCGTCCTTGAGACGAAGGCAGAAAAACAAGTACATGTAAACAAGGGGAAGACAAGGAGGAGAGAAGCTAAAAATATCTTCGCATTAGAAATCTAAGCAGGGGGTGAGGGAAAAATTTGAATAGTTTTTTGTAGTTGGGCCCAAAACCAAGTGCAATTTTGGGAAAAACCAAGTTCGGACCGACCGACAGACAGAAATACACTACATATTTGACCAAAAATTGGACAGTTAGTTTGAAATTTTAAATTCTAGAAGGGGCAGTACTCTCATTGGACGAGACAGTTAAGATTATTGAAAAATTTGCCGGCAAGTTGCCATTTTTTTGAAGACTGTCCATACGAGCAGATCGTTGAGGCTAAGAAGTTGTCGTCTATTGAATATATACTAATAATAGTGGGACGCCCTAGTCTAGCCAGCAGCTCAGCTGAGTTTGTGCTATTTCAGCGTATCTGTGTGTTTTATTCTGAATTGTGAGTTTCTTTGTCTGGCACTGTGCTAGTGCCAGATGTTCTGGAGAAGTCCAACTTTGTATGAAATGAGATGCCTACCATACTACCTCAGAGCATGTGAGGAGTGGGCCTAAGGAACAACTTTCTTTCATCGTCACAGGCCAGTTAAGTAGTAAAGACCTGGCCTGCTGAGATTCATCAACTACAAAATTATAATTTAAACTACATTGTGAAAAATAAGAAACTTTTTGTCCACCATTAATCCTGTATAAGGAGCAAATGACATTGTTAACCAAAGACTGGGTATGATGCCAATACCCCGACCCGACATCCAGCATTAGTTTTCCTAAAGACTTTTAGTTAGTACCAATATTAGCAAATTTAACTTATATATATATATATATCTACAAGCCTTTCATGTGATTATTCAATTATATGTACTTCTATTGACATTAATTCATATTGATTTAAAAGTCCTGACCAGAAGAAAAACTTGGTTCAGGACAAAATAAATTTGAAAAAATTGTAATTTCTAAATTTTAAACAGTGTTAATTGAATTGATCATAGAGCTTAATATTAGTGTTTGTGTGTGTGTGTTTGTGTACTTAATTACCAACACACCACATTTCATTAACCTAGACATTAAACATAGCTATCAGTCATATAAATCACAAATAAGTCTGCTTGAGGTCATAGGTGGTAGTAGTAAGGTACTCTGTAAACTCACATAAACTGTTATCCTCAGGGACCTTCACAGCTGACCTCATTCAGTACACTAAGTAACCTAGCAACCACACTTAATAACATCAAAACCCACCACAAGAATCATACACATATCTTGGTAGTAATTTAGACAAAGTTGGAGGGACAGACAATGATATCAAAATAAGAATAAAAAAAGCAAGAGGACCTTTCATTGCACTGGGGAACATATGGAGATCAAGAGAAATCAAGTCCAACACATAAATAAGAATCTTCAACTCAAAGTCAGTCCTATTGTCTGGCTCTGAAACATGGAGAACAACAAAAACAACAACCAAAAAGCTAGATATTCATAAATGGGTGCTTGGGTAGAATAGAAGGATTGAAATGGTATGACAATTAACCGGTGGGGAACTGATGACAAGAACCAAACAAGTGCCAGTGGAACAAGAGATGAGAAAGAGACGCTGACGATGGATAGGGGACACACTGAGTAAATCTGCTGATAGCATTACAAGGAAGTCCTTGTTCTGGAATCCCCAGGGAAAGAGAGGCAGAGGTAGACCAAAGAACAGATGAAGAAAAGAACTGAAGGCAGAAGTGAAAATGATGAGGAAGACTTGGAAAGTACTTGAGCTGATGGCGCATGATATTAGAACTTGGCATGTGATTGCTGAAAGGCCTATGCTCCTTGAGGAGTTAAAGGGCATTGATTGATGGTAGGTTACAGTGTCACTATTCTTTGATACCTTTTCGGGCCTCGATAACACACGGGCAACAGTAAAATTTAAAATGTTGACAATGTAACACTTAAGAAAAGCAACAATAATCACATAAAATGACCATCTGGCAAAACCATCACCAATAACATGACATCATAAAGACCAGTATCTAACATGAAAATAATGACAAAATGACAAACAACAATTTCTGATTTACCCTTGTGTTATTTCTCTCTGCCTTAAGCTCTGATACTTCCTCCTCTCTCTCCAAGAGTTGATCTCTAACTTGGTTTAACTCTTTTGTCACTGTGGCCAGCTCCTGGGGAAATAAGCACAGAGAAATTATCAATCTCAGTGGTGAAAAACAACAATTTAGAACTATCATTCCTGAAGAAACAAACCATATAAAACTTGAGTGAAAAATGAGAAATGATCACTCTTGGAGACAACGGTGACCTTCTGTATCCACATATTTTTTCTCTATTGAGTTCTATCGCCATTTTTCTAGCCCTTCTCCCTATTAGCCATTCCTTCATTTTTATTCCAGGGTTTCTTAACCTGTGGTCCATGAGCCCCTCAGGGGTTAATGGAAGGATTCTAGGTGGTCCGTATTCATAATCTAAACATTTGAATTTTATTTTCACCAACATTTTTACTCAGAAAATGATCACAAATTATAGCATTTAAAGAAATATATTCTTTTTTATAGATTGTTTTTGTATTTCGGTATGACTATATGTATGCTTAAAGATTTGTTGTTGTAATAAAATGTATCACTTGTACACAAAAATTGTGATTATGCGTCTGTGCACATTTCTTCTAAGTAGGGCCTCTAGCCTTCAATGGACAATCAAAGTTGTCCATAGCCTTCACTGGACAATCCAAGGCACAAGAAAGGTTTAGAACCCCTGTTTTATTAATTTCTAGTGTTTTAATTCTATTCATGCCCTACTTAATACCCGAATCTTTTTGTTGCGTGCATATTTTGACGCACATATTACAAAAATCGATATGGCTATTTAATATGGGAAAAATATAGACATTCATTCATTTGTGTATGAAAATGCTGTCTATGGTAAAAGCGAGAGAATCCATGTTTGTTCTGGATATTGATCCGGCGCAAGGATATTGCGCTTACGTTTGTACTTATTTTTTAGGGCCAGAAAATATATTAATTTGCTTATTGTGTTTATGGCCTGAATTCATATGTATTACATATTATTAGTACAAGTAGAATCAGTCCTATATTGTATATTTTGGATGGGTAGGAAGGACTAGATTCTTGTTATTCCGGTCTAGCGGAAGTATGAGTTGTCTTGACAAGTCGTGATGAGTTCCGATGTACCGTGATAATGGCGGGTACGCACTTTTCAAAGGGCTGGTAGATTCTTAAGGAAATATGATTCATGAAGTGGTTTTCTTCTAAAGGAGATGGTATCTCTACTATAGTTTATGTTAGAGACTCTCCTAAGGTACGGTACAATGTATAATTCGGACTCCATGTACTGCCAGACCCTATATTGATGATCTCATGTCGATTCGACCTAGATGGAACATTGTGCTTCGTATCGCTAGGGTCGTGTTTTGTATCGACGAAGATGACAGACTTTCCTGCAGCGGTTATGGCTACGTGAATTAACCTGATCACCGTAGAGCTGTATGGAAACATTTATGAAATCATTTATATACCCATTATAAATTAACTCTGGCTTATATTCTCCTTCCTATGAATGAGTGAACGACAACTCAGGGAGGCAGCCATGTTAGATTTCGGTCATCATATGTTTTGATCACTGCCAAGAGAACAGATTATTTATCCTATTATCGGACAGTGACAGGGAGATCTCAATCTTGCTAGAAACCCCCTCTTTCGTGGTTTCATAATATATGCTACAAACTATGGACGTCAAGTAACTTTAGTTATTTATCGATCTGCCTTCACTGACGCGTTTAGTCAGATAGGGGGATGCGGCCTTAATATATCATGACATTGAACTTTTGATGTACTGCCCATTATTTCTGAATGTGTCATGACTTCAGATCTGCTATGTATACCTACAAATTGATATGTCAACATACCATGATGTACTCGTATGTCCCAGTGTGTACGTCTGAATAAATTGAGTAAACAAAGATTCCAGCAGTCTGCATTGGTGCCTTGTAGACACAAGTGTATGAGTGGTTATATTGGTCAGCACACGAACAGTACACCATTCGCGGTAATCACACTCTACACTTCTACTTCATACATACACCATCCTGCGTCAGTTGGAGTGACCAAGTTTAGGGCCTGCTTCCCCTGGAGCCTTTGCCTTCCCTAACTCAGGACTAGGGTGAGTTACCCATTTACAGCTGGGTAGACTGGAGCATGCCTGATCTCAACAACACACCACTCTTCCTTACAGAGCACACCGACTGACACTTTACAGAGTGGAAAGAAGAAGAGAAACTTTACAGTGGCGAGCCAGATTCCTGGGTCCAGCTTACGCAGTTTTGTGTTGAGAATCACAGTTTACAGCTGAAAGAACATTTGTTTGAACACATCAACACCAGTAGGACAGCTATACAGTCGATGTCAGCTTGACCTGTATTACCGATAGGATGCTGTATCTAGGTCAGCGCTTGTTGACAGTTTTTCGCTGTACAGACAGTATTACACAGGACAGTGGTACCAAGTGTAGAAAATATCTGGAGCAGTATTGTTGACATTTCTCAACGTACAGAAGAATCACAGTGTTGTTGAACATAAAGTGCATAGTTCATCGTTGGATCTTCATATGCTCAACAGAGAAAAATTGACAGTGTAATAGTTTAAAATTAAATCTATTACTGAATAAAGTGGCAAGTTATTAGTATTAAAATAAACTGTGCCTGCTTTACAACACTATACCTGCAACACATTCCATTCATGACATAAATTATATTGTATGCTATATGCTATTTATGCTTACATGTTATTTGTTATGTATTAAATTAGTTTATGTTCTGTGTGACTAGTACAAGGTATGCCGAGTGACATTGGTCTGGTACTAGTATTCTATAGGTACACATTTTCTTAATTGGAAATTTGTTAGCAACAATTTGCTGCTATTTCTGTTAGTTGTGATGAGGTGTTCTTTTCTTCGTTGTTTTTGTTAATAATTTTGTGTTCCTTAGTTTTGTTTGATTTGTTTGTATAATTGTAGGTCTCATCTTTTCTATTTTTGATTTCTTTACACCCTTATGTTTATACACTGTGGCGTTATTTGTCTTGTTATATTATGGCAGTTATCATCACGGATTCTGTGATCATTTTTTTTTCATTTCTCCTATTTAATTTAATTTGATCTCTGCAAATGTTTTCATATTGTCTTTTCTTGTTTGTCCTTTGTAATGTCTTTAGTTGACATATGACATAGGAGTTATAGTGGTATACACTGATAGTATAGTACAGATCAGTACTTTATGATTATTTTCCACAGGTACCCAAGTGATCTTTGATTACATTGAGATATACAAGACCTTTGTAAGGCTTGTCTCCCACAGTATTTGAGATACAGTTATTGTTGTCCACAGGTACTCAAGTTATCATTGGTTATTATAAACCATACAAGTTTGGACTAAGACTAAGTCTATGGTATAGACTTGTCTCCCATTAAAGTGAAATAGGGTAATTTATTTACTTTTTCAGGTTTCTGATTTAAGAAGACAATATGTCTACATTAGATTATTTCATTGCACAAGGAAAATCTCTTGATAAGACTGGAAAAGACTTAGAACAATGGGCTGTTGCTCAATATGACAAAGCATTAGCTGCAGAAGAGAGAAAAAAAACTGCTGCTGCTGTTGAAGAAAGAAAAGCTGCTGCTGAGGAAAAAAAAAGCTGCGGCTGAGGAGAGAAAACTTCAAATAGAAGAAAAAAAAGCTGCTGCAGAAGAAAGGAAAGCTCTAGCTGAAGAAAAAAGATTAGAAAAAGAAGCTGATACTGCTGCTGAACTTAAGAAATTGCAGATGCAAGTGGAGGAAAGGAGATTTGAGGCAGAACAGAAGAAATTAGAAGCTGATGCAGAGCAGAAAAAATTAGAAGTTGCTGCAGAACAGAAAAAATTAGAAGTTGCTGCAGAACAGAAATAATTAGAAGTTGCTGCTGCTGCAGAACAGAAAAAATTAGAAGTTGCTGCTGCTGCAGAACAGAAAAAATTAGAAGCTGCTGCTGCTGCAGAACAAAAAAGATTAGATAGAGAAGCTGAAGAGAGAAAAGCAATAAGAGAACATGAGTTTGAATTAGAGAAATTAAAATTGACATGTATGAGTAATGTTAATCAGGCATCTGGTGGTAATGGTAAACCCTTTGTGTACAAGGTCAAGGTACCAGCGTTTAACCCTACCAGTGATGACATAACATTTTGGCTTTCTAGATTTGAACGGGCTTGTCGATCTCATAATGTTGACAAATCACAGTATGTGAATCAGTTGTCTGAAAATCTAAAAGGGGAGTCTCTGAGTAAGTTATATTTTGTTGAAGAGGCCGACAAAGATAATTATGATGCTGTTAGGGCAGCTTTGATAAAGAGATATCAGCTGTCTGAGGAAGGTTACCGTCTTTTGTTTAAAACAATGAGACCTGAGGTAGGTGTAGAATTCTCAGATTTCATCTCAAAAGCACGAATTACACTTTCACGATGGATTGAATTATCCAAAACAGAGAAAACATTTGATGGTCTTACGGATTTATTGCTAAGAGACAAGGTCATGTCTTCTGTAAATAAATCATTCCTAGAGTTCTTACATGAGCGTAAACCTGGTACAATAAAGCAAATGGAAGAATATTGTGACCAGTATGCCACGGCACACCCTGACATGATTCTTAGTAACTCTAACATTAAAGAGAGTATGCCAGTTGCTTCGGCAACAGAATATAATCAGAATTACTCACACAAATTCCAAGGAACTAAAAATAAATTTGATAAAAAGGTTAATTGGAATAAGTATCAAAACCAAGATAACCACTCAAATCAGGGTTCTTCTTCGAAGAACTGGAATCGGGCTGATAGTGCTCGACACGCGAGGGGTACCCATAATGTTAGAAATTCTCGGAAAGGGAGTAGCTATAGGAACTACCCAAGTGCTTCATGGAGACAAAAAAACCAATATTACAGGGATACTCAATATAACGAGCATGATGATTATGATCATGAATATTATGATTCAAACCCAAATAGGGGTTATAACAGAGGCAATAATAATTATAGAGACAATTATAACCGAGGTAGATCACAACACAAAAGACATGGTAAATCGTATTACCAGGCTAACTCTGCACAACAGGAGTTCCACGACACCGATAATCAGAATAATGATAAAAAAGACTCCAATAGTGTAGCAAATTCCGCTTTTGATTTTGCTAGAGCATCTGAGTGTTCGCAATGCAAAACATTATTCGATCCAACCACAGTTTCTACTTTAAGCTGCGGTCACCCGCTTCCCGCTCTCCATGCGTCAATTGCGCATAATGGAAGGGGTGCTCTTGTCTTTAATAGGGGCCTAATAGATGGTACTCCGGTATCAATTCTTTTCGATTCGGGGTGCACTACCATTGGAGTGAGGCAATCACTCGTAAATCCTTCTCGAGCTACAGGCAATATAGTCAAATGTGTAACATTTGGTGGCACATTGGAGAAGTACTCCACTGCCATTATCAATATTGCTACGCCTTTCTTTACAGGAGAGGTGCAAGCATGTCTCTTGCCGAATCCGATCGCTGATCTTATCATCGGTCGCATTCATGGAGTGAAAGAATGCACTCCACAGCAAATCTCTAATTGGGAAAATGTTAATATGCAATCTGCTAATGCAGTAATCACTAGGGCTCAAGCTCTTAATATGCCACAATCTTCACATTCTGAAGATAATGATGCGCAGATCCAAGATGATGCCTTGGAGATTTCCCACGATTCCTTTATCAAACAGCAGGAAGATGATCCTACTCTAAAGAAATTCTTTACTCTGGCAACAAAAGGTGATCCGAATAAGGATACTAATCGTAAATCTTGGATTACGATGAAGAATGGCGTACTTGTACGTATGGTACAAGACTCCGCTAAGTCCATTCATTCTCAAATCCTTGTGCCTAAAAATATGAGAGTTAAAATCTTACAGCATGCTCATGATTCGCAGTGTGCTGGACATATGGGTTTTTCCCGTACTAAAGCTAGAGTTCTTCAATCTTTCTTTTGGCCTGCTGTGAATAAGGACATACGAATCTATTGTCGATCTTGTAAAGTATGTCAAGAGATTAAATCCAGAGGTCCACGCCATGATGCACCTATTCAGGCTGCAGACATTCCCATTCGGCCATTTCAAAAAATGGCGATAGACATCATTGGTCCATTTAAGATAAAGTCTGCTAGAGGACACCAATTTATTTTGACGTGTGTTGATATGTGCACACGTTGGCCGGAGGCTGTTCCTCTAAAGAGCATAACTACTGCTGATGTCGCAGATGCTCTTTGGTTAATATTTTCTCGTCTGGGGTTTCCAGCAGAAATATTATCCGACCATGGTACCCAACTCATATCGGATACCATGTCTCAAGTAATGTCGACTCTGAAGATAGAGAGATCGCTGAGTAGTATTTATCATCCTATGTCCAATGGGATGGTGGAACATTTGAATAGAACTCTGAAAAACCTACTAGGTAAGATAACGGAAGATCATCCTCAGGATTGGGATAGGGTTTTACCCGCGGCTCTCTTTGCATATAGAGAGGTCGCCAACGAACATACAGGATTTTCTCCCTTTGAATTTGTCTTTGGCGCGAAACCGCGAGGTCCTATGTCCTTACTTCATGATCTTATAACTGCTGATAATATTGTCGATGACACAAAATCCTCTTATGAATATGTCATCGCACTTAGACACAAGATTATTGAAGCATGCAAATTGGCAACTGCTTCTTCTGAATTTGCGAAACAGAAGGCAAGGGAATTTGCCAATAAAAAGAGATGTTTGCGTCAACTTTGTCCAGGTGACAAAGCATTTGTCTTGCTACCTTGTAGGGAAAATAGACTTCTCATTTCTTGGAAAGGTCCGTACGATATAATATCAAAAGTTTCCGATGTTGACTATATCGTCGATATTGACGGGAAGCGTAAAACCTTCCACATCAACATGCTCACGGAATTCCATGAACGTCCTGATTATTTACAACCTGTTTTCCAGGCAACGGACGATTTTCCAGTCCAACATGGACAGTACTCATCTCTGTCAGTAATACAGGATGAGGAAACGAGTTTCTCGGATGTAAATTTACCTTTTCCAATGATTCCTCTTCACTCTAATGAATCATGGAAAGATGTTGCAATTTCTCCAGAATTATCTCCAGGAGAGCAGAAACAAGTTTCTACTATGTTAGAACAATTTCAGGATGTCCTTACTGACATTCCTGGTCAAACTGATGTCATTCAACATGACATTATTCTTACTGACCATAGTCCTATAAGAGTCAGACCGTATCCTATCCCGATACATTTTCAAGCACAGGTAGAGAAAGAGTTAGATGAGATGATAGAGTTAAAAATTATTGAACCATCCACATCAGCATATTCTTCGCCGATGGTTATAGTACGGAAAAAAGACAATAACATACGTCTTTGCGTGGATTATCGCAAATTGAATCAAGTGACTAAATTCGATGCTGAACCTATGCCTTTACTAGAAGAGCTACTTACGAGACTATCGAATTCTCATTTCTTTACTAAACTCGATTTGTCTAAGGGATATTGGCAAGTTCCACTATCCGAACACGCCAAACCGTTTACTGCTTTTTCGACGCCTAGGGGTCTATTCCAATGGAATTTCATGCCTTTCGGTCTTATGAACGCCCCTGCTACATTTGTACGCATGATGCGTCGAATCCTATCTCATCGCTCAGATGTCATTGCGTATCTTGATGACATCTGTCTTTTCAGTGATACTTGGAACGATCACTATAATGGTATAAATGAACTATTGTCTATCTTACGCGAGCATAACCTGACAGCGAAACCATCGAAAGCATGTATTGGTTTTAGCGAAATATCTTTCTTAGGACACCGTGTTGGTCATGGGTTCCTAAAAACAGAAGACCATAATACAAGTAAGATACTTAACATTTCTATTCCTAAGACTAAAAAGCAAGTACGAAGTCTCTTAGGTCTAATACAATTTTATGGACGATTCATCCCGAATCTGTCCTCCATTATGTCACCTCTTTCTTCCTTGCTAAAGAAAGGGTCTCCTAATGTAGTCCATTGGACTCAAGAATGTCAATCCTCTTTGGATAAGGTTAAAACTATGTTTTCTACTTCACCTATCCTAGTATTGCCTTCTAAGGATAAGACATTTATTCTTCGTAGTGACGCTTCATCCACTGGGATTGGAGCGGCACTAATGCAAGAGTACTCTGGAACTCTGCATCCTGTGATGTATATTTCTCGGAAATTAAATGCCGCAGAGAAGAATTACTCGGTCCTAGACCGTGAATTATTGGCTATGGTTTGGTCAATCCTTAAACTGCAAAGATTTCTTCTGGGCGCGCATTTCATTGTGGAAACTGACCAGAAAGCTCTTACGGCTATTCAGAGTAAAAATCTGAAGAGCGCGAGATCAACGCGATACGCGATTGCTCTACAGCCATTTCATTTTTCGGTGCGAGCTATCCGTGGGTCAGAAAATGTGATGGCAGATATTTTGTCTAGATGCCCACATGATTCATAACTGTTATGCAACTTTGATACAGTTGTTTCTATGTTGAAATGTGTACACATATGTAATATATCATATATTGATTGTAACACTACTTAGCGGTTCATTGATATTTATTCACCGCTGATCTTTCAATGTTTTTCGTCTTTGATGATCATGATGTTAAGATATCTTAGATGAAATTTATGTATAAACTAATGTGGAAATTGTGTCATTGCTAATATTGTAGTATGCGTTGGTGACACCTCTCTGGAAATATTTATACTTAGAGAAGTACTTTCTCTAAGGTCATAAAACTTATGCTTATCATCTGCGCATTGTATTGGTGCGTTGTGAGCCTATTGTATGTTGCTCCTAGATGTATTTCAAAAAAAAAAAAAAAAAATGTACCATTTTTTTTTCCCGAGGGGTGTGGTAATCTGTTGCGTGCATATTTTGACGCACATATTACAAAAATCGATATGGCTATTTAATATGGGAAAAATATAGACATTCATTCATTTGTGTATGAAAATGCTGTCTATGGTAAAAGCGAGAGAATCCATGTTTGATTCACACTTTTGATTATAGGAGTAATCGTTCTGGATATTGATCCGGCGCAAGGATATTGCGCTTACGTTTGTACTTATTTTTTAGGGCCAGAAAATATATTAATTTGCTTATTGTGTTTATGGCCTGAATTCATATGTATTACATATTATTAGTACAAGTAGAATCAGTCCTATATTGTATATTTTGGATGGGTAGGAGGGACTAGATTCTTGTTATTCCGGTCTAGCGGAAGTATGAGTTGTCTTGACAAGTCGTGATGAGTTCCGATGTACCGTGATAATGGCGGGTACGCACTTTTCAAAGGGCTGGTAGATTCTTAAGGAAATATGATTCATGAAGTGGTTTTCTTCTAAAGGAGATGGTATCTCTACTATAGTTTATGTTAGAGACTCTCCTAAGGTACGGTACAATGTATAATTCGGACTCCATGTATTGCCAGACCCTATATTGATGATCTCATGTCGATTCGACCTAGATGGAACATTGTGCTTCGTATCGCTAGGGTCGTGTTTTGTATCGACGAAGATGACAGACTTTCCTGCAGCGGTTATGGCTACGTGAATTAACCTGATCACCGTAGAGCTGTATGGAAACATTTATGAAATCATTTATATACCCATTATAAATTAACTCTGGCTTATATTCTCCTTCCTATGAATGAGTGAACGACAACTCAGGGAGGCAGCCATGTTAGATTTCGGTCATCATATGTTTTGATCACTGCCAAGAGAACAGATTATTTATCCTATTATCGGACAGTGACAGGGAGATCTCAATCTTGCTAGAAACCCCCTCTTTCGTGGTTTCATAATATATGCTACAAACTATGGACGTCAAGTAACTTTAGTTATTTATCGATCTGCCTTCACTGACGCGTTTAGTCAGATAGGGGGATGCGGCCTTAATATATCATGACATTGAACTTTTGATGTACTGCCCATTATTTCTGAATGTGTCATGACTTCAGATCTGCTATGTATACCTACAAATTGATATGTCAACATACCATGATGTACTCGTATGTCCCAGTGTGTACGTCTGAATAAATTGAGTAAACAAAGATTCCAGCAGTCTGCATTGGTGCCTTGTAGACACAAGTGTATGAGTGGTTATATTGGTCAGCACACGAACAGTACACCATTCGCGGTAATCACACTCTACACTTCTACTTCATACATACACCATCCTGCGTCGGTTGGAGTGACCAAGTTTAGGGCCTGCTTCCCCTGGAGCCTTTGCCTTCCCTAACTCAGGACTAGGGTGAGTTACCCATTTACAGCTGGGTAGACTGGAGCATGCCTGATCTCAACAACACACCACTCTTCCTTACAGAGCACACCGACTGACACTTTACAGAGTGGAAAGAAGAAAAGAAACTTTACACTTTTCCAGCTGCCCTAATGTTTATTCAGATTCTCACATGAGTTATCACCAGCGACTTAAATTCCAGTGTGTGTTTTTTTTATTAATAATTTTTATTTATTTAACTTTGTTCTCACTTTCTTCCTCTTTTGTTTGTTTGTCCCTGATGAAGGCCTTGTGGCCATAACATGTTTTTTTTTTTCCTAGAAAGACCTATCATCTATTTTTTTTTAGCCCACCACTCTCTGAGATTAACAACTACAAAGAGATGATTACTTCTGAGGAAACTAAAAGAAATGATAACGACTCTGGAAAAAAGCAACTAAAAAATGATCACTTCTATGGGGAAAAGTAATCACAGCTGAGGACAAAAATTATCACATCTCATGAGGTACAGAATAGAGAATCTTCATTCTTATTTTATGTTTGATATTGTATTCTGCTTGTGCTTTTGCTTATTTTGGCCATCAACATTTTTTTAAGTGCCTTTTTTTCTGTCTCTGTTCTTGGATATTTTATAAGTGTTTCAGTAGATATCTACTTCCTGTGCTGCATTATTCCCCATCCTACCATCTCCTTGCAAGTACTATTCCCCATACAGGAATCACCTAGCTATGGAATATGTCAGAAACATTAACATATTACAGAAAGGACCCACTTTTATACAGATGTATCAGCAACAAAAGCTACCAAAAATGGATGTAGAGGTGTATACACAACATTAAATAACGGATAAGAAATACACATCTCAGTGGTCACTGGACAATTCTCAAACAACTTTAAAGCAGAGGCAGAAGCACTGAAAACAGATGTAATTACCATCATCGAAAATAATGATTTTGCTAGAGACAAGATAGTGCTCCTCACAGACTCACTATCAGTCATCACAGCCCCCAGGAACAATAAAAACAATGAATTAGACAGCCTGGCAGAAGTACTAATGAAAACCAACTATGAGTTCAAACAAGTAAATGTAACGTGGATCCCCACCCACTGCAATATATATATGGAAATGAGAAAGCAGATAAACTTGCCAAAGAAGGAGAAAAGAAAATCCAAACAGAAGACAGGGCTACATGTGAAGAGATGAAAGCAACAATCATAAATAACTACAGAGAAAAATGGCATAAGGGGCACCCAGGTCCTATACTTCAGAACCATACTATACATTACCAAGAAAAGACCAAGTAATAATTTTCAGACTAAAAACCAGGCATTGCTGACTCAAATACCATGTGAACACAGATTCAACCCCACAGACAGATATGTGCCCACGTGGGGAGGACAAATAAACAGTAGAACATGTACTCCTAAACTGTCAGCTCCATGAGAGGAGCAGAGTGGTAGTGTGGCCTTCTTCAACCCAGTTGAGGGAGAAACTGTATGGAGATGAGAGAAGCCTGAGACGGACAGCCCAGCTTTATAAGAGAGATAGATGTGGTTATTTGAAAGCGAACAACGAAGAAGAATTCCACAATCCACTTTAAACCTTTCACAATGTGTTGATGTTATCACATTTTCTCATCATGTAGATCATATCGCACGTTACATACTGGTTTTTGCTTTATCTTGCAAATTTCAAGTTTTTCTTCTGTCTGTAACTAATCTACAATAAATCTTATTGTTTACTGATCCTGGTTTAAGTTTAAGCTGAACCTTTGTCACCAGAATCTGCTGTTCTGATTCTGTTCCTTGTCACTCTCACGTCATATATGGAACATAGAAATATGATAACTAGTGACTAAACTTATGATGGAACTGTTGGAACTGTGGGGTCTTTGCATGTGTATGCATCATGTGCCATTTTCCCCACAACCTGACTGGACCACTTTTCAATAATAAATAAATGCATAACTCCTACATATGGTCAATTAGATATTTTAAAAATGAGCCATCTTGTTTTGAAGTTCTACTACATCGGTGGTTCTCAACCTGGGATATGCACTGCCTTTGGGGCACTTCTTGTGTTGCATTCAAAATGGCAGATTTTCAAACGCCTGTAGGCAGTAACTGACCACCTCACACACCTGTCAATCTCTTTGTGAAGAATATTTTCCTGGCAATGTAGACACTGAAATTTACAGGTGGATAGTTAAACCTTTCTTGAAAAACCAAAACTCCTCTTTCCTACCCATAAAGGGCAAAGGAGAACTGATTGACATCTCTGATAAAATGTCACTCCAAAAAATGCTTTTAATGTTGCATTGTCTTCAATCTGAGCTACTTTGTTAGATTTTTTCATTGATCCAGTCAGTTCGTAATTTTTTATCACTTGTGAAGACAACTGTATGTTCATACTTCCATGGGGTACCTCAGTCAAAAAGGTTAAGATCCACTGTACTCTCAAACTGAAATAGAAATTTTTCAAATATCCATCCTCCTTGCTATCACCACCATCACGCACCACCTGAATAAAGAATGGATGATGTGGTCCTAAATGAATGGCTGCCAACTGGCACATTTCCAAGATTATCTGCCATCTTCTTCCTGAATCTACCTCAGAACATTTTATCGTATTCAAAGACTAGCTCAGAGAAAAGAGCCTTTGTATTCATACACTAACTCTCTCAATTACTTTACAGCGCTGTGTCCACAATAAGCATAATGTAATGTTCTATTACAAAATGAACCACCAGCCACAAGAAGTAGATATGTAGAAGATTATCCTAGCCGGCAAGAACAATGCAATATCTTAGCTGGTACCGAACAATATAAAATAACAGTTTTTTTTTTTTTTACATCACAAATATTTAATTTACCAAGAATAGTGATTCTCCTCAGATTCACATAAATCAAGTATTTTATTAGTCATAGGCTAGGGGGAAAATACACTGCATTTTAATGTAATTACATTCTGTTTTGTTTTTTTCTTTAAGTTTTGACATATGGATAAAGAAACCTTAATCTATTTAGGCCTGTCTAAGTTAAAGTTAACTCATCTAATTAAAGATCTGAAAACTATCTGCATCTTTTATTTGTCTGGCTATTGTTGTTGTTATTGTTTAACTAGGGCTGCTGAGCTTCTCGCTCTTTAGCAACCAATACCAAGTTGAAGACTCCTTGGTATTATCTACACTGTAGATCTAGGCTCTTCCTGTGGCTTTTCTGCCATTCCGAGACATGTTGAGTTGAAGTCATGAGCTCCAGTTTCTCCAGCTTGGCTTGCATTTAAAGGGTCGTCAATCTGGTCCCAAGCTAGCAGAAAGAAGTGCGTGGGATACTGTGCATTCCCCACCATCCAAGGGGGGCTCTCCAACTATGCAGAGCTAAAATACTGTACTCTGGTTCTGGGCTCTCCCTAGGAATTGTCACATCTTGCACAGAGCCACTTCTCAGCTTCCTCTGCCTATCACTGGGTCCATAGTGAGATCCTTCTGCATGCAGTCAACCAAGTCAAAGCCAAAGAATTACACCTGGGGCTCAAGTGACTTCTCCAAGCTTAGTGTGCAATGCTGGGTTCTCAACATGTTTCACTACAGGTGGAATCCCTGGAAGTGTGTGGATGATTTCAAGAGTCAATGAGGATGTAATCAGCCTCACAGACATAGGTTCACTTCCACGTTCATATACTGACTGTAGCATTGTGCTTAGCTGGTGGTCATATAAGGATGACTCCAGATATGCCTCCATGCATGTCTGGCTTTCATTACAGCAAACAAAATTTGGTATTTTGTGTGTCATTTTTTAGCAGTAAATATATCATCAGGTGTGAATTACTTGATATAAGTAAATCAATAAGCAGCATTACTGTAGATGAATCCGTTTTTCAAAGACATCAAAAGTACAACTAGTCAACCAACAAAGATATTCAGACGAAAGTGTATGGTATATACTATTATATGATCAATAAGAAAATGAATAAGAAAACTTGAAATATTAAATACAGAAACATCAAATGTTTAAAAAATGGTACTGTAAGCCTTTTGTTGTTATATGTTGTGGGAAAGCATACCCCATTTTGCATAGAAATATAATTGCACACACTGCTCATTTGCAAGAGTCTGTCGCAATCAGTTCAGCACAAGAGACGAACCCCAGTCTCCTGTATGAAAATACACCAGGTAATGACAGAGCAGACAGATTAGCAAAGAAAGGAACAAGACAAGAACAACCACTCACAGCAACAACTCTCCAAACGGCCAAATCACCCATACGAATAACAAACAAAGGAACTTGGCTGAACAGATGGGCCATTGGAAACACTGGGAGAGAGATTTACAGACATATGGCTGGTCCTGATCCTAATGACAACATTGGCCATCTTACAATGAGGGATCAGAGCACCATTTTTCAGCTCAGAACACAACACATACCACTCAACAGTCACTTGAACAGAATCCAACTACAACACTCTCCAGAGTGCCAGCTGTGTAACTACCCCTATGAAACTGTTGACCACCATCTCTTTGAGTGCCCAGCACTCGATGATGTTAGGAAAATGCTCCTTCCTTCGAGGCCAGATAAGTGGAACACCATGTACGGAAAAACAAAACAACTTGCGAAAACATGCAGATATCACTACATGGCATTGGGCCAAAGGGTGAGAGCCCAAGCGCCGCTGGATCAATAATAACAACAGCAACCTGCATGAAAAGCAGGGCTGCTACCCATAATAGGAATACAGACCAAGCAGAGGAAAGAAGACTGAAAAAATAAAAAACTGCAGTGAACTAGAACATTTAGACACACAATCCATTCACAAGTAAACAAAAACACTTAGAAAAGTACACAATGAGAATGGTTGTCTGATATGAGCCGAATAAAAGAGAGAAAGATTCTTCTTCTTTGTCTTCCTTTTGCACTCCTTATGTAGTATACAGCCAACACTGCCGCAAGTCCTTTGCAGGCAGCCTGCTACAAGCATTCTGTTGGGAGACGCTGTGCAGTGCAGAGCAGATTACATTTAGTAATCACGGGTGTGGTTTTGCACCGCAGAGCACTCCCATAAAAGATAGTGAATATATGAGATGCTTTGTGAAGTATGACGTGACAGGGGTTGCCCTGGGTTCTTTTCCAGAGTGCTGGCCTTGAAGGCAGACGTATGTGTTTACCGTCTGAGGATTTGATGTCCGTTATTATCAGCCATAGTGGTTGATGGATGTGTTCCAATTCGGGAACTGCTAGTAATTGTGCAAGCTTTTGGAGGCAGAGTATTATGTGCACTGTTAGAGAACTGGACGTTCTCTGTGTTCGCCGTTGAGGCAGATTGATGTATTTCTGACTTGTGGAACTGCTAGTCGTTTAAGTCAGTAGTGAACTGACGGTATGTGTTTAAGGGCCAGAAACTGACTGTACATGTTTAAGGGCCATGGTGAATATGGGTCTGGTTTAAACGTCTTGATCGACTATGAAGCTTGGCTGGAAGCTGCATGCCTGTATCTGATCGTATGTATCCATTGAACTGTCATGATTATCTTCGCAATTAATGTGAAGAACCGTTGGCCAGTTGATCCAGACTAATCAGTAAAGTTGAAGCGAGTTAACACGTTAATGTTGTGTTTACAACCCAGTTCTTGTTATTAGATCAAGTCGATCGACATAAGATATATTTATAGATCAACAATAATCGTACTCGAGACGTTCACAAGAATGAAAGCATGAACCCAAAGAGAGCTCAAAGATCATATCTCATGTTTACAACATCCAGAGTCACGGAGCTCTCAACACAGTCATATAGTCTTGTAGCAGTGGTTTCTGTGGCAATGTTTGACATAATGAGGTTGCCAACCTCACGCACAACCTCATATTAGTGGCCTTGCACAACAAGTCATATTTGACCCAGGAGATATGGGGAGAAAGATAGATTACATCAGTGAAAAAACAAATCTGAATTAATTACTCATTGTAACAGCAACAGACTACCAATATTTGCTGTGGATGTCAAGGATATTATACAGCTACTCAGCAAGACGATACAAATGATTTCTATGACACAGTAGAAATACACGTTAACTTTTTAAAATTTACATATCATTCACAACTTTCAGCTACCGTCATTCATATTCATAACTTTCCAATAGAAATCTAGAGCCATTAAGTGCATATACTCAAGCTACACAATGGCCATGTGTACAGAATGGGAGAAGATCTGCTACCACGATAAATACTGGAAACCAAGAGCCAGGGATCCACACCCCCAGGATGACCCAGAGTTCACTGGGAGGACAACATTAGACAGTCTCTGAAGGACAGAGAACTAGATTTAAACCAGGCTATGAGGAAAACAAAACAGCCGATAAGACAGTATGGTGCTATCTCTGGCAAACCTCTACACCCCAGGGTAGAAAAGGAATGACTAAGTAAGTAAATAAGTACTCAAGCTTAACATGAAATGTAAGCCAAATGTCATGATGAACTACAATGAGAAGAATAAAATATAACATACAATTAGAAAATGTTAAAGAACACTTTTTTTTAGAAAATGTTAAAGAACACTTTTTAGAAAATGTTAAAAAACACTTTTTAAGAAATGTTAAAGAATACTTTTCAGAAATGTTAAAGAACACTTGTTAGAAAATGTTAAAGAAGTTTTTTTTTTTAAAAAGGAAGGACACAAACAATACATGTCATAAAGGAGCACATCATTATCATTAGACTTCAGCTCCCCAAGGAGCACAGACCTTCCACAAACTCATGCAAAGTCCTCCTGTCCTATGCCATCAGTTCAAGGTCTTTCCAACTCCCTTTCATTTCTGTCTCCAGTTCTCTTCTCCATGTATTTTTCAGTCTCTCTCTACTTCTCTTAACCTGGGGATTCCAGAACACGGACTGCCTTGTAATGCTATCAACAGGTTTTCTCAATGTGTGAGCTATCCATTGCCAGCACCTTCTTCTCATTTTTTGTTCCACTGGCACTTGCCTGGTTCTTGTCCCATGTGTGTTACCAGGGGCCCAAACGGGCAGCCAAGTACAGTAACACATAAAAACTTCAATAACAAAAAAAAATAAAAAAAGAGACATAATGATACATAGACAAAGGTCAGGAATATCAATTATACAGGTTGCCTCATAAGTAACCTGCAATATCCCACTGACGAAGTCATCCATGAATAACAGCTACAGCAAAATCATTAAGAACTGTTATAAGGAAAGTGCAAAATAAAATACAACTAGAAATGCTGAGACATTTCAAATAGCTGCACATCATTAAAATTATGTCCTGAAACAAAGAACTTAGAAGAAAGTTAATGCCTTACATTTATCTGAAAATTATGCAAAGTCCATCCATCTTCCTTGCACATACTCTTTAGCAGATAATGCATACCACATCCAAGATGATTCAGTTGAATATTAAAACCGTTTGCCATCAGGCATGAACACAAATTTGTATAAACTGTATGACCAATTAACGCTGCATATGGTTTGGATATACCCTTGCAATCATTGTTGTTGGGGACTTAAGAAAATTTCAGCCAATTAACATAGATGCTTATGCTAAGGTTTGGGCCCAGAACTTAATAACTTTGCCATGAGAGGCAAGCGCTCTAACCACTCTGACAACTTGGATGCTTCATTACAAAGTATAATCCAAAATTTATTACTGAAAGTAGATACAAAAGTTGCCTAAAATATTTATGGCAACCTTTCCCTTGCAACAATAAAGATCAAGTAACTGATTATGTTCAGGAGTTCTTGCCTATTTTTGCTGTCCTACTATATTTATTAATGTGTTACTTGCACTATCTTTATATCTGATAAGATTTTTAAAAACACTAGACACAACCTCTTGCCACAGTTAAATTGGGGACTGTCAGCACAATCACATCCAGGTATGTCTCACGGGACAGATGAAACAAATAAAATAACAGCCACATTAAGGAGAACCAAGCCTCAAAACTGTCAAAGAAATATGAATTCAAGCCCTTTAAGGTGAATGAAACACATCTCCAAACTCAAGAATTTTGAAGCTATTCAGACTGTAATGACAATAAGCATACTTGTCACAAGATTTTTTGCTAGGCTGGGTGACACTAAATTAGTGACATGAGATTCAAGAATATCAAAGGCCAACTTTTCTTTTTTGTTTTTTAATTATAAAGATTTGCTAAAGCAGACTAATTAACAGTATTTAACAGATAAATAAAACAGAAAGAGGAAACAAAACTATGAAAAACTTTTAACATATCTGAACCCATCACCTCCAAATGGACATTCAGCCAGCAGAAAGAAGATATACTAAGCCAACCAACAACTAAGCACCCATACAGTCAAAAGACCATCATAACACTTCGATTTACAGATATATGGTGTCACACCAAAAGCCCAGAAGAAAGGAAAGGATCCCGTTACATGCCCATTGAGGCATATTGGGAATATGGTGTTAGGCCCATATTTTCTTGACCATCGCCCACTAGGGGTGATGTGGTCAGCATCATGCCGGCGCCTTAACCTTCCCAGATTTGCTCTGGTACCCAATTCATGGCTGGGTCGACCCCGGAGCCGTTTGCGGTCTAAAAAATCCCACCTCAACTGGGAATCGAACCATGGACCATCGAGCTAGGAAGCCAGTGCACTAACCACTATGCTACCGCTGCTCCCAAAAGCCCAGAAGCAACAACATTAATAAAGTTATCAAAAATAAAAACATAAATTGCTAAAATCCCAACGATTAAATTTAACCTCAGTCTAAAGCAGGTCCACATTTTAAAGAAATCTTCTTTAAACTAGTTGTTTCCTCTATTTCATGATGATGCAGTATTTACAACACAACATTTTCAACAGACCAATCACTTCAAAATAATCCAGAGTCACAGAATAAAATAATCCAGAGTTTACAAGAAGTACTTATTCATCATTCTGGCACTGTAACAACATTACATCACAAATATGAAGACAGTAACACTGTCTCCTACCGCACTGACTTCTACAGACATTAACTCCACCTGGCCACATCAGCTAATGAACATACAAGAATTAGTCAAAAAATGGCCTGTTGAATGTACTTGGAAAGGTTCAAAGAATCCCAAGTGCTGTTAAATAATACTGAACATGAGAGATCAATAACTCCATGCTTGTTGGGAAATTTCATATTGTTGGAGCTGCGGGGCGGGGCGGGGCGGCGCTGGATGGAGAAAAAAGAGTGGTGGATTGTGATGAGATGGGCAGAAAGACATAAATGAGATAAAGTCAGACAGGAAAGTGAGGCAGGAAAAGAAACACCACAAAGGTGAAAACATAATTCTCTTGAGAATTCCAGCAAATGGATACTGGGAGCGAACTAAACATCCTTAGTTTATGGCCAGTTATCATTAATAAGTCATTCATCACATGGTTCACAAAAACAGAAATTTATGAAAAATATGAAGAATTACTGATAAATGATAACTTTCGCATCCCAGATCCAATGGATCCCATCTCATTGTAACATCACCGGCAATGAAGAGGCTGACAGAATGGCAAAAGAAGGTTCACATCTACCTCAGCCTGATGCAAGCATAACTTTCGAGGAGGCAAAAAGTTTTATCAGAATCAGATACAGAAACAAATGGAATGTAGAACATTCGAGAGAGGACTCCACACTGGCCAAACAGTTATTCAACAAGCTAAAGATAGGAACTACCGAGCTCTTTTCCACATTACAAATATTCTGAAGCACGGAAACAGCCATAATCTTGTCATGTTAGATCTTTAGACAGCTTAGTGTTTCTAGCAGGGCTATGGAGTCGTTTTTTGGTGGAGTCTGGAAAAAAAAATTCCCAGACTCCAACTTTTACAAGACTTAAGCCAAGGCAGATCCAAGTTTGATCCATCCAAAAAGATGGAGTGGAAAAGCTTATAAAACTGAAATAACATTTCAAAGTATTATTATTAACTTAGTACATTTTAAGCAACGGAAGTAAAAAGTACCTTGTGAAATTTTTGAAATAGTGAGTTAAAAACAAAAAAGTCTTCTGCTGTATAAGAAGGGGTAAGAGTTCAGCAAATCCCGGTCTATTCTTACATTATCTAGCACAGAAAGAGATTGAGAACCTTGACCACACTTCTACGTTGAGCGCTCAAAATGTAGTACCCTTCTACTCCGAGATCTCATTCACGATGCTGCTTTGACTTCACTGGGTTACCACCCACTCACATCATTGTAGAACATTTGTTTTCTGTCTTCAAAATAATCAAATCTGATTTGAGAGCATTGATGAAGCTGGACTTAATAGAAATGATCCTTTTTTTTTAAAGATCCAATTCAATTTATAAAAATATTATCAGATTTTAAAATACTTTTTGAGTTTTTCTTTTGTATTATTGTATGAATGAATGGTTAAAAATGTAATCTACGAAAGACAGGCATTCATTTATTAATGCATACACTATAATTATACATATAATGCCATATAAGTACATAATTTTTATACCATATGACTTAGCACACACACACACACAAAAACTAAGATTTTTGGAGTCGGAAAATTTTTTTGGCCGACTCCACAATCCTGGTTTCTAAAGTACATCTGCACAGCTCTGGATTGCCTACCACTGCAACAGAATGTCTGGAAAAAAGTTTTTCTTCTTTTCAGTGTATTTAATAACAAAAAGTGGTTCCTAAGACTTGTTTTTTCCTATACTTGTTTTATGATTTTTAAGTCATACCTGAAATACCAGGTTTGCCGTTGACTAAATACATATATTTAATGTAAATCTCACAAGAAAGTTGATATTACTAGATCTGTGTTTAAAACAAAAGACTCGCTGACCTAGATGTTTGAAATAACACGATGAATAAACTGGCACATCACTATTCAACTCCTGCCTCTTCAAACATGAAACATTATCTATATACACAGTTCCTTGTGTACCTTACTGTAAAATTCATATTTTAATGGAGTTATTTCCACCTTATTTTACAATGTTCCAGTTATTATATACAATTGGTTGACTCACTGCCAATCAAAACTTGATAAATTAAAATGTGCCACGAAAGGGAGCTGCCAGCAAGTTTAAGCTCTCTTTGATGAGTGGAACATTCAAAATACTGTACATACTCGAGTATAGATTGATCTGATTATAAGTCGACCCCTAAACTTCATGACTTAAAAAGCTTCCAAAATGAATGATCCCATTATATATCTTTCTTAATGGTCATACAGAGGACAGTCCTGTAGAACATGCTCAGCAGTTTGTTCGTTTAATCCACATGTGCACAGTGGTGAAGCAGACAATCGTAGCTTGTGCATGTGTTTATTCAGTTTGTTATGCCCTGTCCTGAGTCGAAAAATAGTTGTCTGTCCCTGCCGGTCGAGAGTGTGATAGTCGTCTTTGGGTTGGTTCTGTTCTCTTCTGATAGTCTGGATAGCTCTCTTTTTCTCAAAGTATGTGACTTCATTATCTTCTTGTTCACATTCTCCTCCCTTTTTTGCAAGTTTATCTGCCTTTTCATTTCCGGGTACACCACAATGAGATGGTACCCACTGAAGTATGGTTCTCTTTTTGGCAGCTACCTTGTTTAGTTCATTTCTCAGATGCGGGAGTTTACCACCCTTGAGAGCTTGCAGGACAGACAGTGCATCTGTGAGGATGACTACCTGGTGGCAGTCAGAGTTGGTGTTATAAATCATATTTGCAGCTTGCTCTAGAGCTTGAACCTCAGCTGTATAGTTGGAACAGAATTTACCAGTGGGAATGTGCCTAGTCTCATAGTGGTTGTCAGGATATGAGATAAAGATACCGGCACCTCCATTCCTAACAGCATTAGTTGCTGATCCATCTGTATAGGCATGTATCCATGATTGATCGGGATAGCTTTCTTGGATCATACTCAATGTAGCAGTTCGTTTTTGCAGATCATTATACTCACATCCACTTGTGAGACCACTGACTGTTGTATTAATTTGGAGGGCACTGCTGGCCTGCTCCCATGGTACAGGGTATAGGGTGGGCTTCAGTGGTGTTGTCTTCATGGATAGGTCTTCTTGATGCTGTCTTATAAGTCTTTTCCCCCGATGCATAAAGCTGCTACGCTTTAGACGTCCCAATGCCAGATCATCTAGTCTTGCCTTCATTGGGTGCATTGGCATACTGTTGTACTTTTCCATCTGGATCATGGTTTTTGTGTCTCTTCTATGGGACAATGTCTGTAATCCAGCAACCTTCTGCATCTCTGTTATTGGTGTAGTTTTCATGGCTCCTGTAATGAGCCTGAGAGCTTGATTTTGCACCTTGTCCAAAGACTGCAGATGTGAGTTAGCAGCTGATGACCATGCTGCTGAGCTAAACTCTAAGTGTGGTCTTATTACTCCATTATAAATCTTCTTTAGATTTCGTTCATTTGCTCCCCAGTTGGTACCTGCTAATTTTCTGAGTATGCCTAGTCGTCTTCGGGCCTTTCCTTCTGCATTTTCAATATGCTTATTCCATGTAAGCCTTTGGTCAAATGTCACCCCAAGATAGGTGGGGTAGCTTTCTTCCTTGATCACGGTTGTCCCTAGGTGTATGTTAGCTGATTTGTCCTTGGGGGCGAGGGAGAACAGTGTTGTGGAGGTTTTGTCTGTGTTTATTGTGATAAGCCATTTCTCTGCCCATGACACTAGCATGTCTGCTGCCCGCTGCATTCTATAATTTGCTGTGGTGACATTTTCATCAGCGCACCAGAGTACTAGGTCATCTGCATATAAGGCAGCTTTAACTCCTGCAGGGAGATCTTTCACCAGGTCATTGATGTAAACAAGGAAGAGTGTTGGGGAAATTACTCCTCCTTGAGGTACCCCCTGATGGAGCAACACTTTTCTGCTCTGCAGACCGTCTAGAGTCACTCTAGTTCTCCTGTTATGCAAGTATGACTGGATCCATTTCATCATGTTGCCTTGGATTCCACTTCTCCTAAGTTTTGCAATGAGGCCATCTTTCCACACCTTGTCAAAGGCCTGCTTGAAGTCGACCCAGATCGTTAGGACCTTTTTCTTCTCCTGGAAGGCATCTTCTATTGCTTGAGACAAGTAAGTAACTTGGTCTTCTATACTGTAGCATTCTCTAAATCCAGCTTGTTCCGGCACCAGGATCTGCTCAGACTCTAAATACCATTTCAATCTGTGGTTGACTATTCGCTCCATAGTCTTCCCAACACAGCTTGTGAGACTGATTGGCCGGTAACTTGCAGCCTCGGTCTTACATTTCCCTTTCTTTAGTATGGGTATTGTGATGGCTTCTCTCCATACTTGGGGTACCGTTCCTTTCAACCAGCTGTGGTTGAATATCTCAAGCAGTTTTGTCTTTGCTGCTGAGCTCAGATTTACTAGCATTTCGTTGCTGATTTTGTCTGGGCCGGGTGACTTTTGAAACTTAAGCTTGGAAATAGCCTTCTGTAGTTCTCCTAGTGTGATGGGTTCCCTCATTGGGGCAGGAGTATCTGTCTGTCCCATGGTTGCCAGTATTTCTTTTCTTATCTCTCTCTGATGGTCTATGTTAATGGGTAAGTTGCTTTCTGAACTGTATCTTCTAGCAAACAAGTCTGCAGCTTGTTTTCCTCTGAAAAGTTTGCCACCTTCATCCAATGTGATAGTCTGCCTTGGTGAGGAATGCTCTTCATTTAGAGACTTGACTAATCTCCAAAGTTTCCTGCCGTCTTTCTCAAGGTTCAGCGATGCCGTTTTAGTTCTCCAGCTTTTCCGCTTTTCTTCTAGCTTTGTTCTCTGAAACTCTGCTACAGCCTTTTTCCATTTGTTGTGAGTTTCAAGTGAAGGCTGAGACTCTGCGTCCTTTCTAGCCTTGTCCATAGCTTCCTGACGTTCTTGGAGTGTGCTGGACCAGTATGGTATGTAGTTACGCCGGCATCCTTTGGGAATGGTTTCTTTTGCAGCTTGTAGTATGCATCTGTTGAAGTCTTTTACCACTTCATTAATGTCTCTGTTCTGTACCTTGAGGGTAGACAGCAGCGTGTTCACCTGATGCCTGAATAAACCCCAGTTGGCTTTTTTGTAGTTCCATCTTGTAATGGCTGGGCCTGTACTGAGAGTTGCACTCTGGACAGTAAGAAAGATTGGGCGATGGTCGCTTCCCCCTAGTTGGTCTCCTACTTCTCTACTAATAGATCCAGCTATATCTGGTGTGGAGAAGGCAAGATCTGGTGTTGAGGTTGTGTGCCATCCTCTGGAGTAGAAGGTAGGAGTATCTGTGGCATTATTGACTAGGATTAGGGAGTGATCATCTTGCCAAGTTTCAACCTCTTCACCTCTGTGATCCAGATGGTTATAGCCCCAGCTCTGGGAGTGGCTATTAAAGTCTCCAACTGCTATAAAGTTGGTGGCTGGTACCTGTATAGAGCTGAGACTCAGGGGTTTGTTGTTCGGACAGTAATAGTTCAGGAGTTCTATTTCCATCTTGTCTACCTTTATCTGCAGCAGCTGATATTCTGCTCCATCCATGAAGGTTTTCCTTTCGTGTGCAGGAATGTTATTCCTTACAAGAGTAAGTACTCCTCCTTTTCGTCTATCTTGTCTGTCGGATCTGAAGCATTGATATCCCCTTATTTTAAAGGTTTGATCTGCTTTCAAGTGAGTCTCTTGGATACAGCAAACACTGACTTGCTTCTCATACAAGATGTTTTCCAGCTCTGTCTTTTTGCTGTATCCAGCCTGCTTGCTGTTCACTCCCTCTGCATTCCAGTGCATCATGACAAGTGGCACTCTGGGTTTCTCTTTTTCTGTTTTGTTTTGGTCAGTAGTTCTCCTCCGCCGTCTGTTGACTCCACAAGACGGTCTAGAGGGTCCTCCAGTAGCTGAGGGTGGGCTCTGTCGAGGCTCAGAGCCCGGCACTGCACCTGCCTGGTGGAGCTCCACAGGGCGAGCACCAGAACGAGATTTATTTGACGGTGTACTCTCCATAGAAAAAAAAAAAGCGAGTTGCATGATACTGTGTGGTTTCCGGTGCGCCTTCTGGCCCAGTATCTACGACTTTAGCACCTGTTCAACGGGAGAGTGGGCTCATCCCTAATCTGTTTATGTTCCCAGTAGTAGACTATTCGCAAGCAGCCTGGGGGTGTCACTGCTCTGCGCGGACCTTGTTTACCGAGGCGGCGTCCGAGCTCGTATGGTGAAAATATGGTTGCGTTATCTTCAAAATAGCCCTGTCTTTCCCGTGGCTTTTCTGCCATCCTGCAACTTTGAGTTAGGGAGTTCTGAGCTCCAGTCTCTTTCCCAGGCATTTTATCCTGGCCTGGCACGCATACAGAGGACCCCACTTCTGGTTCTAAGTTAGCAGTTGGGGATAGGTGGGGTAGCACACTGTGCATTCCCCGTCATCCAGGGGGCTCTCCAACTATGCAGAGCTTGCACAATGCTGTGCTCTGGTTCGGGGCTCTCCCAAGGAATCCTCACGTCCTGCACAGAGCCACTTCCCGATACCCACCACCTGCCAACCCTCCATTGTAGAAATCTCCTGCATGCGGCCATCCAGTCAAGAGCCAGTATTAAGTCTGGTGCCCAAGTGATCCCCCCAAGCTCAGTGTGCAATGCTGGGTTCTCATCATGCTGCAACACAGGAGGGATTGTGATGCTCAGCCATCTCTCTCAATTCTGCACCGATAAGTGACATCGGGGACTTAACTTTGCCTCAGTACTGGGAGGCCCCGTTTCCGGGTACACCACACACAGCCAATTGAGGCAACGGTCGCCATGGGCGTGATAGACGACAAACAGTGAAGAATGAGGCAAGAAAGCATTTAACCCATGAAGTGGGGGTGGATTGGTGCAGACCAGAGCATGTACCACTCGCCGGTGGGTTCTGCATCTACACCTATAGGGTTCCACCCACTCCTCAGCCCATTTAGTCTGGCCCCTCACCCAGGACCTGTCCGGCTTGGGTGACCCTGCCAGGAGTAAAACTCCCGCCGGCATAGCTCCCGGGATCATTGAGGCGCTCAAGCTCTCCAACCACGGCAAGGTAGGCTTACATGTGGAGAGTGAAGAGACAGTGAAAACTGGTTCATAAAACGACTACATCAGCCTGCAGGTGCAAGAAATTTTGATATTTCTGGCAAGATGCGATATTTTTCAATTGAAGAGCATGCTCGTTTCCTTTTTGGCAATTATCGCAACGATTCTTTTATTTTACGCCAGTCTCAAACAAGTTTTTCGTCTATTCCAAATTCCCACATTGCATTGGAATAGCCATGGTTTTCTGCAAATTCTACCACTTTCAGCTTAAAGCCAGCCTCAAACTCATTGTAATAGCACCTTCGGGGCAAATTTTTTGGTTTAATTAAATGCTGGTGTATTTACAACAAATAATTTAAACAGCTGTGCATGCCAGTGAACACATGACAGAAAGTATGGCATGATGGACATTTTTTATTTACCATGTATTGTTTGTATCTGTATCGAGGGTATGTTTTTATTTTAATAATTACCACAATTAACAGCCTAATAAAACTGATTCAAACATTTTTGTTAAAATCATTTAATGAAGCAGCAAGTTTATATCAGAACTCACCAGTATGTGGCGGAAGGGGAGGGGGGTGTGTGTGCAATACTGACCGATTTCATTAATCTTTTTTCTTATTGAATTCGATTATAAGTCGGGGGTAGTTTTTTTTTAAAAGGTCCAAAATAGGAATAAAATTCTCAATCTATACTCAAGTATATACGGTATTTAAAAGCAAAAATGTCTTCAAGGAGACATTAGTTATGTGCAACATCTGATGGAAGTAAATTAGTAAAAATTATACGTCACAAGAGAGAAACTTGTGACTCTTATTACTCTACAGATCACTTCAACCACTTGCAATGAGGAAGTTATCACTTGGACACATACTTCACACAATCCCAGTGCAGGATAAATCTGCTCAAGGCTTTACTAACGAGAACAAACTGAATGTTATAAACACAAACATGAAAAATGAATATCAATAACTGCAGTAGTCACACTACTGTTTTTATTGCGTACTTTCTCCTAGACTTAAATTATATCAGGTACACATTATTACCTTTCCCAAGACACAATCTTTTCTTTCTCAGTCATTATCAACTCAGACATTAAAACTTGCATAAAACACAATCTTTCATTGTTAATATAAAATTAGGAATTGTAGTAACTATATTCAGGACACACACAGAAAATGGTGGGTTATGTATGCCTTACTACAGGTGTGTATTCTTGAATCTGAAATGCTCAGGGACAGCCATGTTTCGGAAACTGGATTTTTTTCGGTTTCCAGATGTCACCCAAAATATGCTTGTAAGTCGGCCAAAATGTTTTTGAAAATTGTTCATAAGTCACCTAAATAAACTTTCAAATTTCTGAATATTTCAGTTTTTGAGTGTTCAGATTCAAGTCTACGAACCTGTAAAACAAAAAACTGCCAATATTAAGAACACACAGTCTTCATCAGGGACAAACAAACAAAAACAGTTGAGAAAAGAAAGTGATAACTAAGCTAGGTGCATTAAGCAAATACATGAAAAAGATTCAAATTGTACATGGCAAATGCCTGCAGCCACTCCAGTAAATCCCTGTAGAAACGTGGTGCCACTCTGGAAAATCTCAATGAGAAACACCCTTGTAGTGGAGGCAGAATAAAGTTAAGATAGTAGGTGAATCTAGTTTTCTTGAAAGTGACTATAGCACAGCTGTGAGACTGGTGGATGGTAGGAGGTGGCTAAAAGAGATGGTGATAAAAGAACAGGGAAAACTGGAGATGTATTTCAGGAAAGGCATAATTAGATGAACTGAGACAGAAATGAAAATATAAAAATAATAATTAAATAAACATACACTAAAATATGAGAAGCTATATAGGAACAAAGAAAACATAGAGACAGTGCAACCAGACAAAAGAGTTAGAAATATGTAGAGAAAAACAAATGATGTGCAAAGGTAAGGGGGATGGATCAGACATAGTCACACTCATTATAATTATAAGCACAATGCAGTTTTTGCTCCGGAACTACCAGGATACTGGAAATAGTAGAAAACCACTCCTCCCTACAACATATCCATAACGATGATTACCTCCCACCGCCAGCATAACATTTCATGTCTCTTCAGACATACTGAGAAAACTATAACAGAAGGCTTGTGACCTGACCCGTGACAAATTTTCAAATGTGATTTTGAGGAGAATGCAAGAAACCTTCAGTTTTGTTAGAATATCCATTTGAAATTTTGTAATTCTGTAAAATTCCAGCTCCTCTACAATCAAACAATGTTGGTTATACGTACCAGCAATGATCTTAAATATAAAGAAACCGCAGTAGAGAGCACAGATCTGTTCTGAACATGTAACACTTAATATCAGACTTCGATAAACCTGATCATATCAGAATTTGATATTTTAGACACACAGTCTTCAACATGTACCAATGTCTAAAATATCAAACTCTGATAAGATCAGGTTTAACTTAAGTGTTACATATTCAGAACAGATCTGTGCTCTCTAATGCGTTTTCACCAAATTCTTACACTTTCATATTTTTGTCACAAGTACAAAGATCTTTGAAGCACCTTTCTTGCAATTATCAATATCTAGGAATCTCCAAATGACAACACATTACTGACTGTGCTACATCACTAGACATATTCTACAACAAAATTGTTGCACATTTAAAATCCAATGGTTGTTGTAAAAATCTTTAAATGTGGTATGTGTACTAGCTGGCTCAGAGTACAGAGGAAAATAAAACAAAAGATTATAAACAACAGACCTTGATACAAATATTGCCTTAATCCCGTAACTCTTCATTTTTACTGCTCAAAGTAAAACCACTGAAACTATTTTTAGACTGGCTTAAAAGGTATGAGAAACTCAACTTTGCTGAGTAAACACAAGGACTGTGATCAGCTGATAATCACTTTTTGATGTGAATAAGAGTTCTTATGATTTTAAAATGATTATACAGCTGCAAATAATACATTAAAAATGATTATACAGCTACAAATAATACATTAAAAATGATTATACAGCTGCAAATAATACATTAAAAATGATTATGTAGCTTTCAGTCTGTTTTCATATGATGCCATTTTAAGTATAAGATTCAGTTTATGCTTCAAGTTTACATACATTAACCCCGTATAGCTCCCGCAGATCTCTGGAGAGACAATGACAGAATAGGACTAACGTATCCTCCGGCATGTCGTACAAAGTTACTACTATGAGGTTTCTGAATGGGGCTGGCAACCTCATCATGTAAAACAAATTGCCACAGAAACCACCACCACAGGAGCATGTGAATGCTTGGTGCAGGCCTGCAAGGTCACGAGCTACAGCTGTAGCTCCATGCTCCATAAGGAGCTCAAAGGAAAATGGTGGTCATTATACATAAATGACATTTAAATTATTATAACTTCAACAATATATGTTTAAAATGTGCAACATTAATGAAATATGCAACCATAATTATAACTGCTTAAACATAATTATACGAGTTTACTTTATGTTGTTTTTTGTAAAATGATTATGCAACTTTAATTCCAAGTATTTTAAAAACAATTAAGCAATTTGTATATAGGAACCCCAAGATGCAGCAATAGTAAATGCAGTCAGCGACCCACAGCTGTACTGCTTGCATCAGGACCAGCGAACCAGAGCTGGTCAAGACCGCACTCCACCTCCACGTGGTGGTCCTGGAAACAGTCTGCAGCAGTGCAGTCTGGCTGAGCGAGTGCGGATCGCAATGGGAAGGCAAACCCGGTCCCTAAAAAATGCTGTGCTGAAGTCGGATGTGTCGACCGAAAGGTGCAGATATCACAGCTTAGGCGTAAACAGGCACAACGCAACCACCGTCCTTTTCAGGGCGAACGAAGAAGAAGAAGAAGTATATACGAGGGGCGTTCAGAAAGTAATGCACCACATCATTTTTCTCAGCTAATAATGAAGATAGAAGCATGAAATTTTGCACACTTCAAATATGGCATGTGCCAATTGTGTGCACTAAATTGCACCACAACCGGCCAAATAATACGGCTACCCTAAACCGTTGAAATGGAGCGTGTTAGCAACTTGCGTTATAAGCAGCAAATTGTGATAGAATTTCTCGTTGCAGAGAAGGAAACTGTTGTGAATATTCACAAGCGTCTATGGGATGTGTATGGAAGTTTTGCAGTCAACAGGAGTACAGTCAGTCGCTGGGTTCAGAGAATCAAAGAATCAGGAAGTGAAGATACGGAGCTGCTTGATCGGTCACGCTGTGGATGTCCTGCCACAGCCACCAATGCAGAAATGTTGAAATGCGCTGAGGGCATTATTCTTACTGATAGGTGAATCACTACTCAACAATTAACCTTACAGCTGTCAGTCAGCATTGGTAGTGCAAATGCAGTTATAAAAACTCTCGGATTTTCTAAGGTTTGCGCAAGATGGGTTCCTCGAAGTCTCACAAATGACCACCGATTGCAAAGGAAAGCAATTTCTTCTGAATTGTTGGAGCGTTTCAATGCTGATGGAGAGAACTTTTTGGCTAAGATCGTTACAGGCGACGAAACCTGGGCACATCATTTTGAGCCTGAGACAAAAAGACAGTCAATGGAGTGGCATCATCCGCAATCACCAAGAAGAAAGAAATTCAAGACTATTCCTTCAGCTGGAAAGGTCATAATCACTGTCTTTTGGGACATTGAAGGTGTGATTCTTGTGGACGTTATGCCAAGAGGAGAGACAATCAATTCACAAGCTTACATTAAGACATCGAAAAAACTCAATCAACGTTTTCGCAGAGTTCGGCCGCATAGGAATCCAGCAGACCTGCTTCTCCTTCACGACAATGTGCGCCCTCACACAAGTCTGGCAACACGGGAAGCAATCACCAAATTGGGTTGGACTGTACTACCCCATCCTCCCTATAGTCCCGATTTGGCACCCTCTGATTTTCATCTATTTGGTCCACTTAAAGATGCACTCTGTGGGACAAGGTTTGAAGATGATGACGTAGTGATTCATGCAGCGAAGAAATGGCTACATGATCAAGACAAAATCTGGTACGGGCTAGGAATACATGCACTTGTTTCACGCTGGCATAAAGCCGTACAAGTTGATGGGGATTATGTTGAATAATACCGATGTTTACATGACATATCTATGTATATTGTGTATAAATTTCATGCTTTTTAATAAACAGCTCCTGAGAAAAACGATGTGGTGCATTACTTTCTGAACGCCCCTTGTATGTTTTAAAATTATTATTTAACTGTTCCTGTTTTAAAATGTCTATAGCTATATACTGTTGGCAAAATAATTTTTATTATCTTTCAAAAAGGATTATTTTACTTTAATTTGATGCCTTCAAATATAATATAATTAAATGTTTTAATTTTAATTACACAATAAAATGATTATTCCTTCTGCTATATTTTAATATAACCATTACACTTCTTTCATTTATATATTTTTAAATAGTTATTCAATTCTGATTATATGACCGCAGTCAAATGGTTGTAAATTTGAATTCTCTTAACATGTCTGGCCTGGTTAAATGTAAGAAGGCCTACATATAATCTTATTCTCATATATATTCGCTTATGTATCACTGCATTTTTGAAATGTAAATTATATAATCAGATTAATTTTAAAAAAATTTTAATTAAATTGAACGGTTCAGCCTAGTTTAATAACCACTTGTAAAAATAAAAAAGATATATAATTAAATCATAATAATAAATATTAGTTCTTGTAGTACATTTCTTTTGTTATGCTATTAATTCCATATAAATTAACAGTAAATAAATACAAAGAATTGGTGAATACATTTAAATGCAGTGCACCTTATTGTGGATATGTGAAAACACTTTTTTCAGGGCTTTATCATAATGTAATGAAATAAATTACTTAATTAATTCATAAATGATAATGGCCTAATTTTCATCATTTTCATGTACATATGTAGGCCCTATAAAAACAAAGTACAACTTGGCACCAACCAAAATAGAACTGTTGGCACCAAACAGTAACTTTCAACTGCCTTTAATGTCCTTCTCAACTGGTAGTTTTTTGAGGTTTTTTTTTTTTTTTTACTATGCCTGTGATGCAATTCATTGAATGAAAGGGCAAGCTGGATCAATATTAAGGGCAGCCATTCCAGAACGAGGATACAATGACATCATTTCAAGGGAGCTAGTCAAAGAATTTCAATCACTATAAGTCACATGTAGAACATTCAATACTATGTCCCTCCTTTCAGATTTTGTGATCCATTCATTTCTTGTGAATTAATAATAATAACGATACGAAATGTGTTCTATGGCTCTAATACATTATTTTAGTTTATGAACTGGAACCTCATTATTTTTAAAAATTAAAATCGGATAGGCCTAGGCAATGAATTACTTTAAAATAAGCATATATCCTGACACACACAAATCTCTACACATAAAGCAGAATTATAAAACCTTGCTTTTTACCTGAGGTGTTGTCTGCTGCAACTGTTTTTGCATAATTTCCCTGTCCTTATTCGATTCTTGCAGTTTGGCCTCTGCCAGTTCCAGTGCTTCCTGCTTTTCTCGCAGACTCTCCATCAACTTGTCTCGCTCATCTAACATGTTCACCATGAGCTGCTCAAAGTTCGAGTCGTCGCCCGAGCCCTGGGACTCCCGATCGTTCGAGCCATCTTCAGAGATGGTGGGCATTACGTCGCACATCATCTTGATCGGTTTATATAACTACAACCGCAGGTTACATCCAAAAACTCGCGTACGGTTGGAATAAATTCCTAATGATAGAAATGAAACTACCATGGCAATTACATCAACACCGGTATCCTTGCTGACCGGTCTACATACTGCTAGGCACTAGGTGAGCTTGGCTAATAACTTTATTAACTACAGTTACATTTCGTCTTGTCATCTGTGACTGTCATTCATCCATAATGCTCTATTTAAATAATTCAGACGAACGTAAAACGGTACACTGTATCAGCCTCGACAATAAACAGGGGAGGCCATTTTTCTGTACGGAAAGTGTGTCATACCCATAATGCATCAATAATGTGGAGATAAATCCATCGGACTTTCCATTAGTGGGCGTCATTTCGTCTGCTAAAAAATCAAAGAACGTTGTTTCTTCATGGGTCAAATGAGCAAAATACAGGGCATTGTTCAGCAAGAAGTTAATGTTACTGCATATAACAGGCCTTTCATCTCATCTCATCTCATAATCGTACCCTCTTCTACCCCGTGAAACGAAGTGTAGAGGGGACCCAAGTGCACAAGGCCCATGGGCAGGACATGTAATCAAAGTGACTTGGCAAACAGGTGATTAGCCCATTGTGCCCGGACTTGCCCTCAAGTGTACTCATATACGCTATAAAACCTCCGAACTATCGAGACGTCATTCCAGCCAAAATGGACAGAGCCTCATATACCCGAATAACAGGCCTTTCTTGTGGCAGAAATGTAGAGTCTCAGACTACAACACATAAAAACTTTTTTTTTAAACTATTCTAATGTAGCTTAACTTTCGTTTAAACGACAAATGTAAACAAACCACAATTTTGAAGATATAAATTAACGCATTCTAATGACAGTTTATGTTAGCATGCCATCACCACCACTAAGAAGTCGGAAGTACGAACAACAGACAATACCAATATTATTTATTTACAGGCATGCTGTTCACCCATAACCGTAGAACATGTGTTGATAGACTGAAACCTTTTTTTAATTAGTGCACATTTCTGATGATCAGATTACATGTTTTCCAGCACTTTATTTTACAAAACATAATTTTGAAGGTATAAACTAACGCATTCTAATGACAGTTTATATTAGCATGCATCACCACAAGTAAGATATAGTAAGTATGAACAACAGACAAAACCAATATTAGGTTATTTATAGGCATGCTATTCACCCATAACCGTAAGAACAGAATAATGCATGCAATTCATCCATAACTGTGGAACAGGTGTTGAGAATAGATAGACCTAGATAATTGTGCAGTATAGTAAAACAGTATTTAGCAAGAACTAAAATTAATATATGAGGATCAATGATGGTGTGAGAATGTGGGGTAATCTGATGGGGTACTCGTGGGGATGATGGCAGATAATTGGTGGATTGTATGTCATCCCGGGCTTTCCCACCCTTTTTCACCTTGTTAACAACAGGGCAGTTGTGAGGGACTTCACTTTTTTATCCTTTCCTTTTTTTTTTTTTTTTTGTTGTTTGTATTTGTGTGTGTGTGTTTTTTTTAAGCACACATTCGCATAATTTTACAGTTTTGGTTTACTCTATATGGACTGAGTGGAGGGGGAGAGAAGGTACTATATTTAGATATCGGAAATAAGATTTTATTATCTTGAATTTACTACACTATATATCCTAATTATAACCCATCAAGTGTTGAACATGATACTTTGTCTTCATTTTTTTAAAAATGTTTGTATGTTACTGCATATAACAAGCCTTCTCTTGGCAGGAATGTAGGAGACTACAAAACATACAACTTTTTTTTTTTTAATGTTCTGGTTTGGTTTTGAGGACCATCTTCATTGCAAATGGACAACTCCACCAGTGCTCCGATCTCCTCCCTTAGATCACACAAGGAGGATCTCAGCACAGTGCACAAACTCCGTAGCACCGGTGAGGGTCCCAACAATAATATTAATAATAGCCCCTTCAGTCATAACTGACTATGGGAATGCGCCCCTGAGGTGGCAGCCCTCAGCTGCTTATTTTCCTGGTGCTCCTTTCGACGTTTTCTCCTCACTTCTGCTTCTTGTGTGAGCCTCTCTTCGCCCAATCTGAGGTGGTGCCGTAAATAGCATCGCCACTTAGTGCGATCGGCAGCTTCATCCTCCCATGTTGTTGGATCCATGTCCAGTGCCCTCATATCTCTCTTGCACACATCTTTGAACCTCAGCTGTGGTCGCCCAACTGTTCTCTTGCCATCTGCTAATTGTCCGTAGAAGATATCTTTTGGGATGCGACCATCTTCCATGCGGCGAACATGGCCAAGCCAGCGAAGTCTGCGCTGTCTAAGCAGCGTATACATACTTTGAAGGCCAGCACGTGACAACACCTCGACATTTGTCACTTTATCTTTCCACGAGATGCCGAGGATGCGGCGTAGACACCGCAAATGGAAGGTATTGAGCCTACTTTCTTGCTTAGCATAGGTCGTCCAGGTCTCGCTGCCATATAGGAGTGTGCTGGTGACGCAGGCATTATATACCGCAGCTTTGGTCTTCATTGTGAGTTTAGAGTTTCCCCAAACACGCGATGTGAGGCGGGCAAAGGTAGCTGCAGCTTTGCCAATGCGGCTGTCGATTTCTGTATCCAGTGAGAGTTTGTCATTGATGGTAGACCCTAGGTATGTGAAGTGGTGCACCACTGCCAATTCATAGTTATCGATAGTGATAACTGGTCATTCGTTTTCTTTAGACTTATTGTGAGGCCAAAGTCCTTGCATGCTTTAGTGAAGCGATTCATCAAGCTCTGAAGCTCCTGTTGGCTTTGAGTGACGACTGCAGCATCATCAGCGAACAACAAGTCTCTTGTAGTGACCCTTCTGATTTTTGTGTTTTTCCTTCAGCCTTGAAAGATTAAACAGACGGCCATCTGACCTAGTGTGAAGGCATATTCCTTCAGTTGCATCTCTGAATGCATGTTTCAAGAGTAAGGCAAAGAAGATTCCGAAGAGGGTCGGAGCCAGAACACAGCCTTGTTTAACGACACTTCGTATATCAAAGGGCTGTGACGTGCTTCCAGCATATTGGACTGTTCCCTTCATGTCGTCATGGAATGACTTTATAATTTCCAGCATTTTAGAAGGGCAGCCTATTTTCAGGAGGATTTTAAAGAGTCCATCCCTACTAACCAGGTCGAATGCTTTTGTGAGGTCTATAAAGGCGATATATAATGGTCTTTTCTGCTCTCTTGATTTTTCCTGAAGCTGGCGGAGAGAGAAGATCATGTCTGTTGTTGATCTGCCAGCTCGGAATCCACACTGTGCCTCTGGATATATGCGCTCAGCTAACTTGTGTAGTCGCATTAAGATGACTTTGGCAAAAACCTTACCAACAATACTAAGAAGAGAGATGCCTCTGTAGTTATTGCAATCACTTCTGTCTCCTTTATTTTTTATACAGTGTTACAATCTTGGCATCTCGACATGTCTTGAGGAATAGTTGTTTTCTTCCCAGTGGCACAGCATCCTATGCAGGGGATGTAATAGCGTGCTCTTCATTTGTAAATGAATCCCATCACTCTGGTGCTTTGCCAGAGGCCAAGCTATCAATGCCACTGAGTTTCTTAAGCATCCAGTAAGTTGGCAGACTAGACAGATTGCCGAATTGAGGGTCAGGTAGACCCCACCTCTCCAGCTTTAACACAGTCTTACTTGCTTTCTTTATACTGTTTAACGCCACTTCGTATAATATATATATATAAGGCAGTGTCGCGTTGTTTCTAAGTTCTTAATACAAATGTGCATGCCTTATTATTACTTAATGAATTTTGGCACAGTGTCTCTTTAGGTACTGAGGGGTAAATCCGTGAGGTTATTTCATAATTTAATATTGCAATGGAGCCGCGCTAGCGTAGTGGTTACAACACCGCTCTGGCGACCGGGTGATTCAGGATCAAACCCGGGCGACGGCATTTGAGGATTTTTCGACGACCGGGAATTGGACTGGATTAACTCGAGACCTGGCGAGGACATTTGAAGGAGTGTCGTCGACCAGGGATTGGCGGCTCTTGAGCCAACCCAGCTCTAATGGGTACCTCCGAAATCGGCGAGTATCTGCCTGAATGGCGAGGGACACCTGTCTCTGTACAAGAAAAGGGATACTCACGTAAAATCAATGTCAGGTTAGACATTAACAATAACCTGAGATTTCGCCTCGAGTATTAGTGGGCGTACGAAAAAAAAAAAAAATATTGCAATTATGACATGAGAATTATTATACGTTTTTGGGTTATTGTAAACATGCTTATCATTTTTTTCAGGGGTCATAATCAAGGGAAAGAGAAATTCAAGAGAAATCAAGGATGTAACACAAATGTTAAAGCTATTATTTTATGTTTGTAATTAATAACCATATATTTGTATATTTTACAAGATAATTAAAAATGTTTAACTACACACTTTTAATTTATGGGGAAATAGAAAAAAAAAACCCAGTTTTTTTCAAGCACTTCTATTTTTTTTTACCTAAGTACTTTTAATGGAACTGATTTTACCACGTGGATTCTAATTGCATCAAAGCTGTATCCGTATATATATATAGCAATAAGGGCAACATCATCAGCAAATGCCAGCTCTGAAATACAGACCTGTCATATCTTCCAGTACCCCACTGAATACTTTCTTGTTCTCTCCTTACATGCCTGGATGACATCGTCCATGAGGAGTATGAAAAGATAAGGTGACAGGATATCACCTTCACCCGTGTGTTACTGGGGCCCGAAAGAAGAGCAAAGAATAGTAACACTGTTCCCTTCCATGCGTGTCGTAGAAAGCGACTAAGATTTTTATTGGAGGGTTGCAATGCTCTGAAAGCAGACCTGTCATATGGCTTTCCAGTAAGAATACTCTTGCAGCATCATCAGCGAAAATCGTGACAAGTCTCTTAATATTGCAGACCTGTCAATATGGCTTTGAGTGACCCGACTGCAGCATTCTTGAGTCTCTTATTGGGGTTTGGGCATGGGGCTGGTTACCCCATCCTGTAAAAAATGTAAACCACAAAAAACTTTAACAAATATGGACAAGTCAAATAATGAAAATAAAACACAGCCATCCAAGACAGGGGGAGGTCCTCTCGCAGGGAGGCGTATGATGCAACACAGAGAAAGCCGAAAGGAGTCTGTGTTGCTGACTAACCTTATTTCTTCTAGGAGAACTTCCAGATTTGGCACCTGGAATGTTCGGACATTACACAAACAAGGGAAAGTGGCACAAGTAGCAGCAGAAATGAGGGAATATAAAATCGAGGTTCTGGGAATGTGTGAAACAAAGTGGAAGGGGGTAGACAGGAAGAAACTCATCACAGGTAAATTGGTGCTGTCCTCAGGACATGAAGATGAAAGTTCACACCACAGTGAAGGGGTAGCTCTTATGTTATCTAAAGAAGCACAGAAAGCACTCATTGAATGGGAAGCTGTTGGACCCAGAATAATAACAGCCACTTTTAAAACAGCTAAAAAGAAATAAATGTAAATGTCATCCAGTTGTTATGCACCAACTAATGACAATGAAGAGTCGGGGAAAGAAGCATTTTATACTAGACTACAGGAAATTATGGATAAAGTAAAAAGAAGAGACATCACAATTTTGATGGGTGATATGAATGCAAAGATAGGTACAGTCAATACCGGATTTGAAGAAGTCATGGGAAAACATAGCCTAGGAATAATGAATGAAAATGGGGAACTATTCTCAAACTTCTGTGCTTCAAATCAACTGGCTATAGGAGGAAGCATGTTTCCTCATAAGAGAATACACAAGGCAACATGGATATCACCAGACCATAGAACAGAAAATCAGATTGATCATATATGCATAAACAAGAAGTTTAGATCATCATTGCAGGATGTAAAGGTATATAGAGAAGCAGATGTGGCATCAGATCACCACCTTCTGATAGCCAAAGTAAAAATGAAACTCAAGAGATATGCAACAATGCAAAATTATAGACAACAATTTAATGTAGGACATCTAAGAAATCAAGAAACAAGAGACAAATTTGCGGTCAAAATATCCAACAAATTCCAAGTGCTCCAACAGCTGGAAGATGTAGAGAATACAGAAGACTATTGGCAGCAGGTCAAAACTGTATGGAATGAGACATGTGAAGAAATACTAGGGAAAAGGGAAAGACAACAAAAAGCATGGATAACAACAGAAACCATCAATAAGATAAAAGACAGAAAAAACAAGAAAGCAGATTTAAACACAAGCAAAACCAGAAGTTCCAAAGCCAAGGCTCAAGAAGTGTACACAGAAGCAAACAAAGAAGTAAAAAGAAGTATCAAAAGAGACAAGAGGAAGTATATTGAGGAGTTGGCAAGAGAGGCAGAAGATGCTGCAACCAAAGGAAATATGAGAGAACTGTATAGCAGCACAAAGAAGCTAACAGGGAAATACAAGCAAACAAGTTGCCTCATAAAAGACAAGAATGGGAAACTGCTCAGCAATATACAGGAGCAAATGAAGAGGTGGACAGAATATTTTGGTGACCTTCTCAATAGACCAGCTCCACAAAACCCCCGGACATCCAGCCAGCAGAAGAAGAGCTACAAATTAACGGTGAAAGACAAACGAAGGAAGAAATAAAGAAAGCCATAAAGCTTCTAAGAGATGGAAAAGCGGCTGGACCTGATGGCATTCCAGCAGAGGCCATCAAAGCAGATATCGACACGGCTACAGAGATGGTATATAAATTACTTGGTAAAGTCTAGGAAAAGGAAGAGATACCAGCAGAATGGAAGGAATGATATCTGGTTAAGTTGCCTAAGAAAGGAAATTTATAAGAGTGCACAAATTATAGAGGAATAATGTTACTATCAGTGCCAGGAAAAGTATTAAACAGGATTATCCTTGAGAGATTAAAAGAGTCCATAGACAAGAAACTGAGAGATGAACAAGCAGGTTTTCGACAAAACAGATCATGTACAGACCAGATAGCAACTTTGAGAATAATAGTTGAACAAAGTCTGGAATGGAATTCACCACTTTACATCGGATTTGTGGACTACGAAAAGGCATTTGACAGTGTAGACAGAGAATCACTTTGGAAATTGATGAGGCATTATGGAGTTCCCCTGAAGGTATATTAATTTAATAAAGAAAACATATGAAGACATGACACGCAGAGTTCTTCACGAAGGACAGCTTACAGAACCGTTTGAGATAAGAACAGGAGTGTTACAGGGATGCCTCTTGTCTCCATTTCTTTTCTTACTAGCAGTAGACTGGGTTATGAGATCATCGACAACACACAACAGAAATGGAATCCAGTGGACTCTGACTAAGCAGTTGGATGATCTGGATTTTGCTGATGACTTGGCTCTTCTGTCCCATAACCGTAATCAGATGCAGGACAAATTGAAAACACTCGATGAGAGGTCACAGCAATTGGGTCTGAAAATACACAGGGAAAAGACAAAAATGATGAGAATAAATGCAGGTAATGATAACAGGGTTGAACTTGAAGAAACACCAATACAAGATGTAGAATCATACACATATCTTGGCAGTAATATAAACAAAGTTGGAGGGACAGACAGCGATATCAAAATAAGAATGCAAAAGGCAAGAGGAGCTTTCATTGCATTGGGAAATATACGGAGATCAAGAGAAATCGGATCCAACACGAAAATAAGAATCTTCAACTCAAATGTCAAGTCAGTCCTATTGTATGGCTCTGAGACATGAAGAACAAAAAAGACAACAACCAAAAAGCTACAGACTTTCATAAATGGGTGCTTGCGTAGATTAGAGGGATTAAAATGGTATGACAAGGTTACCAACGTGGAACTGATGACAAGAACTAGACAAGTGCCAGTGGAACAAGAGATGAGAAGAAGACGATGGCGATGGTTAGGACACACACTGAGGAAACCTGTTGATAGCATTACAAGGCAGTCCTTGTTCTGGAACCCCCAGGGCAAGAGAGGCAGAGGTAGACCAAGAAGCACATGGAGACGAGAGCTGGATACAGAGGTGAAAATGATGAGGAGAACGTGGAAAGAAGATGATGGCACGTGACAGTAGGACTTGGCATGTGTTTGTTGAAGGCCTATGCTCCTTTGGGAGTGGAGGGTTATGATGATGATATCACCTTGTCTTACACCAGTGGTGGTCCTGAACTTTTCTGACTTATGGTTTGCTGTCCTCACATAATTTCTGCAAGACTTGTAGAAGCTCTGTATAGCATGAATCAGAGGTGCTGGAATGTTCTTCCTTGCCAAACAGTCCCAAATTTCGCTCCAGGGGACCCTGTAAACGCCTTTTCCAGATCTATGAAACAGAGACGGATCTCACTCTTATATTCAAGAGCCTTTTCACTTGGCTGTCTGAGTGTGAAGATTAGGTCTTGAGTACTTCGGTTTGCTTGGAATCCACACTGGACCTCATCCAATTGTAGCTCAGCTAGGCATCTGAGTCTCTGCTCTAGGATTCTAGAGTAGATTTTACCAGGGACACTGAGAAGGGATATGCCTCTATGGTTTCCACATTGTCGATTGTCACCCTTTTTGGAAATCTGTATTATATGGCAATCTCCCAATCCTTTGGTATGGTCTTGTTGCACCACGCTGCCTGTAGGATCCTTAAGAGTAATAGGTCGCCTGCTGCTCCCATGTACTTAACCATTTCTGGTGTTATACCATCATGCCCTGCTGCTTTGCCCATCTTGATTTTTTCCAGTGCTGCCTTCAGTTCTTCCATCCTTATGTCATTTTCACCACCATTGGTGTTCTCTTCTGTGCTAGTGGTTATCATTTCTGATGCTTGACCTTGCTCACCATCAAGGAGTTCTGAGAAATATTCTTTCCATCTTTACATTACTTCCTTCGGGGCAGTAAGAAATTTGCCTTGCTTGTCCTTTATAAATTTAAGAGGGCACTGTTTTTCCTTCTTCATGTTCTTTAGGGTCTTTGTGACAGGTTATAAGATAGACTACATTGATCAGTCCGCTTGATTCCCACCGGCACCCCTCATTCCTTTTAATCAACTCGTTCAACGTGGTTTCCCACCTTTGCATCCCTCATTAGCATGCACGGGTTATTACGCATAAGCCATGCCTTTGCTAGCTGTCGAACTCATAGTTTTAGCCACGCCTATTTGTCTTGTTCCACGTGCTGACGTACAGCTATTTAGATCTCTAACTTCAATAGGGGACGGGCCAAGTACGTTTGCCCGAAAGCTCGTCTAGCTCGATATCTTAGAGCCTTTTTACATAGAGAATTCCTTTGATTCGTGGAGATAGTTTCATTTTTCTGTTTTGCGGTAAATATGTATACTAGCATTTAAGTGATCTTGTGTGTAAAGTTTTCATTATATTTCACTGGGATTTTATGTGTTAATTGACTAGCGTATTAAATAACATATAGCTAATTTTTTCCAGCTGTAACGTAAATTTAATTACTCACTATTCCCCAGTAAGAGATGCTTTAAGTAACTAATAAGATGCTAGGCGATTGATAATTGACTGAATACAATTTATTTCTAATACATTATGTGTAATTTTATAAATGACTAGTGTTTATATCTCGTGTTAAAAGCGATAAGATAAGCTAGACACTTGTGGTTTTTAATATAATTTAATAACGGAATGGTTAAGAGGTCTTGCCGTAAAGCGGGTTAGGATAGGATACTTATATTATTGTTAAAATGTTTGTATTTTTTCCTACATCTAGGCTGATCTTAAACCCTGCGAACTAGCGGTCTTATAATCGTACAAACTATCCAGAGATAATACTTTGTTGTTGAGTCTTTGAGTTGTGACCTGCACGGTCCACTCTCTTCATTCATGAGAGAGGCCAAATTAAAACCAATAACTGTAAAGTAGCTGGACTTGAATCTTACCAGATTTCATATTAATCTCATTGGCCCGCTGTGGCAATATATAAATATAATTATCTGACAATAATTTGTTTTTTTCACGAGATTTTACTCAAGAGAACTCACTGTTCAGAATCGGCCTCCACCTCAGAGAACAGCCGATGGTTATTATCCTCTTAACATTTTTTTTATCACGTCACAGTGTCTCAGCCACCAGAGGCTAGACAACATCGGAACATATACATATATTTATTCCTATGATGGTGACCACCACATAGAAGACTTATCCCAACCAACTAACTGCAGTGGTAAGAGAATTATCAAGGAAAATAATTAACGCACCAACTTCAGCGACTACCGGGAACATATGTCCTAATATGACCGACGTCATCCATGTGTCTAGGTTGAATGGGTCGCGTCTTGCCAAAAAAGAGAAACTTTTATTTTTTTAAATGCAGCTAACACAATCACTGGGTCTTTTATATTAGACGTATGCATCACAGAAAATAATCGCGTATTTTTTCTTTCATTCTTGTTGTTGTTGCAAGTAACAATGTACGGTATATATGTTTGAAAATAACGTGCTATGAAAAACAGTAGTAAACACGTTAAAAAAGGATGAGTTCGACTATTCTTTCTTGGTGCGCCAGGTCGGAAAGGGAAAATGTGTCTTATTAATTTGCTTCTTGCTAAAACTCAAAAGCAGAATAAAGTTGCTTTTGCGGTTCCATCATAAGAAATAAGAGTATTTTGTGTGGAATACAGCTAAACACATTTACTTGGTCTTTTATATTAGGAGTATTTTAATTTAAATCATCAAGAGGAATATTTCAGTGCAGCAAGAAGACTATAAACAATCAAGGAAGATATCAAAGAAAATAATAAGCGTCTTGGTTTACGAAACAATGTATGTTTTTGAAGGGGGCGTGCTACAAAGTTAAGTAGTAAACACGTTTAAAATTGGAAATGGTGAACTATTCTTTTTTGGTGAGCTAGATCGAACGCGAAAATATGCTTATTTATTTGCTTCTTGCAAATACTCGGAAGCAAAATGAAATCAGTCTTCCGGTGGAACATTAAGGAACAACCGTATTTTCTGCGGCTTGCATTTGCAATTACTTAAACAATTCACGAGGATAGTCATTTAAAAGAGTGGTCACTAACTTAAACGAAAATTCATTTTCGCTCGAATATCAAAATATTATAGTTTGATTTTTACATTTCTTTAAGTTTCCTAAACAGTTACTAGGAAAATTCGGGCAACGCCGGGTACTTACAGCTAGTAAGTATATATATATATATATACGTATATATATATATATATATCTTCTTCTTCTTCTTCCGTCCTTAGCCAAAGACCGACCAAGCAGTCAGAGGCCATCACGCCTTGTGGCGTCTTAAGGGCAACAGCAGATTGAATTCTCTGTTGTAGTTTCCCATCACGCCTAGCGGCGTCTTTAGGGCAACAACAAATAGATCCATCTGCCGTTGTTTCCGTAATCGGTGTGACAAGCCAACGGGTGATCAGCCCATTGGGCATTACATCTCTATACACAGAAATATATCTATCTCTATAGACTATATTTCCTAGAACTCATTAAATCTCATAACACAAAAATCAAATACTACTCTGCATAATATATATATATATATATATATATATATATATATATATATATATATATATATATATATATATATATATATATATATATATATATATATATATATATATATATATATATATATATATATATATATATATATATATATATATATATATATATATATATATATATATATATAATATATACATATATACATATACATATATAAATATACATATATATATACATATATATACGTATATATACGTATATATATACGTATATATATGCATATATATATGTATGTGTATATGTATATATATATATATATATATATATATATATATATATATATATATATATATATATATATATATATATATATATATATATATATATATATATATATATATATATATATATATATATATATATATATATAATAATACAAATGGCTAGAGGAGCTTTCATTGCATTGAGAAATATATGGAGATCAAAAGAAATCAAATCCAACATAAAAACCAGAATCTTCAACTGAAACGTCAAGTAAGTCCTATTGCAAGGATCTGAAAAGTAGAGAACATCAAAAACAAACAACCAAAAATTCAGACTTTCAAAAATGTATGCTCGCATAGAATAGAAGGATTGAATTGGTATGGAAAGGTCACTAATGTGGAACTGATGACGGGAACCAGACATGGGCCAGTTCAACAAGAGATGAGAGAACGATGGAAATTGATATAACACATACTGAAGAAACCTGTTAATAGCATTACCAGGCAGTCCATATTCTGGAATTCACCGTGGTACGAAAAGGAGATGGAGACAAGGAACACATGGAGAAGAGAACTGGAGACAAGGAACACATGGTGAAGAAAACTGGAGACAAGGAACACATGGAGAAGAAAACTGGAGACAAGGAACACATGGAGAAGAAAACTGGAGACAAGGAACACATGGAGAAGAAAACTGGAGACAAGGAACACATGGAGAAGAAAACTGGAGACAAGGAACACATGGAGAAGAGAACTGGAGATAAGGAACACATGGAGAAGAAAACTGGAGACAAGGAACACATGGAGAAGAAAACTGGAGACAAGGAACACATGGAGAAGAAAACTGGAGACAAGGAACACATGGAGAAGAAAACTGGAGACAAGGAACACATGGAGAAGAAAACTGGAGACAAGGAACACATGGAGAAGAAAACTGGAGACAATGAACACATGGAGAAGAGAACTGGAGATAAGGAACACATGGAGAAGAAAACTGGAGACAAGGAACACATGGAGAAGAAAACTGGAGACAAGGAACACATGGAGAAGAAAACTGGAGACAAACATGAAATGGATGAGGAAGACATGTAAAAACCTTGAGCTGATGTCACGTGACAGGAAGACTTGGTACAAGTTTCTTGGTCTATGCTCCTTGGGGAGCTGAATGGTGAATGCAAATGAAGACATAACCGTTTTCGCAAATTGATATATATATATATATATATATATATATATATATATATTTATATATATATATATATATATATATATATATATATATATATATATATATATATATATATATATATATATATATATATATATATATATATATATATTTATTTTTTTTACCAGCAGCACTTGACATGTCATTGCGAGGCGGTAGAGCTGTGGACTTTCCTTCCAACCCGATCAGGAGCTTCGCTCCTTCCCAACCACAGAGGGTTTTATCTCAGGAGCCGTTCAGGCTATTCAGTCAAAATCCCGGTCGATAACACTCTTACAAATGCCCGCGCCCTTGAACACCTGATCACTAGCGCAGTGTGGTAACCATTACACCAGCGCGGCTCCCAATTGATATTTTCATGGGAGTTAGTTATTATGGCCGCGTACTCATGCAAGGGACATAACTTTAGTATTAGACATTTAAAACCCCCAGAGCTATGCCAACGGGAGTTTTACTCCTGGCAGGTTCTACCAAGCTGGACAGGTCTGCGCGGATAGAGATCAGACTGTAGCAGGCACCCCGGTCCTCCAGATTGGGGGTTTTAGCACAGAGCCGACACCTCTGTCTGGGTATTTAAAAAAAAAAAAAAAATCACGTCACGGAAACGGTAACGAAAGAACAAACTTTGCTGCAGGATGAATATCCGGAATCAGAAGCTTGTATGATTACCAGTGGTGACAGCCGAAAGGAAGCCACATGCGCGAAAACGGACGGCTGTTACGTGCAGTCTTTGATATCTTACAATATTATACATAGGTAATTTTTTAGTGCTTAAGGGAAAGTCATTATTGAGTTACTTCCCTTGAACTCCGCGGATAAATACATTTTACTGCGATTTATTCGTTGTTTGGGTAATAATAGATTGTTCTTGCTTCAGAATATCTATGGCCTGAATTTATGTGTATTGTTTGTCTGAGTAGGACAAGTCTGTCTTATATCTGTATATCTTTACATATCTAAGTCGAACTATATGTTCTGTTGTCTCTAGAGAGGTCAAAGGCTATTCGGCGGATGTGTGGCTTGAGTGGTGTGATTTGGCTTCGTGCTGATAGGGACTGTGTGTGTTTTGCTATGTCGGCTTGATGCCTTGAAAAAGTGATCTCAGTGGTTTTGGGGAAAGTGATAGTCGTCTAGACCTATCGTGTATGCTTTACCCCAGTGTTTATTCATCTTGCCAAGGAATGGCAGTTTCATATTCCCTCTACCAAGGTAATCAAAGATACTCTTATGAACTCTCGATCGAAGCCACCATTGTCGATAATTACGATTTGAATGTTTAAGAGAATATATTTGACTCGATGAAAAACGACTTCGATTCCTAGCAGCACTATATTCTGTAGAATGCAGTCTATTGTTCATGACCAAATCTACAGAGCAACGAAATGTTGTATGAATGACTAACTTTAGAACAGATTCATTATCTGTATTCAAACGTGAGTGACAGTTCACGAGTGGAGCCATCTTGGAACCAAAACATGTAGGACTTTCAAGAAGAGAAAAGGGATGCCCGTATTATCGCTTGATCAGTCCAGAGATCACTGCTACACATGAGAACCCATTGTTAGCGGTTCAATATTATTATATGGAAAAATATGTGCTGAACATTATGTTGAAGAATCGTTGCTAAACGAGATTAGGTTTAGAAGTCATCTGAAATATTGTTTACAAGCTGACGTGCTCAGTCAGTGACGTCAGATGATATATGTATGGGCGATACTGAGTGCTTGGCTATTGACAGTCCATTATACCATTATTCTACATGAGTGCCCATGTAACATTGCAAGACCATTTGTCCACTGTACTATGATGTATTATGGCAACCTGTGATTTGTCACTATCTGTGCTGTCGAGTGTGTACGTCCAATTAAACTTTAGAAAAGGTACACAGTCGTTGGTGTCGATGACTTCCGGTCATACATGAGTGTGAGAAGAGAACATTTGTCAACAACACGAACCCTTATCATCATTCGCACATTATACACTCCATCCATGTCTACACAACACTGCGTAGGTCAAGTTGACATTCCGGACACTACAGTGGGCAGGCAACACCATAGGGATCTTGTCAACTGATGATGATAGACGCCTGTCTTCCCGCCTAGGAGTGTTCTGGTGTACTTTATCAACATATATTATATCCAACTAAATATCAACTTTATCAACTGGTGGACCAGCTTTCTGGGTTTGACCTCGCAGAAATTCAGAAGTCAACAGATTACCGATACCAGACCGTTTCCTGTGGCTGATACGACACACTTGCAGTATTGGTTTGCTCTTTGTCAACGCTTCGTCACGTGACCTGTCAAGTGAATGCAGTATGTAGGTCAGCGTTGTTGACATTTTTTACATTAGACATTATAGAGTTTCACAGAACAGTTGGATCAATTCTTGTCAGTGTTAACAGAAAGACAGTATTTGTGAACTAAGAAGTCCTGGTTTCATCGATGGATCTTCTTGTTTGCCATATATGAACTTTAATATTTAAGGCCAGAATGTTTAATTGAATAAAGTGGCAGTTTGTTTGTTTTCATGAAAAATAACTTTGCCATTACTGTAAGACTGAGCCTATTTTGCAACACATACTATCATACACATAATTTATATATATTTATGTTTACATGTTATTTGTTTGTATAGTATGTTAGTTTCTATGTCAGCGGGTTGTGTTTAAGGTTGGGCGGCGTCCTCACAACAGAGTATCCCACGTCATAGAGGGTCCGTTGTGGGCGTTTTCTATAGGTGCAATTTTCTTGATTGAAAATTTGCTGCGACAACTGTTGCTTTTGTGTTAGCTGTGAAGTCTGTAATTATTGTTATTTTTGTAATATTTCTTTGTTCTTTAGTTTTGTTTTGATTTGTTTGTAATTTGTTGGTCTAACCTTTTCTATCTTTCAGTTCTATTCATAATTTATATTCATATATTGTGACGTCATTTGTGTTGTTATTCTTTGCAGATTCAGTGATTATCTTCATTGATTTCCCTATTTGATTTATTTTGATTTCTGCAAACGTTCTTGTATTGTCAGTCCTATTTGTACTTTATGTATTCTGTTGGTTGACATATGTTTTATATGGGTATATTTCATAAGACACAATTGCCTGTGCACTGCACTTGGATTATGGTATAGACCAGTACCTGATTATTATTACTATTATACAAGACCTTATTAAAGGCTTGTGACCCACAGATATTGGGATAGTATACTGATTAATCAGGTCATTGAGAACTTGGGGTATTATTATTGATTCAGGTGATTAGTATTATTGTTAGGCATCATGTCTACTCTAGATTATTTCATTACTCAAGGGAAAGCTCTTGATAAGACTGGTCAACAATTAGAACAATGGGCAGTTGCTCAATATGACAAAGCATTAGCTGCAGAAGAGAAAAGATTAGCTGCAGAAGAAAGAAAAGCTATGGCGGAAGAGAAAAGATTAGAAAAAGAAGCTGAGGCTGCTGCTGAACAAAAGAAATTGCAGATGCAGGTAGAGGAAAGGAGATTTGAAGCTGAACAAAAAAAATTGGAAAGAGAAGCTGCGGCTGAACAAAAAAGATTAGACAGTGAAGCTGAACAAAAAAGATTAGACAGTGAAGCTGAACAAAAAAGATTAGACAGGGAAGCTGAACAAAAAAAATTGGAAAGAGAAGCTGCGGCTGAACAAAAAAGATTAGACAGGGAGGCTGAACAAAAAAGATTAGATGCTGAAGAGAAAAAAGCAATAAGAGAACATGAATTTGAGTAGCAATAAGAGAACATGAATTTGAGTTGGAGAAATTGAGATTGACAAGTATGAGTAATGTTAATCAGGCATCTAGTGGTAATGGTAAACCTTCTACTTACAAGGTTAAGGTTCCACCGTTCAATCAGTCCAGTGACGATATTACATTCTGGCTGGATAGATTTGAACGTTCTTGTCGTACACATAATGTGGATAAATCACAATACGCTAATCAATTATCAGAAAACTTGAAAGGTGAATCTTTGACTAGATTATGCCTTGTAGGAGAAGCAGATAAGGATAATTATGATGTCATTAGGGCGGCTTTGATAAAAAAATATCAGCTAAGTGAGGAAGGCTATCGCCTTTTATTTAAGACGATGGTACCTGAGACGGGGGTAGAATTCTCAGAATTCACTGCAAAGGCACGTCTCACAGTTGATCGTTGGATTGAGCTTTCCAAAACAGAAAAAACGTATGAAGGACTTATGGATTTGTTGCTCAGAGATAAGATTATGTCATGTGTGAACAAACCTTTCCTTGAATTTATACATGAGCGTAAACCTAAATCTCTAAAAGAAATGGAAGAATATTGTTCCCAATATGTCACTGCACACCCCGACGTGACTTTTGGCAACACTAAGATTAAGGAGAGTATGCCAGTTGCTTCAGCAACACCATACAATCCCAATTATTCACACAGATTTCAGGGACCTCAAAACAGATTTGAAAAAAAAGGTAACCATAATAGTTATCAAAACCAAGGTAACCAATCATTTCAGGGTTCTTCTTCAAAGAACTGGAGACGACCTGATAGCTCTCGACACAGGGGTGGTCATAATTATAGGAATTTCCGTAGAGGAAGTAATTATAGAAACTATCAGGGTTATCCGTCTTGGAGTCAACAAGATCATAATTACAGAGATACTCATTATAATGAATATGATAATGGTAACCAAGGGTACTATGACTCAAACCCAAATAGGGGTTACAATAGAGGTAACAATAACTACAGAGGTGATAATAACCGAGGTAGATCTCAATACAAAAGACATAAACCACATTTTCAGGCAAACTCTGCACAACAAGAGTCCCATGAAGCCTATAAACAGAGTAAAGATAATAATGATGCTAGTAATATGGCATGTGCCGCTTTTGATTTTGGGAGAGCATCTCAGTGCCCCCAATGCAAAACGTTATTTGAGCCAACCACAGTGACTACTTTAAGCTGTGGCCATCCTCTTCCTGCTCTTCCAGCATCAGTCGCGCATGATGGAAGAGGGTCTCTTGTCTTACATAAGGGTTTAGTGAATAACAATCCAGTCTCTGTGCTATTTGATTCTGGATGCACCACAATTGGTGTTAGGCAGTCACTCGTAGATCCTTCCCGTGCCACTGGACAAGTAGTCAAATGTGTAACATTTGGCGGCACATTAGAGAAATACTCTACCGCTATCATTAGGATTGCTACTCCTTTCTTTACAGGAGATGTACACGCATGTCTTCTTCCGAATCCGATCGCTGACCTCATCATCGGTCGCATTCATGGAGTCAAGGAATGCACTCCGCAACAAATTTCCACTTGGGAAAGGCAAAACATGCAGATTGCTAACGCTGTAGTCACTAGAGCTCAGGCTCTTAATGTGCCTCAAACTTCATCTACTGAAGATAATGAAGTGCATAACCAAGATAATCCCTTGGTAATTTCTCGTGACTCGTTTATAAAACAGCAAGAAGATGATCCCACTCTGAAGAAATTCTTCATTCTTGCAACTAAAGGTGATCCGAATAAGGACACAAGTCGTAAATCGTGGATTACAAAGAAGAATGGCGTACTTGTACGTATGGTTCAAGACTCCATTACGTCAAGTCATTCTCAAATCCTGGTTCCCAAGAATTTGAGAGTTAAAATTTTGCAGCACGCTCACGACTCTCAGTGTGCTGGACACATGGGTTTTTTCCCGTACTAAGTCAAGAGTCCTTGCGGCTTTCTTTTGGCCATTGGTAAACAAGGACATACGGATTTATTGTCAATCTTGTAAAGTATGTCAGGAAGTTAAATCCAAAGGTCCACGGCATGCTGCACCCATTCAGGCGGCGGACATTCCTATTGGGCCGTTTCAAAAAATGGCCATAGACATTATTGGTCCATTTAAGATCAAGTCTGCCAGAGGACATCAGTTTATCTTGACGTGTGTTGATATGTGCACACGTTGGCCAGAGGCTATTCCTCTGAAGAGCATTACTACTGCTGATATTGCAGATGCTCTTTGGCTTATATTTTCTCGTCTGGGGTTCCCCGGAGAGATATTGTCAGACCATGGCACCCAACTAATATCAGATACCATGTCTCAAGTAATGTCTACCCTGCAGATAGATAGATCTTTAAGTAGTATCTACCATCCAATGTCTAATGGTATGGTCGAACGCCTTAATAGAACACTTAAAAACTTACTGGGGAAGATAACTGAGGATCATCCTCAAGACTGGGACAGAGTTTTACCTGCGGCCCTCTTCGCTTACAGAGAGGTACCCAATGAACATACGGGATTTTCTCCCTTTGAACTCGTCTTTGGCGCGCGTCCGCGTGGCCCTATGTCGTTGCTTCACGATCTCATAACATCTGACAATATTGACGATGACACAAAGTCATCCTACGAATATGTCATCGCGTTGAGACAAAAGATTATCGAAGCATGCAAATTAGCAACTTCTTCTTCTGAATTTGCGAAACAGAAGGCAAGGCAATTTGCCAATAAGAAGAGATGCTTACGACAACTTTGTCCTGGTGACAAAGCATTTGTATTACTACCTTGTAGGGAAAACAGATTACTTATTTCTTGGAAAGGTCCGTACGATATAATATCGAAAATTTCCGATGTCGACTATATTGTCGATATTGATGGGAAGCATAAAACCTTCCACATCAATATGCTTACTGAATTCCATGAACGTCCGGATTATTTGCAACCCATTTTCCAAGCAACGGACAATTCTCCAGTACCACATGGTCATTACTCATCACTGTCCGTGATACAGGATGAGGAAACAAGTTTTTCAGATGTAAATCTTCCTCTTCCAATGATCCCACTTCATTCCAGTGAATCATGGAAGAACGTTACTGTCTCTCCTGATTTGTCTCTAGGAGAACAGCGACAAGTTTCAACTATGTTGCAAACATTTCAGGATGTACTCACTGACATCCCTGGACAAACTAATGTCATTCAACATGACATTGTGCTAACTGACCATACTCCTATTAGGGTTAGACCTTATCCTATACCTATACATTTCCAAGCACAGGTCGAGAAAGAGTTGGATGTGATGATAGATTTGAAAATAATCGAACCATCCACCTCTGCGTATTCTTCGCCGATGGTTATTGTGCGTAAAAAAGACAATAACATACGTCTTTGCGTTGACTATCGAAAATTGAATCAAGTAACGAAGTTCGATGCCGAACCTATGCCTTTACTGGAAGAGCTACTTACTCGACTCTCCAAATCTCATTTTTTTCACTAAACTTGATTTGTCTAAGGGATATTGGCAAGTTCCTTTATCTGAACGCGCCAAACCTCTCACGGCTTTTTCAACACCTAGAGGTTTGTTCCAATGGAATTTTATGCCTTTCGGTCTTATGAACGCACCAGCTACGTTCGTACGCATGATGCGCCGAATCCTATCTTATCGGTCAGATGTCATTGCATATCTAGACGACATCTGTCTTTTCAGCGATACTTGGGAAGATCACTATTCAGGGTTAGATGAATTGCTGTCTACTTTGCGTGAGCACAACCTGACAGCGAAACCCTCTAAAGCCTATATTGGTTTTAGCGAAATTTCTTTCCTAGGCCACCGAGTTGGTCATGGTTTCCTAAAGACAGAGGACCATAATACTAGTAAGATACTTAACATCTCAATCCCTAAGACTAAAAAACAGGTGAGAAGTCTGTTAGGTCTTATTCAATTTTATGGCAGATTCATTCAGAATCTATCCTCTATCATGGCACCTCTCTCAACACTTCTAAAGAAAGGTTCGCCTAATGTGGTCCACTGGTCTCAGGAATGCCAATGCTCTCTGGATAAGATTAAAACACTGTTTTCAACACCACCTATTTTAGTGCTACCCACTAAAGATAAGACATTCGTTCTTCGTAGTGACGCTTCATCCACTGGGATTGGAGCGGCACTAATGCAAGAGTACTCTGGAACTCTGCATCCTGTAATGTATATTTCCAGAAAACTTAATGCGGCAGAAAGGAATTATTCGGTTTTAGACCGTGAGCTATTAGCTATGGTTTGGTCGATCCTCAAACTACAGAGATTCCTTCTAGGCGCACATTTCATAGTAGAAACAGACCAAAAAGCTCTTACTGCTATACAGAGTAAGAATTTGAAGAGCTCGAGGTCTACTCGATATGCAATTGCTCTTCAACCTTTTCATTTCTCTGTGCGAGCTATTCGGGGATCAGATAATGTGATGGCAGACATTCTGTCAAGATGCCCACATGATTCCACATAACTATTAGGGCTTAGACTTCTTGATATGTCTAGTTCTATAGTAGTTCCTTTTCTATATCATGATAGATACACATTTGTAATTTAATAATATAATGATTGTATCACTACATAGCGGTTCATGTATGTTTATTCACCGCTGTGCTTTGATGATTTTTTACTTCATAAATCATAAATTTAAGATATCTAATACGTAGTGATGATATGAATTTTTTTAGGCATTGTGTAATTGCCAGAATTGTATTATACTTTGATGACACCTTCCTGGAAAAATATACTTGTAGAGAAATAATTTCTCTCAGTTTATGAGACACATTCTCACCAGTCGCTCCATAAGTCGACTTAGCCTCATATTAGGCGTTATAGGTATTCCTGATATTTTCATCTGCGCATTATTCATGCGTTGTGAGCCTATTGTACGTTGCTCCTAGATGTATTTCAAAAAAAAAAAAAAAATGTTCCATTTTTTTTTTTTCCCGGGAGGTGTGGTAAGACTGTTACGTGCAGTCTTTGATATCTTACAATATTATACATAGGTAATTTTTTAGTGCTTAAGGGAAAGTCATTATTGAGTTACTTCCCTTGAACTCCGCGGATAAATACATTTTACTGCGATTTATTCGTTGTTTGGGTAATAATAGATTGTTCTTGCTTCAGAATATCTATGGCCTGAATTTATGTGTATTGTTTGTCTGAGTAGGACAAGTCTGTCTTATATCTGTATATCTTTACATATCTAAGTCGAACTATATGTTCTGTTGTCTCTAGAGAGGTCAAAGGCTATTCGGCGGATGTGTGGCTTGAGTGGTGTGATTTGGCTTCGTCCTGATAGGGACTGTGTGTGTTTTGCTATGTCGGCTTGATGCCTTGAAAAAGTGATCTCAGTGGTTTTGGGGAAAGTGATAGTCGTCTAGACCTATCGTGTATGCTTTACCCCAGTGTTTATTCATCTTGCCAAGGAATGGCAGTTTCATATTCCCTCTACCAAGGTAATCAAAGATACTCTTATGAACTCTCGATCGAAGCCACCATTGTCGATAATTACGATTTGAATGTTTAAGAGAATATATTTGACTCGATGAAAAACGACTTCGATTCCTAGCAGCACTATATTCTGTAGAATGCAGTCTATTGTTCATGACCAAATCTACAGAGCAACGAAATGTTGTATGAATGACTAACTTTAGAACAGATTCATTATCTGTATTCAAACGTGAGTGACAGTTCACGAGTGGAGCCATCTTGGAACCAAAACATGTAGGACTTTCAAGAAGAGAAAAGGGATGCCCGTATTATCGCTTGATCAGTCCAGAGATCACTGCTACACATGAGAACCCATTGTTAGCGGTTCAATATTATTATATGGAAAAATATGTGCTGAACATTATGTTGAAGAATCGTTGCTAAACGAGATTAGGTTTAGAAGTCATCTGAAATATTGTTTACAAGCTGACGTGCTCAGTCAGTGACGTCAGATGATATATGTATGGGCGATACTGAGTGCTTGGCTATTGACAGTCCATTATACCATTATTCTACATGAGTGCCCATGTAACATTGCAAGACCATTTGTCCACTGTACTATGATGTATTATGGCAACCTGTGATTTGTCACTATCTGTGCTGTCGTGTGTGTACGTCCAATTAAACTTTAGAAAAGGTACACAGTCGTTGGTGTCGATGACTTCCGGTCATACATGAGTGTGAGAAGAGAACATTTGTCAACAACACGAACCCTTATCATCATTCGCACATTATACACTCCATCCATGTCTACACAACACTGCGTAGGTCAAGTTGACATTCCATACACTACAGTGGGGCAGGCAACACCATAGGGATCTTGTCAACTGATGATGATAGACGCCTGTCTTCCCGCCTAGGAGTGTTCTGGTGTACTTTATCAACATATATTATATCCAACTAAATATCAACGCATATATCACAGCTCCGGCGTAAACAGACAGAACGCAACCAACGTCCTTTTCAGGACGAACGAGGAAGAAGAAGAAGAATAGGAGTTTTGAATGGTAGGACAATGAATGAGACAGGAAAACTGAGACAAATAAGCAGAAGAAACAGCACTGAGGAATGAGCAAAGCTCAGTACTGTATACAAAATAACAAAACCCATCAGTGGAAAACGGTGTGCAAACAATATTACACTAGTAAGAGATACGCATGGAAATTTCATCATCACAGATCAGGGTCAAGGAGCAAGATGGGAGAACAGTTCATAGAAACACTCAATAAGACACCACTAGAGATGCAGCTGAACATTCATGATGCCAAAAATGGCCTGGATATCAATACTAATGCTCCAGGAAAGGAAGAAATTATCACAGCTAACAAAGGGCTGAAGAATGAAAAAGCTCAATGCCACGACAAATTAAGCGCATTTGTAATTGATCCTGAATTATCAACAGAACTTTCAGAACCACTCTTTGCACAAATTTGGTAAACAGAGACAACACTACTCGAATGGAAGAAAAGAACAATTATCCAATTACCCCCCAAAAAAAAAGAGTGCAACAACTGGAGAGGAATTACCATCCTCTCAGTTCCCAGCAAAATATTGGGCAGGATAATTATCCACAGAATTTCAAAAGCAATAGATCATAAACTGAGGAAGGAACAAGCTGGAGTCAGGAAGAACAGAAGATTTGTCCGATCATATTTTCACCCTCAGGAACATTATAGAGCAGTGCTCAGAATGGCAGAGACAGTTCTATATAAACTTTGTCAATTTTGAAAAGGCTTTTGACAGCATACATAGGGATAGCTTTTGGAAAATACTAAGGCATATGGGATCCCTAGTTGTATTGTTTCCATCATAAAAAGTCTCAATTCCAACTTCGCATGCAGTGTTGGGCAGAGTAACCTTACTTTCGAAGTGAAAACAGCTGTACGACAGGGATGCCCCTTGTCAACCATTCTATTTTTAACTGTCATTTAGGTTTAGGTTTTTAAACCCAGCACTTGAAAACTGGTGTTTTTTGTGTGCAAGGGATACCCGGTTCAACCCCATGTGGGTTATAATTTGGGTATATAGTGTTCATCTTTCCATATAGTGTATTACTGTGTTGTTTGTGTTGGCTCTTCCAGGCTGTAATTTATCTGCCGTTTGCTATGGCAATGTTTAATGTCTATGGGGTCTGTAATGTGTCTTCTTCCATGATACCATGTTGCTCTCTCTCTCTCTCTCTCTCTCTCTCTCTCTCTCTCTCTCTCTCTCTCTCTCTCTCTCTCTCTCTCTCTCTCTCTCTCTCTCTCTCTCTCTCTCTCGCTATTGACATCTTTTTATCTGCTGGGCTTTTGTTGGTTTTGGATTGGTGGTTTTTCTTTGTTTATTTTTTTATATAATTCTTCTACTGGTATTGAATGGACTTGTTGTTTTTTTTTTGTTTTTTTTCCTTTTCATTCTAATTTGTTCTGGTTGGTATATGTTGGTTCTTGTTTTGGTAATATACAATTTTATTATGTTGTGTAGCTCCCTGGGTAGGTTAACTTTCAATACATTTTCCAGTGACAAGGATGTCGAGTTTTGAGTTCTCAAGTATTCCATTAGTGGTTTTCTGTGCTGTTCATATTTTTTGCATGTTAACACATAATGTGCTATGGTGTTTTTCTTCAGACATGTTGCACAGCAGGGTTCCTCCACCATGATATAGCATGTTCCTAGTTGAAGTCTAATTAGTTTTATGTTGCATTGCCGGACAACAGAGGATACTCCTAGAGCGGTGATTCCCAAAATTGGCGTTACTGCCCCCTTGGGGGCGTTGGGCGGATCCAAGGGGTTGATGTAGGACAAGGGGGCGACAAGGGAACATTCAATGGTAAGGGGGGGGGGGGGGGGGGTTGAGAATTTATCAGGCTAAATTCAACAATATTACTTAATATAACTGTTGTGGGATTTCTCCCTTTGCTCCGCAGTGATGGTCCAACAGTGGCCAAACTTCAGAGTATCTACTGAGGGTCTTCAAAGGTACGTATGTACCTTTAGCTCAAGATTACTCTTGGTAGAGATGTGAATTGAAGAATGGTACTTCAATTCTAGGGAGCTGTCACTTTCTTCTTTTCTTCGATCCTTAACCACCGACCGTCAAAGCAGTCAGTGGCCATCACGCCTAGTGGCGTCTTGTAGGGCAACAACAAATTGATTCCACTTTGCACGGTCGGTGGCCATCCTTCGTACAGTGCCCCAACTCTGGTTCATTCTTTGCATCTCAGCCTCCACAGTCCTCCGCCAAGTTGTTTTTTGGTCGGCCTCTCTTTCGCTTTCCTTCAGGGGTCCAAAGCATAGCTGTTCTTGTGATGGCATCGGGGTCTCTTCTGAGGACATGACCAACCCAGCTCCAGCGTCTGCCAGCTATGATGGTGTGCATGTCCTCTTGCTTGCTACGATTAAGCAGATCTTGGTTGGTGATGGTATTCGGCCAAAAAATGCGGTGAATTTTTCTTAGGCATGTTGTGTGAAAAGAGGACAATTTTGACATTTCCTTCTCTGTGACTCTCCAGCATTCCGCACCATAGAGAAGCACAGAAAGCACGCAGCTCTGGTATAATCTTAATTTTGTGCTTGTGCTGTATTGGGAGGACTTCCAGATGTTATTTAGGCTAAAGAAGGCTGTTCTTGCCTTATTCATTCTGATGTTGATGTCTTTGCCTGCCCCACCGTCTGGTGTTACTATGCTTCCTAGGTATGTGAAGGTATCTGTCTGTACCAATTGCTGATTCCTTACTGATATGGGCTCAGGGTTGCTCACATTGAGCTGTCACGAAGTGGGTTTATGTTTAGAGTTTGTCTGAGTATATAGGCAAGACACTAGTATGAAGAAGTCTGAGAAGATAGATTTTGTATGAGAAAATGACAGTGACTGTGGAAAGATGAGACTTATAGCTTCGAGGGTGAGAACCTAGATTGACTCTCCCTCGCCACTTGTGACGTAAGTACTAACTACTGTCCCACCACCTCTGACTACCATATAGGAGATAAGGTTTCACTAAAGTCCACAGACACACTATACAGACACGCATATAGGTACAGTATAGTTATAGAGAAACTGATCCAGTGTACATTTTACAGTTTATTGAACAATAATATCAATAACACAGCAAAATAAATAACGTGCGAGATCGCACAAATCTGAAACAGAAAATTTAAAATGACAGACACTTATAAACCAACAATTTCACCCTCTCTTTCAACCTGCTTGGAAGAAAATTAAGGATTAAACAAAAATCTACTTGGTGGGGTCTCTAACTTAAGAGCCACCACTCCTAACTATCCTAGTATTATTATTAAATCTAACACACTGTCCTGCTGCAGACGTATAACTAAATGTCTACACAAATATGACGTGCACTCTGATGTCCTACACAGCTAACCACTGTACCACAAGCACTGATCCCCTAACGGACCTTTTGTCGTGAATTATTCTAATCCCCATATATAAATTAAAACGTAAATGCAAAGCCTAACAAATAAAATTTAATAAAAGGAAAGAAGAATGGTAAAGAACAGTGCTGTCACAATGACTGTACTCGAAATTCCCCTTGTTTTCTACTTCGTCTGCAAATTGTAACGCTTTCACGTTGATAGTAAAAGCCTACTGTATTATTACCCGCTTAGATTGCCCCGAATATGATATATATTGAGGCAAACCCACTGGCCCAGAGAAACAACACTGGAAGCAAAACTATATGGACCCCTGTATGAACTACAAAAGACAGTGAAGTTTATACAAGAAACAACATTGCAGATATAGACAATATATTTCAAGCGAACGAAAGAAGAAGAAGAAGAATTACCCGCTTTCTTCAATGAAACGTGTGCTGTATTTCTTGGAAAAACCTTGAGATACGCAAGCTGATCAATGACCTAAATTTAATATTTCATTCATTCCAATTTATACACGGCGTAACTAAAAGACAGATGGACTAAAGGATAGAGAGAAGGGAGAGGCAGAAAGCAGGACACGTGCAACACTAAACACGCGTCGCGCGATACACAATTGCTGCCATCACGCGTGTAAGGCCACATGCACTAACTTTATTTCAAATCGACAGTGATAAAATTCACTACCCATACCAGAGTTAGGTTTTAAAATCCTGAAAAACGCTTATTGGGAATTATGACATTATACCGGTTTACGTTTGAAAACATGACAGTACCCAGACACCACATGGGGATTGAAGTGAACAGGAGGTGGTAGAAAATGCACATTTTGAACGCAGCCACCTAGCTCCCTTAGATTGAGATATTTGGGTTCCTTAGGGCTTGCTGACAAAGAATATGTAAAACGTTACGCAAATAGTCTAGGAATTACCAAGTTATGGCCAAAATAAAATAGTGGGGGTGCCTGACAGCATGAAATCATTTCTGCTCATAAAATTTTTTTATAACGTGTTTGAAAAAACATTACGTTACGGAAATAGCCTACCATGTTAACTCCTATTTGATTGGAGCGCAACAAATGAAAGACTAAACACGATTGGTCGGACTATAAATACTATCTTGTGTTGTCAGGGGAAACGTGAGAAAGGAGTACTTTTTTGAAAAGATGTGTAGACGTGGTGTGATTGGGTAGAGCTGCGAATATACTCAATTCAGAGCGTCTGTTCATTGCCACATCTTGTAATAAACCTACTAAGAAGCAGTGCGTTGAGCACCAGTGTATATTTTTTATAAAATAAAGCCTGGGACATCGGCAGATCGGAGTTGTGCTATATTCATTGCCAGTCAACGAAACTGTTTATTATTATTTCCATGAATTGTGGTAAGCTTGAAATATTCAATATTTTTAAATGAAAATTGAATGTAAATTGATAAATTATGTCTGTATATATGTGTGGTTCAGTAGCGAACATGATGTAAAGCCTATAGTGCTCCAGCCTGAACAGAAGGTGTCGGAGGAAAGTAAAACTGCATGGAATGGCCAAACAGTACACTGACACCTAGATTATTAACTAGAAAGAAATAATGCTGGAATTGCAGAGGCGTAGTAACCATTAGGGAGGGAAATACTGGTATAAAGTATTTCAGATGAAGCTGACAGTTGGCCTAACGCTCTGAACTCAATGTTTGTGATGTATTGTGCTCAGTGTAGAAATGGAGTATAAATTAGTTCTGACGTAGAAGGTACAACCTTCTTGTTTCAGGGACCGTGGTCTTAAAGTTATTGAGCAGCACCTGGTCAGAGCTTTGCTGAAGCCAGAGGTGGACAGCATACTCCTTGGTCCATATAGCAACCAGTGGGGTGGCTCCAGAACTCATTAAAGAATCGAGCAGAGGAGTCTTTTACTGCAGTCATCACGCAAGATAAGAGAGTGTGGCCATGGAGCTCAACATTATGTACCCCCATCTTAAAATGACAGTGTAAACTAAAATTAAGAGGGGAATTTAATTGTTTTAATACCAGGAACTGAGAACATCTCCAATACTGGTTCAAATAGAAACAAACTAATGAAGTCATGATGACAAATACCAACAGAGCTTGAACAAAACAAAACCAGTATTACCTCATATTACCACTACACAACTGACACACATAGGATACCATTAATAATATATGTCACTACAAGAATCATATTAATAAATTATGTACATATAACTTGTAATTAAAATTGATTGTGATTCCTGGTTCCCTTTGTATTTGAATCAGGACACATATACATTCATGACAGCACTGAATACATATTGTTATTTGAAAAGTTATCAGTGACTCCTTTAAGATATCCTCTTAGAGTGTTTTATGTATGTGAGTGTCACAGTGTTGTCAAGTGTGGTGGAATAAATTAAATTGTTTATCTGTCTGTTGTTGTTATGACTTACACTTCATCATACACATACCCTAGACATATAACGTAGTCATCACACTATTCCAGAATAATTCTGACTGAGGTATACATATGTGGCAGTAAGTAAGGTTATCTATAATACACTACTCTTATTAGATATAGATACCTTCACAGCTGATCTCAGTCAGTACACTAAGTCCCCTATAAATATTTATAACATCCCACTTTACCACATATATTGGGGTCTCGCCCTCGGGATTTTGAATCTTTCCCTATTACAAATATTGGGGGTAATTCACTTCAGGGAATAATAAGAATTAAAAGGTATCCTTGGGTGAAAATAAATAAGGTTGAGCTCACAGTGCCTGTGTTGTCCGGAGTTAATTAGTCATAGATAAAATTGTTTAGTTAAATATTTTAGACATTTATCTGTTAGACAATGGCCGACCTGGCAAAATTTCGATCTGCTGCTGTACAGACTGCGAAAGAGTTAGGAATGGACGGGCAAATTATGATTTCTTATGTCACTGCTGAATGTGACAAATATATTGAACGGGAAGAAAGAAGATTAGAAAAAGAGGCCGAAAGAAAATTAGAATCTGAAATATTGGCCGAAGATAAGAGAATAGAAGCTGAAAAGAGATTAAGAGGTTGCAGATTGAGGCTGAGGCTAAGAAATTGGAGGCAGAAAGAGAAGACAAAAGATTGGCTGCAGAAAGGGAAGAGAAGAAATTAGCTGCAGAAAGAGAAGAAAAGAGATTAGCTGCAGAAAGGGAAGCAGAAAGGGAGGAGAAGAGATTACAAAGGGAACATGAGTTACGACTAAGGGAGTTTGAGTTTCAGGGCCATGCTCCTGAAAATGGTGCCAGTCCCTTTGCCTCTGATGCCACTGCTAGCCAGGGAGCCTCAACCTCGGCTATGAATTTTCATTTAGATCATTTTGTTGAGAAAGACGATGATATAGAGAGCTATCTAAATAGGTATGAACTATTAGCTACCACATATGGGTTAGAGAGAGAAAGGTGGAGCTTAAAGTTATCTCAGGGACTTCGTGGGGCAGCTTATGAAGTTTTTGCAAAAATGAGCAGAAGTGATCAGGAAAATTATGACATGCTAAAGCAGGCTCTTTTGTTAAGATATGAAAAGAATGCAGAATTTTATAGGAAAAAAATTTAGGAATGCTAAACTACTGTCAGGTGAAACCTATCACCAGTTCTCTGCACGAATAGAGACATACTTGGAGAAATGGACTTCTCTGGGGAAAACCCAAGATCTTAAGGAAATGGTCCTTATAGAGCAATTAAGAGAGTCCATGGCTCCAGACCTGAGAAAGTTTCTCATGGAACAAGGTGCAGAGAGGCTGGGTGAGTTGCTAAATGTTGCTGAAAGGTATCAAGCAGCTCAAGCAGAGGTAACAGGTAATAAAAAGAAACAAGTGGATAACTTTAGGGCACCACAGAACTTTAATAAATTTGATCCTAGGGATCAAAACAAAGGTAAGCACCAGTTTGATAGGCCACGGTATGAAAATAAAAATAAAACCCCACAATTCGATGAAAGGAAATATGATGAAAGAAAATCTTTCAACCAAGGAAAAAGGTGGTGTAAAAATTGTAAGATGAACAATCATGACACTGACCATTGTAGAAGGAAACCTCCTCATTGTGCTGCTATGACATCGGGGAAAAAGGAAAAGAAGGTCAAACCTGAAGAACTACAGGAACCATACCACCCCCCAGTGTGTGAAGATGTCATCTGTAATGGTGTCACTATAAGGTGTTTATATGATACCGGTTTAGATTACGATTCCGTTGTGAGTTCTCACCTGGTGCAGGCCGATCAATACACCACAGAAACAGTGGAGATTCAAACTGCAACCAAGGATGTAGCTACCATGACACTTCCCGTCGCCCGAATAAAAGTGAAAACGCGATATGTGGAAGGAATCATAAAAGCAGCAGTGATAAATGAGCCAATCTACCCTCTGATATTGGGGTGTAGATATGTCTTCTTGGGGAATCCCAAGAGACCTGTGATATTGGCAACAGTGCAGACCAGATCACAGTCTAAAAAAGGAGGAGGATAATCCAATAAATACTCACCCAGATGAGATGAGGAAGGCACAGGCTGAGGACAAAACACTCAAGCCATGTTTCAAGAAGTTGCCCAAATCTCATACACCTCCAGGCAAGGGAGAGTTTTATATGAAGAACAAACTGATATATAGGAAGGCTGGATCTGAATCCAATGGTCACGGACAGCTGGTCCTTCCCACTTCATATAGGACTAAAGTGTTGGAACTAGGGCATGCGATTCCCTTCAGTGGTCATATGGGAATCAGCGCAACAGGACAGCGAATAGCTTGTCATTATTTCTGGCCAGGAATAACTGAAGATATCAAACGATATGTAAAATCCTGTCCAGAGTGCCAACGAGTAGCACCTAAACATTGGACTGCACCAGCAACTCTGGGGGAAATGCCCATAGTGGGAACACCCTTTGAGAGAGTTGCCGTGGATCTTGTGGGACCTCTCACCCGAACCAAGAGAAGGAACAGCTACATTCTGACTCTGGTGGACACTTGTTCTATGTGGGGAGAGGCAGTAGCCCTGTCATCGATTGATTCTAAACATGTGGCAGAGGCATTGCTCACAATTTTCACAAGGTTAGGCTTTCCCAATCAAATCTTGACTGATAATGGCTCTCAGTTCAAGGGGAAACTAACTAACTGAAGAAGTTTTCAGGATCTTCCAGGCCAAACACTTCCATTGTAGTGTGTACCATCCCCAAGGGAACGGCCAAGTGGAAAGATTTAACGGCACGTTGATGTCGATCCTGAGAAAGTTGGCACACGAAAAACCAGATACATGGGACCAGTACCTGCACGCCGCCCTCTTTGCTTATCGGGAGGTACCCCATAGTTCAACCGGTATGGCCCCGGCAACATTATTGTTTGGAAGGCCAATAAAAGGTCCACTCGAAGCTTTGTTAAGAACGTGGACTGATGAAAAGGCAGAGGAAAACATTACATCTTCATACCAATATGTGAATGAGTTGACCACTCGTTTAAAAACTGGCTGGAAACTTGCCAATGAAAATTTGAAACAAGCCAGGAAGAAACAATCTGCCTATTATAACAGGAAGGCGAAAGACAGAGATTTGGCTGTGGGAGAGAAGGTACTGCTTCTTCTCCCCGGGAGTCAGAATAAGTTACAGATTGGATGGCAAGGTCCATATACAGTTTTAGAGAAGGTGTCTAGAACAAATTATAAGATAGATAAGAAGGGGAAAGAAAAAATCTATCATGTGAATCTCCTGAAGAAATATTTGGAAAGAGAACATCAGGAAGAGACACACTTGTTGACCTTGTCCATCGCCATGGAGATGAAAAAGGAACCACTTTCATCATTTGAATATCCATTACACCCCTGTGAGACAGCAGCACAGGTGAAAATCAGTACACATTTAACAAAAACTCAGAAAGAGAGAGTGCAACAGGTTCTAAATAATCATGCAGAGGTGTTAACAGACCGACCAGGGCATACAAACCTATTGGAATATGATATGAAACTGATAGACCCCACACCTGTCTGTATGAAACCATATTCGATTCCGTTTGCTAAGGAGAAAGCTTTGAAGGAAGAGATAGACTATCTGTTGAAGGAAGGAATTATTTCACACAGTGAATCCTCATATAGTTCCGGTGTTGTACTCTTAAGGAAGCCCTCTGGAGAACATAGACTCTGTATAGATTACAGGAGACTGAATGCTATTACAGAAGGACAGGTGGATCCATTGCCGGATACAAATCAGCTGTTTGCCAGACTAAATAAAGCTAAATATTTCTCAAAAGTGGATCTGAGTAAAGGATACTATCAGATTCCAGTAAAGCCTGAGGTTAGACCATACCTAGCTTTTAGTACCTCAGAAGGACACTATGAGTTTAATAGATTGCCATTTGGATTGAAGAATGCGCCTAGTGTCTTCTCTAGAATGATGAGAAAATTATTGGACCCTCTGAATAATCCATGTATAACAAATTTCATGGATGATATCCTTATAGCAACAGAAACATTTGAGGAACACATTGACTCTCTGAAGATGCTGTTTGATCGACTTAGGGAAGCAAATTTAACAGCCCGACCAACCAAATGTTGCGTTGGATGTAAAGAATTGGAATTTTTGGGACACACAGTTTATCAGGGAAACATGACCCCTGACCCAAAGAATTTAGAGAAACTAAAGAAAGCCCCGAGACCACAAACCAAGAAGGACGTGAGATCCTTTGTCTCATTATGTGGTTTCTACCAGAAGTATATCAAAAACTTTAATTCCATATGTGCACCGTTAACTGATTTGACACGTAAAGGACATCCAGATCGCATTACATGGACACCACAATGTGAAATGGCTTACCAAGAATTGAAGGAAAAGCTCACAAGTAAACCTATTTTGAAATTACCTGACTTAAGTCAAGAATTCATAGTAAGGACGGATGCCAGTAATATTGGGTTAGGTGCAACTCTACTACAGAAATCAGATGCATTGGATGGGGAATTAAGCCCAGTGGCATATGCTAGCAGAAAGTTGAATAAAGCTGAAATCAACTACTCAACTAGCGAAAAAGAATGTCTTGCAGTAATATGGGCAATAAAGAAATTCAATATTTATCTGTATGGGAAGGCATTTAAGTTGCAAACGGATCACAAACCTTTATCGTTTCTAGCACAGGCTAGGCATGAGAACTCTAGGTTACTCCGATGGTCCTTACTTTTGGCTCCCTATAATTTTAGCATTGAGTATATATCTGGAAAAACAAATTTGGGAGCGGATTTTTTAAGCCGCCATCCGTGTGATGAGAATCACCGTAAACCCCAGAAATAATAATAAATTTCTCTATGTGTATATAGAATAAAGGACTGACATATAATGTCTGTTTTAAGAGGGGAGATGTCGTGAATTATTCTAATCCCCATATATAAATTAAAACGTAAATGCAAAGCCTAACAAATAAAATTTAATAAAAGGAAAGAAGAATGGTAAAGAACAGTGCTGTCACAATGACTGTACTCGAAAATCCCCTTGTTTTCTACTTCGTCTGCAAATTGTAACGCTTTCACGTTGATAGTAAAAGCCTACTGTATTATTACCCGCTTTCTTCAATGAAACGTGTGCTGTATTTCTTGGAAAAACCTTGAGATACGCAAGCTGATCAATGACCTAAATTTAATATTTCATTCATTCCAATTTATACACGGCGTAACTAAAAGACAGATGGACTAAAGGATAGAGAGAAGGGAGAGGCAGAAAGCAGGACACGTGCAACACTAAACACGCGTCGCGCGATACACAATTGCTGCCATCACGCGTGTAAGGCCACATGCACTAACTTTATTTCAAATCGACAGTGATAAAATTCACTACCCATACCAGAGTTAGGTTTTAAAATCCTGAAAAACGCTTATTGGGAATTATGACATTATACCGGTTTACGTTTGAAAACATGACAGTACCCAGACACCACATGGGGATTGAAGTGAACAGGAGGTGGTAGAAAATGCACATTTTGAACGCAGCCACCTAGCTCCCTTAGATTGAGATATTTGGGTTCCTTAGGGTTTGCTGACAAAGAATATGTAAAACGTTACGCAAATAGTCTAGGAATTACCAAGTTATGGCCAAAATAAAATAGTGGGGGTGCCTGACAGCATGAAATCATTTCTGCTCATAAAATTTTTTTTATAACGTGTTTGAAGAAACATTACGTTACGGAAATAGCCTACCATGTTAACTCCTATTTGATTGGAGCGCAACAAATGAAAGACTAAACACGATTGGTCGGACTATAAATACTATCTTGTGTTGTCAGGGGAAACGTGAGAAAGGAGTACTTTTTTGAAAAGATGTGTAGACGTGGTGTGATTGGGTAGAGCTGCGAATATACTCAATTCAGAGCGTCTGTTCATTGCCACATCTTGTAATAAACCTACTAAGAAGCAGTGCGTTGAGCACCAGTGTATATTTTTTATAAAATAAAGCCTGGGACATCGGCAGATCGGAGTTGTGCTATATTCATTGCCAGTCAACGAAACTGTTTATTATTATTTCCATGAATTGTGGTAAGCTTGAAATATTCAATATTTTTAAATGAAAATTGAATGTAAATTGATAAATTATGTCTGTATATATGTGTGGTTCAGTAGCGAACATGATGTAAAGCCTATAGTGCTCCAGCCTGAACAGAAGGTGTCGGAGGAAAGTAAAACTGCATGGAATGGCCAAACAGTACACTGACACCTAGATTATTAACTAGAAAGAAATAATGCTGGAATTGCAGAGGCGTAGTAACCATTAGGGAGGGAAATACTGGTATAAAGTATTTCAGATGAAGCTGACAGTTGGCCTAACGCTCTGAACTCAATGTTTGTGATGTATTGTGCTCAGTGTAGAAATGGAGTATAAATTAGTTCTGACGTAGAAGGTACAACCTTCTTGTTTCAGGGACCGTGGTCTTAAAGTTATTGAGCAGCACCTGGTCAGAGCTTTGCTGAAGCCAGAGGTGGACAGCATACTCCTTGGTCCATATAGCAACCAGTGGGGTGGCTCCAGAACTCATTAAAGAATCGAGCAGAGGAGTCTTTTACTGCAGTCATCACGCAAGATAAGAGAGTGTGGCCATGGAGCTCAACATTATGTACCCCCATCTTAAAATGACAGTGTAAACTAAAATTAAGAGGGGAATTTAATTGTTTTAATACCAGGAACTGAGAACATCTCCAATACTGGTTCAAATAGAAACAAACTAATGAAGTCATGATGACAAATACCAACAGAGCTTGAACAAAACAAAACCAGTATTACCTCATATTACCACTACACAACTGACACACATAGGATACCATTAATAATATATGTCACTACAAGAATCATATTAATAAATTATGTACATATAACTTGTAATTAAAATTGATTGTGATTCCTGGTTCCCTTTGTATTTGAATCAGGACACATATACATTCATGACAGCACTGAATACATATTGTTATTTGAAAAGTTATCAGTGACTCCTTTAAGATATCCTCTTAGAGTGTTTTATGTATGTGAGTGTCACAGTGTTGTCAAGTGTGGTGGAATAAATTAAATTGTTTATCTGTCTGTTGTTGTTATGACTTACACTTCATCATACACATACCCTAGACATATAACGTAGTCATCACACTATTCCAGAATAATTCTGACTGAGGTATACATATGTGGCAGTAAGTAAGGTTATCTATAATACACTACTCTTATTAGATATAGATACCTTCACAGCTGATCTCAGTCAGTACACTAAGTCCCCTATAAATATTTATAACATCCCACTTTACCACACCTTTTCAGTGCTAACTCAGAGGCTGTCCTAACAAAACTTTCTATCTGACTCTAACTGCACTCTCCCCTCTGCTTCTGCTCAGTGTCTCTTTGACACTACCGTCTTCTGCTGTGTGGCGTCTCCGTTACGCCCCTCCTCTCGTTAGCATTAGGAAAGAAATTATTTCCCTTTCTCCTTTCCAGACTACCGCAGATGATGACTTTGGTTTTAAGAACGAGGTACTTAACTCGGGATGTAGATGCTTCACTGCTGATGAAACCTCTTTCAACTGCCCAGTTATCCCTCTTAGGGTTTAGGACAAACGGCTTTATTATGGCCGTATACAACAGACACCAGGCCACGCGGCTTTTTGGTGTGTTATAACGAGCTAAGAGCTCTGGATTTTAGGAAAACCCGTTCCCGCTGAAGAATGTGCTTCACTGCATGAGAACTTCTTTCTTTTACTGGTGCAGACGTGCTGGGCGCCGGCATTACCGCGTCACCAGTTCTCTTCACCTTATGGCGATGTCTCGAGCCCTCTGCTCCTGATAAGACAAATTACCGTTTTAAGTTGTAGGGCAGTTTACATCCTCCCTATGGGCCGTGAAAATGCTGTAAAACGAAAATATAACAACAAATATACAACACGTCGAAATATTCTCAACCCTAACACATAAACACCTTAAATTCCTCTACTCCCCTCTGTCCCCTAAATTAATACATCTCCCCACCCCCAAACTACGCACTAGCGATAAACAAATATTCCTACCCAAGGGTCAAACTAATCTACCGTCCCCTCCTATCTCTTCCCCCACATCAACGTAAATATATGTCTGGTAGACAAACCCGAGACACGGGCTGACCTGAGTCTTTTGTGCTAGGCTTGCCTCAGGCGTCACAACAATTGAATTCACCTCACGCTAAAATCCCCAGGTATAATTCCCCAGCCCTACTTTCTTACGGACTGACCCGGGAAGGCTATCAATTAACACAATATTAAACACACTGCTACTACACCATCTACGTAATATAAAATTCACTTCACCCCTGTCTCCTGACTACAAGCTTAATTAACACACAATTAAATACCCAACCATACCTGCGTATATATACAGTACACATTATCATAATCAAAATGCGGGTTTCCCAGACCTATTACATATATTACAGAGCACCCGTTTATCTTAGCACTTATCCCCACACAGTTAATATCTCAAAACCGTTACACAAATCATAGATACTGCTACCTATTCACAGAAAGTTATAGGCACAACTTCTAGTTTTATTATAAGATAACAATTGATGGCACTTCTGTCTAATAAATTTAATTTAACTCCCAGAAGAAAACTTTACTTTAACGTGCTAAGATCTATTCTGAAACGAACTATCTACGACGCTAATAAAGTTATACACATACCCAAATACCGAATTTCTCTCGCTGAGCAACCTATGACTCGCTGAGCAGACGATAGGCCTAGATTTCATGGCAGGAAAATTTCTTGACATAAATAACACATAAGGAAGGGAAACCCGAGGCCTGTAAACAGTAAATTAATATTAGACAAACATAAAGGTATGTTTTCAGGCACTCGTAAGAAATAAAGAAGTAGAACACTTGGACAACAGAAAAACAACAGACGTGAGTGGCTTACCCAGGGTTCGAACCCCGTACCTTCCGTACGACAACTCCGCCTAGCTATCAAGCGAATCACACTGACCCCACGGCCAGCTAGGCATCCCCAATAAAAGATGCTTTGCTGGCTATTTATCAGTACGAAACACACAAGATAACACCGGAAGTATACAGTGGGCAACTCAGCCCTTAAATGACGCAATCACTTCTGTTGTTCTCCTATTTAACAGTATGTGTCAGTCCAAACAAGACAAAGACCTTGATACTGGGTCCAGTAAATAGTAGAAGACTTAAGGACATTAGTATAGAACAGAGGGTAGGTTTCTGGTATTGTATAAACATAAATAACACATAAGGAAGGGAAACCCGAGGCCTGTAAACAGTAAATTAATATTAGACAAACATAAAGGTATGTTTTCAGGCACTCGTAAGAAATAAAGAAGTAGAACACTTGGACAACAGAAAAAACAACAGACGTGAGTGGCTTACCCAGGGTTCGAACCCCGTACCTTCCGTACGACAACTCCGCCTAGCTATCAAGCGAATCACACTGACCCCACGGCCAGCTAGGCATCCCCAATAAAAGATGCTTTGCTAGCTATTTATCAGTACGAAACACACAAGATAACACCGGAAGTATACAGTGGGCAACTCAGCCCTTAAATGACGCAATCACTTCTGTTGTTCTCCTATTTAACAGTATGTGTCAGTCCAAACAAGACAAAGACCTTGATACTGGGTCCAGTAAATAGTAGAAGACTTAAGGACATTAGTATAGAACAGAGGGTAGGTTTCTGGTATTGTATAAACATAAATAACACATAAGGAAGGGAAACCCGAGGCCTGTAAACAGTAAATTAATATTAGACAAACATAAAGGTATGTTTTCAGGCACTCGTAAGAAATAAAGAAGTAGAACACTTGGACAACAGAAAAACAACAGACGTGAGTGGCTTACCCAGGGTTCGAACCCCGTACCTTCCGTACGACAACTCCGCCTAGCTATCAAGCGAATCACACTGACCCCACGGCCAGCTAGGCATCCCCAATAAAAGATGCTTTGCTGGCTATTTATCAGTACGAAACACACAAGATAACACCGGAAGTATACAGTGGGCAACTCAGCCCTTAAATGACGCAATCACTTCTGTTGTTCTCCTATTTAACAGTATGTGTCAGTCCAAACAAGACAAAGACCTTGATACTGGGTCCAGTAAATAGTAGAAGACTTAAGGACATTAGTATAGAACAGAGGGTAGGTTTCTGGTATTGTATAAACATAAATAACACATAAGGAAGGGAAACCCGAGGCCTGTAAACAGTAAATTAATATTAGACAAACATAAAGGTATGTTTTCAGGCACTCGTAAGAAATAAAGAAGTAGAACACTTGGACAACAGAAAAACAACAGACGTGAGTGGCTTACCCAGGGTTCGAACCCCGTACCTTCCGTACGACAACTCCGCCTAGCTATCAAGCGAATCACACTGACCCCACGGCCAGCTAGGCATCCCCAATAAAAGATGCTTTGCTGGCTATTTATCAGTACGAAACACACAAGATAACACCGGAAGTATACAGTGGGCAACTCAGCCCTTAAATGACGCAATCACTTCTGTTGTTCTCCTATTTAACAGTATGTGTCAGTCCAAACAAGACAAAGACCTTGATACTGGGTCCAGTAAATAGTAGAAGACTTAAGGACATTAGTATAGAACAGAGGGTAGGTTTCTGGTATTGTATAAACATAAATAACACATAAGGAAGGGAAACCCGAGGCCTGTAAACAGTAAATTAATATTAGACAAACATAAAGGTATGTTTTCAGGCACTCGTAAGAAATAAAGAAGTAGAACACTTGGACAACAGAAAAACAACAGACGTGAGTGGCTTACCCAGGGTTCGAACCCCGTACCTTCCGTACGACAACTCCGCCTAGCTATCAAGCGAATCACACTGACCCCACGGCCAGCTAGGCATCCCCAATAAAAGATGCTTTGCTGGCTATTTATCAGTACGAAACACACAAGATAACACCGGAAGTATACAGTGGGCAACTCAGCCCTTAAATGACGCAATCACTTCTGTTGTTCTCCTATTAACAGTATGTGTCAGTCCAAACAAGACAAAGACCTTGATACTGGGTCCAGTAAATAGTAGAAGACTTAAGGACATTAGTATAGAACAGAGGGTAGGTTTCTGGTATTGTATAAACATAAATAACACATAAGGAAGGGAAACCCGAGGCCTGTAAACAGTAAATTAATATTAGACAAACATAAAGGTATGTTTTCAGGCACTCGTAAGAAATAAAGAAGTAGAACACTTGGACAACAGAAAAACAACAGACGTGAGTGGCTTACCCAGGGTTCGAACCCCGTACCTTCCGTACGACAACTCCGCCTAGCTATCAAGCGAACAGCAAAGCATCTTTTATTGGGGATGCCTAGCTGGCCGTGGGGTCAGTGTGATTCCCTGGGTAAGCCACTCACGTCTGTTGTTTTTCTGTTGTCCAAGTGTTCTACTTCTTTATTTCTTACGAGTGCCTGAAAACATACCTTTATGTTTGTCTAATATTAATTTAAATTTCTTGACAGCAGAGTGCGCTAACAGATTTAGATGCTAATTATATAGCCTTAAGTCTGATGCAATAACCCACGCTATGATTCGTTGCGTCGCGTCGCTTTGGGCCGCCCTTAGACCAATATTATTGCTGCAAATAAATTAACTCTGACCTCCGCCAATGATATCGTAAACAACCCGATGACTCAGTGTATATTTTGCTCACGCACTACTTATTGCGTCACCTTAGATAATGCTTCTGACCGTTCTCGTTACCAAAATAAATTTGATTGGTTATAGCGTAGAACCTGGGTCGTGCTCCCCCCCCCCTCCCCCATCCCTCGATTAAACCGGGTAGGTATCGGGGTTTCGGATTTACTCCTAACGTCAAAAAAATAAACCCAGCCTAATAATTAAGAACTCACGCCTAATGAAATAAAATGAACGCAATTATTTTACAAAGAATACTAGGCGAATTGAAAATAAAGCCCTAGTAACACCTCATAAATAAACGAAAATAATTACATGGGGAAGAAGAATGGGGTCTGTTGAAAATGAAAATTACATTACTCCATCACAGGAGCCTCATGGAAATTTTAAAAATCAAGTACTAAGGCTGATAGGATTAAGGCCGTATAAACTTTCTATCTTCCCAGCCCTTCTATGAGGAGAAAGAATTTTGCTTGTTTTGATTTAATATTTACATGGTAATATATAAATATTAGTTCACATGTTAGTAATGAAAATATAGAATGTAAAATGACAACTTACGCCAATCATGGCTCACGGACGTTTTGCTCAGATGAATGAAGTTAAGGCACTAGCCGATGTCTTTTTACACGTGTACTTGGGGGGGGGGGGGGGGGGGGCGTTAATTTTGACTTTAATTCCCTCTTTGACTTCGTGTGTTCAGTTTCCTCAGATATTCCGGATTTCCTTATTTAAAATGATAGAGATTTTCTGGGCTGTTTTGTCTTCTTCTTCTTCCGTCCTTAGCCACCGACCGTCAAAGCAGTCAGTGGCCATTACGCCTAGTGGCGTCTTAGGGCAACAGCAGATAGGTATTCTTTGCCATTGTTTCCCATCACACCTATTGGCGTCTTTAGGGCAACGGCAAATCAATCCATTTGCTGTTGTTTCCGTAATCGAAGTGACTGGCAAACGGGTGATCAGCCCGTTGGTGGGCTGTTTTGTAAGTCCTGATAAATACTCCAATAAAAATTCCGGTCTGATAACATGGAATTCTGAGTTCTAGGCTTCCCTCTGGCAAGGTCTGGTTGTGTCGTCTCGGCAAGCGATCTTCACAATGTCTTAACATTGAAACGTGTCAGGTTATATTCACTGTCCTTCCCCGCATCTGTTTGTGATGAAGCTAAGTAAAAGCTCCAATCATTTCAAACATGCTGGTGGTGGTGGGGGAGATTTCAAAATTCCTGACATGGAAACATTATTAACGTAATGTAAAGAGTCTTCCGTATATGGCATGAAAATATCCGATCCCGTGTATACCAACTCACAAACATATCGGTAAACTCATACGACAACGTGTGTAAGATGTAAGGTAAAGGTAAAGGAACCCGTTACACGCCCATTGAGGCATATTGGGAATATGGTGTTAGGCCCATATTATCTTGACCGTCGGCACACTAGGGGTGATGTGGTCGGCATCATGCCCTCCGCCTTAACCTTCCCAGAGTTGCTCTGGTACCCATTTGGGGCTGGGTCGACCCAGGAGCCGTTTGTGGCCTAAAAAATTCCCACGTCATCTAGGATTCGAACCATAGACCACTGCGCTAGGAAGCCAGTGCACTAACCACTATGCTACAGTGGCTCCTTGTGTGTAAGATGTAACAACTTATTACTTTATCGAAAGTAATATCTTCATCCTTGTCTATCCAAAATGTGTCACCCAGACAAACAATATCTATCGCGTACCCTGGCCTTATCAGAAATTAGACAAATACGCTGCCGATTTTTTAGTGTTAATAGGTAGCGGCCAAGGTTGGGTACGCGAGAATCACCAACAAGCTTGTCGTAAATATTATCTCTGCCGCTCCTTGCAAAGCTTTAGGGAAGGGACGGGTAACAAACAGACGTGCCGACTTATCTCTGAGAGTAGTGTAAGAAAGAAAATACAAAATATCTGCTACAGTAGACAGAGAAAGAAAAGAGTGCGACTCGGGAAAACTCGCAATAAAATCATTACAAAAATGTAACTGATTACTGCCGTAGTGAAACAGAGATCGAGAAGGGTCGCCCCATTCTGTCACACCCTTTCATTCTACAATCCTATCTGCCTCAGACCTTTACTCTCTTCGAGCATTAATGTTAATCCCAGTGAGCGAAAAACACCCATTGCATTTTTATAAAACATGTTTACATATACATATGCACTGGTTGAAAAGGTTAATATAATAATTATGAACATTATTTCCGTCACCATCCACTCCCTGCTCCATGTGGAACCTGGGACTACCTCTGCTTTTGGTTCTCTGTGAGAAACCCACATGAAGCAGTCACCAGCTGTTGCAGTGGTGGCTCATTAAACAATCATTCTATATGCTGAGGTTGCCAGCCTCGTATGAACTTGGACATCGACCAGCAATTTTCAGATGTTAATATTGCAAAATACAGTGTGATAAAATGTACAACTTACACCAAATAACTTTGGCAATACAGGCTTCTGGCTCAGAGAAATAGTTTCGGCACTTGGTTAAGATGCCTCTTACATGTGGTCTGGGGTATTACTTTGACTAGAATCCCACTATGACTTCGCGTTCAGGTTCTTAGGGTCCCGGGCTTTCCGTGTTAGTAAATGTAGAGTTTTCTATCTGAGTAAGTCCAGAAGATGCTCAAATACGCTGTCCGATCCTTTAAAGTAGAATCCTTATTCTATTCCTTATTCTGGTTTGTCTGACAGTCTTCTTGACGAGTTGAATTAGCAGTGCCTTAGACTCAGTTTGTGCTAGATTATAAGCAACATTCGGCCCACGCATCCACGTTGCTACTATATGACAAGGCTCCAATCAGAAATGTTGTATTTTAACATCTCAAATACCAAACCAAAAGCATTCAACTTGCGTATTTTGGTAGGGGTATATCCCCACTACCCTCTCATGAAAATTCCTGCGTGACACATAAGATTCGATTTTTCAAAAGTAACTCGCACATAAGATATTTTCTCTTCCGTTGAAATTAATCATGTTTACAGCCCACTAATGCATAGATCTATCACTGGTAATGTCTTTCAAGATAGATAATTTCTTCTTTTTTCTTTGATCCTTAGCCGCTGGCCGTCAAAGCAGTCAGTGGCCATCACGCCTGTGACGTCTTGTAGGGCAACAACAAATTGATTCCGCCCTGCTCGGTTGGCGGCCATCCTTCGTACAGTGCCACAACTCTGGCTCACCCTCTGCATCCCAGCCTACACAGTCCCCCGCCAAGTTGCCCCTGGTCGGCCCCTCTTTCGCCCTCCCTCAGGGTTCCATAGCACAGCTGTTCCCGTAACGGCATCGGAGTCCCCTCTGAGGACATGGCCAACCCAACCCCAGAGTCCGCCAGCCACGATGGTGCGCATGTTCCTCCGCCCGCTCCGAACAAGCATACCCCGGCCGGTGATGGGACTCGGCCAAAAGACCCGGAGAATTCCTCACAGGCATGCCGTGTGAAAAGAGAACAATCTCGACACAGAGGCTTTCTACGATTGACACCACGCAGCCCGGAATTCCACAAGCCCTCAGTACCCTCCATATACTGTCCTTATGCACACCGTCAAAAGCCCCTTCAAAACGAACGAAACCAATGTACAGCGGTCCTTGCCACTCCGAGCACTGCTCCACAATGCTCCCGAGGGTAAACATATGATCCACACATCTTCCGCTCTCTCCAAATCCAGCCCGCTGCCTCCCAAGCCTGTGGTCCACTGCCCCCGAAACTCTCTGTATAACCAACCTGCCCAGTACATTGCCGGGAACCGAGAGAAGAGCGACTCCTCTCCAACTATTGCAGTCCGCAAGATCTCCCCCCCCCCCTCGGGCAACCTGACAACCACTCCCCTGCTCCACTCCGCTGGTGCCGTCCCTGCCCTCCAGACCCGTGCAAACAGTAGCTCCAATAGCTCCGCCGCCAGCTCAGGGTCCGTCCCAAACAGCTCTGCACCCAAGCCATCATGGCCAGGAGCTCCTCCACTCTTTAACCCCCCGATTGCCGTGATGATTTCTTTCCCCCCTGGAACGTCTGCATTAACATCTAGATCATCCTCAGCCTCAGAAACATCCAACCGTGTCTCTGGTGGTCCCCCGCCCAGAGCCTCTCCGAAACTCTCTGCCCATCTCGCCTCCCGTCCCTCCGCTGCCGCGACGAGATCCCCCCACCCCCCATCTCCCACTAATGTAATACTGTTTGCACCTCTCCCTCCGCCGATGACCCCAGTCATTTTGCACACTGTGCCCTGTCCATCTCTCATCGCCGGCTCCTCCGCCGGTCCCGCAAGACCGCCCAGGAAATTCCACCCGCTGGCTCGGGCCTGGCGTCCAATCTCCCTGTCCAGCTGACTGCACCGTTCGCCACATAGTTGCCCCAACCTGGGGGACCTCGCTTCTGTTTTTTCCTTTTCATTTCCTTTCTCTTCGTTATGGTGTTTAATGTTTCTGGTGTTATTCAGTCTTGCTTCTTCCTTTCCTGGAATCCCAAACATGATTTGCTGCTTTCCTTATATATTGTTGAAATGGTGTTGAATTTCTGGTCTATATCATCAGTCAATGTCTTTTCCTGACTTTTGGCAACTTGATATCGCTTCTTTATATCAGCCGCAAAAGCTTTTCTGGTAAGGGGGTCCTTCAATTTGCTAATGTCAAACCTTTTCAGTGTAGTTACAGTTGGTCCAGCCGTTCTGAGTTTCACTTTCAGTTTTGCTACTACTAAATTGTGATCACTTCCCAAATCCGCACCTCTTCTTACCTTCACATCTTGTAATGCATGTCTCCATCTACCGTTAATCATGATGTGGTCTATCTGATTCTGTCCCGACCATTTGGTGATTCCCATGTTAATTTGTGAATTTCTTTGTATGGGAAAAGTGTTCCTCCAATGACCAGGTTGTTAATGCTACAGAAACTTATTAATTTATCCCCATTTTCGTTTGCTGTTCAGCTGCCACATGTCCCCATTACTCTTTCATTATATGTATTGTGTGTTCCAACTTTCGCGTTGAGGTCTCCCATTACTACAATAAGATCATATCTAGGTGTGTCTTCCATTTCTTTCTGCAGTTGTTGATAGAATTCATCCTTGACCTCATCATCGCTGTCATTCGTTGGTGCGTAGCATTGTATTATTGTAGTGTTGGTGAATCTCCCTCTCAATCTTATTCTTATCAGTCTGTTGTAGATTGGTTTCCATTCCCGTAATGTCCTTCCTATTCCTTTCTCTAGAATAAAGGCTACATTGTGCTTGTCACGTAGGGTTTATATTCATTTAATTTCCTACATCTTCTTCCTATTCTTTCACCTGAATTCTCTCTTTTATTATCTCTGTATTTCTTTTTTTCCTGTATATTTTTCATCCATTCGTTTTGATAGTATTATTTTCATATAATTCGCAAACTTTACCTGTTTTCCTTTCTCTAAAACTGAGAATCGCGCTAGGACGATATTACGTAGATGTCAGGGCTGCAGGGCGTCAGAAGGCGTGATAAGTCGGTTCGCTGAACATAGGACGTAGCAAATCGTCTACATTCTCACCAAGCGCGCGAGCTTCTTCTCGGCATAAGTCCCGGTGAGGTGTGATACTTTACATCTGCACCGGTCAGTATCCAGACATTTGTCTGGAAAATCCCAAACTGACACGGCGCTCACGGTGGGCCATGGTCAGCTGTAGTGTGAAAACTGCCCTGCATTTGAGTCAGGCTGTCTGGGATTTGAAACTGACACGCGTACATCGTGGTCAGTAGGTGACAGTTACGACACGCGTTAAGCGGACGTAAATGTTGGGAGTAGGGGAGATAATTCCGCTTGGCGAAATAAGTTTGGGCCCTTTGTCTGATTTTTAGATATTGGCCAAGTTTGAAACTTTAATTTCATTCTCGCTCATAGACTCACAGTAGATAGGTTGCTCGTAAACAGAATAGCTGTTAGCGAAGATCTCAGTTTGTTTCGGCAATTTGTCGAACTTCTAGACTTCCAGAAATATTTTCAGCAATCTTATTCTTAAGTTGTGCGACTACCTGTAATTCTGTGGTTGAGGTAATTAATATGATAGATATATAGATTTTGTGAGTGTTAAAGTGTTAAATCGCTTAATTCATTTTAATCTATTTCTTTAGCGCAGAAGAGAAATAAAGTGGTAGGCTATTATATTTTCTAGGGAAGCATTCAGTGGAAAGCAGAATAAAATTAAAATTTCTAGCTTATAACGGCAATTGTAGCTATTTATGAATTTAATTTAACCGCTAATATTCAGTCGAGTGTATTTTTCTAAACTACCGTATAAACTCTAGAATCGAGCCTCATGAATGGTGACGGAATACGCACGTGTTCCTAATTCATGAGAATTGCTGATTTTTAAATATAACTTACGTCACGGGAAGTTTAAATGATAAGCAAAGCTCTCTGCTTGCAAGTTTAAATGTAAGTTATAACCAGTACAGATTCTGTTTATTATATTATATGTATTATTTTTCCTCCACACAGTGAAAGTTTTGGGGTGACCCTAACTTTACCAGCACCTAGTAGTAGTTTCCATACTTGTGAAGAAATAGACAGTCCTTATTTTGAACCACGTGGGTGTCTTAAGTACCACTGGACTAACAGTGCATAGGCAACCCGAGTTAGCCAGAAATACTGTATCCCAATAACGGGTTTTCAAAGACTGTAATGATAAATACTGGACCTTGGAGCCAGATCTTAATTTCTTCTAAAAAACTCTACGTAATTTTTCTGCCTGGTGGCGCGAAATACTTCAAGTATTAACTAACATTTCCCGACTATATATATATATATATATATATATATATATATATATATATATATATATATATATATATATATATATATATATATATATATATATATATATATATATATATATATTTGTGGACAAATCTGTGGTGTGACTAAAGTGAATCCTATACTGAGAGAAGGCACCGACCTGACATTCATCATTTTTTAGAAACCTACGCTATTGACACTGTGCTCTGCTAACTCCCGCGCCTGGAATAATTGTTAGGTGACTTAATCAGACATTTGAACAAATTTGCACACCCAAGTAGTCGTTCCCGGAGACTCCGAGTTAAATACGTCTTTTGGAACTGGGGACTTCTTGGCAGAAGACTGCATTTTTTTTTTTTGAGTCTGTGTGAAAATCTAAAATCAGTGTGTTCCAAGAGGCAGCGAGCAAAGTCGTGAGTACCTGTATGAGAGGCCATGGCGGAATGAATGAGTGTACGCTGGTTTGAGTGATATTTTTCACTATTATATCTTTGACACCCTGTTGCTGTCCTATTTGTTTTTTTCAATCTGCATAATTTGTTGCTAAGGCTAGAGTTCTTGTGTTTTTGTCTTAGGTTAAATCAGATTTTTTTTCAAACTCTGTGCATATAATTACGAGATAAAACAAAGAAAAACTCTTAGACTCAAACCCTATGTATCTGTGACTCTGGCGCCATCATCTGTTCTCTTAACGGGGCCGGGCTAAACCTAGAGTTAACACTATAACGGGGCTATCATCCTTGCAACATTTCCTTGAATTTTTATGACTATGTGTATATGTATTTTCCTTGATGTACTTTCTTTGATGTTGTGAGCCGATTTTTTCCTGATATTAAAATCGCTCTTGAACTTAATAATAGTGTTTGGTCAGCTCGTTCTAGATAATATATATATCATTGTTATAGTTTTCCCACGTCTGTGTGTTTACCTGTCGTCACGTGTATGTGCGTGCCTGTGAGTGATAGAAATATACGTAATATGTATATTGGTGTAGTCTGTCTGACGCTGTAACAACTGTTGTAGAAGATAGGTGAGAGAGAGAAGAATTCTTTCGCTTTCAGAGACAGCCACTATATCAAAATCTATCATCTCACGTGTGTGGAAATTCTATTACCTTTCACTAACTCTCACTGAGTCTATCACCTATTCAAACCTATTCAGAAGGGACCAAACCTAGTCTTAATTCTCCTATCGAAAATCTACGACAGTGCTGTCCATCCTCTCTTCCAGAGTAAAGTACTGTTTCTCCTGTTGCTGTTTTAACTTTTCCTGCCCCTGTCCATCTGCTCTCGCTTATCCCTAGAATGTGTAATCTATAGTTTCTCATTTCTGCTGTGAACTGTTTTAGTTTACCCGTCTCGTTCATTGTCCTGACATTCCAAAATCCTATTCTTGTTTCACGTTTTGCGGTCAGGACGTCCGTTTTCGTGTCAGTGGCTTTCTTTCGGCTTTCACCACTGACAGTCATACGAGCCTCAGACTCCGGATGTCCATCCCGCAGCAAAGTTTGTTCATTTGTTGTCGTTTCCGTAACTTCATTTCTTTTTACATAGACAGGGGTGTCAGCCCTATGCTAAAACCCCCAACCTGGAGGACCTGGATGTCTGCTTTAGTCTGACCCCTGCCCACGCAAACCTGTCCAGCTTGGTAGAACCTTCCAGGAATAAAACTCCAGCTGGCATAGCTCTGGGGGTATTCAGGGTACACAAGCCGCCATACCTCGACAAGGTATTGACACCGGTGATGGCAGAAGATAGATAATTTATCGTAATTATTGCCCGGAAACGATAATATCATTTCGTGTGTGTCTTTTATCTATCACCTGATGGATATTTACCGACACTTTCCTGTGTAAATGCACAACTATCAAGCAACAGCCGTATTAGTGATAAGACATCTCCGCTTTGTTTACATATTACTCCGGGCGCTCCCATTCACTGTCTGGTTGAAAATGTGTTACGCATTCGTAAACAACCTTTCACTCTACGAATCCAGGAGTCAATATGGGTTCCAACGAAAGTCAGTGATTACAATAATCAGTAAAGATGGTCGATGAAGCCCAGACATGATAAGAACTGAACGAAGAAAGTGTAAACAGTGAATCGAAAATCACAACTACTGTCAGAGGTGAAAAAAAGAAAGGGAAAAGCACATAATGAATTACAGGATGGCACAGGAAAATGTAACGAATGAGGTCATTTCTTCACAATAATGCATACATGTACAAGCGTTTTGAATTATGCATGATCCTGACGTGAGCTCTTAAAAGGAGAATGTAACCTGAACAAACCCTAACCCCCCCCCCCCCCCCCCCCCCCCCCAACGTCGCTCGTCCCAGTTTCTCATAGACCCTGCAGGAAATGTTCCCTACCTGGGATGGGTACTGGGAATATGTGATAATTAACTGAATTATCCTATTCAAATATTGCGTAGTAGTGTTAGCTGGTGGTACGTTTCCTAGCTATTACATCGTGGCGCTGTCTGTCAGCAAAAGAACCTTCTCGGCTCTTTTTTTAAGAGGTACCGGTATGTCAAAAAAACGTGTACCATCATACTCGATGGTATCAAACTATTTTATGTTGATAGACCGGCTGCCATGGCAGGTATGTGAGGCTAAGAGCCAGGAATCTAGACCTCCAGGATGACCCAGAGTTCGCTGGGAGGACAACTTTAGACAATCTCTGAAGAACAAAGGACGAATGGAACCAGGCCAAGGAGGAAGACAGTCGATAGACTCTCTCTTCCAATGACGTCAAATCCGATTAACAATAACAATATATATTGTTGCAATCTCTTGAGTTTTAACTATGTTTCTACTAACAGAAGATGGTGATCCGAGGCCATATCTGCTACTTTACGTCATGTAGTGATAATCTAAACTTCTTGTTTATGCATATGTGACCAATCTGTATTTTGTTCTGTGGTCTCGTGATATCCATGTTGCATTGTGTATTCGTTTATGTAGAAATATGCATCCTTCTATAGCCATTGGTTTGGCGCACATAATTTTGTGAATAGTTCCCCATATTTGTTTATTGTACCTAATCTATTTTTTCCAATTATTTCTCGAAAGCCAATGTTTTCTGTTCCTATTTTAGCATTTAGGGCCCCCGTCAAAATTGTGATGTCCTTTATTCTTTGCTTATCCATGATATTTTGTAGTCTGTTGTAAAATTCTTCTTTCATAGATTCTTCTTTATCGTTGGTTGGTGCATAACACTGGATGATGTTTATCTTTATTTTCTTTTTGACTGTTTTGATGTTGCTGTTATAATTCGGGGTCCCATTTCGCCAATTTCTATAAGTGCTTTCTGTGCTTCCATAGACAGCAATAGAGCCACGCCTTCACTGTGGTGGAAAATTCTTCCTCCTCATGTCCTGAGGACAATACTATTTCTCCTGTGATCATCCCTATGTCCGCCCACCTTGTCTCAAGAGTCCCAGAATATAAATCATGTAATTACTCATTTCTGCTGCCACCTGTGCAGTTTTTCGATATTTATTTAGAGTGCCTAGAAGGTACAGTGTTACTATTCTTTGCTCCCCTTCCGGGCCCGAGTAACACAGCTATATATATATATATATATAATACGAACATTAATTAGAAGTAAAAGTAAAAACAGATCTTTACATGTGCTTTACCAGAGGTTTTCAAACTGTGCGTCGCGGCTCCCAGGGGCGTCGCAGCCCTCGGCTAAGGGCGTAGCGGCCCTCGGCTAAGGGCGTCGCGGTGGCTTGGGAAAGGTGTTGGGCTCGATATTATGAGCCAAGATCCATCAATAAATATAGTATAGAGAGGAGCCGCGGTGATTTATGCACAGGTCAAGGGAGCCGCGGACCAAAAAAGTTTGAAAACCTCTGGACTATACTAAGGCATGTGACAAGGTGAAACATGAGGAAATTAGAAAAATGTTAGAAAGTGACCAAATAAGAATACCAATATTGGATTATTTGCAGGCATCCAACTTACCTATAAATATAGAGGAGGTGTTGAGAATAGACAGACCTAGGGAACTGCATAATATAGTCAAACAATATTTAACACGAACACATGTTAATATATAGTGGCTGGGAATGTGAAGGTCTGATGCTGTTCTTACAATGCATGTGACTTTAAACAGATGAAAATCAATTAAATATCTGGTAAAGTCTGTTATATAACTAGAACCACCAGGCCTATACACCCCTCCACTTTAATATTATTCTTGTTCATAGTTTCTTCTTGATTTTGTTTGTTTGTTTGTTTTTTATTTTTCTATTTAACGTATAAGCCTAAGCACAATTGTGAGTATCCCTATTTTCAAATGTGATGCCACTTTCTCATGTCGGCAGTTGTTCATATTATTTTAAATTGAAAACAATATATATCCTAATTATAACCCATCAGAGGTTGAACGGGATTTCTGTTTATCTTCATTAATTCAAAAAAAAAAAAAAGATCCATAGAAGACATGTTATGAATATCAGTTGGGGGACATAATATAAACAACTTGAGGTACGCTGGTGATGAAGTATTAACAGCAGCAACGGAAATGCAGTTGCAGGAAATGACTGATACAATAGTGACAGAAAGTGAAAATAAAGGGATTAGCCTTAATAGCAGAACGACAGAAGTTATAGCCATCTCGAAGAAAGCGACTTCACAGAATATCATCAAGGTATTATCAAAATCAATAGATTCAAATATCTCGGCATGTTAGTAACATCTGGTGGAAGATGTATATCAGAAGTGAAAAGTAGAATAGCCCAGGCAAAAGCAGCATAAAAATGTTTTTTTTTAATTTTTTGGTTTTAATTTTTATTGTTTGTTTGATTTCTTGAACAGTGGAGATCACACACAAAAACATTCACACAAATTTGGTTGTGATTTAGTCTATTTGGACCGGGGGGGGGGAGAGAGAGAGAGAACGAACGAACGAACGAAATCTTTATTTCATCAGGGTAAAGAAATAGGCATAATTGCCTTTTTACATTTCTGCCCTGCAATACAAGGTACTATATTTGGGTAGGCTATTGGATATCTGACTTTATTTTCTAGAATTAGTACACCATACGTCCTAATTATAACCCATCAAGGGTTGAACGGGATACTTTATTAAAAGAAAATATCCCACAACAAATCGTTATATTGAAGTAAGAAAGAGATTTTTTCAGTGGTAGTTATATAGAATCAATCCTGATATACGGAACGAGTCCTGGACAGCTAGTATCAAGTTGAAAAAGCCTTAGAACCACAGAGGTTTGGTTTTACAGAAGAATGTTTAAAATGCCTTGGACAGCTGAAAAGAGTAAGGCGGATATTCGTAAATTGTACTCATTTTACTTCTTCCTTCATCTCACAATGAGGTTTACTCTCTACCACCTTTTATATCCTTAAACATAGGAGAGCATCACAATATGAGCTCCAGAGAATCGCAGATTGCTACTTTCGCTTTCTCTTCAAGAGTGTTTATTTTGGTTTTCCAGGTATCAGCAGTCAGAATCATTCGCTTATTTAATTGTTTTACTTTTGAAAGCCGGTATCAAACGATGCAATAACCTAGCCTGTTAGTCAGAAGAAAATGTGGCGTGCTCAAGCATAGGACTAGAAAAAGTTCCCTTATCGTCATGGTATTGAATTTCGAGATCGTGCAGTCAAATGGGTTGAAAACAACAAGGAATACACAAACACGTAGACCTGCGTTTTATTAGTACTCAGAAGATGAATAACACACGACTATAGGAAGGGCACAAATGCCCACCAGAGATTTGTTGTTTTCAGTCTCTGGAAATGCACTTGACATTTTCCTGGTTGAAATCAAGCGCATTGGGCCGTCTGTTCGATAGGGCATTAAAAAGTGTTAGAAACGCAGTAAAAAGAGGTAAGGGTTAGGTTTAGGTATCCTTAACATAATCCTAACCCTAACGACTTACTGGGATGACTCAAAGAAGGCATCCCACTGTACTTCATTTCAACCCATTTTTCTTAATCTTTTTAGTGTATCATTTCAACCGTTTTAAACAGTGCTTCTTTTCTTAGCAGTCTCGCACCTTTTTATTGAATCGTAAGAAGTCTCACACTATTTTCTTAGCAGTCTCGCACCTCTTTATTGAATCGTAAGAAGTCTCACACTATTTTCTTAGCAGTCTGGCACCTCTTTATTGAATCGTAAGAAGTCTCACACTATTTTCTTAGCAGTCTCGCACCTCTTTATTGAATCGTAAGAAAGTCTCACACTATTTTCTTAGCAGTCTCGCACCTCTTTATTGAATCGTAAGAAGTCTCACACTATTTTCTTAGCAGTCTGGCACCTCTTTATTGAATCGTAAGAAGTCTCACACACTTAGTTTTCTTAGCAGTCTGGCACCTCTTTTTATTGAATCGTAAGAAGTCTTGCACCCCTTTGGTTGGTTGGTTGGGTTTGGTTTTTTCTTAGCAGATGAGAGAGCAGAGGTCAAGGAGGAATTCTTCGAGCTGCTTCAAAGGACAGTGGATGACTGCCTAGATGAAGTTATCATGCTCGGAGATTTCAATGCCAGAGTTGGAAATGACCATGCTAGATGGGGTGGAGTTATCGGAAGATATGGAGAAGATACTCTCAATGACAATGGAAAGCGACTCCTTAGATTCTGCAGTGAGCAGAATCTGATCATTACAAATACAAAGTTCCCCCATAAGCGCATACATGCATACACTAGATGTGAACCAACAAAGAATGAGAAGTCAGTGATCGACTATGCCATTGTTCGGAGAAGCTCATTCAAATATGTCCGAGATGCTAGAGTCTGGAGGGGGCCAGAGATTGGAAGTGATCACTACCTGCTAACAATCAAAAGAACAACTGAAAGAGTTGCTCAGCCTAGGAACTGCCCAACATCACGCAAGAAACCAAGTAAACGAGCAGGAGAAATGAGCATTAGGACCTACCAGCTGAGAGAGCCAGAAATTAAGACCAGATATCAGGGGCTTATTGCTGCAGCGGTGAGCAACACAGAAGAACGACCTGATGACTTGGAAACCCTCTGGATTAAATTCAAGGATATCATAAAGACAGCTGCTGCAGAAGCATGCGGTGAAGTCCGACTTGGGAACAAGAGAAAGAGGACACCTTGGTGGACAGAGGAAGTCAAAGAGAAAATAAGAGAGAAGAAAATGGCATGGAAACAATACTTAGGAGCTAAAAACACAACAGGACAAATGGAAAAATATAGAGAATATGTGACACTCAGAACAGAAGCAAAGAATAAAGTGCTAGCAGCAAAACAGAAGTCCTGGGAAGAATTTGGAGAAAAGCTAGAAAAAGATGCACAAGAAAACCAGAAATTGTTCTATAAGACCCTAAAGAACATGAGGAAGGAAAAACAATGCCCTCTCAAATTTATAAAGGACAAGCAAGGCAAATTGCTTACTGCCCCGAAGGAAGTAATGGGAAGATGGAAAGAATATTTCTCAGAACTCCTGGATGGTGAGCATGGTGAAGCATCAGAAATGATAAACACTAGCACAGAAGAGAAAACCAATGATGGTGAAGATGACATAAAGATGGAAGAACTGAAGGCAGCACTGGAGAAAATCAAGATGGGCAAAGCAGCAGGGCATGATGGTATAACACCAGAAATGGTTAAGTTCATGGGAGCATCAGGCGACCTATTACTCTTAAGGGTTTTACAGGCAGCGTGGTACAACAAGACAATACCAAAGGATTGAGAGATTGCCATCATAACACCAATTTTCAAAAAGGGTGACAATCGACAGTGTGGAAACCATAGAGGCATATCCCTTCTCAGTGTCCCTGGTAAAATCTACTCTAGAATCCTAAAGCAGAGACTCCGATGCCTAGCTGAGCCACAATTGGATGAGGTCCAGTGCGGATTCCGAGCAAACCGAAGTACTCAAGACCTAATCTTCACACTCAGACAGCTGAGTGAAAAGGCCCTTGAGTATAAGAGTGAGATGCATCTTTGTTTCATAGATCTGGAAAAGGCGTTTGACAGGGTCCCTTGGAGCAAACTTTGGGACTGTTTGGCAAGGAAGAATATTCCAGCACCTCTGATTCATGCTATACAGAGCTTCTACAAGTCTTGCAGAAATTATGTGAGGACAGCAAACCATAAGTCGGAAGAGTTCAGGACCACCACTGGTGTAAGACAAGGTGATATCCTATCACCTTACCTCTTCATACTCCTTATGGACGATGTCATCAAGGCATGTAAGGAGAGAACAAGAAAGTTTTCAGTGGGGTACTGGAAGATGAGACAGGTCTATATTTCGGAGCTGGCATTTGCTGATGATGTTGCCCTGATTGCTAAATCAGAGGCACATCTCCAATCCAACCTGCAAGTCTGGAAGGAAGAGCTGGAGAAGAGAGGGATGGTCATAAGCAGCTCTAAAACAAAATCCATGGTGATATCACGAGAAGAAAGAAAACATCAGATTAAGCTGGGAGAGCAGGTCCTGGAGCAGGTCGACCACTTTAAATACCTCGGAGCTATTATAGACCGAAAGGGAGGCATCAAAGAAGAGTTGGCCACTCGAAAAGCAGCAGCTGGGAGACTTTTTCAGGCCATAAATCGAGGATTCCTCAGCAAGAGAGAGGTTGGTAAGAAAACGAAGATGGCTGTATACCGCTCCACCTATGTCCCAGTCTTGACATACGGATGCGAGTCATGGGCAATGACTACAACCCATAAAAGCCAGATCCAAACCTCAGAAATGAGGTATCTGAGGAAGGTGGTTGAAGTAACAAGAAGAGACATGGTACGCAACCAGACGATACGTCAAGGCCTTAAATCCTACCCCCTGTAGACCCAAGTAGAACAGTCCCAATTAAGATGGTTTGGTCATGTCTGCAGAATGGGAGAAGATCGGATACCACGATAAGCATGGGAAACAAAGAGCCAAGGATCCAGACCCCGAGGACGACCCAGAGTCCGCTGGGAGGACAACATTAGACAATCTTTGAAGGATCGAGGACTAGAATGGAACCAGGCCAGGAGGAAAACAGCCGATAGGATAGTCTGGCGCTCTCTCTTCCAAACCTCTACACCTCACGGTAGAAGGGGAACGACTAAGTAAGTAAGTAAGCAACTTGCACATGGGACCTCCTATTTTTTCACCCTTATCCGAGAAGGCTAGGCATCCGATCTCACTACTCATGAAACCGGGGGGAGTATGACATCATTAGTACCACAGATTCTTTAAAAACATTTTCATTAATTCTATTCCCTCTACTGGGAATCATTCCCATTACCTCTAGAATTCGAGGCGGACACCATACCTCTTAGCCACTCTGACCCGTATCCCCTTTACAGCATCTTAAGAAGTCTCTCATCCTTTTACAGCATTAAGACGTCTTGCATCTAAAGGAATCTCATACCCCATTACAGCATCTAAAGGAATTTTGCACCCCTTTACAGCATTTTAAGGAATCTCACACCCCTTTACAGGATATTAAGAAGTTGGTAGATGGCGATGACAGTATACAAGGTTTGCCATGTTGCTAGAAAGGCTATCCATATGTATGTTACAGTTGACCAAAGCATTACCCCAGCCCTGTTATGAGCTTTGTCAAAATTAATACCGACTGAGAAACACTGAGGCCATTTCAAAAATAAAGTTAAAAAATAATAAATTTCCGGCTTGAAGCAAAACGTCATGTTTTTGGCCAATATGGCAGCCCCCAGACTACTGTCCCAAATTTGAGCCTAAGATGCCTGCCTTGCATCCTATTATCTTCTAGCTTGCAAAATGTACCAGAAATATGAAAAATAGATAAAATGTGTCTTGAGAAAATGTTATTTATGCAACGTGTTGGTATTTAATTTGCGATGTCAGTGTTCTATTTAGTATAAATATGAATAAGTTCTATGTATTATGTAGTGTTTGTGATGATTTGCCTTCCAAAATATCTGGCATGTTATGCACCCTCAGAAGGTGGGTTGCACACCCCTGTTAAAAAGCACTGGTTTTAAAAAATATATGCCTGTTGGTAACTGTTGTTGCTTTCAAACTCTAACCAGTTCATCGGTGTGTTTATTCTTATTCTGTTCATTTATGAAAAACTGTGACCTTCAAAAATCACGGGAATGTTACCTTGTGTTTTTTTTTTTAATCTAAAGGAAATGCAATTCAGTTACACACATACACAAATAAAAAAAATTATAATAAATAACATTTTCTCATAAAATACAGCACTATGATAACACTAGTCAACAACCAAAATGTACCAGAAATGAAAATAGCTGATCTTAACTAATTTTGGTGTGCTGAAAACGAAAATGACATTAAAAAATGTTGATTGGCTCTAGTTTTCAAGATATATGCTACTAGTTTATTTAATTACGGTAAATTTATATATATATGACGCAACTGTTGTGGGTGATTGCATAATTTTTTCTAATGACCAATAAAAATGTTACTAGAAGTTGATGATGCAATCCTACCTATGATTACATCCCCTTTGTGTATAAATACCTTATCTCTGATAAAATGTTGCCATTAGTTAGTGCATTTGTCCTTATCAAAAGTATCGTAGTTAGAAATGCCAGAAGGCGTACAGTTTGTATTTTGGCTGCAGAATAGATCAAGATAAGAGCTGGGCGCCACACATATGCTGCAATACATGTGCAGCACATCTTAAACTGTGGTTAACTGGCAAAAGGCAAGCTATGCCTTTTGCAGTCCCAATGATTTGGAGAGAGCCCACTGATCATCTCAACAACTGTTACTTTTGCATGGTCCCTCCAATTGGGAAAGGCATATCAAAGAAGAAAAAATGGACTCTGGAATATCCAAACATCCCCTCTGCAATACGTCCGGTACCACATGGTGATGACCTACCAGTTCCCAAAGTGCCAGAATCATTTTCAGCTGCTTCCACTGATGAAGAAGATGACATTGGTGGTCCTGAACCATCAACCTCAAGCGACCCAGATTTTGAGCAAACTACATCCAGTAAACCACACTTAATAACCCAAGGTGAACTGAATGATCTTGTAAGAGATCTGAATTTACCGAAGAACAAGGCGGAGCTTTTGGGTTCCAGATTGCAACAGTGGAATCTCCTGGCAGAAGATGTTACAATTTCTGTGTATAGGAACCGCCAGAAGCCGCTTATTACATTCTTTTTCAAAGAGGGTGACCTTTCTGCGTGCCACAACATTTCTGGTTTAATGGCAGCCCTCAACATCAATTACATACCGGAAGAGTGGAGGCTTTTCATTGATTCATCCAAGACAAGTCTTAAAGCTGTTTTGTTGAATAATGGTAATGTGTTACCGTCAATTCCAGTTGGTCACGCAGTTCATATGAAAGAAACTTATGAAAACATTAAGCAGCTTTTGAAGTGTATAAACTACGATCATCATCATTGGTCACTTTGCGGTGACTTAAAAGTGGTCGCTCTTTTGCTTGGACTACAGGGTGGATACACCAAGTACTGTTGCTTTCTCTGTGAGTGGGATAGCCGTGCACGAAGTGACCATTACATCAGAAGACATTGGCCAATCAGGCAGTCATTGCAGCCTGGCAGTAAGAACGTTGAGAACCCAGCAGTTGTCGACACCAGCAAGATTTTGTTGCCACCCTTGCACATTAAGCTGGGTCTCATGAAAAACTTTGTCAAGGCAATGGAGAAAACAGATGAGGCTTTCAAATATCTCATCAGAAAATTTCCAAGACTGAGTGAAGCTAAAATAAGAGAGGGAGTATTTGTTGGTCCGCAAATTCGAAAACTTCTTCATGATGACGAGTTTCTTTGCGTGTTGCATGGCAAGGAAAAAGCAGCATGGCTAGCATTTAAGTCAGTGGTGGACAATGTTCTTGGAAACAACAGATCTGATAATTACAATGAAATTGTAGAAAATCTCCTTCTGAAGTATAAGAGTCTTGGCTGCAACATGTCTTTGAAAATTCATTTTCTGGATTCTCATCTGGATTTCTTTACGTCAAACTGTGGAGCGGTCAGTGATGAGCATGGTGAACGATTTCACCAGGACATTGCTGCTATGGAGACAAGGTATCAAGGCAATTGGAGCAATTCAATGCTTGTTGATTACTGTTGGACTGTGACAAGAGACACCTCATCGATTGACTACAAGAAGCAAGCAAAGAGAGCTCGAACAGCGACTGAATAATGACGGAATGGGTTCAAATGTGCCTTTTTAAAGCATGATATGTGAACTTTAAATAATGTTTTTATTTTTTCTATCATTTTATGTTAAAATATCAATTAATTGAGTATGTAACCACAATTTTTATAATGCTAAAGTAGAAAGACTAGCTGTTCAGCCCAGAGAAGTAAACAAGCATACATTATTTGTATTACTGTAATGTAAATCCATCATTTTAAAAAAAACCAGAGCCAATTGGTGAATTTCATTATGATATTTGAAATCAGCATGTCAAAATCAATAAGAAATGGTACATTTAATTTCTGGTACAAAAAACTTTTGAAAATTTGTTGACTAGTGTAATCAGCAAAACAGATGAGAATCTAGCTTTAAAAATAAGAATAAATTGGAAGATGCTAGAACAAGTATAAGTTTCTCCCATCTTGGGCACATAAAACAGACAGTGGCAGATATGCAACAGAAATTAAAGTTCAGATATAATGAAACATATGATCAGTTCAGATATCATGATAAAAAATGTAGTTGTTATTGTTGAACAGAATCGGCCTCATTACACTTCAGGCAAACCCAAAGGTGCTCAGTCTTCCTCAGCATATGTCAAAGGGTATGAATGCTAATCGTTCCTGTTGCGCGCTGGTTGTTTATACGCTGGGTGCATCCTCTCAAATGTTCATTCCTGCTATTTTATGTCAAATTCCAGCAATCTTAGCCTGGATGATTCATCGATTGCAGTGTCATTCTCTAAGACGATCATTAATTGTCCTTAGTATCTCTCCCTTACCCATATCCAGTGCACCCACTATGTGTGCTGTTGAAGCTAGTCTGTCAGCTCTTTCATTGCCGTGTATCTCTGCATGACCAAGACAGTAGATCCACACAAGTTCCTGAAGATTCAAGGCTTCTATGGAGGTTCTTAGTGATGGAGGTTATCCATTCATGCCGAAGCCATCCATGCAATGAGGTCGAGTGTGATCAACAATAACAACACCAATAACTACCAAATGTAAAAATATTTTTTTTTTTAAACATAAATTGTCCATGCCTTCTGTTGCATAGAATAAAAGTGGATGGCCAGTTAATCAGTTATTTGTCATGTCTTCCACCAACAATATAAATGTTTGAACGATATGGCAATTTACTGATTAAGGATAACCAACCATTCCCTTTATTCTGTGCGGTAAAATGTGTGGAAAATTTACTGTCTATTATTTTTAGTGCATTTATTAACAATAGTAAAAGTGGATTCCTAAAACATGTCTTTTTGTCTATTACTTTGTATTATGATTTTGGGACCGAAAGATGCAGCAATAGAGACCGCAGTCAGCGACTCATAGCTTGACTGCTTGCGTCAGGACCAGCGAACCAGAGCTGGTCAAGACCGTGCTCCACCTCCACGTGGTGGTCCTGGAAACAGTCTGCAGCAGTGCAGTCTGGCTGAGCGAGCACGGATCGAAGAGGGAAGGCAAACCAGGTCCTAAAAAATGCCGTGCAGAAGTCGGATGTGTCGACCGAAAGGTGCAGATATCACAGCTTAGGCGTAAACAGACACAACGCAACCACCGTCCTTTTCAGGACGAAGAAGGAAGAAGAAGTATTATGATTTTAAGTCATAACTGAATATTAACATTTTATTAATCTTTGAATAAAAAATACTTTGTTAAGTTTAAACACCTAATGTAAAGCTCACAAGAAAATCATTCATTACTAGAGCTGTGTTTAAAACAAAAGATTCACTGACCTAGTTGTTTGAAATAATACATTGATTTAATCGGCACATCACCATTCACCTTCAATCACCTATACTTCAGATACGAAACACATCCATATTAGCAGTTTAATTTTCCCCTTACTTTAATGTAATTATTTCCAACTTATTTAGCATTGTTTTAGTTATTATATAAAATTGACTCGGTCAATGCCAGTACAGAACTTGAGAAGATTAAAATGCACCAAGAGAGGGAGCTGTGTGGAAAGTTTCAACTCTCTGTAGTGAGTGGAATATTAGTAGTAGCCCCATTTAGTCATAACTGACTATGGGAATGTGCCCCAGAGGTGATAGCCCTTGGGTAACTTTTTGCCTGGTGTTCCTTTTGGCGTGTACTTTTCTCTTCTGCTTATTGTAAGAGCTTCTTTTCGCCCAATTTGTTGTGGGGTTGTAGGGAGCATCACCACTTGGTGCATTTGGCAGCTTCATACTCCCAGGTTGCTGGATATATGTCCAATGCCTTCATGTCTCTCTTACACGCATCTTTGGCCCTCAGCTGCAGTCGCACAACTGTTCTCTTGACATCTGCCAGTTGCCCGAACATCTTTGGGGATGCAACCATCTTCCATGTGGCAGACATGGCCAAACCAGCATAGTCTGCCCTGTCTAAGCAGTGTATACATGCTTTGAAGGCCAGCATGTGACAGCACCTTGACATTTGCCACTTCATCCTTCCACAAAATATGAGTATCAGAGATTTGAAAAATGACTAATATATAAAGCTCTGATGAAATTAAACAAAAGTTGTTTAACAATATGACCACTATTAGGAAAACTGCAGAAAATTTGTTAAACATTGTGACACTGAATAGGTCTTATATTCTTGATGTAATAATGAATGCAGTATTATTCATAGCTCATTGAAAATTTACATTGTTTTTTTTTGTTTTGTTTTGCAGTGTTTTGCAAATGCTGTGATACCTGACCATGATGCTGGTGTATTTTTTCCTCCAAGGGACAAGAGTCAGTTCTCTTGGCTAGACCATATGATTCACTTTATATTCAGTGGCCTGCAAAGATGGGATGCTGTCTATTTCACCCATATAATGCAATATGGATATACATATCAAAACTGCGTTGCCTTTTTTCCATGTTACCCACTTGTTGTGTCTGGCATTTGTTCACTCCTGCAGGTATTTGGAACCTTGCATCACAGTTCTTGGATTTTACTGACCTCTGTGCTGTTAAATGTAATTTTGTTTGTGTTAACAGCAGTAATGTTGTATAGATTGGGAATGCTTGTTGTGAATTCAGATGTAGCCTTTTATGGGACAATGGTATTTTGTATTAATCCAGCCAGCATTTTCATGACTGCCCCATATTCTGAAGTTATGTACATGTTTCTTTTGATTCTTGCGTTGCTGAAACTTCATGGGGGTTCATCAGTTACTGCATCATTTCTCATAGGTCTTAGTGTTTTTACCAGGTCCAATGGAATTGTTGGAATAGGATTCATATTGTACAACATTTCTAGGTCACTTATATTAAACTTACAAATGTTAGTTTTCATGAAAAAGGTTAATATTTTTACCTTTATACAAAATAGTTTATTTCTCCTGCTTTGTGCAGTAACTAAAATAATTATTTGTGTTGTTCTGAGTGTAGCTCCATTTTTTATCTACCAGTTCTACATTTACCAAAAGTTCTGTATGCCATTAAGCCCCAATGATTCATTGCCTGCTGACCTGATTATTTATGGGAGATCTCAGGGCTATCATCTAGTTGGAGATGAGCCACCTCCCTGGTGTCATGATTATCTGCCGGTTTCCTACTTTTACATACAAAGGCATCATTGGGACGTTGGCTTCCTCCGCTACTATCAGGTAAAACAATTGCCAAACTTTCTTTTGGCTCTTCCAATCATTCTCCTCAGTTTTGGGTCATGTCGATACTTCTTTAAAATAAACGCGCCACCATTTTATACATTAGGACTAGTAAAAACACAAGAGTTACCTGCTTCTCAAGCACAGCATTCAAAACAAGATACTGACAGTAATACTGGTGGTCACAGGCCCACTGCAAGCAATAACAGAACTCAAGATGTCATCACTAAGAACAGCTATGCCTATGATGACAAGATGGCTTGGAGAAACATAGCTACAGATGACATTGTTGTGTACGTTTTCCATCTTGTGGGTCTGATGTTGTTTGGCTGTTGCTTCATTCACATTCAGGTCAGTTTCAGAGCTACCTTTTCTTGTTCATTTGGGAAGGGGAAGGGAAGGGGTAGCACAGAATAATTGTTATGTTATCAGATATACAAGATTTAGTTGTGAAGCATCATCACCTTTGAGCTCCCCAAGGAGCATAGACCTTCATCAAACACATGCCAAGTCCTCCTGTCCTGTGCCATCAGCTCAAGGTCTTCCCATCACTTCCATATACTTTTCATCTTTGCTTCCAGTTCCCTTCTCCATCTTGTTTGGTGTCCCTCTACCTCTTACCTTGCAGTTTCCAGAGCCAGGACTGCCAGATAATGCTATCAACAGATTTCTTCAGTGTGTCCTATCCATCATCAGCATCTTCTTCTCATCTCTTGTTCCACTGGCACTCGTCATTTTGTTTGCATTTCTGTTTGTTAGATTTATTAGCTTGATAATGATATTTCTTTTTGTCTGTATTTTCACTTGCTATTTATTGTTACCTTTTTCCCTCATGCTATTTCTTCTTCATTCCTTTTCATCTTTCTGTGGTGCTCATCTTATTATTTGTTGTTGTTGTTTTTATTCATCTATTTATTCAACGTATATAACTTGTCCTTTGTCTTTTTCTCTTAACATGTCCATATTTGCATTTGTCTCCCTTATGTGACTTGCTGACAAAGGGTGAAAAATCCAGTGTTTTTTACCAATCGTACAACTGACTCTACATCTGTATTTTAACTTTATTGAGTGAGAAAGCAATTGATAACTTAACATTTTGATTAGGGAACATTTAAGTTTATGAAATATTTGATTTTTCAGGTTCTAACGCGATTCCTGTGTTCCTCGAGTCCCCTTTTGTATTGGTATTGTGGGGTGCTTTATGTCGAAGGAAACCGCAAAATACATACGAGGTCTAGACAGAATCTGTCTACAGATGAAAATGAAGCATCCAAATTTAGGATCTCATCTGGAGCATCAGCCATTTGTTTGTCTATATTAGCAGGACTTCATCTCGACTTTATTGTTGATGTAGCTACGAGATGGTCAGGTCTTAGTAGTCAGTTCTGTGTTGTGTTTATTTACTGTATAGTCTACTGTTTGGTTGGAACAATCATGTTTTGTAATTTTCTTCCCTGGACATAATTAATCAACCTCCAGAAAAATAAAATTTGCCCGATGTAGTTCCCTGATGGCCTCTGAGGTGACAAAGAAAGAATATCGCCACTGATCCCCTCATGCTGACTGGATACATTCTGGAACTATCTTCTGACTTCTATAGACATAATTTGATAGGACATGCATGCTGTTTTCCTGGACATAATGTACAAATTTTGGACATGACACATTTTCTTGCCATCTTCTCTGAACATAATGTATACACTTTTGATAGGCAGCATTTGATGTAAATAGTTAAAGCATGAACTATCAGTGAGAAGCTGACAATGTAAATGATTGGTTTTGGTTTTTAAAGACCATCTTCATTGCACACGGACAACTCCATCAGTGCTCTGATTTTCTCCCTTACATCACACAAGGAGGATCTCAGCACAGTGCACAAACTCTGTAGCACCAGTGAGGATTCCAATGTTTGTACCAGGGCAGTGGCCGTATGGGCTACTCTTTACGATTTCCAACATCCGAGGGATTTTTAACGTGCGCAACCTTGCACACAGAACTTCCTATTTTTTTTTTCCCTTAACCAAGAAGGCTAGGCGTCCAATCTCACTACCCAGGAAATCGGGGGGGGGGGGGGGGCATTATTAGGTATTAGGACCCACTGTTTCTGAAAAATATTTCTATCAAATATATTCCCTGTACTGGGAAATGAACCCAGTACCTTTAGAATTAGAGGTGAACGCCATATCTCTTAGCCACTCCAACAATGTAAATGATTCTAGGAAATGAGTTTATGCCGTAAGCTGAACAAATCGAGATCAGTCAAAGTTTTCTTGGCTTAATATAATCAGTGGAGGTAAGAAGAAGATGGTTGACCATTCTTGGGTATGTCATGAGAAGAGAAGTACTCGAGGACTTCGTAACGACAGAAAACAAAGAGCACAAGAAATAAAGGAAGACCACTAGAATAGATAATCATCATCATTCTTTGTGCTGCTTTTGGAAGCCTATACATAGCTTTCACGTGCTCCTGCAGCAGTTGCTTCTGAAGTAGTATTTTTTACTTGATGAGCTTGCCAGCTGTGTGCACAACCTTGTATGACTATGCCTGAGTGTGCAGTAATCCCATTCTTTGTATGTCTGTTCATGAAACTCTGGGACAGAATAGATAACAGCTTGACACAGTGGCATGGAAATTAGTGAACAGAACTGATGAACATTGATGGAGAGATATGTTGCCTCATTGTATGGCACTTGATGGTTGAGATATGTTGAATAAATGGAAATTATTAAAATAGCGAGTCTGTGGACACCTTGTTTATTTATTTACACAAAGATGGTTAGATAGATCATTAGAACAGAGTGGACTGGACAAGAATTATTGCAGAAAAGAATCAAAAGGATTGGCTTGGCAACAAATGAGAAAGAAATTTGTCAATTCAGCGTATATCCTTCATTTCTCCTGAAGCGTAAGGCACTGACATATTTTTTTCTGCCTGGATCTGTCTAGAAGCCATCTCAGTTGATTCTGTATCTATTCTGCTCCTTTATGTCATGTCCAGATAAGTTTCTTACAATTTGCTCCATCTCTGTAGTCTTCTCCAGATCACTTTATTCCAGATCTTTCCAGCTTTCATTTATCCCAGCTATGTGGTTTTTTTCTCCAGCTCACTTTATTCCAGTGTGCTCCATCTCTGTGGTTTTTTTTCCCTAGCCCAGTTTATTCTAGTTTGTCCTGTGGTCTTCTCCAGCCAATTTATTCTAGATCCTTCCTGTTTGTTTATACCATCTCTGTGGTCTTCTCCAGCACACTTTATACCTGCATCTGTTTTGTCTTCTCAAACCACAAAAAAGTTGACAAAATAAGTAGTAACTGAGAAGGAAGGATAAAAGAGAGACAGCCAATATTCATATGTTTAAAAATAAAACAAATGTGCAATAAATGCAAATAAACAGATGAATTCAATGTACCCATTTATATTTGTGCACAATACTTTTTAATATAGATATATATATATATATATTTTTTAATGATTTCTGAAAAAAGGAATAACATCTAAAAATGAAAATAAGGGGACGCCAAAAAAAAAATGCAGGGATGACATGAAGATTTAAGACATGTACAACTGGACTAACTAAATAAATCGACATGACAAACATAGGCCACTGGCAAGTCACGTATGTCTTAAATACAATTGTGATATGAGAAGTGTAACAAGCATCTTGAAATATTACAATTATGTTTGATATATATGACACTGATGTCTGATGACATGGCACTGATGTATGAAATATAACAGTGATGTGAGAAATATGACACTGATATCTGAAATATAACAATGGCATTTGAAACACGACACCAATGTCTGACTTTGTTTTCTTAATGTTCTTCTTCTTTCAAGACCATGCCTAGTGGCATAGGAGATCATGTCTCTCCACAACTTCCTGTCACCAGTACAATTTATCAATCATTAATGTTCAAAAGTGATTAAAAAAAACATATCCTGGACATAAAATTCGTGATTGAAGTTGGCCACTGTGTCAAAGACCATTAACCTTTTTGGCCACAGTGTTAAAGACAGATTACCCTATTTGGCCACAGTGTCTAAGTTGAAAGACAGATAACCCTATTTGGCCATGGTGTCAAAGACAGATAACCCTATTTGGCCACAGTGTCAAAGACAGATAACCCTTATTTGGCCACAGTGTCAAAGACAGATAACCCTATTTGGCCACAGTGTCAAAGAAAGATAACCCTATTTGGCCACAGTGTCAAAGACAGATTACCCTATTTGGCCACAGTGTTAAAGACAGATTACCCTATTTGGGCACAGTGTCATAGACAGATTACCCTATTTGGCCAGTGTTAAAGATAGATTACCCTATTTGGCCACAGTGTCAAAGACAGATTACCCTATTTGGCCACAGTGTCAAAGACAGATTACCCTATTTGGCCACAGTGTCAAAGACAGATTACCCTATTTGGCCACAGTGTCAAAGACAGATTACCCTATTTGGCCACAGTGTCAAAGACAGATTACCCTATTTGGCCACAGTGTCAAAGACAGATTACCCTATTTGGCCACAGTGTCAAAGACAGATTACCCTATTTGGCCACAGTGTCAAAGACAGATTACCCTATTTGGCCACAGTGTCAAAGACAGATTACCCTATTTGGCCACAGTGTTAAAGACAGATTACCCTATTTGGCCACAGTGTTAAAGACAGATTACCCTATTTGGCCACAGTGTCAAAGACAGATTACCCTATTTGGCCACAGTGTCAAAGACAGATTACCCTATTTGGCCACAGTGTTAAAGACAGATTACCCAATTTGGCCACAGTGTTAAAGACAGATTACCCTATTTGGCCACAGTGTTAAAGACAGATTACCCTATGTGGCCACAGTGTTAAAGACAGATTACCCTATGTGGCCACAATGTTAAAGACAGATTACCCTATTTGGCCAGTGTTAAAGACAGATTTACCTATTTGGCCAGTGTTAAAGACAGATTACCCTATTTGGCCACAGTGTTAAAGACAGATTACCCTATTTGGCCACAGTGTTAAAGACAGATTACCCTATTTGGCCACAGTGTCTAAGTTGAAAGACAGATAACCCTATTTGGCCACGGTGTCAAAGACAGATAACCCTATTTGGCCACAGTGTCAAAGACAGATAACCCTATTTGGCCACAGTGTTAAAGACAGATAACCCTATTTGGCCACAGTGTTAAAGACAGATAACCCTATTTGGCCAGTGTCAAAGACAGATAACCTATTTGGCCACAGTGTCAAAGACAGATAACCCTATTTGGCCACAGTGTCAAAGACAGATTACCCTATTTGGCCACAGTGTTAAAGACAGATTACCCTATTTGGGCACAGTGTTAAAGACAGATTACCCTATTTGGCCACAGTGTCAAAGACAGATTACCCTATTTGGCCACAGTGTCAAAGACAGATTACCCTATTTGGCCACAGTGTTAAAGACAGATTACCCTATTTGGCCACAGTGTTAAAGACAGATTACCCTATGTGGCCACAGTGTTAAAGACAGATTACCCTATGTGGCCACAATGTTAAAGACAGATTACCCTATTTAGCCACAGTGTTAAAGACAGATTACCCTATTTGGCCAGTGTTAAAGACAGATTTACCTATTTGGCCAGTGTTAAAGACAGATTACCCTATTTGGCCACAGTGTTAAAGACAGATTACCCTATTTGGCCACAGTGTTAAAGACAGATTACCCTATTTGGCCACAGTGTCTAAGTTGAAAGACAGATAACCCTATTTGGCCACGGTGTCAAAGACAGATAACCCTATTTGGCCACAGTGTCAAAGACAGATAACCCTATTTGGCCACAGTGTTAAAGACAGATAACCCTATTTGGCCACAGTGTTAAAGACAGATAACCCTATTTGGCCAGTGTCAAAGACAGATAACCTATTTGGCCACAGTGTCAAAGACAGATAACCCTATTTGGCCACAGTGTCAAAGACAGATTACCCTATTTGGGCACAGTGTTAAAGACAGATTACCCTATTTGGGCACAGTGTTAAAGACAGATTACCCTATTTGGCCACAGTGTCAAAGACAGATTACCCTATTTGGCCACAGTGTCAAAGACAGATTACCCTATTTGGCCACAGTGTCAAAGACAGATTACCCTATTTGGCCACAGTGTTAAAGACAGATTACCCTATTTGGCCAGTGTTAAAGACAGATTACCCTATTTGGCCACAGTGTTAAAGACAGATTACCCTATGTGGCCACAATGTTAAAGACAGATTACCCTATGTGGCCACAGTGTTAAAGACAGATTACCCTATTTGGCCACAGTGTTAAAGACAGATTACCCTATTTGGCCACAGTGTTAAAGACATATTACCCTATTTGGCCAGTGTTAAAGACAGATTACCCTATTTGGCCAGTGTTAGACAGATTACCCTATTTGGCCACAGTGTTAAAGACAGATTACCCTATTTGGCCACAGCGTTAAAGACAGATTACCCTATTTGGCCACAGTGTTAAAGACAGATTACCCTATTTGGGCACAGTGTTAAAGACAGATAAACCTATTCAAGCATCATAAACCCTGCAGCTCCCTATAGAGTAAATGCCTTCTTGTTCTGTGCCATCCATCTTTCCATGTCTTTAAAAAAAAATTCCTTTAAAAAAAAATTCCTTTCATTTCTGTCTGCAGTTTCCTTCTTCATTTATGTTTTAGTCTGCCTCTATTTCATTGACACTAGGGAGTCCAGAACAAAGACTGCCTGTAATGTTTCCTGAATGTATGTCCTGTCTAATGCCAGCATCAACATCTGATCTCTGGTTTGGTTATTTCCATCATCTCCACCCCATGGAGCATATAAGCCTTCAACAAACTCTATACCAAGTCCTCCTTGTCCGTGCCATCAGGCCAAGGTCTTTTTCATCCTTTTTTTTCTGCTCCAGTTCTCTTCTCCATGTGTTTTTCTGTCTCCCTCTATGTCTCCTGGGGGTTCCAGAATAAGAACTACCTTGTAATGCTAAAATTCAACAGGTTTCTTCGGTGTGTGTCCTATCCATTGCCAGCATCTCATCATTTCTTGTTACACTGGCATCTGTCCAGGTTCTTTTCATCAGTTTCACATGGGTCTACAGCCAGCAACTTGACCAGATGTCCTACCTTTCGGTCTGCTGGTATTTCTTCCCTCTCCCAGATATTACATAGTAATCTGTCAAGTATTTCTGTAGAAGTGTCAATATCTGCTTTGATGGCCTCTGCTGGAATGCCAAGGTCAGCAGCTTTTCCTTCTGGTAGAAGCTTTATGTTTTCTTTAACTCCTTTTCTGCTGACTGAATGTCTTGATCTTATGAAGGTGATCCAATGAGAATCTGGTATATCTATTTGTTCATTTGCTTTTGTTCTTGTCTTTGATAAGGTTATTTAATTCCTTATATTTCCCTGTTAGCTTCAAACTGCTGTAGAGGTTCTTCGTCCTGCCTGTAGCTGCAGCTTCTTCTGCCAACTTGGCAGTGTATTTCCTCTTCTGTTTGTTTCTCCTTACATCTTTGATTGCTCCTTTGTATAGTACATCAACCTTGGCTCTATATCTGATTTTGTTTCTGTGTAAATCTGCTTTCCTGCCTTTTCTTTCCTATATCTTGTTGATGGCTTCTGTTGTTATCCATACTTTGTGCTGGCATTTCTTTCCCCGTAAGAACTTCTCCGAATGTTTCATTCCATTTTTTTTTCTTTCTGTTTCCAGTAGTCTTCTGGTTGTGTTTTATCTTCTAGTTGTTGAAGCACGTGGTACGTAATGGATATACAATTGTCAGTTGTTTATTTCTAAATCCCACATTAAAGTGAAGTATGTAGCTATGTGATGTTATATGTCCTCTGACTTTCATCTTTACTTTACTTTAGCATCCGGTAGTGATGATTTTAACTTCTTGTTTATGCATGTATGATCAATCTGATTTTTCTGGATCAATCTGATTATTCTGTCCTGAGGACTGGTGATGTCTATGTTGCTTTAAAAAAAATGCTTGCTTATATAGCAAGTTGATCTGAAGCAAAGATGTTTATGAATATTTCTCCATTTTTGTTGATTGTGCAAAAGTCTATGTTTTCCCATGATCTTATCAAAGTTGTTATTATCTCTTCCTATTATTGCATTCAGGCTACTCATCAAGATCGTAATGTCATCATGCCCTCATATTATCCATATTTTGAAATCTGGTATAAAGTTTTTATTTCATGGATTCTTCTTTATCATTAGTCAGTATTATTTTTGTTTTTGTTGCCATTTTTTAATGTTGCTGATCAGTCTGGGTCCCATTGCTTCTTATTCTGAGTACCTCATGTGCTTTCGTTGACAGCATTATAGCCACATCTACACTGAGGTGTGGTTTCTTCCTCAATTCTTGAGGACAGTATTATTTCTCCTGTGTTTAGTTTCTTCCTGTCTATGTGCTTCCACCTTTGTTTTGTAGAATCCCAGGATGTCAGTTTTATAGTTTCTCCTTTCTGCTGCCACCTATACAGTTGTCCCTTGTTTGTTTAGTGTTTGCACTTTTTTGGTGTCAAATCTGGAGACTCTTCCAAAAGAAAATAGGTGAGTCTGCAGCCTAGTCTCCTCCTGACTTTCTCTGAGCTGCGTCATCCTAGTCTCCTCCTGACTTTCTCTGAGCTGTGTCATCCTAGTCTCCTCCTGACTTTTCTGAGCTGCATCACGAACCTCTTTTAATAAAGGGCCTTCTAGTATATTAGATGGCCTAGTTGAACTATTTGCTTTGGAGAACTTGTTCATGACATTGTGAAGTTCTTTTGGGGTTTCTGTAAGAGGGGATAGTTAGCCCCATGCCCAACCCTCCCTGTTCACCTTCTATGACAAGCTGGGTATGTTACTATTTGCTCCCCTTTCAGATCCAAGGAATGCCAGGGCACTTTCCAAGTGTAACAATCTTTTTTTTCCCCATCCATATGACCACAAATCAACCTGATTAAAACAGATTCTTAAAGCACAATAAGTAATTTGGATTTATATACATAATAACATACATACAGGCACGCTGACACACAAGGAGAGAAAAAAAAAAAAAGTAAAAAAGTTATTAAAAAAAACATTGCAATTAGTGAAGAATACATTTCAGTTGAGTTAAAAGTGTGCATACGTCATTTAAAAATAACCTTTCAGACCACAACAAACAGGCAGTTTAAACAAAAGTGGCCTGCTATTTAAAGAAAAGATACTGCATCATGAAGGACCATAATGCTGGGTAAACAAAATACATACACACATAATTACTATTTGAAACTTACATTTTATATACTATAACACTGTATAAAACTGTTAACAGTCAGGCAGTACAATGTTTAAAATAAAAACAGATGCAGGTAGAAGAGTACTGGTGCATCAAACAGATACAGGCAGGAGACAATAATGCAGATTCAAGAAGTGCAAGAAAACTGACAAGCAACATGAAGAGAAAAGAAAATTTACAAAAATGTCTGCCAAGCACAACTTATCTGTTTTAGTATAATTTAACTTCAAATTGTATTGTTGTAATTTTAGTGTTAATATGACTTTAATATGATGATACCAAACACCAAACAAGAATAAGAGCCAGAAAGAAATGAAACTGTTGACGGCAACAGCAATAATTGATGACATGGTCTGAAGACAGGTACTATTTCTTACTTTAGAGAAACACAACATATAGCAAGAAAATACAACAAACAGTGGAAACTATCACATACACACGTGATCTTTAATCTATTTCAGTGTCATTCACCCTCGAGTCTTTATCACAAAATTTCATTCACCCACGACTAAATTTCACTATGTTTTTGGTAATTTTCGTCTTACTTTCCCTTGTGTATAATTTTATATATAATTCATTTTGTCACATGAGTAAACAACATAAATTAACTCATTTCTTAAGTGGTTATTTTATTCAAGTTTTTGAACATCCTAAAAAATATGTAAAGAAAACAAGGACAAAAAAAATTAAAACTCTAGTTGACATAAAGTAAAGTTAGTAAACAACAGTCTTAGAACTTAGATTCTCACAAACAATGTTTTCTTATTGTGTATGTTTACCACAAAAAATGACAAGCAGTATACTTCTTGATGTCAATAAGTGCTGGTAGACTGAAGTACAGTAAATAGATATAGAATTCTAGTAGAGAAGTAGCTTAATTGGCAGCACAACGTTACAGTTCAAAGTTGCCTACAGCGATCCTCTAGTGACTATAAATTTATGATCCCACTAGCTCGTCTGATCTTCCCTTAAAGGTTATATTACAGTAATTCGGACAATATCCTGCTACTCTGAAATTAGAAAACCATAGGTAGAAAAAAACATCAAATTTCCAGCTCCACTGCCATTAAAAAGCAATGAGTTTACTAACCACTTTCATGGCAATGCTTTTAAGTATAGAAGAAAACAAAAATCTAAGTAAATTAAGTCATTCACTACCAAAATAATTTTTTTCACCCTTGGGTGAACCATTCACCAGTTTAGCAAGCACTGACATACACCATTAACAAATTTGAACAGAGCGGAAGGAAACAGATTTTGTATACTACACTCCTGGATACATTTTAAAACTGGCCATCTGAGACTCTTAACTTAGTGCACTGGTGCTGTAGTGCTTGTAATGTTGTGCTGTTTTACAATTTGTTCTTACTCTCTGCTGGCTGATATTAGTAACAATGATTGATTGATACAAATGCTGCTGCCAGTTTGTTTACAAATCTTAATTTTTCCAGTAGAGTTTAACTTTCGCAGGTTAAAGTGTGCATGTGGGGGGAGTGTGTGGGAAGAAGTGAGCCTGTCAAAATACTTGCCCCCAAAATACTCTATGGACAGCTCTGGATACAAGTTGATAGTGTTTTATGCTGACAGTATGAGCGCACTGGTATAGAGTTCAGATAAATGCCTCAATAAATGCTGCTACTAGCAGACAAATCATCTGGTAACACTTCAACTTAATGTACAGAAGACAGTTGCTTTATTGTGTTTCCTGGTAAGTAAACAAATACAGATGTTTATGAATAGATTTACCTTTTAGATTTACACTTGTGAAGTCTGATGTAACAATTATGCACAATTTTGTTGTTCTGGTGTGAACTGAAACATTTGCATAATCTGATAAAAATGTGAGCTGGGACACACAGAGATATTTTCTGAAACTGGGATAGATGAATGAACAAATGTCACACTTAATAATGAAGCTGCACAGACAATAACCTAAGAGGACCACTGGAATGGCCACAATTTACATTTGATAACTGGGGCTGAATTAAGGACTTGTGTATCTGTCATCAGTGATGCGAGAGTGAAGTGGTGACAGTGCAAGTGAATGTGAGTGGGACCCTGATGGTAAGATGTCAAAATGAAGGTGGAAGTGTGATGGTGGTAGCTGGATGGTAGAGGTAGTAGTCTTTGTAATAAAGTATGGAGAGGTGGAAGCATGATGGTGTTAAGTTTGTGGTGTGAAGACTATAGGTTATTGACCAACATGTGGCTGCTGCTGCTGCTGCCAATAATGATGACAACAGTACTAGGTGAACTCCCTGGGATCAACAAGCATTCCACTACACAATGCATGCCATCAATTCATTACATTCTACAATAATTTATGTTATAATCATTAGGTTTAAAATGACTTTTCCATGTTCTCTCTTCATCTATCGGTGGGACTGAGAGCTCAACTAAATATCTTAAAGTTCACACTATATCTGGATGAATGCACCATAAAAATGTTCATATGACTTGAGTTTCATGTCATGTAAAAGCTAAAGTAAATAGTTCGGCCCTTTCTCTTAACACAAAAGTACCGGTACCACATCACTTACACTACAACTTTAGCAACAGTGAAACTGCAGCATCACTTAAACTCCTACCAGAGCAGCAATAGAACTAAATCATCACTTAAAATCCTACCACAGCAACAATAGAACTAAATCATCACTTAAACTATTACCTCAGCAACAACAGAACTACAGCATCACTTAAACTACTACCTCAGTGTTAAAGTCAGTTTTTTAAGCAAGGGGATTTAAACATTAATATTTTTGCATGTCAGGTCAGATTTTGTTGTTATCTCCCTTGATTTATTACTTGCGCGTTTAAAATTATTTGATCGAGATTTTTTTTCTCGAATATCGTTCGAGATCTTTCCAGAAGGTTCTCATATGAGCTCAACTCATGTCTCGCGGTTATCCGCACATGCGTGATTGTTGAGTGGGACTGAGTTACGGCAAATCCCGTGGCAGTCGTCCCTGGGTTTTGGCCGAGAAGGAGCTCCGCCATGTTTTTCTGACTGTGTGTACGGGGAAGGTAGTTTTGTGAGATTTAAATGTTGGAGGTTCCCCCCTGATATATATTTCTAAAGCCGAGGATTGATGGCTTATATTTATGTGGCTTATTCCTGATGTTATCAGAGAAGGTAAATAGAACATTTATATTATTTGACATCAGGGACTTATATCAGCGTATTCCTATTGTTATCAAAGAAGGTAAAGAGAACATTTATTATTAGCACTGCGATGCCTGCAGTTTGCTTAGAGGAGCCATCGAGATATTATTATACTGCGATGCCTGCAGTTTGCTTAGAGGAGCCATTGAGATATTATTAGCACTGCGATGCCTGCAGTTTGCTTAGAGGAGCCATTGAGATATTATTATACTGCGATGCCTGCAGTTTGCTTAGAAGAGTCATTGATCTATTGGATGTTTTGAACTATTGTGATTTACATGATGTGCTTAAACCGTGTCCTATTGACAGTGTATCAGTGATGTCCTTGTTACTGTGGAGTAATAAATCGTAAACAACTGTACCACAGCCGTTTCAACATTTCCTAAATATTATATGTACTTTGGTGTGTGTGATCATCATTGTAATATATTAGGACTACACGCATTCGCGTCCATTGACTTGTCTATACACCCACACACCATGTCGGCCACTTGTAAGCCCAACTATGCTGTTCGCCTCTAACAGCACATATAATATAGCCCATCGACATCCATCCTGATGATGTCCAGCGTTGGCTGATGTCATCAAGAATCACTTAACACTACTTCTAGACATTGACATCAATGCTCAGCAACAATATAACTAAATCATCACTTAAACTACTACCTCAACAACAACAGAACTACAGCATCACTTTACTACTTCAGCAACAAAAGAACTACATCATCACTTTACTAATTCAGCTACAACAGAACTACAGCATCACTTAAACTACTACCTCAGCAACAACAGAACTACAGCATCACTTAAACTCCTACCTCAGCAACAATATAACTAAATCATCACTTAAACTCCTACCTCAGCAACAACAGAACTACAGCATCACTTAAACTACTACCTCAGCAACAATACAACTAAATCATCACTTAAACTCCTACCTCAGCAACATCAGAACTACAGCATCACTTAAACTCCTACCTCAGCAACAAAAGAACTAAATCATCACTTTACTACATCAGCAACAACAGAACTACAGCATCACTTTACCACTTCAGCAACAATATAACTAGAGCATCACTTAAACTACAACCTCAGCAACAACAGAACTACAGCATCACTTAAACTACAACCTCAGCAACAACAGAACTACAGCATCACTTAAAATACTACCTCAGCAACAACAGAACTACAGTATGACTTAAACTACTACTTCAGCTACAACATAATTACAGCATCACTTAAACTACTACCTCAGCAACAATATAACTAAATCATCACTTAAACTACTACCTCAGCAACAACAGAACTACATCATCACTTTACTAATTCAGCAACAACAGAACGACAACATCACTTGAACTACCTCAGCAACAACAGAACTACAGCATCACTTAAACTCCTACCTCAGCAACAACAAAACTACAGCATCACTTAAACTACTATCTCAGCAACAATATAACTAAATCATCACTTAACTCTTAGTATACGAGCGGCCTTTTAGAAAGGCCGATGATCGATCCCCGTCAATAGCGAAAATGTATAGGTGAATGCATGTTTAAAACCACTGAACAATTTAGTTAAGTGCATGATATAGGGGTTTTATTTCTTCATATTTTGATATATAACACTTTATGTTATCTTTATAAATAAGTTATTTATTGCAAAATCTGTAATGGTAGTCATGAAATTAGCTCGTATACTAAGAGTTAAACTCCTACCTCAGCAACAAAAGAACTAAATCATCACTTTACTACATCAGCAACAACAGAACTACAGCATCACTTTACCACTTCAGCAACAAAAGAACTAAATCATCACAAACTACTGCCTCAGCACAATAGAACTACAGCAACACTTAAACTACAACCTCAGCAACAACAGCACCACTTAAACCACTACCTCAGCAACAACAGAACTACTACCTCAGCACAATAGAACTACAGCATCACTTAAACTACAACCTCAGCAACAACTGCACCACTTAAACCACTACCTCAGCAACAACAGAACTACAGCATCACTTAAACTACTACCTCAGCTACAACAGAACTACAGCATCACTTAAACTACTACCTCAGCTACAACAGAACTACAGCATCACTTAAACTACTACCTCAGCTACAACAGAACTACAGCTTCACTTAAACTACTACCTCAGCAACAACAGAACTACAGCATCACTTAAACTACTACCTCAGCTACAACAGAACTACACTTAAACTACTACCTCAGCAACAACAGAACTACACTTAAACTACTACCTCAGCTACAACAGAACTACACTTAAACTACTACCTCAGCAACAACAGAACTACAGCATCACTTAAACTACTACCTCAGCTACAACAGAACTACACTTAAACTACCTCAGCAACAACAGAACTACAGCATCACTTAAACTACTACCTCAGCTACAACAGAACTACAGCATCACTTAAACTACTACCTCAGCAACAACAGAACTACAGCATCACTTAAACTTCTACCTCAGCTACAACAGAACTACAGCACCACTTAAACTACTACCCCAGCAACAACAGAAATACAGCATCACTTAAACTACTACCTCAGCTACAACAGAACTACAGTATCAATTAAACCACTACCTCAGCAACAACAGAACTACAGCTTCACTTAAACCACTACCTCAGCTACAACAGAACTACAGCATCACTTAAAGCACTACCTCAGCTACAACAGAACTACAGCATCACAAACTACTACCTCAGCAACAACAGAACTACAGCATCACTTAAACTACTACCTCAGCTACAACAACTACAGTATCACTTAACACATTAACTACCTCAAGCCGCTGTCAGCGGCTCACAAAATAATCACATTTGGACCGCAAGCCACTCAGGGCGCCAATCTAATTTTAGTAATAAAACGAATGAAAAATGTACTGAAAAACTTTCTGATCTGGTTTGAGATTTTAAGTTGCCACCGGAAAACAAATTCCCAAAGCATGGTTGTTGTAGAACACTGGAAAATTGATATTATGTTCATATTTTTCAGCGTTTTGGGTTAGTTACCAAATCGTGTAAAACTGTTTACCGTGGCAACTAGTGATAGGACCACAAAAAATGCGTGTACATCTCGTCTAACGGCTGAATAAGATAGAAACGTGTTTCAACAATTGACTGATTGATCTAGCGACGAGGACAAGAGTGAAAACGGTGTGCACATTGATTGAAATTGTGATTTTGATAGAGATGGGGCGCAAGCAGTCATAATTGTGAAAATATTGCAAGTCCTCGGCCATCGGAGGGCCGTTAAATAGCAACAACCTCTATTAGAATTACAACCGGTGTTTATTGTAATAGTGCATTCATTTATCTTTAAAATGACGTGTACTTCATAAAAATCTGTAAACAGTTACGAAAACTACAGCTTACTTTGTGCAAACACCTACAGGATGAAAATGGGAAAAAATTTAATTCGGCCACAGTGTGTTTTTCAATTCAGTAGTTAATGTGTTAAGGGGAGGTTTCACCCATATTTTGGCATTTTGTTTAAAAATTATCATTTTTACAATATTGATGCTACAGTTTAGTGTCACCATTTTTCTACCTAACACTATGTTTTTTATTGCAGTTTTCAGCTTACAAATATTTTAAATTAATTTTTCAAATACGTATGTTCAGCCACAAATCAGCTAATTATATATGCAAAAAATTTATTTTGTTATAACTTTTTTATTTATTAACATATTTTAATAATTTTTTCGGTATTTAGTCCAGCCAGGGCATTAGATTAAAATTTTTAAAAGTTATGAACCTTAACATAAAATAACATTTCATTGGCTGAAACTTCTCATGATTGTCACAAAATCGCCAGCTTCAACCAATCAGAATCAAGCTTTCATTGGGGCTTGGCTGGCTGATTTATTTACTTCGTATTCACTTCCTGTGTCATTGTGAAGCAGAATTAGCGATTACTGTGAAATTTATAGTGATTTCTTATTTAATAAAATGGATTGTGTTAATAAATCAACAGCATCAGGTAAAAGAAGGAAGGATAGGCCCATTAAGAGGAAATTTAGAGGTAACAGATATTCTGGTTCTCTTAAACAACCGAAAGTCACAGCCACGTGTCAGACAAACGAAATAAGCCTAGGCCTATCGTCAAACTGTCATTCTCAGCCAGATGAACGTAAAACTCTAAACTCATCGGCATCATCGATCTCAACCAATCTGCAAATTAAATAGTGTTAAAACTACAGCTGTGAAAACCCACTGATCCTGAAACTATTGAAGGATACAGAATTATCAGCATTGAAAACGTCTTGGATTTTGTTAAACAGTTCCCCTGTCCAAAGTGTTTGACATCACCTGTCACTACAAACAGTGAGCAGAACCAGTTTACAGAGTCTTTATACACAGTGAATGAGACTCACTTTGGCCTGTCAAGTTCATTTACTTTCACTTGTATATTTTGTTGTGACAGTTTTCAACTATCTTCATCTGCTGAAAATATAAATTTAAGATTCCAGATGTCAATGTTTAGCATAGGAATAAACAAAGAAAAAAGTAAACGTTTTCTGACAAATATGAATATGCCTCCACCAGTAGCATCAGCAACACACAGTGAGTTGAAAAGGAAAATTTTGCATGCTACAAAAAGATGTGCAGAAGAAAGTATGCATTCTGCTGTCGAAGAATTAAAATCAGATGTTAAGACAAATGAAGTTACTGTGTCATGTGATGGCACCTGGCAACGGCGAGGCTTCTCAAGTAAAAATGGCATAGCAACAGTTCTATCTGTGAACCCAGTGAGAGCAGCAAAAGTTGTTGATGTAGAAATTTTGTCCAATTACTGTGATGCTTGCAGTAAGGCTAGAAAGAAATACAAAACAGATGAAGAATTTGAAGTGTGGATGACAGGTCATAAATCATGCCAAAAAAATCATGAGGGTGCCTCTGGTCTGATGGAATCAAATGGAATGATTAATATTTTTAGAAGATCTGAGGAAAAACATGGTTTGAAGTATGTAAAATATCTTGGAGATGGGGATTCAAAAAGTTTTTAAATCTGTTGCCGAGGCAAAGCCACAAATGTATCCGGGACTTCAAATCGAAAAAAAATTAGAATGCTGCGGCCATGTTCAGAAACGAATGGGACGACGTTCTCCTTGATAAAGTTGCAGAATGTAAAGGTAAGCAGTAATGAAGAAGATGGGAAAAAGTATAAGGGTATTGGAAATTTTGGAAGATTAACAAAGAGTGCTATTATGAGAATACAAGGTCATTACAGTGCCGCAATAAGAGGAAATATTGGTTCAATTTCCAATATGAAAAAAAAGCATAATGGCCATTCTCAAGCACCGTGCTGGAGATCATGAAGATTGTGGAGATTGGTGCCCAAAGGATATAAACAAGGCTAACAAAAACAGGCTGCCTAAATTTGTCATTAAAGAAATTCAGCCTGTCTTTGATGAATTGTCTTCAGACTTCTTGTTGTCAAAATGTCTCCATGGAGGAACACAGAACTCTAATGAGTCTTTCCACAATCTGATCTGGAACAGATGTCCCAAAGCAGCATTTGTAGGAAGAGACAGATTAGAACTTTCAGTTTATGATGCTTTGATAGTTTTCAATGATGGAGAACTTGGGAGAAGAGGAGGAATTTTTGAAAATCTTGGTCTATCTTTTGGGAAATACTGCTTCAAAGGATTTTCTGGTTTTGACGCGGCACGAGTCTCTGCTTCCCTAAGATCATATGATATGAAAAAAGCAGAATACAGACACAGAAAATCTTTCCTGGATTATAAGAATACCAACAAAGATAATGGATATGCAGGTGGTGGATTCTAATGTGAGTATGACAATTTTACAGCATGTTTTCCCTGTATTTTGCTTATTTCTACGATATTGTTTTTTTTTCAGCAATTTTTGATGACATCATGTCAGGATTACTCAAAAAGTTGTAAAGCTAAAGGCTTTAAACTTTGTATACTATAATCTCATACTATAGTGCTTGTCCCCTGCTAATTTTTAAAAGTATAAACCTGTAACTTTTTGATCAGTGAATTTTTTAAAGTATCTCTACCCTGTATTTTTATCAAGAAAAATGGGTCTAATTTTTGAAAATTCATAAAACATCACTCGGACAGTTTATGAAAATGAAACTAGAAGGGAGTCTTGAGAATGCTGTGATCTATGTGCAAGCCAAATTCCAATGTCCTATCTTTGCAAATAAAGTGCAAGCTCTGACACAAAATAAAATCTATGTGCAAGCAAAAATCTTGACACAAAAAAGTTTCTATTTTTAGTAACAATATGCAAATTAGGACCCAATATAATTATTTTCCAATGATTGAGCATTTTTTATTAGATGCTTTGATGTCCTAAACATGCCCAAAAAAATTGGAGCTTGTACAGACAAAAATAAAAAAAAAATTTTTTTAGGTGAAACCTCCCCTTAAACCACTACCTCAGCAACAACAGAACTACAGCATCACTTAAACTACTACCTCAGCAACACATTTATAAGTATAAAAAATGTCTTATTTTGGTGCAGTGTGTTCTTAGATCTGTTGCACAAAAGTGAACTGATCAAGAAGAAATGGGACATTACCACTAGATTTATATGTGGAGCAGTGCTACACAATGGCCTTACCAAGATCATGTTGCAGGTGACAATAGTGTCATCCATGCATACGAGTATGAAGACATACATTTGCAAATAGCATATTAAGTTTAGCTTCTGTAAATACAAAATGGCAATAGTTCATAATTTAATTATATAATTAGTATGTACAGACCAAAAAAAAAATTATAAGGAAATTTACCACAAATCCCATAAAAACACATGAAAAAAATTCAAGCTAGATTTTCAATAGTCCCTGAAGCTTGACAATAAAAAAATGCTTTGTCATTATGTCACAAACTCCTGTCTCCAGAAGCAGTACTTCTCACATTTGTATTAACAGTCTATCAAGCACACAACATAGACGTACACAATTTCAACACCGTTAACTCTAAACTTCTACAGATATCCTGGAGTAACCTCTTGAGTGTGTTGTGAAGATCTGCATCATTATAATTTTGTTATCTGCCACCATAGCTTGACGAGGGACATCCAAATATTTATTGCCACTGTGAACTAACAAAAGAATAGCAACTGAGGGGGAATACACTATAGTGGTGATTTAACACTGACCAAGTAGAGAAATGAAGGTCAGCATACCAGAACAGGTTGATCATTAATCTAAATTATGCCAGCATAACATATATTTTATAAGCACTGCTGTTTTATGATTTATTTAATTTGTTTCCTGAGTAATTTTATTGTTCTCTAAAAGCTTTGAAGTAATTTGGTTAATAATTGCAACTTGGAAAAAAGGCAGTTTTGTGTGTAAATAAATTATTTTCTGTAAAAGTACTGCACTTTTATAATTTTCAGGAATCTCACCTGTGTCGCCAGTGATTTCTCAATGCATTCAGGGTTCAAACAGGCAACTCATTCGTTGTTTCATGAAGAATGTTTGCTCTTCTGCACACACAAAAAAATGTGTAAAGAATCATAAAATGTGCTGGTAAATGGACTGACATGTTTACTTCCATGTATGGTCCTTATACTCAACATGAAAGCTTTGCCAAATATGACGAAGACAAAACTCCTCAAATGTACACAATAACAAAATCGTAGTCTTTTATGGTGGATCCAAAAACATTTTCATCAAGACGTGACATATTACTTGATTCTTCAGCTGTATGTTTATTTAGTGCACAAGATTTGCCTATTTTCATATCAATATCGTATCTTTCCTAATATTCTCAAGTTTTCCTCACCATCATATTTTCATTTATAGCATTGGGTATGGACCATTTCTATATTTTCATGTCAAGTTTGATCACTACTATATTTTCATGTCAAGTATGATCACTGCTATATTTTCATGTCAAGTTTGATCACTACTATATTTTCATGTCAAGTTTGATCACTACTATATTTTCATGTTAAGTTTGATCACTACTATATTTTCATGTCAAGTTTGATCACTGCTATATTTTCATGTCAAGTTTCTTCTTCTTCGTACACTCTCAGACGTCCACTTGAATGTTCTCAAAGAAAGCAGTAGTCAGTTTGAGGCTATTTGAATCCTCGTAAAGCTTTTCCACGAAAGGAGCTGGCGTCGGCCATATGCACTTTCTCTGTACCACATATAAGGGGCAACTTTGAACCAGATGTCCAGCAGTCATTTTATCAGTGCCACAGTTACACTGATTGGTAGTTCCTATCTTTAGCTTGTTGAATAGATGGTATCTCAATCTGTTGTGGCCAGTGCGAAGTCTGAAGATTACCACTTGTTCTCTTCGGTGGAGCTGGTAGTAAGCATCATTCTGTGTGTGCCCTGGATGTTCTACATTCCATTTGTTTCTGTAACTGATTCTGATAAAACTCTTTGCCTCCTCAAAAGTTATGCTTGCATCAGGCTGAGGTAGATGTGAACCTTCTTTTGCCATTCTGTCAGCCTCTTCATTGCCGGCGATTTTACAATGAGATGGGATCCACTGGATCACAACACTTTTGAATCGTTGACAAAGTTTGTGGAGCACTACTCTGAGATCATCCAGGTCTGTATTATTTTGTCTTTTCAACGTTGCAATTACTGACTGTGCATCAGTAAAGAAAGCAACTTGTCTCTCTGCCATTTCTTCTGTCAATATAACCTCTGCTGCAGTTTTCAAGGCCTCTGCCTCTTCTCTGAAGTTGCTGGAGAATCGTCCTGTCGCCACTGACAGCCTTTTTTCTGCACCAGTGCATAAGGTCAGAAAGACACCCCTACCTCCATTTTCTGTTGCATTTGTTGCTGATCCATCTGTGTATGCATGGGTCCAGGTGTTGCGTGGATAATGTTTCTCTATATATTTTGTCGCTATGGATTTTCTATCTGTTGCAGTTTGGCTCTTTTCACTTTCAATTCCAGGAATGTTTTCTATCATTTTAGGGAAACGATTTTGTTTCCAAACTGGAAGCTTGTGTGCAGTGTAGATGGGTTTAACAGTGGATATTTCATCTATGGATACTGCTCTCATTTGTGGTTTGGTTGATTCTACAAAATTACTTCGTTTGAGTCTTTGCCTTCTAAGAGCATTTATTCTATGGCACATTGGGTGGTCTGTTAGTCTTTTGAATTTTTCGGCCTGTTGTTGAGCCCTGCAGTCTCTTCTATCTGTCATTGGCTGGAGGCATGTAATCTTTTCGAGTTCTTTTATAGGTGTTGACTTCATGCCTCCCGTTATAATTCTCATTGCTTGATTTTTTTTATCACTACTATATTTTCATGTCAAGTTTGATCACTACTATATTTTCATGTCAAGTTTGATCACTGTTATATTTTCATGTCAAGTTTGTCTAATTCCTAAACTTTCACAAAAGGTTTCCTGTCAAAACCATATCACCCAGAAGTTTACTCAGATGTTGTTTCTTTCATATACAATTATAATAAATGGATCTTCTCTTGCAAACAAAGGTGACCAACAATCACAGCTTCTCTTACACATTTATGTCTTGACAGTTATAGCAAATTAATGATAACACGATATCTTAATGGTGCAATGACAGCTTGATGGCATCACAAATTAATGTGCCATGACATCTGAAAGATCCCACAATAAATACTGTCATGAAAAATAAAGTATATAATGTTTTATTGTGACATGGCAAATTAATAACACCAAGGTAAATTAATTAATATCATATAAAATTATGACAAACTAATGAGGTAGCATCAAGAAAATGTCAACATGACAAGTACCAAAAAAATGAAGTTTCTCGGCAAAAACAGCCCAGTTTAACTGAGGTTGTGAAGTCTACAGATATTTATATATACACAGTCTGTGTACAGCAAACTAATAGGGACAACAATAAACAACAAAGCTTATAAAAGCATCAGCTGAGGTTTTCACTAATATATTACAAGACAGTCCACTCCTGAGAGATTTAAAAAAGGGCCACACAAAAAAATGTCCCTCAGCCCCACATGGATGTGCCGTTTTTTCATAGTGTATAATATCAGCAGCAACTCAGAATGTGCCTTGTTTACAGCGTTGCTACTCCTAGGTGGATTCGCCTAGATGTAGGTTTTTTGGTCCCATCTAGGTGTCATTTTCCTTCATTATTTGTTAATGCCACCTAGATTCCGCCCAAAATTTGCCCTAAGTAGACCAAATATCGCCCAAAATAGCCCAAGTCACCAATATCTAGGTTTTTTTCAAAATTCAGAGTGGTAGTGCTGCTTGTTTATGCTGAATTGATGAAGGTATATGCAGAAAAATCATGGTGTCAGCCGGACAATTTTCTAATAACTGATAACAGAATCTGGTGCAGCCATGTGGCTTTTATCTTCATAATGTACTAGACACAGATGTGTTGATGCATAAGAAATCTGGTAAACATATGCAACACCATAGTTGACTGACGTACTGTACATAGACTCAGTCCAATCAGTTCAAAATGACTATCACCAATTACAATGTCCAACATAACTTACAATGTCCAACACAAGGTTCGCCACTTACAATGACCAACAAAAAGTTTTAAAATAACGATGTCCAATACAGAGACAGAACTTAACAAGAGACAGGCAATACAAATTTACAAGATTTTATTTTAAAATGACTGCATATGATCCTACATTCAAATGAACTGTTTGAACCAGTGTTTCCAAAACTTGTTGGCCTCATGCCTCACCTTTCCAATAATTTACACAGCATCACAACCCCAACAACCCTTTTTTGATATTTCCGAAAGTCTCCCATTCTATTTCTAAAAAAATTCAACACTAAACTTATATTTCAATAAAGCTATATTTTTTATGTTGAATTCAAATATTCAAAGAAAGTTTATTAAGATCTGTATAAATTTTCTTGCAACAGCAAGAAGTAAATCATTATCACAGTTAAAATAAGGAACAAAAAAAGAGGATTTTTATCATTTAAATATAAAATCTAACTTGTGGTTAATGTGAAGGATGATGTCACAGACTCCATGAGTTGAGAAATCCTGACAAAGACAAGATGCATAATCCCAACTCTGGTTCATTCTTTGCATTTCTGCATCCACAGTTCTTCGCAAAGTTGCTTTTGACAGGCCTCTCTTTCACCTTCCATCTGGGGTCAGTAGCAAGGCAGTTCTGGTGATGATGTCAGAGACTCTTCTAAGGATGTGGCCAACCCAATTCTGATGGTATGCATATCTTATTCATGTCTCAGAGCAGTTCTTGTTTGGTGATGGTATTTGGCCAGAAAATTCAAAGAATTTTCTTTAGGCAGGTTGAAAGTACATTCACTTATGCTTACAAAATTATAGCCACTTGATGTCATTACCTATATTTTTTTTTTATTAAACTGAACTTTGAATTTTTAAACACAATACAAAATTTAAAATCACATACTCTGAATTTTTTACAAGAAATTCACTTTTTACATGAAATTTACTGTTTTACATGAATGTGGCTTTTTTCTAGCCTCACATCACCCTAAATTTCCTTCACATCCCAATTTTGTGGCATGCCTTCTCAGTTTTGGAACCAGTGGTTTAAACCACCACTTTAAGGTTTATCACTACCCCATTACAGGCTAGCTGTCATTTTCACATTTATAAAAAAAAATAAAAATAATTCAATGACAAATACTCAGTTCAACAGCATTTAGGCTATAATGTGAGCATCAAGTTTTTTTTCTGTTTGTTTGTGAGATCTCACTGAGACCATGTGCAGATAGTTTTGTGTAGATATCAAATAGGATAGTCATTCTAGCATAGTACAGCTTTACAGGTTATTAAGTTTTTCATTAAAAACTTAGGGAGACATCATTTGTTTTCTGAATCTCATTTCAGAGAACTAAACAATCAATGTCTCCCATAGTTCCTGCGATTTCTGAGGAGACTAAGAAAGAATAGGCTTTCTGCCCCATCAGGCATGTCGTAAAAGTAGACTCTGAGGTTGTGTGTGGAGCTAGCCACCTATCATGTAATGTAAGTTGATACAGAAATCACTGTTGCAAAAAGCATGTGCTTTGATGCATGCTTCTTTCAAAGGGGCCAGCTGAAATAGTGGCTCTATGCTCCATAAGGAGTGAGACATGTGAATGCAACAATCAAATGCATACCTGTCAATCTCTTGAGATGAATATCTGTATGCTGGATTAAGAAAAATCTTATGAAGACCCCAAGAACCTTAAGCAAAAAAAAAAAATAAATAAAGTTTTAAAAAAACACACGTGAATTAATCAAACATATGTAGAAACTATTTTGACCAAAAAAACGTACAAAATATGGCTAAACCATACAGGTTGACAGGAGTGCAAAAGTCTGTAGAGTGGGAAGTCAGTGTGTGGTTAGTTCTATTATTTATTACACATTTTTGTAGAAGAAGGCAGGTCACATTTAAATAAGAACTAATTTATCCATTCAGCTTTTAAAGTCATGAGACATTCATTTGTGCAAGTATAACAAGATTCAAAATCTAATATATGAAACGCAGTCCCTCCACTCAAAGCACAAATGTATGTAAGTGAGGAGACTTGTTCTAAACCTAGGCTATCAGTGAAGCTTCAATACCTCATTAACTTTCTACAACTGAGGTGCAGAAGACAGACAACATAAGAAATAAGTACATTGTACAGTGACAAAAATATTAAAATGTGAAATAATGCAAATCTTTAATTAATTATTTGATTCTCACTTCCACACTAAGTAACTCATTTCAAGGAATTAGATGCTTTGTCTGAAAACATAAACATTAGAGAACCCAACAAAATCAATTCAACTGCAATGGCTGCCATCCTAAGTTAGATCTTAAACTCAAATGTATAAAATAAAATGTCCTTGACATTTTCACGCAAAATAGACATTAAAAAAAAAACAAAAAAAAAAACAAGAACAAAAAAAAAAAATCTGGGGATATATGATAACAAGCAGAAATGAACAACAGTTGCCTTTGATTCTGCTAAAATCAATGACTTTAGCTGCGTGCGTGAACAGTTGCATAAATTATAGCAAGTCATGACATGAATTATCATAGAAAGGAAACAGGCATGCACAATTGATAATGTGTGAAAAAATGCATCTCATAAATCTACTGTCTGTGATGTTTGATCATGTCTTATTGCTGGCAAATTTAAAAAAAAAAAAGGTTAGCCAAGATTCATACACACAGCCTAGAGATATTCTATTATTAAAAGTTATAACTGTTCAAAAACATGAGAAGACAACTCATTATTTATATTATGTACATTCTTCCAGAGTGACCTATAAAAGAAAGTTTGTATTATTCTACTTTACGTTAGTCAAATCACGTTTTTTTTTTTTTAAAACTTTCAGCATACTTATGGTAAACAAAAGCATTGGAACATAACGTGAAAAATTAGGTGAATTTAATTCCAGACAATTATTATCATGATAAAAAAACACAAATGAACAAAGTTTCAGGACTGGTTAACCAGTCACAAAATGTACAATTAACATATTTCACAGAAACATTACTCCTAAAGAATATTTCTTTAATTTGTTAACACAAAATGTCACAATCAATTCTAGAAAGGTAACACTGTTATTACACAAAATAATAAGACAAAATACACAGAATCAAGATAAATGGGGACTGATAGAAGGAGTTATCTTTATACATCATTATATCAAACAGCATGAAAATAAGCAGATACAAACAACTGTTTTTATCCATGTGAGTGAACAAGCACAAAAAACTTAATTTACCTGAGGCTAGACACAAGATCAAAGTGAATGAAGACATCACACTGTCCTCCCATGACATATAATAACACATCCACATCTCCTCCTATGTCATGTGTTTGTATGCCAGGAGATATACATCCATTTTAATTACACTTTTTGTGTGTAGGCAAACGCACCAAAGGAGGACAGCAACATAAAACTGCACAGTTGTTATACGTAACAAATATAAGACATCATAAATGAAACATTCGACAGCAACATCATGTACTTTACAAAGACAACATCACTCTATACATAAGACAGCACACAAACAAAGACAGCAATATCAGACTATATGCAAGACAAAATCAAACCACATAAAACAAACAAACAAAAACATAACAGACCAACAATAACCATTAGACAACAACATCACACTGAAATAACAAAGCACTACACCTAAGCAGCAGCATCACTCTGCACACAGGAGAGTAACTGCAAATTTAATTATGACAGCAACATCACATTGTACACAGAACACAACTAAATGAAGAAGGAAATACTGTGGCTCCCTGAGACACAAAGTATAGCTTACAACTCTGTAATATTTTGTGGAGTAAACTCCATAAATGTAATCAACTTCAGACAGACATTTAAAAAAAAAAAATATATATATATATATAAACAAGAAGCTGATCATCAATTTCATCAAAGATATATCTGGGAATGCACACATCCTTTAGTACACTTCTTGTTACTGCAGTATATGGGGAAACAAACAAAACTAGCTACTTATAATATCTTCAGTTATATTACATTAGAATATGGCAATTTGTATTTTATCACATTTGTATTTCTATCTTATACAAGTGTCCTATTACTGAAAGCCATTCTCAATGTGTTCTTGTTCACATCAAACATCATATACATGACATGTTCCATGATGAGGATGGCCCCGTATTTATACATTATGCACTTTATTTCCCTCATATGATGAACACTATATATGTTTATTTCTTGTGTTTTTTAGTCATGTACACTACATATGCCAGGTATTTTTACATAATGTACTTCTGTTTTAGTTTCCCCAATAATGAACACTATATACGAGGGGCGTTCAAAAAGTAATGCACCACATCGTTTTTCTCAGCTAATAATGAAGATAGAAGCCTGAAATTTTGCACACTTTAAATATGGCATGTGCTAATTGTGTGCACCAAATTGCACCGCAACCGACCAAATAATACGGCTGCCCTAAACCATTGAAATGGAGCGTGTTAGCAACTTGCGTTATAAACAGCGAATTGTGATAGAATTTCTCGTTGCAGAGAAGGAAACTGTTGTGAATATTCACAAGCGTCTATGTGATGTGTATGGAAGTTTTGCAGTCGACAGGAGTACAGTCAGTCACTGGGTTCAAAGAATCAGGAAGTGGAGATACGGAGCTGCTTGATCGGCCGCGCTGTGGACGTCCTGCCACAGCCACCAACGCAGAAATGTTGAAATGCGCGGAGGGCATTATTCTTACTGATATGCGAATCACTACTCAACAATTGGCCTTACAGCTGTCAGTCAGCATTGGTAGTGCAAATGCAGTTATAAAAACTCTCAGATTTTCTAAGGTTTGCGCAAGATGGGTTCCTTGAAGTCTCACAAATGACCACCGATTGCAAAGGAAAGCAATTTCTTCTGAATTGTTGGAGCGTTTCAATGCTGATGGAGAGAACTTTTTGGCTAAGATCATTACAGGTGACGAAACCTGGGCACATCATTTTGAACCTCAGACAAAAAGACAGTCAATGGAGTGGCATCATCCGCAATCACCAAGAAGAAAGAAATTCAAGACAATTCCTTCAGCTGGAAAGGTCATGATCACTGTCTTTTGGGACATTGAAGGTGTGATTCTTGTGGATGTTATGCCAAGAGGAGAGACAATCAATTCGCAAGCTCACATTAAGACATTGAAAAAACTCAATCAACGTTTTCGCAGAGTTCGGCCGCACAAGAATCCAGCAGACCTGCTTCTCCTTCACGACAATGCACACCCTCACACAAGTCTGGCAACACGGGAAGCAATCACCAAATTGGGTTGGAATGTACTACCCCATCCACCCTATAGTCCCGATTTGGCACCCTCTGATTTTCATCTATTTGGTCCACTTAAAGATGCACTCCGTGGGACAAGGTTTGAAGATGATGAAGGAGTGATTCATGCAGCGAAGAAATGGCTACATGATCAAGACAAAATCTGGTACGGGCTAGGAATACATGCACTTGTTTCACGCTGGCATAAAGCCGTACAAGTTGATGGGGATTATGTTGAATAATACCGATGTTTACATGACATATCCATGTATATTGTATATAAATTTCTTGCTTTTTGAATAAACAGCTCCTGAGAAAAACGATGTGGTGCATTACTTTCTGAACGCCCCTCGTATGTTTATTTCTTGTGTTTCTTAGTCATGTACCGACATATGCCAGGTGTTTATACATTATGTACTTCTGTTTAATTTCCTTCAATAATGAACACTATATTCGTTTATTTCTTGTGTTCCTTAGTCATGTACATTACATATTCTGTGATGAGGGTGGCCAGGCATTTATACATTATGTGCTTCTGTTTTATTTCCCTAATAATCAACACCATGAAAGTTTTGTTTTCATGTGTTTATAAGTGTCATGTATTAACTTTTAAAATCAATCCCATCAGTCTTCTTCTCTCAATCATCACTTTCACAAAATCTTCCCTGACCATATTTCTAAAAAGGAAGTTATTAATTAATTTATTTTCTTGATTAGTTTCTTTTCACAGCCTATCACATTCAAGATGTATTTGTTGATTTATCTTTTGTATCCATGACATTCTATTTCATACATATTTGAAGGTTTCCATGACAACTGTGCTGTTACGTTATCTCAGCTGATCTATGGGTTTAAACATGCAAAGTTTATCAATAAGCAAAGATGCAGATGTTAGTATCTGTTGGTAAAAGATCTCTGATAAAGCATCAAGCCAGCATGCAAAGCATTAGTACCATAACAATAACTGATTATACTAAGTTTAAAGATAGAATAAACATTTCTCTTATGAGACCTGGACGCTCAATGGCTGGCACCTTAAAGTAATGACAGGAACCAATCACTAATACTTGCTTTCTTAGTTGTTCTTTTAAACACAGCAAGATTTATACACAGCTAATATTACACCTCCAACCCAGAAGGACTTGAACAATTACTTCTGTCCACCAAAAAACACAGCGAGGCCCAGAATCTATACCTAAACACCAAGAAGACCAAAGTATTGACAACAGACAAAGTAAAGACCAAACCAGAAATTGAAATTGATAACGAAGAACTGGAAAGTGTCAATGAATTCGAATACTTAGGATCAATCATTAACAGCTCTGGCGACTGTGCAGTAGAAATTAAAAGAAGACTTGCAATTGCTTCACATAAGCTAATACAGATGAAAAATCTATGGCAAGGCACAAGCAAAGAAACAAAGTTACAACTGATCAGAGCATGTATATTCCCAGTAGCAACATACGGCTGCGAGACTTGGACACTCAATAAAACAGTTGCAAAAAAGATTACATCATTCGAAATGAAATGCTACAGAAGGATGTTGAGAATACCCTGGACAGAAAAAAAAGACCAACAGAGAAGTACTGCACTCACTAAATGTACAGGAACATTGGCTCCTAAATACCATCGCAATAAGGAAGCTGAAATTTTTCGGTCATATAAAAAGACATAATAGTCTGGAAAAAACAGTGATGGAAGGCATGGTCCCTGGAAAAAGGGGAAGGGGTCGACCTAGACGACGGTGGACCCAGGACATCACAGAGAGTCTGAACTTGTCTTTGGCTGATGCAGGTCGACTTGCCCAGAATCGTGATGCGTTCAGAGCAGCAGTAATGGAGACAACGTTCTGGAAAGAATACGTCACATGATGATGAATATTACACCAGCCATATTAATGTGGATTGATCTACAATTTCTTACTCCAGCTTGCTCCTTGACCCAAAACAGTTTTCAAGCAAATCACAAATTTGAGCACGTGAACAAACAGGACATAATAGAAGAGCTTGTTCCATGCTATGCTACGTGCCATTACACTTATTAACTCTATCAGTACTCAGCAAAAATGGCCATCCTAGTGTGTGTTTGAATTTGAGTTAGGGAAGGAAAAGGCAGCGAGGAAGGGAACTGGTCACCCCCAACTCTTGATGCTGGACCTAGTATGGTGAAGTCTCTAACACTTGACTCCCCTACGGCAGTATCTGCTATGGGACCACCTTTTAGTGTGTGTTAAAACTGATCTGTTCCAAATACATTTTGGTGACATTCACATACACAAATACCTGTGATGTTATATATGAAAATGAAGATAAATGTTTGCAGATATTGGTATGCTTAATGTTTAAATGCTTTCACTTTTAAAACCATTAGTTGTGTTACGTAAAATTGATACTGAAAGAAGATGATGAAACAACAATGCAAAAAACTGCACGTACCACAATCTAGCACTTCCCCCAAGTAAAAGTCCAAAGATACAGTTAAATTCTAATATATAATCATTCCTCTTCTGAAATCCTCAAGAAATCATTATTTACACAGAAAACAAAAACATATCACTGGCTTGTAAAAACTGGGGTTGGGGAGAACTTCAGTCATGACTCCCCAGTGTCAGCCTCCTGTTGTCTTTTTTCCCTGCACTGGGAATTGAACCCATTCCACTTTATAAGCGACTTCCGAATTCACTCCTAGTTTTATTAATTCTGCCGTTTTATCCATTCTTTATTTTCTATTATTACACCCGACATGTATTTGCTGCATGAATGAAAGACATTTTAATGTCCCTTATTATCTACTAGTAGATGTGACATCTTGTACTTGCTGAACTAATGGAAACATATTTTACAATGTTCTAATTTTCCACTATTACATCTGATTATATTTGCTGAAGTAAGCAAGGATGTTAAAATGCCCCTATTTTCTGCTAGTAGATCTGACACCTTGTATTTGCTTGACTAATGGGAAAAATGTTTTTAGTGTCCTTTTTTTTCTTCAATTATATCTGACAGTTTATTTATGCTTAACTTTCTAATATTCTTTATATCCAAGTAAAGATGTTTTTTTTTCTTAAATTGTACTTATGTCTCTGAGTCAAACTTTTACAAACTCTAAAATCAACAAAGTAAAAGGCAACATTTTTTTAGAAACAGTACCGGCCTCTGACATTCAGTTTTACATGGTACAGACATGTCCACCATGGCACCAACAGTACCGGCCTCTGACATTCAGTTTTACATGGTACAGACATGTCCACCATGGCACCAACAGTACCGGCCTCTGACATTCAGTTTTACATGGTACAGACATGTCCACCATGGCACCAACAGTACCGGCCTCTGACATTCAGTTTTACATGGTACAGACATGTCCACCATGGCACCAACAGTACCGGCCTCTGACATTCAGTTTTACATGGTACAGACTTGTCCACCATGGCACCAACATGAGTACCGAAGACAGCCTCTGACATTCAGTTTTAACATGGTACAGACATGTCCACCATGGCACCCAACAGTACCGGCCTCTGGAACGGTGAGCGAGAGAGACTACACATTTTAATGCAAGGAAAGATCTTAATAAAGCTAGAGAATCTACGGAGTAGGTATTTGCGGTCACAAAATATCGGCGCTAACTAAAATGGTTGAACCTGCGAGAATGGATCAGAACGCCTGTTAACCGCTCGCGCCTGCAAACTGAGCACAGGTCCCATCACTCTTTTCAGTGTGTATGCTTCCCTACTCTGTACTCTGCCTCAGAGCTAAAGGATTAAGTTCTACTACGAGAATCTAACAGCAATTATCAAAAGCCATACCAGGCAAGAACACTTGTTCTCCTTTGGTGGACTTAAAACGCTAGAGTGGGTGCCCGATAATGTTACAATGGCCTTCAAGTCTGGGCAGTTTGGTATATATCAC